>CM033471.1:186675918-187380918 GCA_019447015.1 Hymenochirus boettgeri
TTTAGCTCCTTTATCCAAACCTCTCCATAACTTGTCAAGCTAATCAGAATCCTGTGTTTCCTAACCCCATAGTGACTGTAAATCTGGAACTTGCTGTGGTATTTACCAATAAGTATGAACCTGGCATGTTATTCTGGATCCTGTATAGAGTCTCAGGATGTCCAATGGAGCTGTTCAGATTGAATTGCACATTGTGGCAGGATTGTCTGGATCTGTGTTCAGATCTGCAGGTTAATACCATTTTGTCTGAATACATATAATACATGTTTCCCAACTGAGCATCTGCTTTGTGTGAGAGTCCTGCCAGGACAGATGACTGTTGGTCACAGTAACAGTGGCTGCAGTCAGCAGCGCATATGACAGACTGATCATGTGGTCCCATAGGGAACTGCATGATTGGCCGTGATTTACTAACTGACCCATTTGTCTGATACGGACGACCGAACTCGCCCCACACCATCATATATTTCCAGCTGACTAATCCGTGGCACTATTGGTTCGTTACTGGTGTTTACCCAGCCTTAAGGTTCGTACACACATGCGATCGCGGGTGCCGTGACGCACGATGTGTACGAACGTCCGATAACGTTCCATGTATGGGCACTTTATCGGCTAAAATGGCCGTTCTGTCGACACACGGCACGAATATATTCCGAAACGGCCGTTCACACACGTCAGGCGTTGGCACCTGCGATCGCATGTGTGCACAAACCTTTAGACTTTATAGATTATAACTGCCAGGTAGGTGGTATTTGGAAGTGAGTGCAAATATGGTAAAGTTTATGACTCTAACAGGGAGATTCACCCAGAGGCACAAGCTCTCTGGGCAAATCTTCCGTACGGGATTTACCAGAGGCTGTGCGATTTTGGGTGAATCTCACCCGCACA
This sequence comes from Hymenochirus boettgeri, assembly GCA_019447015.1. Lineage (NCBI taxonomy): Eukaryota > Metazoa > Chordata > Amphibia > Anura > Pipidae > Hymenochirus > Hymenochirus boettgeri. Next base: position 186,676,807 of record CM033471.1, read on the forward strand.
TAAGTATTTATCGCCAGCTATTAGTTGGTGTTTAATACTTACGTGTAAAGAGGTACGCAACCTCTGGTAAATTACTTTGGAAAGGCCGCACGAGTGCCTCTTCTGGTACTCGCACTGCCGCCGCAAAACGGGCATTAACGTTGCGCCAACCAATCAACCCATATAATGCTTCCCTAATCCAATAGTCTAATAGCTATGGATGTAAGGGAAGGGCAGATGAATCACTTGCATGTAGGAAGCGCTAAAGCATGACCGTGGGCTTTTAATGTCTGTAAGTCAGGAAAATGTCTTTATACCAGGATGTATGAAAACTAAGTTTTCCAGAATTCTGTGCAGTTAGGGAATGCTGGGATTTGTAGTTTTCAAACATGTGAAAGGTCACAAGCTTAGGCTGTATTAGATCTAGACAGATGCCTTAGCTACAGGATATTAAGAAAAAACTTACTGCAAATTGAGAATGCTGGGAATTGTGGTTTTCAAACACGTAAAAGGTCACAAGTTAAACACGCCTGCTCTATACCATTAGGCTGTATTATATCTAGACACATGCCTTTGCCACAGGCAATAAATAAGATACTTTGCATGTCCCCACCCATTTCTTAAAGTGAGAAATATGTGTTTATATGTTAGATTATTAAGGCAATGTTATTATAATAACATGATTCTATGAGGTACCTTCTGTTATAAGAAGGCTCTATTTCATTTTATACTCTGTGTTTAGCTTTTAGCTCCTCTATCCACACCTCTCCCTAACATGTATATTCAATCAGTATCCTGTGCTCCCAAGTCCTAACCCCATAGGTTAGTTAAACTTGTTGTGGTAAATACTAATAAATATGAACCTTGCATGTTAATCAGGATACTGTATAGGATTTAAGGTGGCTATACATATATCCGATTATACTTATCCAACCAAGCGCTCATGCAATATTAGTTTGATCTTGCCAGAACCACCTTTCCCATGCTTCTATGCCACTGACAGGCAGTTCTTGCAGGATCAGTCTAATGTCGCGGGAGCAATCAGTCGGGAAAGTAAAATCTTATATATGTATGTGCTGCTTTTGATTGCCCAAAGGTGCTGTTTATATTGCCTGCGGGTTTATTCCACATTGACCCTCTATATTCTAGCTGGCAGGTAGTATAGGTAAGGGAGGATATAAGTGTGTGTTTGTTCATTAATATGATGCGATTATTTGTTTGGTTTTTTTTTTAGGATCTTCAGACTAATTTTATTATTGCTCCCCTGGATCTTTCCTGATGGATCCTGTGAGCACTGCATCTACACATAGCAAAACATACACATATCATTTCCACTGTGCACCAATGGGCACACTTTTGCTAGTAGTATAATATAATAATACTTTAGATGGTTTACTAATAGTAGGAATAACTATTTGCCTAGTTGGACTTTCTCATATCCAACTAGGCCCTGGAGTTTCCCAGAAATGTACAAGGACAGGAACATGTGAAGTGACTGGGAGTATTGCTGTACAGGCAGAGAGTCTCCGAACATTTTCTAGTTTCTAATAAGGGAAGAGGACTCACTCTGCTTCTCCTGGTGCATTCTTGTATTCTACAATTGCCTCGTCTAGGGAGCCAGGTGATGGATAATTCACCAGGGCTTTTTTAGAATCTTTAAGACCAATCTTAAACTGACCGTTTAAAAAAAATCCTCATTCCACAAAGTACTTACCGTCCATCTACAGTAATTTGAGGCATACTCCTCAGCTGTAAAAGTTGGATTATATGCACTTTATATTTATATTTAAAATATGGAGAACGTTGAATGTACTTAGAATCATATGCACTTTACTTTTAATTGCTTAGAACTTTACCTTTAACGGACAAGATGTCACATGGTGGGAGTTTGATAATGCTATAAAATGGTGTTCACTATGAGCTGAGTGTGGCTTGAGAAAGGTCCAATAAACAGGACCGAAGTGTCCTGTTTATTGGACAGTGCTCTTTGTTTTCATAATATATACTCCTCAGCTGTACATATCCCGATGGAGGGTTCTCAACTTGGACTCTGCCATGGTAGTCAATCCGGATCATCAAACAGGATAGCCATGGCCTTAAAAAACTCTTAAACCAAGGACATGGCTGGGTTATCTGGTCCTAGCCCAAAGGCCCATGTTTGAGGATCCCCTAGTAGTAGAGAGATGATCAGGCTAATACTCTTAGTACCCAAAGATGAGGGGCAAAGCTGGAAGTATAACTTTCAGGAGTTCATGAAATTGGCAAACTTGTGTCAGAAAACTTTTCTGGCATCCGAACCTTGGGCTGCATTACTCAAACCGGACATGAGGCAGCTGACGAGACTTTTTAGTGGTGACCCTCTGAGCCAACTGATTAAGGGCACCCATCAGTTTCCTTTATAGAGGATGGATGGATTTCCTTTATAGAGGATGGTATTGGGCCAATATAATGTGACGCTCCAGAGTCCATGAGTATCCCTTCAGCACAGATGTTCCATCCTCAAAGGAACAGGAAATCTATTCTGTAAAGAGGAGTCTGCACCTACATGGTTGCCCCCTTGACTTCAAGTGAAAGGTATCTGTTCGACAGGCTCTACTGGCTATGAAGCCAGAGAACAAACAGAGAGGCAAAACGAGGTACAGGAGGAGTAAGCCAAATTGGAGTCAGGGACGGAGACAAGGGACGGTACACAGAATCAGTCAGCAAGGTGGGGGTACAGAAAGATGAAGAAAAAGCGTAGTCAAAGGGCAAGCGCAGGTCAGAACAAATTTTTGTAAATGGGAGCCGGACACAAATCAAGAGCCAGAATATCAACACAAAATCACACCACAAGCAAAGGAAAACTACAGGCTATATTGGGCAATAATGTTTTGGAAGCAGAAAGGACCAATCAGAAGGCAAGGGAATCAAATCGAACCTGTGCATGCCTTCGCAAGACGCAAGGACCCGCCTTACCTGGAATGGCTGACAGAATGATTGCAGCCCTGCAACTAGCTTTAAAGGGCATGTCCACTCTTAAAACAAAAAAATGGTCTTGTCCGCAACTCCAACTGCTACTTTTACCAGTTTATTATATGCATTTGCATAACAAGATATTTAATGATAGTAGTTGGAAGATCACACTATCGGGCTGTAAGATGAATACCTCCAGTAGCACTACTTGCCCTGTCCAGGCAAAAAAGTATATAAAAGGTGCAGATGCTTCCTGGGAGGTCTTAAGCAGCAACACCAAGGGTTATAGCAAAAAAACTTGTTTATTGGAGTGAAACAAACAACATGTTTCAGACACAAGGTCCTATAAGATATTTAATGATAAGTTCTATTCCTGGCAATGGTATCTACCCCCTACTTCTTTTTATAAGCTTGAGCATGTGCAGAGAAGGCGGCAGGTGAAACAGCATTCTATCATTGGCTGTGATGGCAGTTGTCACAGCCATGATTGACTGCACAGAAGGAGTGGCCAGCTTACTCTCCCAAATATTTGGTTAGTTATCAATAAATCTAAATGGCCCAACTTAATTTAAAAAAAAAAAAAAAAAAAAAAAGATTTTTAGGAAGTAGGGTTTGCGAATGTGGGTAAATCCCGGTAAGGGATTTACCCACTGCGGGATTTTAACGCCAGCAATCTGCTGGCTTTAAAATCCTGCACTAGAATGAGCGCAAACGCGATATTAAATTGCGAGCATCAAATGCGCAGGTGATCTTTGCGTAACCCGCGCATCCAACACTAATATGGAGCTAAAGTCGCGCTGACCGGTAGTGAACCGGTCAGCGCGACTTTAACTCCTTATATTTGCCCAGCGAGTCTGGGTAAACGAGGCCCCATGTGTCTGTCAACGCAGGGGAGAGCCATATTGCAAACCAGGAAGTTAAATTTTTTATGCCTGTAACTTTGTATTTAATGCAGCTAGAGACATAATTCTAGGCTTATCTAGGTATGTCTGTGCTCTTTTGACCAGATATTGATGGCACTTGCATGAAGTCCACAGTTCCTCTTAAACATTCTCTCCAGGAGGAGCACAATGAGCAAGTTCTGAGCCTGTGGGTTGGTTCAGAGGGGTTAGAAGTGATTAGAGTGTCTAATACTTACAAAGACAGGTGGAACTTATTTAAAAAGGCAATTATACTCTATTCAACCTTCTCTTCCCCTGAAAAGTACATAGGTTTAGGGTATAATAACCGATTAGATTCTTTCTGAAGGAATCTGATTGTAGCCAATTCTGACTGGAAAAGAATCAGATTGGTTAGTATAGTAAAACTGGTTAGTATTGTAAAAAAAAAATCGGATTGTAACTAATCAGAATTGGTTACAATCAGATTCTTTCAGAACAAATCTGATTGTCTGTTCCCCAGACCATTTCCTTGGTCCCAGAGCCATTTACAGTAAGTTACTATATAATTTTTACAAATTTTTGAAAATTTTTTGAAATGTAAATTTTAGAATTTTCTAAATTTCTCGAATTTTCGAACGACAGGAGCTCAAAAATGGAATGCGGAAGCTCGAGGAAACAGAACAATTGTGACAAAAGTTTTCTTTTTAACGTTCTGGATATATTTACGTGTTCCCCAGACCATTTCCCAGGTCCTAGAGCCATGTACAGTTAGTTAACATTGCTATTTTAACTTATATTTAGGTGGATCTGTGGGGATTCTTTTCTCCCATTGACTTGGAAAATTGGTTTTCCTGTGAAATTTTGAATGTTTTTCGAAAATCCGTGAATCCACAGGCAGAATGCATTTTAGCAGTTTCACCCATCTCTAGTCATTAGCTAAGTGACTGTAGATGGTAGCTATGATCTTTTTTTTACATTTAAGGAATGTTTGCTCTGAGTACCTCCATGATGTTTAATAGCTGCTAGAATATCTATGCACTGTACTATTGCATTTTATATATCTGTGACAGGGATGGTTTATGTTATACATATTTTTTAATTGGATTTAAAGACATTTTACCCTATCAATTTATAATGAAGGTCTCTTTTAACTGCATGTGTTTGAGTGTGCCTGGCATGTCATTCTTGAATATTATTTGTGGAGGTCACATTTTAGATAATAATCTGCAACATGCCATTTAGTCACTTGTACAATTGAGCACCAGAGAACACAACCTATAACTCAACACATAATAACTTTTCATAAGCATGCAAGGAAAAAAAGTTCCCACACTACCTGATGTACTATTGGTTTAGCAAGTCATTTTGTGCTGCCTGTACCATTTCCAAATATTATCGCAAATTACCGTTCGTAGTTACACATCCAAAAACAGTTGCAAAATGGTAAGTGCCTCATGGAAACAAGTGCAGGTCAATTGCGATAGAGAAATTTATTGCATCTACCCCTTAAAGGGCAATTATAGTGAGAAAATTGTTTTTTTTTAAATTTCTTCTAATGTATCCTATAAGTCATCCCAACCACCAGGGTACCTTTAGTTTCTTTAAATTCTTCATAGTCCCCGAGATATAAGCCTTTGAATATGCTGTGATTTGTAGGAGCTGCTACACCTCATCTGTCACTCAAAGGCACACACCCACACAATCCAAAGCTCCCATGCAGTACTGTCACACACTCTCTCACCCACACTATATTTACCATGTGCAACATATAGTCAAATGCTGTAGTGCTAAACACAATCAATAAATCATTAACCCAGTAATATGAGCATAACACTATAAAAAAGCCCCTCCCCCCCAAAAAAAAATCTTATATAACATACAAACCAGTGACTCAAATGAACACTAATACAGTATATATAATACAGTAATACAGACTATATACCAAACAAGACACACAGTGCAATCTATGAAATATATAGACTAAAGCAACTGAAATGTAACGGACAACAAGCAGTGTCACTGTTTGTGAAGGTCTCTCACTACAAGCTGCTGTTACACACTCTCTCCAGTGATTATGATCTCAGCTAATCAGGGGAGAGTATGAACTTAGGTAAAAAATAAATAACAATTAGCAAAGTTAGGAACAGGCAGAGTTCAGTAACTTACTTGTAAAGAATCTCAGCACCACTTGTCCTCTCTGCCCCTCCCTTCAGCATATTGCTACTTTATTCCCACACTTTGATTGCTTGCAGTCTAGCTCTGAAGGGAGGGGTCAACAGATGTCAGCACTTCTTTGTCCTTTCAACTGACAATGCTCGGACTCTGTATACAGCCCGTCACTGCTTGAGGGGAGTAGACAGAGAGGGGAGGGGGACTACACAGCTTGGTACAAACTTCTGCCAGTGTGAAGAAACAAGCCAACAGAAACATGAAAGTAAGGCAGCTTATACTAAGTGATCTATACATTGTATACAACAAAGTTTTTTTTTCACTATAGTTGCCCTTGCAGAATAGCTAAGTAGTTAATATTTACATTAGAAGCTTGATGCAGGCTTCATTGATTTCAATGTAGTTATAAATCATGTTGTAATTAACTGCTACTAGTGTTGTACAGAAGTACAGAACTATGTGGTGTCCCACCTATAAATTTAGCCCACAAAATGAGGCTCCATTGACAACTGCTCTCTGAATGTGATCTATCAACTAATTCTCTATCTATGCACAAGTGTTGTTTTTCAAGGTCAATAGACCTTAATTTACATTGTATCAAAAGCCTTAGCAAAATCTAAGTATACCACATGTACTGCTATGCTAGAATCTAAAATCTCTCTCACATCTTAATAAACCAGCAAGATCTATTTTTCATGAATCCATGGTGATTAGTCCAGAATGATCTCAGAACCATCTTTATTTACCATTATTTAATGGTCCCACATCTCTGTCCTCATATTTTTAATTTTGATTTTAAATTTTTCGGGGGGTTGTAATTTTTTTGCAGATATCTATTCTTCATTTTCTTTTTTAGTTAGCTTAAACGGTATGTCCATCAATTTTAAAGTATGTTCTATTCAGTTTTACAATGAACGGAAGGTAAATGAGCTATGTTTCTTCATGAAACAGTCTTCTTATAACTGAAGTATCTTGCAATTTCATGCTATATGAAAAGTATTGCCCACAAACTAAGAAACAGGAGTCATTTCTCCCCGCAGGTATCCCAGAGCAAGGGGCGGAGATATGCAAAATTTATCAACGGTAAGTTTCTTCTTCTCCTGCAGGTCCCATTCTTCAGTTAACTGAATAAAGCATACTTTAAAAATTGGTGACATACCCTTTTATTGCTTCTTATAATCCTTATTACACCTTTAATAAATAATGTTCTGTTCCTTCTGATTAAAGATTTAAAAAAAATTCTATTTTACCTACATTTATTTTTTTCTTTTCCTTAAAGGGAACTGTGATCTCCAGATAAGTTGATTTTAAATGAAAGGCCAGTTTCCTACCTTTAAAACAAGCCATCAACCACCTCTATATGTGCTCCACCGCCCAAGAAGGTTAATGGTGAGAGAAGGTAAGGAATCTACAGCCCTACCTTCCCACTGTGGTGAAACAGCCTTTTCAGGCAGAGTTCTGACTCTGCCTGAAAAGCTGTTTTCACATAGTTTTCTGTATGGGTGGGGTGGTCTGAGTGGGGAGGGGCCATGGACCCACGAGTGGCGGAGCTACAACATCCACGAGTGAGCTATGACAACTGCGAGTGGGCATATATGACACCCTGTTGTGGACAAAGTCACGGGGAGGCCTGCAAGGGGAGGGGCCTGGGGGGCTTGCAGGAGGAGGGGCTGCAAGGGGAGGAGATGACACATGGCAGAATACTCACATGGTTTCAAAGCAAGAAGTGCAAGGGATCTGGTGATGCTGCTGACAAATCCAGGGACGGATTTATACTTTTTTCTCCTCTAGGCCACTTACTTATACTGCCCCCTACCCATGTAACATCAGTACCCCCTACCCCTAGCGAATCGCAAACCTGGGCGGAGCTACAACATCCACGAGTGAGCTATGACAACTGCGAGTGGGCATATATCCACCCGTGTGTGGACAAAGTCATGGGGAGGCCTGCAAGGGGAGGGCCTGGGGGCTTGGGAGGAGGGGGCTGCAAGGGGAGGAGATGACACATGGCAGAATACCTGTCACATGGTTTCAAAGCAAGAAATGCAGGGATCTGGTGATGCTGCTGACAAATCCAGGGACGGATTTATACTTTTTTCTCCCCTAGGCCAGCTTACTTATACTGCCCTCTACCCCAGTACCATCATACCCCTACCCCTAGCGAATCAGCAAACTCACTTAAACTGGACACACGAGTAAGGCTCTGTACATTGCTGCTTTGCTATGTGTAAGGGTGAAAGTGATGCCACTTTATGCCGCCCCCTTTTAGTGTGCCGCACTAGGCCACAGCCTATGTGGCCTAGTGGGAAATCCGGCCCTGGACAATCACACACAAAAATGTAAATATCTTCAAAACTATGCAAAAAACATGAAAGTAAATTGCAAAAATACTCAGGAAAGCAATTCCTATCAATTTACTTAAAATAATTTTTTGACCACAGTTCCCCTTTAAGGGTTTAAATGTAGAAGTTTACCCCTTTAAAGCAGTCCACTTCTGTTTAGTATCTTGACCTGAGAACTATCTCCCCCAGTTTAAGAGCCAGTAGGATTACATGTTTTTTTTAACCCATGCACTTTGTTTTTTGCAAAATATTAATGACAATATATCGTAATCACTATTCCACTAAACTTTCTATTACTTTCATCATCATAAGGTGTACAGAGTTATTGGATATTAAATCAAACAAAGTTGGAACTTTGTCTTCTACTCTTGTTTGACATAAAAACATATACCTTCCCTTCCTTATTTATGTCTAAACAAGGAGTAACCCTCTAGATTTACTGCCCAGTCACGTCAATCATTTAGCCATGTGTGAACTACTGAATAATATACTTTTCATTTAAAGCTATTAGTTCCAATTCTAAAAAAAATCTGCATTTAAAAAACATACATTTTTTTACACAATTGTTCTATTCGCTACTCTCCCCATTATCTTGTTTACATCCTGTTTCCTTACTTCTATCTATACCAGTGATGTTAACAGTATTAACTATCCTCCAACCTTCCAGACATCTTCCCCCTACTAAAAAGCCTGTAGTTGACAGAAGAATCTGGCCAGTTCCTTAAAAACCCAATCACCCTCCTCCTTACACACAACATCTTAGCCATGCATTTACACTCTAAAGATCTTGTTGCCTCCTTAACAAAGAATATGGCTGTGGTATTGTTCTTCCTCTAACTTTTTCATTGGCACTGAGATGAACCAAGAACGCTGGGTCACTCTTAGCCTACTAAATTATCTGTCTACACCGCAAGTCAAACCCTAGTAAATCAACAACTGGTTGGACTACTTCTGATGCTCCAGGCTTGTCTCCAAATACTACCAGGTAGTAGTATTTGTAAAGAGTACAAATAGCATCCTGGGGCATATTCACTAACCCGCAGTATCAGAATCCTCTGATACAGTGGGTTATCGTTTATGTATGGTAGTGGTTCTACATTTACAACTGCTTGGCCGTACAATACCATGTATAGTGATCGTTCAATTATGATCACAATCAATCGTCAGACATTAAAATTGTTGAACTTTAAAAGCGCGGTAGGTAACACTATTTAGCAATACCATGCCTTTATAAATAGGCCCCCCCTGTGCCATGTGGAGTCAGCAGTTATTAAGGTGATTTTTGACATTTTGCAGCCTATTTCTCTTTCTCTTCTCCCCAATATAGATGGAAACCTTTTTTTTTTTCATTGAACATTATGCACATTTATGTAGAAACACAATATATGCATATTGTGAAACACAATATATGTGTTTGTCACAGTTACTTTGCTATTCTGCAAGCTGATTTTGCCCATTTTCTTTTGATATAGGCTAGTGAGTAGTGCTTGTGAAGGTTCTCATTCATCCAGGTCATGGTATATCTGTTGTATTCAATTAGATCAACTGGACTTGAAATGTAGTTCTTGAAGACGTTTCGCTAGTCATCCGACTGGCTTTCTCAATTCAGAATGACTTATACAAGAATCTGTGGCAATTATGTACCCTGGAAAATCCCAATTAGCATATCACAGCCAGGTGTTAAGGGTGTGATTAATTGGCTAAGAGGTGTTATAGGAACGCCCAGAGTAAGGTGTTAAAACAGCATTGTACATGGCAGACAGTTGGTGTCGAACCCCCCCACCTCTATTTAGGCTTGGTTTCTTTATTTTCACATAAATGGCCTCCTTAACACCTCTCTTGAACCAGTCACGTTCCTTCGCCAGTATGTTAACATTACAATCTTCAAAGGTATGTCCTTTATCCTTAAGATGAGATACACGCTGAGTCCTGACCCGAGAATTGGCTCTTCTGTGCTGGGCCATACTTGATGCAGTTGCTGTTTGGTCTCCCCCCCCTGATTTGTATGTGGGGGAGACAAAACAGCACTGCATCAACGTATGGCCCAGCACAGAGAGCCAATTCCTCGGGTCAGGACTCAGCCTTGTATCTGCATCTTAAGGATAAAGCATACCTTTGAAGATTGTAATGTTAACATACTGGCGAAGGACGTGACTGGTTCAAGAGAGGTGTTAAGGAGGCCATTTATGTGAAAATAAAGAAACCAAGCCTAAATAAGGTGGGGGGGTTCGACACCAACTGTCTGCCATGTACAATGCTGTTTTAACACCTTACTCTGGGCGTTCCTATAACACCTCTTAGCCACTATCTAATCACACCCTTAACACCTGGCTGTGATATGCTTATTGGGATTTTCCGGGTACATAATTGCCACAGATTCTTGTACAAGTCATTCTGAATTGAGAAAGCCAGTCGGATGACTAGCGAAACGTCTTCAAGAACTACATTTCAAGTCCAGTTGATCTAATTGAATACAGATATGCTAGTGAGTAGTGTTTTCAAACTTTTCTACTTTTAGGGTTTTCGGTGTTCTTTTAAGATGTGGTAAGACATAAGATATCATATTTTCAAGGTTTTTACCTCAGTTTTTAATTAGTAGGCATTTTATTAGATTTATTTAAAGGGGAACTAGGGTCTCCACACACATACCATTAATACAAGGTCATACCTTTTAAACAAGCCAAGATGACGTCACTAGCTATTGTCATCCAAGGCTTGTAAAGTTACCACTTCCTTGTCTGCACCCTCTTTGTCCCTGTGACAGACATGTATCATAAGCTGTGTCATAAGCCCCACCCCCAAAATCAATCAATGCACTGTGCATTCTAATTTTTGCCGAAATTTACTTCTGATATTTATTTAAAAAATCAGAATGTGTATACACAGCCTTTTCAGCCTTGATTTAATATTAGGGGGCGGGGCTTAAGAGTGTTGATTATTTTCTGTCCCAACAATAGGATGATGCTGTGTCCCAGCTCAAGCGAACGATAATGGTGCTCATCATGTCACAATGTAAGCAGGAACCACCACCTGCTTACCACACCTGCTGTAAGTTTGGATAGATTGCAACTAGAAGCATAATCCTGGAGGCATTTTAAAAGTAGTGTGCTTTTTATTATCAGAGGTCACTTGTATGGAGACTACAGTTCCCCTTTAACTCTAAAGATTATCTGAACCCAAAAACCTTTTGTTCCTAATTCTGATGCCATAATCCTCCTATCATCATAAATCCTTCCATTAAAAGCCTAAAATTAAATTTTTGAGCAGGTTCTTATTTATACAGATCATGGCAAATGTGGCTTTGGGTTAGATCAACATGGCCCTGAATTTTAATTCTTAAACTAGCTACAAATCCAGTTATCTAACTGAAAACAACAGATTCCTAAAACTAAAATATTATTATTATGAGGCTGTTATTCCCAAAATAGAAGAGAAAATGTAGAAAAACTAGGTATGCATAAGATACCCTAAGAATTTAAAAAATAATGATATTTTCCACTGAATTTCCCTTTCAAGCCTGCCCAGTGTGGGTGCGCAAGAGGGTCGCTTCCATGCTCAGTAAAGGGTGGGTCGAATTATGTTTGATTGAACAATCATTTCGGAACAAACATCAAATCTTTTAACACTGAGCCAGAGTATGGCCAGCATTAGACAGTAAATAGGCCATACCAACTCTGTAAATTTAAAGGGGAACTACTGTGGAAGAATAACATTTAGGCTTACAGGCTAAAAATGCACTTAACACATTACATTGAATTTACTGACCAATAGATTCACCTGTAGTTTCCTAGTGACAATATATACATTGTAAGTTTTTCAAGTAAACATGTTGGGACCTCAGTTTTTCAGCTATGAACATGCTCGTAGATATAACTTTTCCATGCTGCCTAGTTCCTTTAGTGGCTGTGAAAAATTTCAATCCTTCAAAGGTTAAACATGTCGATTACAGGTGACGCACGCCCTTTAACCGTGCCACGTATGGGCACTTTGTCGCCTGAAATGTCCGTTCTGTGAAGATCCGCCTGGCTCTGTGTTTTGGCCGACAAAGTGCCCATACAAGCATGATTATTGGCGGAAACTTCCCTGTACAAATTTTAGGAAGAAAGACTAAAAGCGGGTTGGGATTCGGGTCCGAAACGTACGGGTTGGGTCGCAGGTAGAAAAGTGGGTTGCGGGTTGGTGCAGGTACGTTTTTTTTTGGGTCGGTTGAGTGTGGGTCTAGAAAGTTGGACCTGCGTAGGACTCTACCACACTCAGTGTGAGCACCCAAATTATGTTAGCCTGGCATGCATTTCTCATGTGATAACGAATTTCAAAACAATTGTAAGTGCATGAAAATGTGCTAGTGTGGCCTGTCCTAACTGTAAAGAATCTTTTCTAACCTGAAGAAAACTTATTTTCTTTTAATCTTAAAGGATGTCCACGAGTCCTCTGATATGACCTACCGTGAACATCCGAGAGTTTATTATATGGCCCTAATATTTTGTATAAAGTGATCATATCCCTGCATAATCAACGCTTCTCCAATGTAAACAGCCCTAATTTGTCTAACTGTCTGCAAAGTCAAGTCCCTCCATTCCCCTATTTTTTTCTTACCATTCTCTGAGCCCTCTCAACTCTGAATTTACAATTCCAAGATGTCCATTTTGTATAGGGATTCCAGACTTTTTCTAGATTCGTACAAATCCGGGATCTGGGTAAATTTTTAAATTTGCCCCTAATGTCCGGCTATTCTATTGTCCAAAAGTTTTTTGTTCTTTTTTTTTTTTTAAGTTCCCCCGCTCTCCTGCATGCTTAACTCTCCGCGTGGAGAGTACTACTCGAGGAACTATGCAACAATATAATGCAGACTCCTCTGAATATCCAACCCTCACTGGATAACAATATAAGAAAAATAAAGAACTCCATAGGTGCAGGTGCCCCCCCCCCTCCTCACCTGCACTCCCCCACATACATTCCATATTACTTAAGGGGAACTGTGGTCTCCAAACAAGTTGAGTTTAATGAAAGGCCAGTTTCCTACCTTTAAAATTAGCCATCAACCACCTCTCTACGTGCTCCACAGCCCAAGATATAAAGAAATGACTGACCAGAAAGTTTATGGGTGGGAGCTGACATGTGACATTCCTTAAGCTTCTCCTGCACAGAGCCACCGGCGACAAGCTAGCTCAATGTGTGAGGGAGACAGGAATCCCTCCTCTCTGCTGTGTGAAGTCCTGACAGAGAAGGTAAGGGAATCTACAGCCCTTCTCTTTCACTGTGTGTAGAGCCTGCAACTGGAGGGACCATGGGGTCCATGAGTAGAGGGACCAGGGGGCTGCAAGAGGGGAGGAGACACAGGACAGATTGACTGACAGATTTCAGAGCAGAAGCAGGAAGTGCAGGGGACCTGGTGATGCTGCTGCCATATCACACACAAAACTGTAAATATCTTCAAAACTATGCAAAATAAACAATGGAAATAAATTGCAAAAATTCTCAGGGGAGCAATTCCTATTAATTTCCTAAAGTCATTTTGGACCACAGTTCCTCTTTAATATCCAGAGGGAAAAGTGGTATCCCCACTCACACTATAAACCATCTCATACTATCACAAGCCCTGAAGGTTTGGGAGGTTACCAACAAAATGTAAAATTCCAATGATCAATCTACAACCCCCATTGTGGAATAATCAGATATACTGAATCTTTCTCCATTCCAGATCAAACATCTGGTATTATACCTAATACAACGTCTAACACATATTGTCAAACAAGGAGTCATGAAAGGGTTTGATAGCTACAACAAGACTTTGAACTATCAGAGAATATGTTCTTCAGATACCTACAGGTCAAACATGCATATCAAACTGAATTTGGAGGCTCCCCAACTGAATTCCAACCGGACACACAATTGTTATAATGTCTAATATGACATCACCTAAACTGATCTGTAAAATATGGGGCAATTACAATACCACTTGCACCAAAAGCTATTTCACCCATAAAAATCCTGTAGGAAGCAATGTGGGAGGAATCGGAAGAAGCAATGACAGCATACAACACAAATGCCCTCCAACAGTACATGGTCCCATACGAAATCCCGTACAAAGAGGTGCCCTGCATAGAATACATGAGGTGGCAGGTTCACTTCCCAGACTAATGCTGTGGTGTGGTGTGTGTGTGGGTTGTGTGTGTGTGTGTGTGTGTGTGTGTGTGATTGCTGTGGTGAGAAAAAGCAAAGAAAATTCTTTTTAGGGACATGAGCATAAAAATATGTTTACACAAACGCTTGCAAGGCAGATATCAAATATATAGAGAGCTCATATATACTGTAACTCTTTTCAGTCTTTCTGCGGAAAGGCAACTGGCACACTGTTATGCCTTGCCACAGAAAGCATTGATTGCAAATTGCAAAAAACAAATGTTGATATGGCCAAACAACTGTGGAGACAGTGTGCTGTGAAAAAGACATTATATAATATAATTCTCTGACAGATAAACCAGTCCCAGCTTGGAATTTTTATTTTTTAAGTGAAAAAGATCCGAATTCAGTATTATTTTTTTTGGTAGGCCCACCTTCCAAGTTCTATACGCAGACTGGGGCCTTTGTCAAAAGAAAGTAGAAGGAAAGAAAAGAACACGAATACCCAACAGTGAAGGGGAAAAGCAAGACGGAGGAAGAACATGGTCACCCCTATGTAAGCAGGGGGTCCTCCGACGATAATTAGAAGAATTTTCAAAAAACATCGATCCCCCTGTCTCTGCTTTAAACGAACAACACACTGAGGCAGCAATTGGTAACATCGAAGACCATACCTAAAACACAAGAAAAGCGACATTCATATATGCAGTGCAGTGCAGTGAAGAATGCTTCTGATTTGTAAGTGGGGGAGGGACCAAACGCAACTGAATCAACGTATGCGAACCAGCACAGAAGAGCAAGGTCCTCGGGCGGACTCAGCCGTGTCTCTGCATCTGAAGGATTAAGGACATACTTTGAAGATTGTTGTAATGTTAAACATACTGGCCGAAGGAACGATGGACTGCGTTCAAGAGAGGTGTTAAGGAGGCCATATTATGTAAAATACAAGAAAAACCACAAGCCTAAATAAGGTGGGGGGTTCGACAACACGTCCTGCCATGGTTCACTGCTGTTTTTTAACAAGCCTTACTCGGGCGTTCCTAAACACACGTCTTAGCCCTATCGTAACTCACACCAACAATTAACACCTGGCTTGATATGCTATTGGATTTTCCCAGGGTACATAATTGCCACCGATTCTTGTACAAGTATTCGAATTGAGAAAGCCCATCGGATGAACTAGCGGAAACGTCTTCAAAACTACATTTCAAGTCCAGTTGATCTAATGAATACAAAAAAGATTATACCATGACCTGGAATGAATGAGAAACCTTCACAGCATAGATGTAGAAGTACTATTTATCAGGAGGACACTCACCCTAGTAATGATACTAGGTCTAAGAGGCAATCATTCTACATATTCACAAGACAAAACAGATGTCAGAGTTGCAAGATAGAGTTGATTACAATTTGGGGGTAAACCCCATCATGGTAACAGTCCTGTATTAAACCCAGGCTCATGTATAAGATCCGGATAATTAATTGAAGTACTAGGTCTCCACTATTGCCATAAATCAAGGAATCGAGAAGTATCCAAATTCATTCATCCCAGATGAAACACTTAGAAGTTGACATATTTTTAAATATCTGTTCAATAAATAGAGAGAGATTTAATTTAAACCAAAAAGAGTAGTAAAGGGTATCCCACCACAAATCTCTGCCACAACCCCAACTATCTACCATTTTATCACTGCATTTGTAACCAGTGTGTGGATTCCGAGGGGTTAAACTCCCAAAAAAACACGGTGCTATCAAATGGAGTGTGTCCCATTCATTCCTGCGTAAGGGAGACCTAGAGGATGTCAGTGGTATTCTTTTTTTTTTCTCTCCCCCACGCTTCATTGTTGGTTCAGGGTAAGGTACTGAAGGCACGATAATATTAGGTATCAATTGATCACCTTGCTATTATCTTTGCAACTAAAAAAAATTAAACTTTTTGGGACGTATTTTCCAATTGGTAATTTTGCTTGTCATGGGTGTTCAATTTGAAAAACCTGAAAGCTGATCAAAATACAATTTCTTGGGTTTTTATTACACTATGCATTGATCTCATTTGGGGTTAGGTAGTGGTTTATCTCTGTACACACTCTTTAAGATGGAAATACCATGTATTTCAGGATATGTGGAATATTGGATGTTATGGGGTTTTTGTTTTACTGATCAATGTGGGTTTTGGCAAGATTTCTAACTTGCATTAGTTGTTTTTTTTTTTACAGAAACTTCTAAAAGTTGTGAAGCTCTACAGAAGACATTGTATTTGGGAATTCGGCACTAGCTGTTAAAGGATGCCACCATTTATATGTGATGGTGTGTCAATTCCAATAATATATTAGTTTTAGGGATTGTTCCCATGTGGGGGGGTATATGACTTCATTTGAGGCTATTTGCTGACTGTTGTCTGTGTGCATTATGTCAAGTAAGGTAGTGTAGAAGATTAATATTAATGAAAGTTTTTTCATATGGAGTTTGTTCAAGATTTCTACCTTTCTTTGCTTTCCCCCTCAAAAAATCTGCAAAAAAGTAAAAAATTCAAAACTAATTCGACGTGTGTATAAAAAAAACGGCATCATTTAGCTGAGGTGTGAGGTGTTTGAATTGAGGTTCCAGATTTTACCGTATATACTCTAGTAATAAACCCGTCCCGAATAAACGAGGTACCTAGTTTAGGGAAAAAAGTAGGAAAACCCACACGAGCAGAGTATAACCGAGGGTGGTTAGTATGTGCCACCAAGATGTTTGGAACTACAACTCCATGCATGCTTATTGCTGGAGTTGTAGTTTCAAACAATCTTAAGCTGCAAATACTTACAAATAAGAAGTAAAACCTTCTTTATTTGTGCATACTGTTGCACAAAATATAGGAGGATTTACCCCTATTTGCAAGTAATTTGCACTAAGATGTTTGAAAACTACAACTCCACCACATAAAGCCATGTGGAGTTGTAGTTTTCAAACATCTAAGTGGCAAATACTGCAATAGGGGTAAATCCTCCTATATTTGTGCATACAGTATGCACAAATAAAAGGTTTTACTCCTTTTGTATGTATTTGCCCCTTAAGTGTGTTCCTGGTAAAATAAGTACCGGTAAATGTTCTCTACTTGTCCGGGCGCCATCGCGATCCGATATCCTCGCTCCAGCCTTCTGCGCATCCGGTGATGTCACTACCCGGCGCCTATCACTTTGCGGCGCCGAGGTAGTGACCTCATCCGGATGCGCAGAAAGAAGATGTGGAGCGCGGCGAGATGCGGATCCCTCGCGCCGCCGGACAAGGGTAGGGGAAACATTGACTCGAGATAAACCTGGGTAAAGATTTTCAGGCTTCAAGCCTGAAACCTTGGTTTTATACTCGTATAACGTATATTTCTGAGTTTAAATTGAAAACTGAAAATGATTTAAATTTCTTTCTCCCTGTATTGGACTTGGCCTTGGGTTTATTTGGGATTATTGGTTAGTCGTGTCTAATGTGTACATCTATACAGTGCATACTTTGTTCCGGACATGGGAGCCTGATAAGTTAGGCGCAATATTTTAAGTGCTGTCAATCACCAATGAATTAAATTAAGTTTCAAAACGAACGGCTGACAAAGTATCCCTTGAGACTAACTCATCGAGGGCCAAGACAGATAAAATGTAACTTAGTGAACGGAAATGTATATAGAAAATCATATAAGACATGTAATACTTTGGTTGAGAGGTCCCTAGAGGGTTTTCCTAAAAAGCAATAGAGGAAGCTAATACAAGGGAAGAACTACTCTGTTAACATTCAAATAAAAGGGAAAGACAAACCTATGAATCAAACAGGAAATAAGAAATACGATAATCAATAAATTGCCACAACATTTTACATCAGATAGGAACGAGGGCCATCTTTATAAACCCGCAGTATCGCAGTTTGCGAATTAACCGCGGTTTTCCATTAATGTGTGACAACGATAGTACATTTACGCAAACAGTCGTAATACTACGACCCCTCCTCGTTTGCAGATACCATGAAGGTAGTAGCCTACTGCAATGGTATTCTATATGGCCGCTAAATCTACGTTGCGGTAGAGTACAGCCACTATCGTACATTTTATGGCTGTATTGTACATTTATGGTAACGGTCATAAATGTACGACCAACTGAAACGTCTTTAAAAAGTGGCTTTATGCTTATTGTTAAAAAAAGCGATATCGTTGCCCTTTAGAAATAGTGCCCTGAACCCCTTACTAGAGAAGAAAACCCAAAGCATATTTTAGAAACACCCATCCCTAAAGAATATCTATTCCAAGTGAATTCTCATAATAGGAGAATTGGAGGGGTGAAGGGAAAAAGGACTGTAAGTGTTATAATTGTCCACTTATGTACTATTTGTTGTAGAAACCTAGGTTTCTATGAAAAAACCTTTAGTTAGATCTACCCCCTTAAACATCTTTAAAATGGTCATGTCAGATTTGTTGTATATGGTATTTTAAGTGTCCATGCAAAAATGTATGAGGGGAAGAACAAACAGTGCTCTTCACTATCCCAAATGAAAGAAAAGGGGGGTGGATGAACAGAATTGGAACAAAGATGTATTTTTGAATTCAAAAGTTATATGCAAGTGGCTCCTGAATGATGCAATGAGCCAACTCCCTTTTCTAGGAAGATAATGTTGATTTAAGGGTTAAACATTAAGAGGTTCCAGCGTCCCAACTCTGAGTGGTTCATTCCCAAGTGGTTTTAATAATGCATTTGATAACCTAACAGTGAACGCGTAGTTCTATTACTGCCTCCTATGTCCTTCAGTACGCTAAATATTTAATTCCTATATCTACTATATTTAATTTATTACAACCATTTTTTTTTTAAAGCACTTTTGAACTGTAGTGGGTGTACTCTGTCCCTTGAATCGTCACTCTGCCGACCTGGAGAAGGGGGAGGGAGTGGCTCCAGAACCTCACTAAATGAGGCCAAGGACAGAGAGTGGCCTAGCACGCATATCAGGGGAGGACTGACCTAGTAGACATGGTCTCATGAAAACATTGGGCTGCCAATCAGAAGCTATTAGTAAGTTAATGTGCTTGCTTAAAATGAACAAACTAAAGATTATTGTGAAGGGTTAGGAGGTCAGTATGAGATTTTGGAGACACCTCTCAGTTTTAAAACTCCTTCATTAAACCTTAACTAGTGAGCTCCCTGTTTGGCTGACTTGCTAAAGATTTGATCTGCGTTTGGGCCCTCCCTTAAACTCCTGCCCCGACTGTCAGATTAATGAGAAGCAGCAGAAACAGCAGTGTCTATAGTTTAGCAGTTCTGCTTCGAAGGCTCCCAATATTTGAATAAATGATTATGAGTAATCAATAGAAAAAAAGCTTCCATGAAAATTATCTGTCAGCTTGGGAATCATGTTTTGTTACATTTACTACTCCTTTTACTAAAATTAATAAAAATGTGCAAGGCAAGCATGATTGCACAATTATAAATAGGGTGCAATGTGGCTCTCAGGTTAATATAAGGGATATTACTTCTCCCCAAGGAGGACTTATTAAAAACCAATATATGTGAAGGGGGTACACTATTTCTTATAATACACCAAGGTTTTTATTGTTACATTTGTTGACTTTAAAGGGCCATGTCCATCCCCAAAATAAAGTTTAAATCCACTACTGGGTCATTAAGAGTCATCTGGTCCCTGCTATTTCCTTGGTCATGGTTGAGGTGTCTGACATGCGCCCGGGGAGCCCCCGCCTCCACCCTCCCACTGGATCCTTTCATGGTTGCCTTTTCCCTAGCTTTACAAACCTTTTCTTAGTAGTAGGGCCCCTAGCCACCCTAACCACCATGTTTTATTTAGTTAAAAAGCTTGCAAAATGTCCTGCATGATTTGTTTCAAGGCCATTCTGCATTGCCAGCAGCTGTGTCTGTGATTGATGCCTTTCAACCAATCACAGACCCACTGCCAGTCCGGACCCCTCTTGCGTTCTGGCAAGCAGAGGGCCTTTGGATCAGAATGCCAGAGGGTAACGAAAGATGTAAGTACATTCTTCTTCTTTTTTTACTAAACAAACATGGCAGTTGGGGGTGGGCTAGGGTGCCCTACCACTACCAAAACCCCATTCAGAGTGGAGATAAATTCAAGGCTATATCAGCTTTAAAATAATTTGCTGTAAATGGGACTGTCGCTGTGTGTCTCCTCATGGATGGCACACCGATGCCTCAAACTTAACCTGATAAAACTTGAACTAATCATTTTCCACCTAACCTGTCATATCACCACCTGTTTTCCATTTCTGGGGTTATTATGATTCCTTTTCTCTCCTTTTCTAATCACATTAAACATGTTGCTTAACACACCTGTCGCTTTTTTCCTCTGTAAAATTGCACAAAAAATCTCCGAGATTCACTCCTCTCTCCTGACTACTGCTATGCTCTATTCCATGCTCTCATCCGTTTCAAAGCCTGGAGCATTGTACCGTCTTACTTTTCTGGTCTTTTCCTACTTCCATCTTTCTCCACTTCAGTCTGTACGTAACTCTGCTGCCACTTGTCCTCGCTCTCTAACAATGGGAAAATTAAATCCTCCTCGTGTCGCAATCTACGTGGTCCCCAGCTTAAACAACGCGCTTATATACAAAATCTGTTATGTGATTGCAAAGAGTAACCCAGATTTCAGTAAAGCAGAAACTTGTATTTATTAATAGTCTAAAAGAACATGTGGTCTCAGTCACCAGAGCTAAGTATCAACCACCAGCCCACTTATAACTGTCTCCTTTACATATAGCTAGCTGTATACTTAGAAACTCAGTGCTGACATTATGTCCAATAACCACACACCCCCTCCTTAATGAAGAATGTATATCTGATTGCTTTAGATTATTGTGCTTATTTACAGGTGCAACAATCACCATTTAAACAAAAAAATTATTCACATGAAAACTTTTTTTCTACACATTATAAGCTTTAACTTTTAAACACTGAATTTGTACCCTTAGATTACATTCTCTTTCCTGTAGAGTACATATTTTTATTAACTTATGACTATTACTTCTTTATACCTGATGCGTAATATTATTACTCATCTATTACCTGTAGTGAGGTACTATTATTACTCTTATAACCTGTATGAGTACATATTATTACTCGCTATACCTGAATGATACATACTTATTACTCTCTATACTGTATGGTAGTACATATTAATTTACTCTCTTACTCTGTTATGAGTTACATTATTATTACTCTCTATACCTGATGAAGTACATATTATTACTCTCTATCGTATGAGTAATGAACTTACCCGTATGAGTACATATATTACTCTCATACTAGTCATTAATACTTATACCCGATGAGACAATTATTCGCTCTATCCCGTATGATACCATATTATTACTCTCTATCGTTACCCGTATGAGTACATATTTCTCTCTATACCCGTATGGGTACATATTATACTCCTATACCCGTTTTATGAGTACACTATTATTACTCTCTATACCTGTATGAGTACATATTATTACTCTCTATACCTGTAATGAGTACATATGATTATCTCATACCTTATGGACTTTACTATGACCTGTAAGTAATTTTTGGACTTTCGTAGATACATTATTACTCTCTAACCTGTATGATGTACATATTATTCTCTCTTTATCTGTAAGAGTACATTTAGTTTACTCCTCTTAATCTGTATGAGTACATATTATTTTTCTAATCTGTATGAAGTACATATTATTATTACTCTCGTATACTGTATGAGTACATATATCCTACTTATAACATATATATCTTGATGAAGTACATGAGGCTATTATCTCATCTATATCTGTATGAGTACATATTATTACCTCTATACCTGGTATGGTCACATATTATTACTACTCTATACCTTATGAGTACATTATCTCGTATAGTACATATTATATCCTTAACTGTATGAGTAAATATTATTACTCCTCTATATCCTATGAGTAATACATATTATACTCTATAATCTTTATGAGTACATATTAGTTACTCTCTATACCTGTATGAGTACATATTATTACCCTCTATATCTGTTATGAGTACATATTTTACCCTCTATACCTGTATCGGAGTACATATTATTACTCTCTTACCTTGTATGGAGTACATATTATTACTCTCTATACCTGTATGAGTACATATTATTATACTCTCTATCCTGTAATGATACATATTATTACTCTCTATATCTGTATGAGTACATATTGTGTACTCTGCTGCTGAGGGTGGGGGGGTTTGGGGTGTACCTGGAATGAGTACATATTATTGCTCTCTATACATGTATGAGTACATATTATCGCTCTCGTATACTGTATGAGTACATATATGCTCTCTATATCTGTATGAGTAATATTATTCATATATATACTCTCTATAAACCTGTATGAGTACTATTTGCTCTCTATACTGTATTGGTACATATTATATGACTCCTATACCTGTATGAGTATCATATATGCTCTCTTAAACCTGGATTGAGTACATATTATACTCTCTATACCTGTTGAGTACTATTATCGCTTCTCTATAATACTGTATGAGTACAATTATCGGCTCCTATTACCTGTACATGAGTACATTAGATCACTCTCTATATCTTTATGAGACATATTATTACTCGCTATACCTGTATGAGTACATATTATTGCTCTCATACTGTTAGTACATTTATACTCTCTATACTGTATGAGTACATATTATTGCTCCTTATACTGTATGGTACAATGTTATTGCTCTCTAACCCCGATGAGTACATATATCAGCTCTCTATAACCTGTATGAGTTACATCATTATCGCTCTCTATACCTGTATGAGTATCATATTATCATCGCTCTCATACTGTATGACGTAAAACAGTTTAGCCTCTCTATAACCTGTGATGAGTGACATTATTATTAACTCTCTATTACCTAATGAGATATCCATTATTACTCTCTCTATACCTGTATGAGTACATATTATACTGCTCTATACTCTTATGAGTACATTATTATTACTCTCTATACCTGTAATGCAGTACATCTTATACTCTCTATACCGGTATGAGTACTAGTATTACTCTCTATACTTATTGAGTACATATTATTACTCTCTATATCTGTAGAGTACATTTATACTTCTATACTTGTATGAGTACATATTTATTACTCTCTATATCTGTATGATACATATTTTACTCTCTATACCTGTAAATGAGTACATATTATTACTCTCTATAACCTGTATGAGTACATATATTATCTTCTCAATACCTGTATGAGTAAATATTATTATCTCTATACTCTCTATCTATAGGCAGTTTAATTTGTCTCCCAACACCTAGTTTTTGTAATGGTTGAGAACTTTGTTTAGGATACAAGGTTACATTTGACTGATCGTCCATCTCTAGTGTATCTGGTGAATATCATCTGATGGCCAGTTCACCCTGATCAGTGTCAGTTCTGTCCATGGCATTGTTCATATTTTGTCATCATGTCCTGATTATCAGAAAACAGCCAATTTGTGTGTCTCCAGTGTCTTTCTCAGTATACTTTCGTTTTCCTCCTGAATTGGTTTCCTTCAGTGTGGTGTACAATGTAAAGATCTGGTTGTTCATGTTTTTGCACAACAACATTGGTTGCCATATTTTCCACTCTTTGCATCTTACAGCATCCCTTACGTGGTAAATCAGTTAGTGCTTTGATTGCCTGTCATAGTGCATTTCGTGTTGCCTTTCTTTTATGCCGAGTTCGTACCCTTGCCAAATCCTCTAGGTACAAGTAGTGAGTGGCTGTGGCAGTGTTTTGTTTTTAGCTTCTACCCATCAAAAGCTGTGAAGGTTGAAACCCAATCCCAAGTGTGGTAGTAAGCGATATTCCATTAAGCGCATTGTAGGATCACTGCTATTATCTTGGGATTTTTTCTTCAGCATGTTTTTAACGTCTGTACTGTTCTCTTCCAGCTTGTCCATTTGACCTGAAGAATGAAAGGACTTGAAGTTAGTGTGACCTTTGAATTCCCCAACTTTTAGCAAAAAGTTGAATTCATCACTACATACAGTGACCATTGTCAGAGTCTGACGAAGATCAGGAAAAAAAAATACCGGTCTGCAAACATACGGAAGATTTCAATACAAGTTCTTATCATTTAAAATGGTGCTAATTTGGCCCCCAACCAATCAGAACTTTTGAAAGGTCAACCAATTGATTGTTGGGAGCAAAATTAGCAACCATTTTTAACAATAAGAACTTTTATTGAATAACCCCCATAGAGACTTTATGCAGCGTGATTAGTACTTTTGCTTTTTCGTATCAATATTTACAAATTTTGATGGAAACTTTGAAGTAATCCACACAAACAAATAGTATGATCCATTGATTGAAATAAGGTCAGTTCCTCCTTCTTCCCAAGGTCGTCTAGGTTAGAATTCATTGAGGAATCCAAAGGTGTCTTTTTGGTACTGTCCTCCTTGTCATTGCATTAATTGAGCATGTGTTTTTATCAGCAACCTTACCGGCCAATATGTATTATTTTCTTATATAAGCTCTTTCGTGCATTTCACTATTTCCCAAGTGTGATTCATGGATTTTTCTTGAGGCATTCTTGCCTTGATTAAGAAGGAACTATCACTTTTGCAGATTTAAACATTGTCCAGACCATACACTTGATTTCATCCCTCCGAAATTCAGTATGGCTGGTGATTTTCTATGATACAGCTCTTTGGGCCATCCGGCATTGTGTGATGCTTTTTAATTTCTGCCAAAGTTTAGAATCCTCTGATGTGTTTTTGGAATCTGTGAAGTGTCCTTCTGATATGGGAAGATGAGAAGCAATCCAGTTCACTTCAATTTCATCTCCCAACAGGTCTTCAACTGTGTATCTTTTAGATATGCTCTACGTTAATGCTTGCAATATGCATTTTCTTTGCTAGGAATGTATACGACTTTCCAAATTGTATCTTTGTAACTCTAGAAGCATTCTTTGTAATTCATTGGTGCTTGATTAATTGGATATGAATGGCACTTTCAACATACACATACTGATGGATTTTTCAACAACATACACATAGCAAGTAGTTCTCTTTCTATCTGTGCATATCTACGTTGAACAGTCTGTTTAGGGCTCTTGATGCATAGGCTAACTGGCTGACCTTTTGACGTATTACAGTCCAATGCCTTCTGGTAGTGGCATCTACTGACAATGTGCTATCTTTGCCACATCATAAATAGTGTAGGTGCATTTGTTATTTTCCCTTTAAAAGTCAAAAACCCTTTTTCTCATGGCTTCTTTCCCAGTGCCACTCCAGTGTCTTGCTCCAGTAATTTTCTCAAAGGTGCACTGATGTGTCTGATAACTTTGGACATAAATTTAGCTAAATATTGTATCATGTCCATGAACTCATTAACTCTCTTGATTATTTTGGGTCTTGAAGCTGTGTGATGGCTCAACTTTTTCTTCATCGGTTTTGAGACACATCTGCCACTGTGTGTGACTATGTATTTGATTTCAGTTGTTCTGATTTTGATTTTGCATTTGTTTCAACTTTCAATGCATTATTCTTACTCTTTGCAACAGTTTTATTAACTGCATCATGTTCATTGCCTATGAATTCCCAGACAAACTAATCATCAATTATGACATTCACAACACCATCAAATATCTTCTATCATCTGTGCAATAAGCTTCTTCCTGATCCCAAAGGTTAGTAAGGGAGAACGCGATTCTCCCTATTGGTGTAAGTTAAATGTACACAGAGCTTGGAACTTTCTCTCATCAAGCTTTATTTGCCAGAACCCTTGATTTGATCTAATACTAAAAAAGTATTTGGCCATACTTGAAACACACACTTCCCTCCCCTGTTAGCAGGGTAATGTTCTCTCTATATTGCTTTTATTTAAGTATCTCTGGGTCATGCAACATTTTATTTGTTTGGTGATGTCACTGTACCATGAATTGACCATTCTGTTTGGTTCGTTGTTGCAAAATACTCCCACCTTTTTTTCACTCTGTGTAACTCTTAACCACTTTCTCTCTGGAGAGCTATGGTGATTTTCCTAGATCATGTACAATGGTTTAATATTGTCGTACAATGTCTATAGGGGTGTTTGTCCTGGTAAGCAACACAGACCATAAAAGTCACTGTAGTCTTTAAAAATATCTACTTTCTTTGTAACACACCTACAGTCTTTTTATCAACATACTTAAGACATGCAGCTCTACCCAGTACTGATGACGCATTTTGTTGTATGATTTTCAACGTTGATAAGTGCTTTTTGCTTTATATCACACAGCAGCGCTATATATACTAGTGGTGACAATCTGGTGGCCAGAAATAAGATGAGCTTAGTTAGTGTGAAGATTTAAGTTTTGTTTTGATGTTTAGAGCTTGAAAAGTTTCCTCTGACATTACATTGCATTCAGATCGCTGTGTCAAGTTTAAACTAACAACTGAACTTGCTGTTACTTTAACTTTCATACCACTTTTCCTTCATAACTTCCAGTCTGGCCTTTCCCATTAGCACTGTTATATTTCGCCACTTTCATTCGTTCAATTGTCCCAAGAAATATATCTGTGTCTTTTTTAACTGCTCATGCATTCTTTTAGCAGGATTTTGTGGCCAAAGTGATTTGTTCTATGACACAATTACATGTTGTCCTATTTGTGGATTTGTTGTATTCATGTTTTGTAACCACATCTGCTACAAGCTGTGTTCTCTGCTTCTGTAACTTTAGGATTACATTCACTCTGATGACTTAACTGTTTGCTCCACTGCTCTGATTTTGCAGGTCAATCCCTTCATGTTAGAGCTTTATACTTGGCTGATTGTGTAGTCACTTTCTCGGCAGATATCCAATATCTTTTTCTAGGCTCTGGTCTGCTTCCCTAAATAATCCTGCCTCTGACTTGGTCATTCTTTAGCACAGACAATTCGTGGTCTCTGTCGGGAAGCATGCAGCTGCCCAGATCCCACAGTCCTTTTGCCTTATGTTTAAGTCGTACACATAGACATCTGTGGTTTCTGTACTGTCCTTGGCAGTGTGAAGACTAAATGTCTTACTATGGTAAGTTCTTTCTAGGCGCACAGTAGTCCCTTGGAACTTCCTTCAGCACATTATATCGTGTGTCTTTCACCATCCGAACATTCCAAGTGTTACCTTTTATTGCTCCTCTCCAGCATCATGGTAGGATTAACACACTGAAACCTTGTCACTCTTGTCCTCAATCCCACTGGAAGTGCTGATAGATCATATCTCTGGATCCATGTCCTCCAGCTTTCAGCAGGATTTCCAGTTGATTCAGATTTGGAGTTGTTGAAACTGAGCCATGTCAATTCTATGTCCTTTTAATCTTCTGCACATGTTAGTGATGCACCGAGTCACCAGACTGTCAGTAAGCGAACTTGTATGTAGTAATGAGTCCTAAATAACATGTCGGTTCGTCAGCACCAGAGCTTATACACACCAGCCATGATATTTCCTGTTACATCACTAGTAGACGTACTAGACTACAGGTGCTGACATAGTCAATATACTACATTCATTCCTTTAAACATTTACATATCTTTGCTCTGTGTTCCTTCTTATATTTCTTCTACTTGGTGTCCCATAATGTCCCTGACGAAACCTCCACTCATCACAGAAACCAGCTCCTGTACAGACCCACTCGCTCACAAATGCCTCCTCTCGCCGTAAACCTTTTTCTCTTCTGGCTCATGTCCTCTGGAATCGATATTCCCCTCTCTCTAACGTCAGAAAACCCAATAAACAAGTTTAAATCTAACCCTCCCATCCTTTCTCTCTGAGCACAGCACAACATAGGACTGTTAACACGAACCCGTTCTTGACTCTGGACTTCTACTCTTTCCCTACGATCTGTATGTTTACCACCACTAATTAGATTGTAGCTCTATGGGGCAGGACCTCTTCCTCATGTTACATGTTTCAATCACTTGTACATTTCATGATGCTCGTACTTATTTATGTCTATTTATTGTCCCTCTTGTACAACTTTTTGTGTTCTACATTGTACAGGCGACTGCCCAAGTGGTGCCATATAAATAAACATTCATACTTACATACATACATACATACATAGTAATGGTTTTCATAATTTCCTAGATATCTTATATTTGATTAAAAAAGGGTAAAGAATAGGAGAAATGCATACTGGACTTAAACTATTCCAAACTGTAGGTGGCGACTAAACAGAACAGTACGTGTATTTTGAAAACGGGGTGGGACCGATACTATACTGTGAGAACATTGCCACTGAGAAGGCTGTTTAACATGTGGGAAAAGAAGGGCTGTAGATTCCCTACCTAACTCTGTTCAGGACTTCACAGAGCAGTGAGGGGAGGGACTTTTCCGTCTCCCACAACATTAGGGAGGTCTGAGGCTGTGCTCGCCAGCGCCGGCCTATGGCAGGAGAAGCCCTAGGAATGTCACTGTCCAGCTACCATACTATTCTATCCAACTCAGGTCGTCATTCTTTTATATCTTTGGGCTGTGTGAGCACAGTAGAGAGGTGGTTGATGGCTCTTTTAAAGTAGAACTGGTCCTAACCTCAACAAAACTCAACATTTTGAGACCACAGTTCCCCTAAAGTTAAGTGAATAACATATATTGGTTATGATGATTAAAGAGCAGTAATGACCAGATCAATTGTAATAAAGATTGGAATAAGCAGCTAACAAGTAACTTGGCTCTGTGTCCTTATTCTTTCTAATACAGACATTAACTGTTGGTACGCCTGTTAAACCGGGCCTGTCACATAAACAGCAGAAAAATGACCTTGTGAATTCATTTTTTGTTTTACCTCAGGTTGGGAAAAGAACTTTCTCCATAACTTCAGCAACTGTTTTTTCCAGGAATGCAGAGAAAATAGAGATGAGTGCCTTTCTTATACAGTAACAGGGGCACGCTCTCTCATCTCTCCATACGTGAAAGAGAAAAAAATCATAGAGTTAGGGCGGTTAATCCTGTGTACCAGAGGTTGGGAAAAGAAAGTCCACTCTGTCAGTTCTTTAAAGTCTTACTTTTTGAACAATTATGAGGTTGGAACAGTGGATGACCAGAGGATATGCGGAAGCTGCCAGTGGAACATTTATTATAAATAGTATAATGTCACATATAATCAGTCACATAGCTGAGTCCAATTACAATGAAAATCAATTACCTGATAGTTTCTTTGCTATAAATTTGGCCTCTTATGTATTATTTCTGATTAACATGATTTTTATTTGTGAGTCACTCAGGGTCTAAATAATATTGAGAGCATTTGGGCAAAAATAGTTACAGCCTAAAATCCAGCAATTGAGGTTGAATAGCAAATATCTCACACACACAGTGGTTTTTTTCCTTTGGTGCTCAGATAGGCAGCGCGGGATCATGTTGAATCCAAACACTGCAGAAGACCAGCATGCTGAAAGTGATGTACTACTGGCCTCATTAAAACTGTCGGATTAGAGTCCGAGCTAAAAAGCTAAAACAACATAACAGCTGCAGAACGCACCATATAACCATAACTGAGTAAAAGGCAATAGCTGATCCCTCATTGCACTGAATGATGAATTGTTCCGGGTAGTGTGAATGTCCATATCCTGAAGGGAGGAGAAAATGGCCAACCAAGTAACTACAGATTATGATTTGAAGGGAATGAACAGGTCAAACTACATAATGGACAGTTTGACTCCCACCCATTTCCTCCAGAGCTCCCAGGCTTGGTGGCTTGAAGGCAATGTAAACCATGATAGTCTTGGCAGGAGAAGAGAGAGAGAGACCAGTCTATGGAGAAGGTGATTTCCAAAAGTGATTATACTAAATGAGGTTAGATTCCACAGGCGACGAGGAACAGAAAACACACTGAGGAAGCTCAAGCTTGATGGAGACAGGAGGAGAACTGAGGCTGCTTGTTTAGGCTCTCACTAAGGAGTGTCGATAATATTTAAAAAAATTCCACATATCATCACTGTTATAAGAAAGACGGGACAGAGGTAGATGAAAAACACAAGGAGCTTACATGATGAAGAGAGACAATCCACTTTCTTCTTGGCAATACATTTGAGGTTGAATATGAGTTAGGACCATTTCCATTCTTGGGCATTTAATGCAGTTTTCACTGTCCTGTAGGAATACGAAAATAGCAATGAAAAGCAATCTGATGAGATGTGGATAACTAAAATTATCTCTCCTTAAGCAAAGCATTGGAGGAAAAAAGCCCCTTAATGGAAAGCTTTCCAGGAAGTGATTTTTTCAGATCGATTTCAATGTTAAAAAAGTGGGCATTATACCCATATTCTAAGTTTGTTATCATTACCAACACGTGATCGATCTTAGGAAAAATACAAGATAATTAAAGGGAGAGACACATGAAAAAAACAACACAATCTTTTTAGTATAATAAACCATGATCAGTGATGAATGGTCTTTCCAGCTGTGGTCCCCAGAGAATCATGAGGTTGGCACCGATGGATGTATGTCTTTATTAAAACCTCAATTATATGTTCTAGATTACTATTTTATCAAAGTAAATGCAGATTGTTTATTATATTAAGGGAAACTGAGCCTTACCTTACACATACAGGAAATTTAACACAGGGTAGGTACCAATACAAAGAAATGGAGCCTCTTTACCAGGCTATGATGCTTTGTTTATGGAGTAAAATAATGCTAACCTATTATATCTGTTGTATTCATTAGATTCAACTGGACTTAAGTTTTAGTTGGACCTTTGGCAGTCATCGCTGAACCTTTCAATTTAGGATGGACTTGTACAGAATCGTGTTTGCACATTAGTACCCTGGCAAGTCCCAATCAGCAAGTGTTAGGGACTTTCTGTGAGTGCAGGTGTGATTGCATTGTGGTGTTATCGAACCACCCGGGTAAGGCGTAGAACCCCACATCTATTAGTATTGGTTTCTTTATTTCACATAAATGCCTCCTTGATACCTCGTCTTGAACCAACATGTTTTTGCCAAGATGTTGAATTACAATTTTTAAAGGTATGTTTTTTTTCTTAGATGCAGGTACTAGGCGAGTTGAGACCCAAAAGAATTGGCTGCTTCGTGCTGGACATACGTTAGTTTAGTTTTGTTCTGGTCTCCTCCACTATAAAATCAGGACTCTTTAACTGCTTGCACTGCATATAAGACCAATCACGACACCATAAGAAGAGTGACATATTTGTCCTCTTCTATGTTTTCAGTATTAGTCTTGCGATGCACCAGTTGTTGCATCAGTTGGTTGTTTGGTTTAAAAGCACAGGGAGTACAGTGTTTGGAAAATTCTTTTCTAGAGACCCCTGCTACATATAGGATTGTTCCTCCTTGGTAGAGATGTCCGAACTTCGCAAAATCCCGTCGCTTGTGGACCATATCCTACAACCATTCTCTCTCCTTCATTCCACCCTCTGGTGGACCTTTTAAAGGATTTTGGGGGCAGGGCTTATGATGAAGCAGTTAGCTCTGTCCAGCAGTGAGCAGAACCAGACTTGAGACCTGGTCGTAGAGACCGGAAAAAAATACACTTTACAGTGCTGTAAACTTTGGAAGACTGAAGCTAAGAAGTGGTGTGCTCTTTGATAAAGACCATGTTCCTTTTAACAGCTATGGGCAAAAGGAGGTGAGACAACCATTTGTTCATATCTTTGTAATATGCTCTGACTATTGTGGAAATGATGTCTGGAGACTTTAGTTCCACTTTTAAGGAATTGTTTTTTTTTTTTTATTTTTTTCAGATATTTGCTTTAAAATCATGAGAAACTATGAAGAACCTGCATCTGGATTAAAAAATATCACCATTTGGTAGTGGTCATTCTAAAACATATATAGGGAGATTCAATATTCCTTAAATAGGTGTAAAACCCACTTTAACCAATGTCTTATCAGGTTATACATGTGTTTTACACTAAATTTAGGGCACTGCAACTGGTTTCCTCCAAATGTTTCCTGGAAATAAGCCCAGCAGATACCCGCACAACTCATCACTTTGAAACTTTACCTTTAATTGCGTTTACGTCCCCACTTGTATCGCATTACTGAATGAGTCTGAGGAATTACGTCCCCCATTGAATGAATACGTCGCTCCTTGGTATCACTTTACTGAATGCTTACTGAATGATTATGCCCCCCATTGTATCGCTTACTGACATGATTATGAATGAATCTTACAGCCCCCCATTTGATCGGCATTAACTGAAGGATTACTGAATGAAATTTACGCCCCCCATTGAATGAATTTTAACGTCCCTCAGTTTCGCTTTAACTGAATGATTACTGAATGAATGGTAGTCCCCCTTGTATCGCATTACTGATGATTACTGAATAAATTTAACGCCCCCCATTGTATCCAATTAATGTGAATGACTACTGAATGAATTTATGTCCCAAATTGGTATCGCAGGATCGAGACTTCTCAGACAGTTTGTGTGGGTATTTTCAAAATTTTATATTTGAAGAAAAGAGGGAGACTATGAGAAGAGAGTCATAAAAATTCCACGTTTTCTGAACAGCTGTTCAAATATCTGCAATTTATTTAAACCTTAAACTCCAATTAGAAAACATGTGGGAATGTCATTTCAAAAATGGGTTTTTGCGCAGTTATTCAAACTGTTATAAGGGCTCATTCTTTCGTGTCTAGTAGGAGCAAGGATGTGTCGGCCCGTTATCATGTCTGGTACTGCACTCTGGAGAACAGCAGCTTTTTAGAACACAAGCAATTCATTCATAAAGGTAACTATACAAATAAAATGCCAAATATAGGCACATTTTGGCAAAATTCTTGCTATTTTTGGGAAATTTTCTGCCTAAATCTAGTGAAAGATAGAAAAATAGTAATCATTCTAAATAAAAATATTTGGGATTTCCTACATATAAGGGCAGACCACACCCAAAACGATAAATTGTACCAGTGTGGCCCCAAAATGCAGGGCAACGCCCAAAACAATTTCCAAAACGAGAAGAGTAGGAGCCTTTTGATGATTCATCTGGTCCCTTCATCTTCCTTCCTGAATGCAGAGCTCTGGCATTTAAAGGAGATCCCTACCCACTAACTCAATCCCTCCTGATCCATTGTGGCCCACCCCAACACCAATTTAGATTGGTAAACAAGCCAAGAATTATTCTTAACTCTCTTTCTTCCTGGCTAACTGCATACTGGCAGCAGTGTCCTGTGATTGACTGCTTTACACCCCCTGTTTGCAAATTCGGGCAAGCAGAGGGCAAGGGAAGAGCGGTTGGGATGGAACAAAGGGTGTTAAAGTATATTCTGGGCTTGGTTTAAAAAATTAAGTTGGGGGGATGAGGCTAACAATGAAAAAAAATTTCTCTGGTGGAAATACCTTTTAAAACCATATGAGGGCATAATCTGCAAATATTATTTGGTTAACCCGTGAGATTAAACAACATTCGAATTGATTTTAATTTATCAGTAATTGGAAGTTTTGAAACCTTTTTATGTTATTTTTCAAAAACCAAAATAATGATAAATCAGAGCATTTTAAAATTTTTCCCCTGAACAATATGGCCAATATCAATAGATTCCAGCAGTAGCGAAAAAATTATTCAGAAAAATACGGCAATTTTTTCAGTTGGATTACTCATATCTGTTGTATTCAATTAGATCAACGGGTTGACTTGAAGTTTAGTTCTTGAAGACGTTTCGCTAGTCATCGACTGGATCTCTCAATTCATAATGATTGTACAAGAATCTGTGGCAATTATGTACCCTGAAATCCCAATTAGCATATCACAGGCCAAGTGTTAAGGGTTGATGCCTAATTGGGATTTTCCAGGGTTACATAATTGCCCACCGATTCTTGTACAAGGTCATTCTGAATGAGAGAGATTCCATCGGATGACTACGCGCAAGGTCTTCAGGAACGAAGTGTCAAGTCCAGTTGATTAATTGAAATACAAAGAATACCAGAACCTGGATGATGAGAACCTCACAAGCAGTTGGATTAACCTTCAATTATTTACGCAACTGCAAAAATAAAGATTAGATAGAAAAAAATAGATAGAAAAATTTAAAGAGCAAGGATCTATCCCCAAAATCCATTTGTATTTACATGATAGAACACCACACAACCAACAACGTTGAATGCTTACTATTCCAATAACGTGCAGGGGGAAGCAATGTGCTGATCTCTCCACTTTGGTCTTCTGCTCCTGGATCTTTCAGGTATAAGCCTACAGTCATGGGCATGATGAATGGTGTCTGGCCATTCGTTCTCCTGATGTTGATTACGGATTCCCATGAATGAACTGATAATGTGTTCCTTCTACTACTAACTCTGCACACTGGGGGCAGGCATTCTGAACTGTTCATATAGTTAATAGAGAGATTTATGTGTAATTCAACCATTTCTGCAGAGGGTAGGCACTGTGTATACAAGTATCTTCCACATTAAGTGGGTAGGGTTTTGACTTATAAATGTTTTTACCCGCCTTCGTTCTTGCTGGGCACTTACCAGATTGCATGCTCATACATTCACCCTCTGTATTCATTTAGAATTCACCAAGGAACATCCACTTTATTTTCCTGTTAAAATCCTACAAATACTTGCAACTTTACATGGCTCACAGGGCTGGTGGATTATATGGAATACAAGAGGTTTTGACTTACCTGTCATTCACAAAATGATTCACATGTCCCTCCCACTGAATCATAAGAACTTTCTAAATCTAATATGCTGTATACAAAGATGTAGAGGATTTAGAACATGTTTAAAAGGATTCAAAAACCAAAGGGACCAGCCGATAATCCTCCATAATAGATTTACACAGGGAATAGCCCGCAACTCCCGCTAGAGGCTGTAATTAACACATGGGAAAGGTATCATTAATAGAAAAAACAACCTATCCTTAACCTGAAAAATAATTGAAAGTAGAAAAAAGCGTTTTTATTCAGTATAATTAATAGAGCACATAGCTATATGATCAGTGGTGCAAGTATGAAGAATGCAAACGTTTGTTATTATACGTTCATAGTAAAAAAAGTTTTTGATGAACCTTTTCGTAGGACCTTCCAGACTTGGGTTTACCTTGACGGGTTGGAACGCTTTTCATTTAGGTGACTACACAGTAATGTATACTAAAATACTTATCCCATTTTGTTTACTAATGTATGCAAAGTGCTGTCATTGATAATATGGACCTTTGTAATTGGGCCTAGGGGCCCTGACTGTAGAAAATGGAGTTCTTCCGTTATGCGTTTTTTCTTTCCTTTCCCACGAATCCTATTATTATTTCACAGCCAGGGTATCACTAGTACATTCTATAACCAGCATTTCTAAAGACAGAAATCGTTGCACCTGGAAACAGATTAAAAAAGATTTTACAAACACAGGGATCAGTCCAGTCCATACAGAAACACAGACCACAGAAAGCAAAAGAGCATCCCCAACCAACCTGCTACAATAAAACATATCCAAATGAGGACGTATCCCACTGGCTGTTACATACCACCCCCACATGGAAATACTCCAACCAGCAATCCCCCAAACCAACCTGCTACATAACAAACCTATCCAAAGGAGGACCGTATCCCACTGGGTATTACTACCCCCCCCCACATGGAAATACTCCAACCAGCATCCCCCGACACAACTGCTAACAATACAACATATCCAAAGGAGGAGCCGTATCCCACTGGTTATTACATACCAACACCCAATGGAAATACTATACTCCAACCACATCCCACAAACAACCTGCTACCATCAAACCTATCCAAAAGGAGACCGTATCCCCCCTGGTTATTACATACCACCACCCCAAATTGAAATACTCCAACCAGCATCCTAGAAACAACCTGCTACAATACAAACATAGCCACAAGGAGGAAGCCCCCCGTATCCCACTGGTTTTACATACCCCCCCAAATGGAAATACTCCTAACCGCATCCCTAAAACAAACCTGCTAAAATACAACATAGCCAAAGGAGGACCGTATCCCACTGGTTTTACATACCCCCCCACTGAATACTCCAACCAGCAGCCCCCAAACCCCTGCTTCAAAAACCTTCCAACAAGGAGGACCGTATCCAATCCGGCAGGCTGTTATTACATACCACCACCCCCATGGGACATACTCCACCAGCATCCCCAGACCAACCTGCTACAAATACAACACAATCCAAAAGGAGGATTGTTCCCACTGGCTGGTTACATCCACCCCCAAATGGAAATACTCCAACGCAGCATCCCTTCCCCAGACAACCACCTGCTACAATCAAACACTCCAAAAGGAGGAACGTATCCCCTGTTGTTACATACCAACCCCCTCCACATGGAATACTCCAACCAGCATCCCCAGAACCAACCTGATACAATACAAAAATATCCAAAAGGAGGACCGTATCCCACTGGTTGTTACATACCACCACCCACATTGAAATACTCCAACCAGCATCCCCAAGAACCACAACTGCTACAATACCAACCTATCAAAAGGAGGAACTATCCCACTGCTGTTACATACCACCCCTCCAATGGAAATACTCCAACCAGCATCTCCCCAGAACCAACCTGCTCAATACCAACCTATCCAAAAGGAGGAACCGTATCCCACTGGTTTTATTACATACCACCCCCAAATGAATACTCCCAACACATCCCCAGACCACCCTTCTACAATACAAACATACCAAAGGAGGACCGTATCCCACTGTGGCGCTTACACTAACCCACCCCCACATTGACATCTCCAACCAGCATCCCCAGAACACCTGCTACAATACAACTATCCAAAAGGATGACCGTATCCCACTGCTGTTTACATACCACAACCCCCTGTAATACTCAACCATCACAATCCCCCGAACCACTGCTACATACCAACAATCCAAAAGGGGACCGTATCCACAACTGGCTCTACATACCCACCCACCCAAATGGAAATACTCCAACCAGCATCCCCAGAAACAACCTGCTACAACTCAAAACATATTCCCAAAGGAGGAACCGGATACCCACTGTTGTTACATACCCCCCCCCACATGGAAATACTCCACCAGCATCCCCAGAACCACCTGCTACAATACAAACATATCCAAAAGGAGGAACGTAGCCCAACTGTTGTTACAAACCACCTACCACCACCCCCACAGGAAATACTACTCCACCACATCCCCAGAACCAACCTCCCCCTACAATACAACATATCCAAAAGGAGGAAACGTATCATCCCACTGGTTGTTCATACCACCCACAAATGAAATACCCAACCAGCATCCCCCGAACCCACCTGCTACAATACAAACACATACAAAAGGAGGAACGTATCCCACTGGTTGTTTTCATACCACCCACAAATTGGAAATACTCCAACCAGCACCCGAACCCACCTGCTACAATACAAACACATACCAAAGAGGAACGTATCCCCTGTTGTTTACAATACACACCCCCAAATCACCAGAACTCCAACCCATTTACAAAGGAAGACCGATTACTAGAATAATTCCCAACCACCCCCTCTCTTAGCTTTCCGACAACACAACACACTTAAAAACTTATACAAATGCTTGTAAGAAGTTCACTAACAGGCCCCCTCAAAGGAACATCTCCCGTTTCAGCAAAGGGTGAAAACTGCTGCAAGTCCAACTCACACTGGAGACAGGAGACCAAATACCAGGAACCCAACATTGGTTTGAAATAAAGGGAACCCTTCTCCACAATCATCCAATGTATATACCTGATTGTATGTCTTCAGTGGCTCCCTCAGAATGTATGTAGGAGAGGCACCGGCAGCCCCTGAGGCAAAGGATGAACTCACAAAGGTTCACAATTAACAACAATAAACGAGTATGTACCTGTGGGTGCCCATTTTGCACCAAGACACAGCCTGAAAGTCACAGTGCTCATGGGAAATTTTAAGATCCCAACGAGAGGTTAGAATGGGAATGTAAAATGTGTCCCATGTTTTTCTCTAATCTAAATGTCCACTGTAGAATTATTGTAGAGATGGGCGAAACTATTGAAAGTTCGTTCCATTAAAGTCAATGGAAGACTTGAAAAATCAATTTTACTCTAACTCCCGCGCTATATATTCGATTCGTTCGCGCCTAGGTACCCAGTACATTTTTACTGCGGATTCGATGCTCGTGTATAGGCTTTATGGACACCTTTACTACTCGCGGTTTGCTGTTCCCTCCTAGATATACATGTACATTTTAACTCAAGGATTCGATGCTCTCCACGTATAGATCTTAATCGACACTGGACCTCACAGCATTACCTTTTGAGGCTCAAGCACTGAGAAGTGCACGGGAACATCCCAGCATAAACTGTTTGAGGCTCAAGCAGGAGAGGGCACGGAACTCACAAGCATTACTGTTTTGAAGCTCAAGCAGGAGAGTGCATGGAACTCAGCAGGCATTACGTTTGCGGCTCAAGCAGGAGAGTGCACGGACCTCACAGGCATTAACTGTTTGAGGCTCAAGGCGGAGAGTGCATAACTCACACAGCTTACTTTTTGAAGCTCAGCAGGAGAGTGCACTGAACTCCATGCATTACTGTTTGAGGCCTCAAGCAGTATAGTGCCACGGAACCTCACAAGCATTACTGTTTTGAAGCTCAAGCAGAGAGTCACGGAACTCACAGCATACTGTTTGAGGCTCAAGCATGAGATTGCCTGGGAACTCAAGGCATTACTGTTTGAGGCTCAAGCAGGAGAGTCAACGGAACTCACAAGCATTATGTTTTGAAGCTCAAGCAGATAGTGCAACGGAATCACAGGCATTAACTTTTGATGCTCCAGCAGGGGAGTGCACGGAACTCACAAGCATTCTGTTTGAGGCTCACAGCAGGAGAGTGCAACGGACTCACAGGCATTACTGTTTTGAGGCTCAACAGGAGAGTGCACGGAACTCCCAAGCATTAACTGTTTGAGGCTCAAGCAGGAGAGTGCCATAACTCACAGGCATACTGTTTGAGGCTCAAGGCAGGATAGTGCAACGGACTCATAGGCATTACTGTTTGAGGTCAAGCAGGAGAGTGCCAACGAACTCAACAGGCATTACCTTTTGCGGCTCAAGCAAGGAGAGTGCAAACGGACTCACAGGCATTCCTGTGTTGAGGTTCAGCAGGAGGTGCTGGAACTTACATGCTTACTGTTTGAGCTCAAGCCAGTAAGAGTGGCACGGCACTCAACAGGCATTACTGTTTGAGGCTCATCGGAAGAGTGCACGAACTCCAGCATTATCCTTTGAGGCGCAAGCAGGCGAGTGCCACAGAACTCACATGCATTACTGTTTGAGGCTCAAGCAGGAAGAGTGCAACGGAACACACAGGCCATACGTTTGAGGCTCAAGCAGTAGAGTGCACGGAACCTCACAGGCATTACGTTTGAGTCTCAATCAGGAAGTGCACGGAACTCACAGGCATTACTGTTTTGAGGCTCAAGCAGGAGAGTTGCACCGGAACTCACAGCAATTACTATTGAGGCTCAAGCAGGAGAGTTGCATTGAATTCACAAGCATTACTGTTTGAGGCTCAGCAGGATAAAAGCAGAGGAAATCTTAGAAGGGTCGGAGCTTAACATTTCAGCAACCAGTAACACGATGTCAGCACTTCCAAGGCCATGCTAGGTAGTTAGGTAGTAGTAGGCTCTGGAGGGACATAGGGAAAAAAATTGGCACAGTATTTTTAAAGCTGCAGCTTCCAAATAAACATAACGTGATTTTAACAGTGCACTTCTCCTTTAAGTTTTTGTTGGTCGGTATTTTTGGTGATTGGTATTACTTTTCTGAACTTTCGGATTTTATTCCCCGTTGAATTCTCTGGGTCCGTTTTCGAATTTTGGATTTTCAGGGTTTTTTTGGATTCCAAAATCAGAAATGGAACGAAAGTCGACGTTTTTGACCATACTCTATATGACTAAATATCAAGGAAAATGTTTGTTTCCTTATAAATGGCCATCAAACAATCTGCAAAATGTCAGAATAAAAAACAAAATGACTTACACCACTTTCCCCTCTTGTAACAGTTCTAACTTGTAAGGTCAACACATCTGATTCATACAGCCATAGTTATACCCTTAACTACCCGTGCTACTGGAGATCTCTCCCTCTGTCATCTGACACAACCATTGCAGCAGACGGGGCTTCCATGTTTTTAGCACCTTCCTAAAGCCAGGGAGACAATACTTGTACATCTTCCTCTAGGAATCTACATACAAAACAAAACTACTGTATAATTGTGATATAACTCATAAATGAAAGACAACAAACCCTTTAAAAAGTACCCAGAGCAAAGAAAAACAAGTCCTAATATTATTATTGTTCTTCTTATTGTTTAAAATTGTGCTAATAATTTTGCCCCAACTAATCAGATGTAGCATTTCAATGTTAAATAAAATCTGATTGGGGGGTCTCTGTTGGGACAAGTAACTGTATTGGACTTTCTATGGGGCTGTGTATTGGACCTTCTATGGAGCTCTGTATGGGACTTTCTATGGGGCTGTGTATGGGACTGTGTATTGTACTTTCTATGGGGATGTGTATTGGACCTTCTATGGAGCTGTGTATTTGACTTTCTATGGAGCTGTGTATTGGACTTTCTATGGGACTGTGTATGGGGCTGTGTACTGGACTTTCTATGGGGCGGTGTATTGGACTTTCCATTGGGCTGTGTATGGGACTTTCTATGGGCTATGTATGTGACTTTCTATGGGGCTGTGCTTAGGACTCTATGGGGCTGTGTATTGGACCTTCTATGGAGCTGTGTATGGGACTTTCTATGGGGCTGTGTATGGGACTTTCTTAGGGACTGTGTATGGGGCTGTGCATGGGACCTTCTATGGGACTGTGTATGGGACTTTCTATGGGACTGTGTATTGGACCTTCTATGGAGCTGTGTATTGGACTTTCTATGGGACATTCTATGGGGCTGTGTATGGGACTTTCTATGGGGCTGTGTATGGGACTTTCTATGGGGCTGTGTATTGGACTTTCTATGGGACTGTGTATGGGACTTTCTATGGGGCTGTGTATGGGACTTTCTATGGGACTGTGTATTGGACTGTCTATGGGGCTGTGTATGGGACTTTCTATGGGGCTGTGTATTGGAGTTTCTATGGGACTTTCTACGGGGCTGTGTATGGGACTTTCTATGGGGCTGTGTATGGGACTTTCTATGGGGTTGTGTATTAGACTTTCTATGTGGCTGTGTATGGGACTTTCTATGGGAATGTGTATGGGGCTGTGTATTGGACCTTGTATGGGGCTTTCTATGGGGCTTTGTATGGGACTTTCTATGGGGCTGTGTATGGGACTTTCTATGGGGCTTTGTATTGGACTTTCTATGGGGCTGTGTATGGGACTTTCTATGGGGCTGTGTATGGGACTTTCTATGGGGCTGTGTATGGGACTTTCTATGGGGCTGTGTATGGGACTTTCTATGGGGCTGTGTATGGGACTTTCTATGGTGCTGTGTATTGGACTTTTTATGGGGCTGTGTATAAGGCTTTCTGTGGGGCTTTGTATAAGGCTTTCTATAGGGCTGTGTATGGGACTTTCTATGGGGCTGATAGTCCCCGAGATATAAGCCTTTGAATATGCTGTGATTTGTAGGAGCTGCTACACCTCATCTGTCACTCAAAGGCACACACCCACACAATCCAAAGCTCCCCTGCAGTACTGTCACACACTCTCTCACCCACACTATATGTACCATGTGCAACATATAGTCAAATGCTGTAGTGCTAAACACAATCAATAAACCATTAACCCAGCAATATGAGCATAACACACTATAAAACAGCCCCTCCCCCCAAAAAAAATCTTATATACATACAAAACCAGTGACTCAAATGGAACACTAATACAGTATATATAATACAGTAATACAGACTATATACCAAACAAGACACACAGTGCAATCTATGAAATATATAGACTAAAGCAACTGAAATGTAACAGGACAACAAGCAGTGTCACTGTTTGTGAAGGTCTCACACTACAAGCTGCTGTTACACTGACTCTCCAGTGATTATGATCTCAGCTAATCAGGGGGAGAGATATGAACTTAAGGTAAAAAATAAATAACAATTAGCAAAGTTAGAGAACAGGCAGAGTTCAGTAACTTACTTGTAAAGAATCTCAGCACCACTTGTCCTCTCTGCCCCTCCCTTCAGCATATTGCTACTTTATTCCACACTTTGATTGCTTGCAGTCTAGCTCTGGAAGGGAGGGGTCAACAGGATGTCAGCACTTCCTTTCAACTGACAATGCTCGGACTCTGTATACAGCCCGTCACTGCTTGAGGGGGAGTAGACAGAGAGGGGAGGGGGACTACACAGCTTGGTACAAACTTCTGCCAGTGTGAAGAAACGAAGCCACACAGAAACATGAAAGTAAGGCAGCTTATACTAAGTGATCTATACATTGTATACAGACAAAGTTTTTTTTTCACTATAGTTGCCCTTGCAGAATAGCTAACGTAGTTAATATTTACATTAGAAGCTTGATGCAGGCTTCATTGATTTCAATGTAGTTATAAATCATGTTGTAATTAACTGCTACATAGTGTTGTACAGAAGTACAGAACTATGTGGTGTCCCACCTATAAATTTAGCCCACAAAATGAGGCTCCATTGACAACTGCTCTCTGAATGTGATCTATCAACTAATTCTCTATCTATGCACAAGTGTTGTTTTTCAAGGTCAATAGACCTTAATTTACATTGTATCAAAAGCCTTAGCAAAATCTAAGTATACCACATGTACTGCTATGCTAGAATCTAAAATCTCTCTCACATCTTAATGAAAACCCAGCAAGATCTATTTTTCATGAATCCATGGTGATTAGTCCAGAATATGATCTCAGAACCATCTTTATTTACCATTATTTAATGGTCCCACATTCTCTGTCCTCATATTTTTAATTTTGATTTTAAATTTTTCCGGGGGGTTGTAATTTTTTTTGCAGATATCTATTCTTCATTTTCTTTTTTAGTTAGCTTAAACGGTATGTCCATCAATTTTAAAGTATGTTCTATTCAGTTTTACTAATGAACGGAAGGTAAATGAGCTATGTTTCTTCATGAAACAGTCTTCTTATAACTGAAGGTATCTTGCAATTTCATGCTATATGAAAAGTATTGCCCACAAAATCTAAGAAACAAGGAGTCATTTCTCCCTCGCAGGTATCCCAGAGCAAGGGGCGGAGATATGCAAAATTTATCAACGGTAAGTTTCTTCTTCTCCTGCAGGTCCCATTCTTCAGTTAAACTGAATAAAGCATACTTTAAAAATTGGTGACATACCCTTTTATTGCTTTCTTATAATCCTTATTACACCTTTAATAAATAATGTTCTGTTCCTTCTGATTTAAAGATTTAAAAAAAAATTCTATTTTACCTAAACAT
The DNA here is from genome assembly GCA_019447015.1 of Hymenochirus boettgeri. Taxonomy (NCBI): domain Eukaryota; kingdom Metazoa; phylum Chordata; class Amphibia; order Anura; family Pipidae; genus Hymenochirus; species Hymenochirus boettgeri. The sequence continues at coordinate 186,720,593 of CM033471.1, forward strand.
TTATTTTTTTCTTTTTCCTTAAAGGGAACTGTGATCTCCAGATAAGTTGATTTTAAATGAAAGGCCAGTTTCCTACCTTTAAAACAAGCCATCAACCACCTCTATATGTGCTCCACAGCCCAAGAAGGTTAATAGGTGAGAGAAGGTAAGGGAATCTACAGCCCTACCTTCCCACTGTGTGGAAACAGCCTTTTCAGGCAGAGTTCTGACTCTGCCTGAAAAGGCTGTTTTCACATAGTTTTCTGTATGGGTGGGTGGGTCTGAGTGGGGAGGGGCCATGGACCCACGAGTGGGCGGAGCTACAACATCCACGAGTGAGCTATGACAACTGCGAGTGGGCAGTGATATGACACCCGTGTGTGGACAAAGTCACGGGGAGGCCTGCAAGGGGAGGGGCCTGGGGGGCTTGCAGGAGGAGGGGGCTGCAAGGGGAGGAGATGACACATGGCAGAATAACTCACATGGTTTCAAAGCAAGAAGTGCAAGGGATCTGGTGATGCTGCTGACAAATCCAGGGACGGATTTATACTTTTTTCTCCCCTAGGCCAGCTTACTTATACTGCCCTCTACCCCAGTAACATCAGTACCCCTACCCCTAGCGAATCAGCAAACCTGGGCGGAGCTACAACATCCACGAGTGAGCTATGACAACTGCGAGTGGGCAGCGATATGACACCCGTGTGTGGACAAAGTCATGGGGAGGCCTGCAAGGGGAGGGGCCTGGGGGGCTTGCAGGAGGAGGGGGCTGCAAGGGGAGGAGATGACACATGGCAGAATAACTGTCACATGGTTTCAAAGCAAGAAATGCAAGGGATCTGGTGATGCTGCTGACAAATCCAGGGACGGATTTATACTTTTTTCTCCCCTAGGCCAGCTTACTTATACTGCCCTCTACCCCAGTACCATCAGTACCCCTACCCCTAGCGAATCAGCAAACCTCACTTAAAACTGGACACACGAGTAAGGCTCTGTACATTGCTGCTTTGCTATGTGTAAGGGTGAAAGTGATGCCACTTTATGCCGCCCCCTTTTAGTGTGCCGCACTAGGCCACAGCCTATGTGGCCTAGTGGGAAATCCGGCCCTGGACATATCACACACAAAAATGTAAATATCTTCAAAACTATGCAAAAAAACAATGAAAGTAAATTGCAAAAATACTCAGGAAAGCAATTCCTATCAATTTACTTAAAATAATTTTTTGACCACAGTTCCCCTTTAAGGGTTTAAATGTAGAAGTTTACCCCTTTTAAAGCAGTCCACTTCTGTTTAGTATCTTGACCTGAGAACATATCTCCCCCAGTTTAAGAGCCAGTAGGATTACATGTTTTTTTTAACCCAATGCACTTTTGTTTTTTGCAAAATATTAAATGACAATATATCGTAATCACTATTCACTAAACTTTCTATTACTTTCATCATCATAAGGTGTACAGAGTTATTGGATATTAAATCAAACAAAGTTGGAACTTTGTCTTCTACTCTTGTTTGACATAAAAACATATACCTTCCCTTCCTTATTTATGTCTAAACAAGGAGTAACCCTCTAGATTTACTGCCCAGTCACGTCAATCATTTAGCCATGTGTGAACTACTGAATAAAATATACTTTTCATTTAAAGCTATTAGTTCCAATTCTAAAAAAAAATCTGCATTTAAAAAACATACATTTTTTTACACAATTGTTCTATGCTCTACTCTCCCCATTATCTTGTTTACATCCTGTTTCCTTACTTCACTATCTACCAGTGATGTTAACAGTATTAACTATCCTCCAACCTTCCAGACATCTTCTCCCCTACTAAAAAGCCTGTAGTTGACAGAAGAATCTGGCCAGTTCCTTAAAAACCCAATCACCCTCCTCCTTACACCAACATCTTAGCCATGCATTTACACTCTAAAGATCTTGTTGCCTCCTTAACAAAGAATATGGCTGTGGTAGTATTCTCCTCTAACTTTTTCATTGGCACTGAGATGAACCAAGAACGCTGGGTCACTCTTAGGCCTACTAAATTATCTGTCTACACCGCAAGTCAAACCCTAGTAAATCAACAACTGGTTGGACTACTTCTGATGCTCCAGGCTTGTCTCCAAATACTACCAGGGTAGTAGTATTTGTAAAGAGTACAAATAGGCATCCTGGGGCATATTCACTAACCCGCAGTATCAGAATCCTCTGATACAGTGGGTTATCGTTTATGTATGGTAGTGGTTCTACATTTACAACTGCTTGGCCGTACAATACCATGTATAGATGATCGTTCAATTATGATCACAATCAATCGTCAGACATTAAAATTGTTGAACTTTAAAAGCGCGGTAGGTAACACTATTTAGCAATACCATGCCTTTATAAATAGGGCCCCCTGTGCCATGTGGAGTCAGCAGTTATTAAGGTGATTTTTGACATTTTGCAGCCTATTTCTTCTTTTCTCCCCAATATAGATGGAAACCTTTTTTTTTTTCATTGAACATTATGCACATGGCTATGTAGAACACAATATGCTATTGTGAAACACAAATATGTGTTTGTCACAGTTACTTTGCTATTCTGCAAGCTGATTTTGCCCATTTCTTTTGATTGGCTAGTGAGTAGTGCTTGTGAAGGTTCTCATTCATCCAGGTCATGGTATATCTGTTGTATTCAATTAGATCAACTGGACTTGAAATGTAGTTCTTGAAGACGTTTCGCTAGTCATCTGACTGGCTTTCTCAATTCAAGGACTTATACAAAATCTGTGGCAATTATGTCCCGGAAAATCCCAATTAGCTATCACAGCCAGGTGTTAAGGGTGTGATAGATAGTGGCTAAGAGGTGTTATAGGAACGCCCAGAGTAAGGTGTTAAAACAGCATTGTACAGGCAGACAGTTGGGGTCGAACCCCCCCACCTCTATTTAGGCTTGGTTTCTTTATTTTCACATAAATGGCCTCCTTAACACCTCTCTTGAACCAGTCACGTTCCTTCGCCAGTATGTTAACATTACAATCTTCAAAGGTATGTCCTTTATCCTTAAGATGCAGATACACGGCTGAGTCCTGACCCGAGGAATTGGCTCTTCTGTGCTGGGCCATACGTTGATGCAGTTGCTGTTTGGTCTCCCCCCCCTGATTTGTATGTGGGGGAGACCAAACAGCAACTGCATCAACGTATGGCCCAGCACAGAAGAGCCAATTCCTCGGTTCAGGACTCACCGTGTATCTGCATCTTAAGGATAAAGGACATACCTTTGAAGATTGTAATGTTACATACTGGCGAAGGAACGTGACTGGTTCAAGAGAGGTTTAAGGAGGCCATTTATGTGAAAATAAAGAAACCAAGCCTAATAGAGGTGGGGGGGTTCGACACCAACTGTCTGCCATGTACAATGCTGTTTTAACACCTTACTCTGGGCGTTCCTATAACACCTCTTAGCCACTATCTAATCACACCCTTACACCTGCTGTGATATGCTTATTGGGATTTTCCAGGGTACATAATTGCCACAGATTCTTGTACAAGTCATTCTGAATTGAGAAAGCCAGTCGGATGACTAGCGAAACTCTTAAGACTACATTTCAAGTCCAGTTGATCTAATTGAATACAACAGATATGCTAGTGAGTAGTGTTTCAAACTTTTCTACTTTTAGGGTTTTCGGTGTTCTTTTAAGATGTGGTAAGACATAAGATATCATATTTTCAAGGTTTTTACCTCAGTTTTAATTAGTAGGCATTTTATTAGATTTATTTAAAGGGGAACTAGGGTCTCCACACACATACCATTAATACAAAGGTCATACCTTTTAAACAAGCCAAGGATGACGTCACTAGCTATTGTGCATCCAAAGGCTTGTAAAGTTACACTTCCTTGTCTGCACCCTCTTTGTCCCTGTGACAGACATGTATCATAAGCTGTGTCATAAGCCCCACCCCCAAAATCAATCAATGCACTGTGCATTCTAATTTTTGCCGAAATTTACTTCTGATATTTATTTAAAAAATCAGAATGTGTATACACAGCCTTTTCAGCCTTGATTTAATATTAGGGGGCAGGGGCTTAAGACGTAGTTGATTATTTTCTGTCCCAACAATAGGATGATGCTGTGTCCCAGCTCAAGCGAACGATAATGGTGCTCATCATGTCACAATGTAAGCAGGAAGCACCACCTGCTTACCACACACTGCTGTAAGTTTGGATAGATTGCAACTAGAAGCATAATCCTGGAGGCATTTTAAAAGTAGTGTGCTTTTTATTATCAGAGGTCACTTGTATGGAGACTACAGTTCCCCTTTAACTCTAAAGATTAATCTGAACCCAAAAACCTTTTGTTCCTAATTCTGATGCCATAATCCTCCTATCATCATAAAATCCTTCCATTAAAAGCCTAAAATTAAATTTTTGAGCAGGTTCTTATTTATACAGATCATGGCAAATATGTGGCTTTGGGTTAGATCAACATGGCCCTGAATTTTAATTCTTAAACTAAGCTACAAATCCAGTTGATCTAACTGAATACAACAGATTCCTAAAACTAAAAATATTATTATTATGAGGCTGTTATTCCCAAAATAGAAGAGAAAATGTAGAAAAACTAGGTATGCATAAGATACCCTAAGAATTTAAAAAATAATGATATTTTCCACTGAATTTTCCCTTTCAAGCCTGCCCAGTGTGGGTGCGCAGAGAGGGTCGCTTCCATGCTCAGGTAAAAGGGTGGGTCGAAGTTATGTTTGATTGAACAATCATTTCGGAACAAACATCAAATCTGTTTAACACTGAGCCAGAGTATGGCCAGCATTAGACAGTAAATAGGCCATACCAACTCTGTAAATTTAAAGGGGAACTACTGTGGAAGAATAACATTTAGGCTTACAGGCTAAAAATGCACTTAACACATTACATTGAATTTACTGACCAATAGATTCACCTGTAGTTTCCTAGTGACAATATATACATTGTAAGTTTTTCAAGTAAACAGTTGGGGACCTCAGTTTTTCAGCTATAGACATGCTCGGTAGATATAACTTTTCCATGCTGCCTAGTTCCTTTAGTGGCTGTGAAAAATTTCAATCCTTCAAAGGTTCAAACATGTGCGATTACAGGTGACGCACGCCCTTTAACCGTGCCACGTATGGGCACTTTGTCGCCTGAAATGTCCGTTCGGTTGAAGATCCGCCTGGCTCTGTGTTTTGGCCGACAAAGTGCCCATACAAGGCATGATTATTGGCGGAAACTTCCCTGTACAAATTTTAGGAAGAAAGACTAAAAGCGGGTTGGGATTCGGGTCCGAAACGTACGGGTTGGGTCGCAGGTAGAAAAGTGGGTTGCGGGTTGGTGCAGGTACGTTTTTTTTTGGGTCGGTTGAGTGTGGGTCTAGAAAGTTGGACCTGCGTAGGACTCTACCACACTCAGTGTGAGCACCCAAATTATGTTAGCCTGGCATGCATTTCTCATGTGATAACGAATTTCAAAACAATTGTAAGTGCATGAAAAATGTGCTAGTGTGGCCTAGTCCTAACTGTAAAGAAATCTTTTCTAACCTGAAGATGAAACTTATTTTCTTTTAATCTTAAAGGATGTCCACGAGTCCTCTGATATGACCTACCAGTGAACATCCGAGAGTTTATTATATGGCCCATTAATATATTTGTATAAAGTGATCATATCCCTGCATAATCAACGCTTCTCCAATGTAAACAGCCCTAATTTGTCTAATCTGTCTGCAAAGTCAAGTCCCTCCATTCCCCTTATTATTTTCTTACCATTCTCTGAGCCCTCTCAACTCTGAATTTACAATTCCAAGATGTCCATTTTGTATAGGGATTCCAGACTTTTTTCTAGATTCGTACAAATCCGGGATCTGGGTAAATTTTTAAATTTGCCCCTAATGTCCGGCTATTCTATTGTCCAAAAGTTTTTTTGTTCTTTTTTTTTTTTTAAGTTCCCCTCGCTCTCCTGCATGCTTAAACTCTCCGCGTGGAGAGTACTACTCGAGGAACTATGCAACAATATAATGCAGACTCCTCTGAATATCCAACCCTCACTGGATAACAAATATAAGAAAAATAAAGAACTCCATAGGTGCAGGTGCCCCCCCCCTTCCTCACCTGCACTCCCCACATACAATTCCACTACTTAAAGGGGAACTGTGGTCTCCAAACAAGTTGAGTTTAAATGAAAGGCCAGTTTCCTACCTTTAAAATTAGCCATCAACCACCTCTCTACGTGCTCCACAGCCCAAGATATAAAGAAATGACTGACCAGAAAGTTTATGGGTGGGAGGCATGTGACATTCCTTAAGCTTCTCCTGCACAGAGCCACCGGCGAGCATAGCTCAATGTGTGAGGGAGACAGGAAGTCCCTCCTCTCTGCTGTGTGAAGTCCTGACAGAGAAGGTAAGGGAATCTACAGCCCTTCTCTTTCACTGTGTGTAGAGGGCCTGCAACTGGAGGGACCATGGGGTCCATGAGTGAGAGGGACCAGGGGGCTGCAAGAGGGGAGGAGACACAGGACAGATTGACTGACAGATTTCAGAGCAGGAAGCAGGAAGTGCAGGGGACCTGGTGATGCTGCTGCCATATCACACACAAAACTGTAAATATCTTCAAAACTATGCAAAATAAACAATGGAAATAAATTGCAAAAATTCTCAGGGGAGCAATTCCTATTAATTTACCTAAAGTCATTTTTGGACCACAGTTCCTCTTTAATATCCAGAGGGAAAAGTGGTATCCCCACTCACACTATAAACCATCTCATACTATCACAAGCCCTGAAGGTTTGGGAGGTTACTCAACAAAAATGTAAAATTCCAATGATCAATCTACAACCCCCATTGTGGAATAATCAGAATATACCTGAATCTTTCTCCATTCCAGATACAAACATCTGGTATTAATACCTAATACAACGTCTAACACATATTGTCAAACAAGGAGTCATGAAAGGGTTTGATAGGCTACAACAAGACTTTGAACTATCAGAGAATATGTTCTTCAGATACCTACAGGTCAAACATGCATATCAAACTGAATTTGGAGGCTCCCCAACTGAATTCCAACCGGACACACAAATTGTTATAATGTCTAATATGACATCACCTAAACTGATCTGTAAAATATATGGGGCAATTACCATACCACTTGCACCAAAAGCTATTTCACCCATAAAAATCCTGTAGGAAGGCAATGTGGGAGGAATCGGAAGAAGCAATGACAGCATACAAACAAATGCCTCCAAAAGCATCTGATAGACTGACCCAACTGTAAATATTTCATAGATCCTATCTAACCCCTATAAGACTAGCTAAATATTCCCCAAACAACAACCCTCTTTCCCAAAATGCCAAAGAACTCAGTGAACCTTTTCCCATCTTATCTGGTCCTGCCCACAAATACACTTATACTGGAATCAGGTAACCTAATTTTACATGACTATATGGGAACACCAGTGGGTCTGGATGCTAAAACCTGCTTGCTATGCAGAATAGAAAATTTGATTCTAGACAAATTCACAGGTGCTTTCTTGAAAGAAGTTCTATTTGCTGCCAAAAAACTAATAGCAAGAATGTGGATACAAACATCTAGCCCTACCAAAGATCAATGGGAAATGGCAGTAAATGCTACTCTCCTATACAAAAAAGCTAATATTTATACATAGAGACTGCTCCTCGAAATGCAAAAACATATGGAATAGATGGGAATCGACACGAGAAACATGTAATGAGTAAACAACATACAAGATGAGCAACATTTGGTAACATATAGTAGATTTTACTAATACTAATATAATGGACCATACCAATCTTAATGATGCTAATAATTATAGATACCTAAGATGGGATATCAACACAAAAAGAGTACATTTATACACAGAACTGGCAATTGTAAATAAAAGTTAAATTGTATTAAAATAAAAATATTGTAATAGACTGTATAACCCTCCTATTTATACATCTTCAGACTCAACCAAAGATACAATAAGTAATAAAAATATATGCCTTACCTGCTTCCATATACCAGCAGATACGGCAAAAAATGGAAAGACTCACAAGATTTTATTGTATAATATATCACCATTCAATGTACCTATATCTAAATGTCGATAAACCCAATGTATGATACATGTTTACATAAAATAAACATACCTCCAAACAGAGGGGATTTAAATCTATTCACCTCTTTATACAAGACAGTGTGTTGCTAGCTCTAGCCGTTGCTGTGTGGCATTGCTTGCTACAAGTCTGTTATCTATTAGAACCCCCAAATCTTTTTCCAATAGACTAGGGTTTAGAATAAACCCTAAATGCATTGTCTGCCATACTGCTGCCCAATTTGATAATCTATCTAGGTCTGCTTACAGCAATTGCACATCATTTTTGTAACTATGTACTGCTTTTTTAAACCATCCTAATCGTTATACTAACGTCGTGTAGATGCCAGAGTAAAGGTGAACCCACTAACACAGTTCTCCTATAATGCAGTGTTCCAGAAAAAGTTGTTTACTTCCTGTATCCATTTTGTGATCCTTCCTGCTGGTTTGTAGTGGTTGTGTGGAATGTATTTTAAAGAGAAATTCAGTCTTCATTTGAATTTGCACGGTCTGCATATTCTTTTGAACAGACGCGTCGTTTGAGGGTTCATCCTCTGTTGGCACAGAGACAGATGAAATTTCAATCCATCTATGGTGAGTTGAGACTATATCCCCAAAAGTTTTGTTACTTTGGATTTGTTTCTAACAATACATTCAAATTTTGTTCTGTTTACTTTCTTTTTCAAAAAAGCGGTTTGGTGATTTTTTAAGTTAAAAAAGTATTTTTGTTGTACTTATGTTTGTCTGTGGGGTTTTTAAGTGTTACATGATAATACATTAAGATTTATACAAGGAAAAATTTAAAGGGCATGTCCACCCCCAAAACTAAAATTTAACCCAATACTGGCCCCGCTGTGTAGTTTAAAAAAATCCTTACCTTACATCTCTGCTCCAAATGGTTCTTCTGCAGTACTTGTTCAAATTCCAGGAAAGTAAAGCGTAGGAGCTGTCAGTGAGTCATCTAGTCCCTGCTGCTTCCTTAACCTCAATAAGGACTGTGACATGCGCAGGGGAGCCCTCTCTCCCTTTGGATCCCTTCTGTCGGCTACATCCCCCTAGCACTAAAACCTTTTTACTATGTGCAGTCCATTCCATCCTACCCCAACCGCCGAGTTACATTTGCAAGGAAAGCCACAGAAAGTTACTTACAGACCTTCGTTCCCTCAGTTCTCTGAATAGCCGCATCACAGACAGGCTGGCTAGCCAATCACAGACACGCTGCTGGTCCCGCCCCTCTCTGCTATTTTGGGCTAGCAGAGAGCCGGGATCAGGGTGCCGGGGGATCGAAGGTCTGTAAGTAACTTTCTGGGGATTTTCTTTTAAATGTAACTCGCAGGTTGGGGATGGGATGGAGTGGGCTATACATGGTAAAAACTTTAATTTAGGAGTGGATATACCCGTTAAAGATAGACAGTAAATACACACAAAATTAGACCAATCTCAATTTTTATTTCAAACAACTATTGTGATCAATGTGGCTAAGAAACAACAAACAACATTAAACATTGTCAATTGTCTGTACGGCACACACACCTCAGATGGGTATTCTGTTTACACTGTTATGTCAAAGAATGACAGAATAATTTATAAGCATGATTTGTTACTCAACAGCTACAGGCCTCTGGACATATATTGAAATCATCTACAGCATTAAAAGTTCCAAGCACTCTTATTTGTATAATGACATAAATAATAAAGCCGTGCCCATGTGGCTGAATTCTGATGTTAAGAGGCAAATGGAAAGGAAGAAAAAGGCATTTTAAGCCTTTAAATCAAAGGGAAAAAAAGGGCTATTAGGGATTATAAAAACTGTAACAAGGAGTGTAAGAAAGCAATCAAACTAGCTAAAATTAATAATGAAGTTAAGATAGCTGAACAAAGCATCACTAAAGGGCATATTTATAAAGGTTCGTTAAACTTTTCTCCTTCTTTAATGCAGCCTTTTTGCCAAATTATGACTTTTTGCTATTTATAAAGAAATGACCAATGGCGAAAGGTCATAACCGCTACATTTCGCTTTTCGCCATATATCGCTGCGGTAACTGCTCAAGCATATTTATAAAATGGCGAACTGTATTTGGTCGCCATTTATTTAGTCTGTCAATGGGTCCATAGAAAGTGTCAGTACATTGTGGAGTGTTTCTCAATACTAATAAGTACTCAGGGGGGTGTTAGACTATTTTCCAGCATTTACTGTAATACAATCTGAGATTTCGCTTTTTAATGGTTAATTTTTTGCTTTTTAAAGATCTTTTTCTTTTTTTTTAATTACAGTATATACTCGAATATAAGTCGATCCGAGTATAAGCCGAGATACCTATTTCTACCTGAAAAATTAGTAAAAATGATTGACTCGAGTATAAGTCGAGGGCAGAAAATGACTAAGTATTAGTTGCCCTTTGAATGGTAATCCCACACAGTAATCATAATCCCACTTCCCACACAGTAATCACTCACTAACCCCCAATTCAGTGCCACTCCAGATGTTTGGAAACTACAACTCCCAGCAACCAAAGCATGCTGGGAGTTGTAGTTTCCAATCATCTGTATTGCAAGTTAAACAAATAAAGTGTTATGCACAACTCTGTACCAACCAATTCTGCAGGCAATAAGAAGGCAATTTAACTTGCCAGCCCCACAGGACCATCGGAGGACTACGGTAACTTCTTCCCTGCTCCTCCATTGAGGCAGTGCCTACTAAACGGCGCATACCGGCGGCAAGCGTGCGCACGCATAACCATGCCGAATTTAACCTACCGATCCCACAGGACCATCGGAGGACTACGGTAACTTCTTCCCTGCTCCTCCATTGAGGCAGTGCCTACTAAACGGCGCATACCCGCGGCGAGCGTGCGCACGCATAGCCATGCCGAGCGTGCTCGCGTATACCCACTAGGTCTCTGTTTGGAGCGCTATTCTCCCTATGCAGTGGTCTTGCAAGCATATCTGGCAGCCTAATGGACGTAAGGAACTGTACCGGTAAGTGAAATACATACTTACCATTTCTTCTGTGTCATTTGCGTTGTGACTCGAGTATAAGCCGAGGCAAGGTTTTTAGGTTTATTTTTAAACCTAAAAACCTTGGCTTATACTCGAGTATATATGGTATTATTTACCAATAAATTTAAATAGGTTCTGAGGGGCATATTTATAAAGGGCATTATTTTTGCTTTTTTTCCCCACCAGCCTTTACCACAGTTTTTTAAACTTTCAACTTTTATTTATTTAGTTATTAAAAAGGCGAATTTTCATCAAAAGCGAAAATTATGTAGGTAAAAGTAGCACTAATAATGCTGAAAAAAGTTCAGCACATATGATGGTAAATAGGTAATACTCCCTGGTGGTTTTTCAAAGTAGTATTAAATTGGTTAATACACATAGAACACCTATCTTTGTTATTTAAAAATAGCCTAGCACATTTAGTGTTTTTTTCAGTCAAAGATATAAATAGTATAAAACTCAAAAGGAGAATTTTCTCTATTTCATTAATAGGGTGATAGTGTAAAACTCAAAAGGCAAATTTTCTCTATTTTATTAACTGGATGATAAATAGTATATAACTCAAAAGGCAAATTTTCTCAATTGTATTAATAGGACATGGTAAATAGTGTAAAAGTCCAAAGGCGAATTGTCTCTATTTTATTAATAGGATGAAAGTGTAAAACTCAAAAGGAGAATTTTCTCTATTTTATTAATAGGACACATTTTTTAGTATTGCTTATTTTCAGCAAACTGCAGCTAATTATCAAACCAGTTCCATTAATATGAGAACATACCATAGTGCTGTGTAAGAAATAATCATGTTAATGAAACATTCCAGTAAGTAATGATGTTTGGCAAAAAATTCTGGTAAAACTGCAAAAAAAGCAACAAAAGGGAAAACTAAGGCATTTTATAAATAAAGCAAAAATAGAGCTATTTGTCATTGCGATGTCCTGCGATAGCGAAATGCTGAAAATAGCGATTGTTTATAAATATGCCCCTAAGCGCATTTTGGTTAACCAAGGAAATGGTACAGAAACAAGTAAATAAGGTTAATATTAATAAATCTCCTGGACCAGGATTAAAATACATCCTCGGGTCCTTAGGGAGCTAAGTTCAGTTTTACTAGGCCATTATTTATTATTTTTGCAGATTCCCTCATGTCCGGTGGTGTGCCTTTGGATTGGAAAAAGGCTGATGTTATTCCAATATTCAAAAAGGGTAGTCGTTCCCAGCCAGGTAATTACAGGCCTGTAAGTTTAACTTCAGTGGTGGGGAAGATACTGGAAAGTTTAATAAGGGAGCATATTCTAAAGTATGTTTCAAGGACTGACATTATAAGTAGTAACCAGCATGGATTTAGGAGGAATAGATCTTGTCAAACTAACTTGCTTGGCTATTATGAGAAAGTAAGTATAAATTTAGACTCTGGCATAGCAGTAGATGTAGTATACTTGGAATTTGCAAAAGGCTTTTGATACAATCCCCCCATAGGCAACTAATTTATAAGCTAAGGCCTGTTGGTCTGGGGGGGCACATTTTTACATGGATAGAAAATTGGTTAATGAAAAGGATGCAGAGAGTAGTTGTTAACAGGGCTTCATCATTATGGATTAAAGTGCTAAGTGGGGTGCCACAGGGTTGTGTGTTGGGGCCACTTCTATTTAATCTATTAATGATTTGGAAGTGGGTATTGTCAGCAAGGTTTCTGTGTTTGCTGATGACACAAAAATTTGTCGACCATTAAAATCTTCAGAGGATGTACAATCTTTGCAGGGGGATCTAGATAAATAAGAAAAAAGAAAAAAAAAGAAAAGTTGAATATATATAATAAGATGTTGGTGATACATTGACGCAGCTTGGAGGATAAGTTGTTTAAAAAAATGGGGGTTCCTGCTTTTGAGAGAGGGACTCGAACAGTTATGTATAGGAGCGTGGACGCGGGTGGAGACTGTCAGTGAAGCTGGAGCGTTACGCGCTAAGTTTCTTCTGCTCTCCTGTAAGTTTTACTGAAGGACAGGAGGTAAGACATATCTCATTTACCTCCTTTCCTTCAGTTAAACTGGAAACAAAGTTTAAAATAACGGTGGACATACCCTTTAATATCATAATTAAATATGATATATGACATACCCTTTAATACCCATAATATCATACCAATACATTTGCACTAATTCTAGCACATTAATTTAACGCTGGCTAATGGCAGCCATTAAAATCACGCTGCGAGTAAATCCCTTTTGGCTTTTACCAACATCAGCGAACGCGATATTGAATCATGGAATAATTTCAGTGATGCCCATAGCATGTGTGCATTACAAATAATATTACATTGATGACAATATAATTAGTAGGCAATAAGGGTGCTTAGAATTTTTCATGCTGCTTTGTTACAAAGTATTCTTTTTTGAAATAATAACCTCGAAGAGGTTGTAGAAGGGCAACTACTGTATGGGTTGACATAATTCCAAAAATTAAAAATAAACAACACACCCAAGCAACCCCTAAAACCACCAGTATCCCACAACATCATGCTGATCCTGAACAAAATATCAAGATATGTTTCACATTATTTTAAAACAGTTCCTTACTGGAGCATGAGTCTGGACCTACAGAGGAAAATAATGGCATAAGAGAGGCTGTAGGTTCAACTGGTGTTGTGGGAGATTTGCTTGCCAACTTCTGTTATGTTAAGGGAATGGATGTTGGAGCCATATTTCTAAAGATCATGTTGGGGGGTAGGTGGAGGGTTTGGAAGGGGTATCAGTTTGGGGATAGAAAGGGGATAGGGAAGAGGGGTTTGATATGGGAAAGGAAGAGGCTGTAGTATGGCCTTAAAAATGGTTTGCACTTGAGGAATGGGAATAAGAAGTGCAATAGGTGGGGGATAGGAAGTAAAATAAGCAGGAGGATTAAGTGAAGATATAAATTTGAAAAGGCATAGGGGTGTGGATATTTAAAGGTGCATGTTTTTCTGGATATTGAGATACATGGTAGTAATTGTTTGAGGAGGAACTGTAGCCGTGGGTGTAGTGTTTTAGCAGGGTGGGAGGCTGTGGATGGGTATGGTGCATACGTGGTTAAACTAAGAGCAGAAAGTTCTTTACTGACAACATACCTGACCTCCACTTTTAGTTTTGGGAGCTTATTCCCTCTATTTCCACTTTTTGACGGTATCGTAGAAATAGAGGGAATATTGGTTTGTTTTGCAGTGTGCCCTTCTACAATTTCTACACAAGGCTCTTTATTGGTTTTAAGTTGAGATTCATGTATGCTGTCAGAGTATCGTTCTGTATCTTGATCTCTGCTACAATAAAATATAATCATAATAAGAACATACATGACAAACATCACATTATGACATGACTAGCATGTTGACAAATCTAATTTTACATTTTTGTGGTTTGTTCAATTAAAGGGCATGTCCATCCTAAAAAAAAAGTTTCCTTAGGAATGTTTGCCACCCCCCAAACCTAGGTTTCACATTATCCTTAAAGGGAATGTCCACCCTTTAAAAAAACTTTTTATATATGAAAGGTCTTGCTCCCCCAGCCCCAACCGCATTAGTATTATTGTAAGAAAGTGCCCCGATCATTACTTACCTTACCTCTTTCCTTCGCCGCACACTGTCCCGGCCCTCTGCTCGCATAGAACTGCAAGCAGGGGGCTGGACCGGCATCTGCGTCTGTGATTGGCTGAGAGGCAGCCAATCACAGACGTGGCTGCCGGTAGTGCAGAGCAGCGAAGGGAAGGTAAGTAATGATTGGGGGACTTTCTTGCAATAATACTAATGCGGTTGGGGCTGGGGGAGCAAGACCTATCATATGGGAAAGGGATTTTACGCTAGGGGGAGGGAGACCAAAACGGGAGAGAGAGGGAGGGGGGAGGGATCTTCTGCGCATGGCAAAATTCTCCCGGAGGAGAGACAGGAGGCAGAGTCCTATATGGACTCTGCAGTACTCCTGGTGGACAGTTTTTGGGACTTTGCGGGGGGGGGGGGATTAATGGAGAACCATTTGGAGCTGGGATGTAAGGTAAGGATTTTTATTCACTACAGAATGGGGCCAGTAGTGGGTTAACTTATAGTTTTGGGGGTGGACTTAAAGTTAAAAAGATTCCCCTGAAGTGACTTACCTAGACCGGCCCCTCGCCCCATGTTCCTGTTTCAAGCTCATTTCGAGAAAAAAAAAGGGACAAAGGGCGTCTGCGTTGACAGACGCTGTACCTCCTGGTTGCGGCTGTCAGGCATTTGGGCGTGACATCATGTTGTGCCTTTACTGAAGCAGGAAGTGGAGCGGCTGTCAGCTGCAGAGCAGAAGGAGTGGTGAGGGACCGGGTTAGGTAAGCCACTTCAGGGGCATCTTTGAAACTTATGGATAATTCGAAACCTAGGTTTGGGGGATGATAAACATTTCTAAGCTAACTTAATTAATGCTGGACATGCCCTTTAATTACACCAAAAACGTCATCATAACATGCTTGGTTGCGACGTAATGACGTCAGAGTGCGCATGCATGAAGCAATGCCGCTGCAACCGCACATGCTCATTGTTGTCACGTTGCGCGCTCTGCAAATGGGAAAACTCTTTCCCTGGCATAGGAATTTGGCCAATTGCGTGGGTACAGAGCTAAACATGGGACATTACAGAAGGAGAAAGACAGAAACTTTTAAAGACTAAATAAAGGTAGGGTATAGGAGGGTCCTAGAACCCCCTGAAAAAAATACACTTTACACTTAAAGCCTAAGCTATCTAGTAATACTAAGTTGTATTTACAGTGTACATACCCTTTAAGGGCTAGTCCACACTGCTGTGTTTTCTCACAAAGTAACGATCGTGCACGTGATTTTTTTTGCACACGTTTTTAAATAACATTGAAATTGCGGGAATGCAAAACTTCCTGCGATTTCTATGCGCATGCAATTGTGCATCCGTTTCGCATTCAACCATGTTGTTGCGCAATCGCATGCATTTTCTCATTGTAAATAGTGAAACCGCATGTGCAAACGCACGTTAATGCACCGAAATTGCACATGCAATTTCTACAACACGCGCAATTTGGTGCATTGTAGTGGGGCCTCAGTCCAACACACAAAAAGGTCAAAAAAATTCTCCTTTCAAACCTTTATTCGCAAAAGATACAATCAAATGTACGTTTCACCACATGGGGTAAGTAAAGGATAATTGTACCTGAAGTTCAGCCATTTGGCAAGAAATATGAGGTTTTCATTAAAAAAAAATACAGTTATTATACCAAAGTAACTTTTTTGTAAATGATGCTGGGATAAGTGTTCAATATCAACTAAGATCATTTCAACTATGAGCTGTGGTGACATAATCATTGCTGATTTTATATCTTGCCTATTTTAAAATATATTTATTGCTGCCATGAAAGCTGGATTTTGGTATCAATTAACTCTGTCCGGTAAGGGATGTTGGAAGGTGTAGTTAAACCACCAACCAGGACAATGGGAAAAAATGTTGTAGGGACATATTAATTTCTGCTCGGCCACACTGTGCCGCAATCGCACACGGAACCGCATGCGATATCGTGTGTGATTTTTTTTGCGTTTATGTTTTTTTCAATATAAATAGAAAAACGCACACAATTGCTATTAAAAATGTGGAGCGCAAATCGCATGCGCAATCACAATGCACCCGAAAACGTGCATTTTCAGTGCATTGCCGTGTTTTCAATGATCTGAAAAAATGCATGCAAAAATGCTGCAGTGTGGCCTAGCCCTAAATGTTTATTAAACAAGTAATTAAAAGGGTCTTCTGACCAATTTTTAATAGATAAAATTAAAGTAATAGTTTACTTTTGGAACTATGTCTTACCTCCCATTCTTCAATAACTGTTACTGGAGCTGGAATCTCAGTGTTTAAACTTACCCAAGAGCATGCTACCTCGCAGACAGTTCCCAGCTGCTTCTGGTGTATTCTTTACTATAGTAGTGGGAACTGATACCATTATAAAAAGTGATTTGATAAAAATTATGATAATGTGTATTTGCGAATTTCTGCAAATAAACTTTTTCAAAATTGTCAATAATGTGCTAGGAAGTAATTTTGAAATAAGGAATACCTGTCAGAGAGGCTTTTAAATAAAGGGCAAGTCCAGCCCCAAAATGAAAACTTACATACAAGTAAATCACCCCCAAAACCCTAAACGGTAATAGTTTAAAATCTGAAATATATAAGTCTAACCTGAAATCCTGCACAATGTCCTGTTGTCCCTGTTTCTGCTTCCTGGTTCTTCCAGTTAGCAACTGTCAGTTATGGATTTGACAGTTGACATCACAGCCAATGACTGAATGTTAATCCCCTGTCTGCCCCTTCTGAGCATGTCCAGGCTCAGTATAGGCTCAGTACAGGTTTCTAAATTGCTCCAGAAGCATAGTAGGCATACAGTTATGAATTCATAGGACAAACGATTATATATCAACATATTTTAAAGAGGCCATTCTTTCTAAAAGATGTTCTTATGAGGGTGTAGTTGTCCTTTAAGCTAGGTTCCAAGACTGACTTTAAGACCCAGAAGCTGCAGTGGAGATAGCAAAGCCAAGACAAAGGATTGTGTTAAGTAATAATAGGTGTCTTTGCTAAAGGTAAGTATAGTTCAAAATTGGTATGGAAGGGGGGTTTCCTTAATTACTGGGTAATTTTTATTTAATTGAAGGACAGGCATGCCCTTCAATTTCAGATCAAACCCTATTCACAGTGTCGGACTGGCCCACAGGGTTACAGTGGAATCCCCTGGTGGGCCCACAGCCCACTCACCCAAGAAAACAGCTAAAATTTAAATATAGAGCCAAAGGGACAGTAAGAAATGCATTCTAATAAACAAAAGGAGTCAATTGTAGGAAGATAGATATGTAAATGAGTGAGATATGTAAATGAGTGATAATAGAGGTATGAAATGTTAGGTGGGCCCCTAAACTTGTCCTGGTGGGCCAATGGTGTCTGATTTTCTGATGGGCCCCAAGACCCTAGTCCAACAATGCATATTCACACAAATGATTTAAAGATGAACTATTCCTTTAATGCATCTATTAAAGGATAAGTATACTCCAAAATCAAATTAAGCGTAATTGGAGTTACAGCTTTAACTAATCATCTCCCGCTTTTTTTAAGCTGGGTACACACGATTAGATATTTCGGTCCGATCGACCGATAGTTCAGTGTATTGGTCGATCAGACCGAAATTATTGCATCTGAATGCTCCCATGTCCGACCGACTGTTTGTCCGAATGGTGGAAAACCTCGTCCAATCGTGCAGTCCTCTATGGACCGCACGATCGGTTGCGGTAACTATTGGACGCGGCTGCTTTTGCCGCGGCCGACAGTCCTTCCTCCTGGCCGACCGGTCTAAAGTATCGAACGGTCGGTCAGGAGGAAAAATCGCTAGGTGTGTACCTTTACAGCTTTTTTCTAGGCCCCTCCCTAGCCTACCTGTGATGATCTAAAGTTCCTGACATCTTGGATCCTCATTGTAGTGTGTTTAGCTCCGCCCCCCAAGACTTCCTGGCTCTCTTTGTTATTTAATATTATTAAAACGCATTCATTTGCGTAAAAAAATGATGCACACAAAACGCAAATGCATGCGCTAAAAGCGTGTCAGTGTGGCCTAGCCCTAAGGAGCTATGCCTTACCTTCCGTTCTTCAATCAATGCATGTGGAGCCAGGAACAAAGATAGAGCAAACTTAACTTTCACACAAACCTCCGCAGCACTAAAATTCCCGACTGCTTCCTGGTTCTGTTTAACTATAGCTCACATAATCGCGCACATGCGCTATGGTTAATCAGAACCAGGAAGCGGTCGGGAACTGTCAGTGCTACCACGTGCTTCCCTATAGGGGAATGAAGAGAAACAAAGTAGACTTGCACTCCAATGTGAACGATTTATTGTGAGCCAAACATCAACAGGTAACACAATGTTTTGGGGGAAAACCCCCTTCATCAGATGATGAAGGGGGATCCACTTGCCGTGTATTGTGCATACTAATGAGTATGAACATAGCATGTTTAGTTTGAACCCCACAGTGTGGCAGGATTGCATGGGCCTACTCTCAGACCTGCAGGATTATCCTATTTGGTTCCCCTGGATGCTGGTGACTGTATAAAATTTGTAAAATTCTATATCCACACATAGCAAAACATACACACACACAATTTCCACTGTGCACCAACAGGCACACTTTTGCTAGTATATATATATATATATATATACACACAATCAGAAAGAGCACTGCGCACCTTATTACAATAACCGACCTGGTGCTTGTGTGCAGGAGTACGTCTGCACTACTCCTAATATATCCAACACACACAGATTTCCTCCATCCAACACACACAGATTTCCTCCTAATAACATGGGGAGAGTGTTACTACATTGCTATGTACAATGTATGTATCCTAATATAATGTGAATATGTCATGTTATGGAGGATTTGCTCATTTACTGTTTCCACAAGGTCTTTGTATTGCTGTGCACTGTAAAGGAGGAGGGCTATTTGTCACTCCTACTCCTACCAAACTATAGCTTCCATTATCCATCGGTATCTCTGTCGAGCTGCAGGTTGCTGACTGTCCCTGAGTAGATGTTGTCAGGGTCTGGCTATCTGTGATGTGTATGGAGTTGTTGTTGTTAGGCGGATTGCGCCTGCGCGGTCCGGGTGCAGCCTCTGCTCCCCTCCAGTGAGCGCCGTGCGGGGCTGCTCTGGGCTGCAGTGGAACCAGGTGCTGGGCAGTGCTGTGTTCGACCTTCGCCGGGAAGAAATTGAGCTGCCGTTTTAGCTTAATGACTCCGGTTCGCTGGGCTGTTCACTCCGGATTCCGACTCTCCGGTGTTACCCTTGTGCTGTCGTCCTCCCAGCAGCCACCTTACCATGCACCTCACCCCATTTCGCACGTTTCTACGACTGTAGCCGGCCGCGCTCCACTCAAACCCGGCAAAGGTGCCCCCCCAAACCTCGTCATGTCCCTCCAGCAGGGGAAAGGCGACTTACTCGAGATCGAGGTAAAGGCCTAGTTTGCTGTGCTCCTTCCGTCCTCCTGTTTCCCACCCTCCCCACCTCCCTCACACACACACACACACACACACACACATATACACTGAGCTCAGCATCAGTAATCATGGCAGAAGAACAGCAGCAACCACAAACCCCGAAAAAACAACGACCCGAGCAGAGTGCCCAGCTACCCACCTCTGTACCAGGGGCACTGCCAACCTTGGTGACAGGACTGCAAGGGACAGAGGCCAGTGCACTGCAACAGAAGATTAAGAATTCTATCTGGTAAGCTTCCAGCCCTATTTACACAACATGTCCTGTCATACGTTCACCTACCATCTGGGAGTATATGCCTTGGCTGGCATTGGTTATGGCAAGGCAGAATCTATTAGCTTAGCATTGGCATGGACATCCCATAGGTTATGAACAGACTACTGTGTATCGCGGTATATCAAATAAAAATTCTTATAAACTCCAGGAACATTTTGTGTGAATAGAATATGACTTAGATTGAATAGATATGCAGATTAGAGCATGCATTTTTTATGGTCTTTCATATGCTGGTCCAAGTGTATCTGGAGATACTTGTCACTTGCCAAGAATGCAGTGGACTCAAGTATTTATTGATAGCATTATGGTTCTTGTCACAATGAGGAAAAACGTTTTTTAATGCAAATACGTGAACGCTTTTGTGCATTACACCATAGCTTAAACATGTCTGTCAAACCCTCAACTGATTACGTTGACTTGTCAGGCCCCACCTCCTGTGAGTACATACCTGGTCCCCATGTGGCCCTTCTAAACTTGGTGAACTACAACTACCTACCAGTAACTAGATAAAGTGAGGCTATGTTATTGGTTCTAGATCAGCAGCATTCTGAGAGGGCCGCAGGTTGGATATGCTTCGTTTTTTTGCATTACAGAAACTATTACATTTAATAAAATTACATAATTTTTGCTGATTTGGTTTTTATTTTCTATATTTTAATTAAATGCGGCTCTAGATTGTCTAAATTGTCTTTCAAATTAAATACAGACTATCATTGTTTTTTAGCTCCTGTCCTGTGCAGTTATTATACAAAGATTAATGCGTGCTGCAGATATTGCAGTGTTAAAATTCATTGCAAGAGAATCATACATTTCTTCATTTGCATGTAAAAAGCAAAATAGAGACAAGTAGGTGCTCAAAACCTTTTCATTCAAACAATGTGTATATATATATATAATATATATATAATATATAATATATATATATACATACACATATATACACACACACACACACACACACACACACACACGAAGGTTGGTCAGATGCAGTCATGGCTGGGTGATATTCTTTCTTGCATCAGGTCACTAGACTGATGTTTTGTGGGAGTGTCTAAAGGTCTTCGATAATTAACCTGGTTAGGTTTATAAATTAGTATCTTCACATATACTATGCAGATTGTTCTTTTGCAATCATAATTAAACTAGCCTCTAGCTTAGAGATACATGTGTAAGTACTGTATTTGTGCAGCGTTTCTGCAATAGGCTTTACTCTCATTTTCACTCTGCTGTAAAAAGCAGCAGCAGCAGAGGCTGTTTACATTCACTCACAGTTGGTAGCATGTCAAAATTCCTGGCAAAATGGCTACTGAGTGAAAACCTTGTTTGTTAAAGCACATCTTCGCATGCACATGGCCATCCATGTTGGATATAATACCCTCTGTTTTAATCATTTTTTCCTCTTTTTTTTCTTTTTTTTTTTTTCTTTCTCGTCCTAGGGATGAATTATCAGTATGTTGGGAGTGAATCTTGGTATATTTTCACAAAGCTTTCCTGACATGCTTTGCTGCTTTAATTTTAGAAATAGGCTAGATATCTTTCTTTTTTGAATTAACATTGGTTAAGAGAAGGTTTTACATTGTAGAAAATAATTTATTTTAAAGGTAAACATGTGCTTTTGGTGTTTTCCTACCATCTTTATATTTGTTGCATTTAAAATACAGGTCTTTGCACAACAATTTTATCTTAATTTTGTATTATGTAATATTCAAACCTAGCCTTACATTTTCTATATGGTTCTTAGCTAGTTAAACAACTCCTGCAGGATTAGTGGTTAGTTGGTGTACTTGATCCGGTGACCTTTTCATTCCAAGTCCAATGCTCTTAATAGCATCATGTTGTACATCTACACCCTTTTAATAATTAATACACATAATCAGCTTTAACTAAAGGTCCTTTTCTTCACCCATCATTTCATTATGTAAAAATCCAACATATCCACTCCAGTAAACTGCAGATTTATGTGGTGTTTTCATTTGATGCTCACATGCTACATATAAATAATAATACTTATAATAGCTTCAGAAGGTGATTTCAGGAGAGATGTGGCATGCCTACAGTCTCAAGGTCGTATGAGGTGCAGTCCATAGAAAACATTCCTCCAAAACCATTTTGTGCTGGTTAATTTAATTTACACTTTGTAACAATTTTGTTGACTTTAATTTAACAGTTTAAGCATCAAGATATGTAGCTCTGGGTTTCTCAAAGGGTGTGATTGAGCACACTGGTGTGCCTTCAGAAAACCAGATGTGCTTTCAAATTTTGTTGTTAAAATATTTTCACCAGTATTACTTACATTTAAGTTATCTGTATATGTTGCAAAATTCTAAATATATTATCATGGTAAAATTTTAGTTCAGTCAAAGTAGTGTAACTTTACATAATATTAATAGCAATCAATTGTGATTACAATATAAACTGTAAATACAGAGGTGTACCACAAGAAAAAGGTGTACAACATTCCAGAACCACTAGTGCATATGTTGTCATATAGTGTTAGTTCTTTTGTATTTTAAATGCACAAATCCTTTTTTTATTATCTAATTTGAAACCTTATATTTATATTTGAGTATGGCAAGTGATCTTAAAGGGCATGTCCACGCCCAAAACTATAATTCCCCCCACTACTGTCCCCACTCTGTAGTGTAATAAAATCCTTAGCTTACATCCCAGCTCCAAATGGTTCTCCTGTAATCCCCCCCCAAAGTCCAAAAAAGTGGCCACCAGGAGGATAGCAGAGTCCATATAGGACTCTGCCTCCTGTCTCCCCTCCGGGAGAATTATGCCATGTGCACTGCAGGCCTCCCTCTCCCACCCATTTCTTTCTCCCTCCCCCTAGCTCCAAACCCTTTCAGTATGTGATAGATATAGCTTCCCCAACCGCTATAAACTTATTGTCAGAAAGTCCCCCGATAGTTATTTAACTTACCTCTATTTCCTGCCTTTCTGAACTGCCGGCAGCCGTTTCCATGAGTGGCTGCCTCTCAGCCCCTGCAGTTCCATGCAAGCAGAGGGCCGGGGCAGTGCGGCAAAGGATAGAGGGAAGGTAAGTAACTATTAAAGGACTTTCTGACATTAAGATTATAGCGGTTGGGGCTGGGGAAGCTATAACTATCACACACTAAAAGTTGTTCTAAAGGGTGGACATGCCCTTTAATCTTAAATTAATTTTTAGCCTTACTAACACTAGACTTAATGTGACTGGTCACAGATATTTAAGTTTCCACCTATAGATCATTATTTATTTACAGTATATTGCTCTTTTCTAACAATTCTGACTCACAATAGAGGCAAGGTTAAAGGATAACTATACTCTAAAAATGTACTTTTTAAAAATGGAAAGTACCTGGGGCAGAGAGGTAGGATTGATTATTCCTACCTCACAATATTGTTTCGTTGAAGAGCTACAGCACATACAGTTTCCATTTGCCAGGTTGTCCTGGACAAGTCCTGTATATTAAGATAGTGCTGAAGCCAGGAGGAAGACTTTGGGCTGGTGCTCACTCCCAAGTACTTTCCATTTTAACTATTTTTAAAAAAAAACAAACGATATACACACTATAGTTCTCATTTAAATACCTTGTGAAGGTTCTCATTCATCCAGGTCATGGTATATCTGTTGTATTCAATTTAGATCAAACTGGACTTGAAATGTAGTTCTTGAAGACGTTTCGCTAGTCATCCGACTGGCTTTCTCAATTCAGAATGACTTGTACACAGAATCTGTGGCAATTATGTACCCTGGAAAATCCAATTAGCATATCACCAGCCAGTGTTAAGGGTGTGATTAGATAGTGGCTAAGAGGTGTTATAGGAACGCCCAGAGTAAGGTGTTAAAATAGCATTGTACATGACAGACAGTTGGTGTCGAACCCCCCCCCTCTATTTAGGCTTGGTTTCTTTATTTTCACATAAATGGCCTCCTTAACACCTCTCTTGAACCAGTCACGTTCCTTCGCCAGTATGTTACATTACAATCTTCAAAGGTATCTGCATCTTAAGGATAAAGGACATACCTTTGAAGATTGTAATGTTAACATACTGGCGAAGGAACGTGACTGGTTCAAGAGAGTGTTAAGGAGGCCATTTATGTGAAAATAAAGAAACCAAGCCTAAATAGGGTGGGGGGTTCGACACCAACTGTCTGCCATGTACAATGCTTTAACACCTTACTCGGGCGTTCCTATAACACCTCTTAGCCACTATCTAATCACACCCTTAACACCTGGCTGTGATATGCTAATTGGGATTTTCCAGGGTACATAATTGCCACAGATTCTTGTACAAGTCATTCTGAATTGAGAAAGCCAGTCGGATGACTAGCGAAACGTCTTCAAGAACTACATTTCAAGTCCAGTTGATCTAATTGAATACAACAGATATATCATTTAAATACCCTTTTAAAGTTATTATAACAATAAGTTGTTGCCACTTATATTTGGTAAATGTTTTGTTATCTTCATTATAAAACACATGAAACCTAGTTTTCATGCATTCCATGCATTCTGTTGTGTAGTTTGTGGTGCGTTGCTTTGATTTGTTGCAGTGTTGTATGCCATGTTAATAAGTGCATAGCAAAACCAAACCATAAATGAGGATGGCTTCATTGCATTCTAAGTTTTGTAATTGCAGTAACAGTCTGTTAAAAAGACAAACCAAGCCCAAGTTAATACATGTGTTCCCTATAAGCTGTGCCCCCTCGTGCACACAACTGAGCAGGGCTTGTGTGTGCTTTTTAAAACAAATCGCATAAAAAAATTGGGTTTATATACATAATGCTGTATGTAGCACAAAAAATGTGATTTTGTGTCTGCACAGATGGTATGTATCTGCACACGGAGATGCTAAAGAATTAAAGGGAACCTTGGACTAGGTTTTATATATATATATATATATATATATATATATATATATATAATATAATATAATAAAAAGGAATAGTCCTGAGCACACCTCACTTAATCAAGTTGAAAATTTATTTAACGTTTCGGAACTGCCTCGAGTCCCTTCATCAGAAGGGACATTCTGATGAAGGGACTCGAGGCAGTTCCGAAACGTTAAAATAAATTTCAACTGATAAGTGAGGTGTGCTCAGGACTATCCTTTTTATGGTTAATCTAGAGATGGAGGCACCTGTATCCTTTGAAGCACCCAATTATTTCTTGAACTTGGACTGAGTGCGAGTGTGATTCTATTGTTTCTATATATATATATATAATATATATATATTTTACTATTTATGTCTACGAAGCAAAACTGGCCTGGCTTGCAGAATTATCTTTCTGGCTTCCATTTGATTAGGTGTCTGATATTGAAGCAATGTTTTAATTACTTTCTATTGATCCAGGGTTTCAATCTCATTCCCTTTAATAATTGAACACACAATGTTGACATTATCACTTTAGAACTTATTTTCCATTATTATGTCTAGACCACAGAAATATGCAGCAGCAATTAAATTATCAACAATCTAGCAGCATGTATGTTGATTTTTTTTTTTAGCCGCCATTTTAAAATGGGTGAGATAAACCATCTTCCCTCCCGAATTTTTGAGATTTTCAAAATAACACCCTAGTTTTTCATCAACCTCAATATTTTCTATGGCAATGATATTCATTTAAATGCAGAAACTTGTCCAGGGGGTGTTTGACTATTTGTCATGATTTTTTGCCTTGGAGGTGTAAAAACGTTAACTACAGTAATGTTTTTAGGGTGTTTTATTCAGATCTTTCTCTCTAAACAGCATTCTCTATAGTTAAGGAAGCCCCATATGCATTTCCTTAAAAATGTTTGTTTTTGTCCCCCCAAACTTAAATTTAACCCACTGTTGGGCCCACGGTTGTAGTTACAAGTCTTGCCATACACTCTCTGCTCCTTATGGGTCTCTGAAGTCAGGAAACTGAAGAGGAGCTGTCCTTCCTGTCAAAAGTTTCTGCCTCTAATCTAGCCTCCTTGTGACATGCGCAGGGCAGCCCTCCCACTGCCTCTCAGCAAATCACAGATTGGTGTCTGCTGGTCCGTCAAGTTCCGGCAAGATGAGCCGATCAGACACTGGGCAAGGGGCTGTAAGTTGAGTTATGATTTCTTTTTAGTAGTTGGACATAGCGGTGGGGGATATAAACATATAAAAAGTTGTTCTTTAGGGTGGACATGCCCTTTAAGTTACTTACGACCATGATCTCTCCTGTGGCTGTCAATTTATTTTCTCTGCAGAGAAGGCAGTTCCGAGAAGTCTGTCAGTGAAGCCGATGATGTTGCGACCAATCCCTGTGGCTATTCCCTGTTTAGAGAACATTGTATAGAGGGGGAACTTACTCTTAAAGGGCATGTCCACCCCCAAAACTATAATCCCCCCCAGTAATGGCCCCACCATGTAGTGTAGTGTAATCCTTACCTCACATCCCAGCTCCATAGGGTTCTCCTGTAGACCCCCCTAAAGTCCCCAAAAACGTCCACCAGGAGCTAGCAGGGCTCTGCCTCTACCTTGCCTCCGGTAGATTTTGTCATGCGTACTGCAGGCTTCTCCCCCTCCCTCCCGTTCTACTCTCCCTCCCCTAGCGTAAAATCCTTTAATATGCTGCTCCCCCATGTCTGGTAGCCCACAACCGCATGATTAGTATTTTGCAAAAGCTCCCCAAACTCTTATTACCTCTCCTCTTTCCTCCGCTGCACTGAATGACCGGCAGCCGCGTCCGTGATTGGCTGCCGCCAGCCAATCACAGACGCGACTGCCGGTCCCGCCCCTCTGCTTGCATTCTCGCAAGCAGAGGGCCGGCATGCAGCGGAGGAACGAGGGGAGGTAAGTAAGAGTTTGGGGGGCTTTTGCAAAATACTAATCATGCGGTTGGGGCTACCAGACATGGGGGAGCAGCATATCAAAAGTTATTTTTAAGGGTGGACATGCCCTTAAAGGGCATGTCCACCCCCAAAACTAAAATTTAACCCACTACTATGGCCCCACTGTGAAGTGTTAAAAAATTCTTATCTCCTCTGCTCCATGGTTCTCATGCTGCACTTTTCCGAAGTCCCGAAAGTGAAGAATAGGATCTGTCAGTGAGTCATCCGGTCCCTACTTCTTCCTTGTCCTTGTTGAGGTGTCTGGCATGTGCAGGGGAGCCCTTCTCCCTCCCACCTGCAAATACCTTCATGGCTGGCTCAGAAGCGGCTGCTGGTCTTGCCCCTGTTTGCGACTTACAGCAAACAAGGAGCAAAGAGCCGATGGAGCAAAGCTGGTATAAGTCTGTTTCTGGAGCATATTTACAAAAACTAACATGGCAGTTGGGTACCCTACGCTACAGAAATTTAAGGTTGGGGGGTGGAGATACCCTTTAAACTACTTTTGCCCTCTGTGGCAAACTAATTTACCGTAACATGCTCTGTTGAAAATGTTTTGACAATTTTTATGCAGATGTTAAAGGGACCCTAAACCAGCATTTTTAATACCTAAAATCTATTTCTATTATTCAAGGAGGTGAGAATGCTAATTCCCATCTCCCTGTAATAATAGTATGCCCAGGTGACACAGCTACTTACTTACCGTGCTCCACTCGCAGCTGCTTCTAAGCTGAAATATGGAGCTGACCAGAAGGCGCTTGGTCGGGAGAGCATGGGATGTCGCCTCAGAAGCGCTGCGAGTGGAGCACTGGTAATTTTAAGTTTGGCAGTAACCTATATTTCTCCATAACACAAACAAAAACTTTATTATTGTAGCATTTGGCCTCATGTAGTCCCACCTTAAAGGATTATGGTCCCCCCATATCTTCCCTAATTTGCAAGGCTTGTAAGGCCCGGGGTGAGGACCCCGTTATTTAGGTCCTCACCCTTATTACTATTCACAGGGCAAGGGTGATATCGAATGGCATAAAAATGGCAAAAAAAAGTGTTTGCAATGAGTGTGCCATTTCTTCAAACATGTTTATTTTGTGGACTATTTTTTACTCTAACATGTAGTATATTTATTATGTTTACCTCCAGTATATAACATTTACTTGTGGATAACGGACATACTTAAAACCGGTTTTACAATATTTTGTGGCAGAAGTAATCCAGAAATAACTTAACACTAACGGGAGATTCAATAAAGTTCTTATCCTTTAAAATGGTGCTAATTGCCCCAACCAATCAGATGTTAGCTTTCAGTTGTTAAATAAGATCTGATTGGTTAGGGCAAAATTAGTACCATTTTAAACGATAAGAACATTTATGGAATAACCCTGTAATTTATCTCTTATTCTTTTGTCTGCCAACTAACATAATGATTACTTGGCTGGTACTTTCCAAGGAAGCATTAATGTTGCTGTTTTTTATGGCCTAACTTTTCTACAAGACTGTAATCTAGGATTTTGCTAAGTGGTGTACCTAGTTTAACAAGCCTAATTCATTGCCACAGGATTGACTCTCATCCTTCTTAGGTGAATGTGTTTTAGAATTACATTTACAGCTCTGCCAGCAGATATAGCAGCCAATGAGAACCTTTAACCACAAACAAGCCTCTGCTTGTCTTCCAACTGTACAGACAAATATAAATAGGACAGATGTAGTTTTCTAGGACAATGTGTTATCATTATCACAGTTTAGATTAATTTATTGTAACCCCCCACCCCAAGAAATACATTTTATGACAGTAGAGTATGCTATGTCACAGAGATCAACTCATTTTGACAGGAATTCAAAAAGTTTGCGAGGGTATATTATTTGTGATTAATTAAAAATAAAAATATTCTTAGGCTGTTAAAAGTCACTTTCTCAGGATACCTGATATTTGTGGATAAATAATATGTGATATTTGCCTCTGAACTACAGTAATGTTTTATTTTATTTATGCAGAGTGACTTTTATTTTTGACCCAGTTTGACAAGTTTAGGACCCTTAATTGTCTTTCATTTTGATTGTAATTGGGCAGTTTTGTCATAAGTGGCAATGACCATGCCCCCATCCTCCTTAATGTGTAATCCTTATATGTATATTATATAGAATAGATGTGGTTATAGCAGACATGGTGGTAACTGGTTGGTCTTTCAGAACAACTGAGCCTAAAACTTGAATTGGGACTGCAATGGGGGTTTGGTGAGCTTATGCTACTCTGGACAGACAATGCTTTAGTTGCATTGGGGGCACGATAAATGCAGCCCTTCTAACATCAAACTTTCCCCCCACCTTTAGGTGTGTTATACTTTTTTGTATCAAAATATTCAGGTATTTTGCCTTATATAAGTAGTTGCTGTTCTTTGGTTTTTTGAAGATACTACAGTGCCTTGCATATTTATACATCTCCATGCACTTTGTGTGTTATTGCCTAGAATTAAAATAGATTTTGTCATTGCTCATGAAAATTTCCATAAAGTAAAAATTAAAAAAATTTTATTTAAAAGAATCTGTATACATTTGCCACCAAAATCCCAGGAAGACTCTACCTGTGAGAAGTTAAAGGTTGATATGTATAACAGCAAAGTGCATCATGAACCTGTACACAGGCTTGATTTTGATTGCCCAAGAAAATGCAAATCACTCTCTTTGTGGCCTAGGTGATCCACACAAGCTTGATGAGTAAAAAACATTCCCTAAAATAAAATAACACAAAAAATTTGGTAAAAATTTTGTGGGAATGCAACACTAAAGTGTGCCATACAAACAACGATAAGGTAAACAACAGGATTTACCCATATTGTCGGTGTGTAGGGGCATTATGGTCATTTGGAAATTCCGTCGGTCGTGTATAGGCTTCCTTTACTTACCGGTAAGTAAAGGGTGCTGAAAATTTCCATTGGTCGGTATTGGCTCCCTTTACTTATTAAAAGGAGCTGATACGATCGTGCGGTGTATGGCCCCATGGCCGACCAATTCCTATACCAAATATGGGGATCGCTTGGGCCGTGTGAGCAGTCCCCACACATCTGTGCCGACAGATACCAATGTAATCTGTCGGCACACATCTGTGGAAACGCAAATGTATGGCCACCATAAGTAGCTCTATATCCCGTATGGGAGCGTCTGAGACAGGTAAGATTATAACAAAAGTCTGGTTTTGGGGGGTAATTTTTTCAAAATATTTTCGGGCTGGAGTTACCCTTTAAAAGCATGGACTCCATGTAATGTGCAACAACATACTTAAGTAAAAGGAGCCAATACTGACTGACAGAATTTTCCATCGTGCCTGAAGGCCGTAATGCCGACAATGGTCCTTTGTCGGCACTACAATCGGTCGGGAAGAGCCCCTACACTGACGTTTCGCGACAGGATTTACCCATATCGTTAGAGTGTACCTATACACAAAGCCGGTCCCTCGACGAAAGTTGCTCCTCCTTTGCTCCTGTTGCGAGCTGGTTACAAGTATGCTCAGGAGCATACTTACAAGTACAAGTAGGCTGGGGAGACCAACAGTGTTCTCCCAGAATTTTTTTCCAGCCGGGTGCATGAAAAAGTAGGCGGGTGGGGTGGGAGGGGAAATTTGGTCATGGAAAAATTGCACTGCATTATGCTCATTATATAAGTCAGGGTGTCTAGTTTTCGTCCCTCTAGATTTTGAAAACTAGGCTCTCAGCATTCA
This sequence comes from Hymenochirus boettgeri, assembly GCA_019447015.1. Classification (NCBI taxonomy): domain Eukaryota; kingdom Metazoa; phylum Chordata; class Amphibia; order Anura; family Pipidae; genus Hymenochirus; species Hymenochirus boettgeri. The sequence goes on from CM033471.1 coordinate 186,751,527, forward strand.
GTGGTTGTAGAATCAAAGAGTTGTAATTAGGAAACATCTGCAGGGAGTTGTAGATCGACATATTTGCAGGGAGTTGTAGCTCGAAATATCTGCAGGAAGTTGTAGTTTGGCAACATCTGAAGGTACCCCAGATATAATATGGCAGCACAAGCACATGTGCCACCATTTGTTGCCTAAGGGATCTTGGAAAAGCTAGTTAACGTGCTAAAATAATGTAAAGTGTAAAAGGGTCTGGACTGGGCAGTTTGGTCGGGAGTTGTTAATGACCTATTGGTACACCTATTAAACCTACTTCTAAATTCTTTTAAATCACAAGTGTTCTCTCAGAATTTTTTCCAGCCGCTGGCGTGAAAAAGTAGCCGGGTGGGTCACCCGGCTAAAAGACCCTAGAGAGCACTGATTTAGTCTGCTGTGCTGAAGCTTCATTTTTGCCAGTCAATCGGACGAAATATCAGACTCATGCCACACGCCTAGTTTAATCCCACTATTTTCATATGCCATGTAGGAAGGTTTTGCATTTTATATTAAAACTGTATCGTGTTTTTCTTGAAACAGGGTCATGTTTTCAGTTACAATACTGATTTCACACCTTGTACATTGTACTGTATTTTAGTGTGTCTTCTTTCTAAATTATTTAGTAACATTTTTGCTAATATATATTAATCAGTCTCAAAGCCTGAATGTCATCTTTTAATTGTAGCCAGTGGTCTACTTACTGGTATTTTTTACATTTAACTCCTGTTAAATATTTGAATGTATTTGGAATTTAGGCTCTTTAACCATGGATATGGTACATGTTCCCATTAAGGGCTTAACCAGCTTCAAATGGCCTTGGATTAGTCATTGTATCGATTTTCTGGCTATCATTCATTACACATTACATTTTTTTAGGAACTAGTATAAACTGAACACGGTCTTCTTGTTCTTGATATAAGACCATTAACATTCTTATGATTTTTTGTTATGAAATAATAAAAACATCAGTGCTACCACCTTGTCCTTTAAATCACTTAACAATTTGTCAAAAGAACTAGCATATAGAACAAAAAAATGATGATACAGAAATGTAAAATGTTTATGCAGAAATTATAAATATTACTGCTAAGCTTTGATTTTTTTGATTAAAATTACTAAAGTCATGGCCAGAAGATTTTTTTTGTATTTGTCTGCAAACCAGAATCAATTTTGTGATCAGTTGATTTAGTTGAAGTGTTGTAAAACAAAACCTTAAAATAGTTGAAAACTTTGTAAAAATTGTTTGCAGAAAATCACGGCATGGTATCGATATTTGTTTTGCAGTGGACTTAAAATACATTACTATAGTAGCACCTTTTTCGACCATGAAAAAAGCTCAATCTCAATTAATTCAATCCTTTATATGGTAAATACTGCTCACTGTAGTGTACTGTAACATAAACTCTATTTTGGGTTTCGGTGAACGGATAGAAATGTTTGTGAAAATTTTAAACTGAAAAATATAAAGAAATTGCTTTGGAAACATACTTTTACTATAAAACTGTAGTAAGAGGAATAGGATCCTTGTGTCAATATATATACAAAATTAGGGACAAAAACTTTTGGGTAATCTCGTTTTACTACATTTCCTTAAAGGGCATGTCCACCCTTAAAATAAACTTTTGATATGCTGCTCCCCCATGTCTGGTAGCCCCAACCGCATGATTAGTATTTGCAAAAGCCCCCCAAACTCTTACCTCCCCTCTTCCTCCGCTGCACTGCGGCCCTCTGCTTGCGAGAATGAATGCACAGCAGAGGGGCGGGACGCGCAGTCGCGTCTGTGATTGGCTGCAGCGGCAGCCATACCACGGACGGCGCTGCCGTCATTCAGTGCAGCGGAGGAAAGAGGAGAGGTAAGTAAGAGTTGGGGGAGCTTTGCAAAATACTAACATGCGGTTGGGGCTACCAGACATGGGGGAGCAGCATATTAAAAGGATTTTACCTGGGGGAGGGAGAGTAGAACGGGAGGGAGAGGGGGGGGAGGAGGGAGAGGGAGGGGGAGGAGGGGGAAGCCTGCAGTCGCATGACAAATATCTCCCGGAGGCAAGGTAGCAGGCAGAGCCCGCTAGCCTCCTGTGGACTGTTTTTGGGGACTTTAGGGGGGGTCTACAGGAGAACCCTATGGAGCTGGGATGTGAGGTAAGGATTACACTACACTACATGGTGGGCCATTACTGGGGGGGGTTATAGTTTTGGGGGTGGACTGCCCTTTAAAAGAAAAAATGAAGACAATCAAATTCAAGGTTAGTTTCTCGCACAAATCACTGCATCACTCCTATTTTAGGACAAAATTTTTGGTTTGGGAGAGAGGAACAGTCTTGTACTGTACAAAATAGGGTGGTCTACTGTAGTGAGAGAAATTAAAGTAACCCTAACAATTTACCATTTTAAGTTATGTTGCCACACAGTCACTTAAAAATGTCCTATGAATGAATTTGAGATTTCGAGCATATTATAAAGGAGTGCTAATATCTTAATTTTTGTACTGTTATTTCAAACCTGGAATACCATGTAAAGATTTTTTCTGTTCTGATATAAGGTAGTAATTTCGTTGAAAATTATTTTATACATGGTTATTCTGTAAATATTGTGAAATCACAGATATTTTTTTTCTGTAAATGAATGAAAATAGTCTAATTCCCCCCCCCCCCCCCAGCACTATTTTTCATTGGTAACCCGCAGCAGTTGTTATTTGCTGAAATCTTTTTCATGATGTGGTAATAAAACTATTTCCAGACTACAATGTCCTCACTGTACCACCACCTCAGATTTTTTTTCACTTGCGCCTGGGGCAATATTTGAAACAGTGATATCAAAAATGGCAATATGCCATTTTAGAATTTATAAAAGGTCAATTCTGGCAAAAATGTAAACATAAAATATAAATATACCCCTTAATTGTACAGTCATAAACAGAAAAATAACCACCCACACTGTTTATGCACTGCTATCCCTCCCTTTTCCTTTCTAGTTTTTAACTAATGGCTGTTAACTTTAAAATCAAATCAGAAAGTGTTGTGGCAAAATGATCTTAGTCCCAAATTTTGTACCACTCCTCCTAAAGAATCTTTATTTTTTTGTTTATGGATACATGTAGTAGACTTGACAAACTCTCTCCTTCACAAAGGAAGCTGGAACCTTTAAATTAAAGGCGATCTCCACTTAAAAATTTAATGCGCATATAGTATAAGTGACGTGGTGATGTCAGGACTTGTCAGAAGATGCGCGAGGAGTGTGTACGCAGGTAAGTTTACTGGGTTCCCTCTTGGCTCCTGTTAAATTAATTGAAGAACGGGGTGTAAGACATAGTTCTTTACCTCCTGTTCTTCAATTAAAGTGAAAAGGGAGTGGAGAAATCCGTTATAGAGATGATTTATACATAGCAGTTAGTTATAGAACTAAATATAATTTGAGTGAGAAGAAAGATGAGAGTATGCCTTTAAATTTCAAAAACTAACATACTCTATTGACAGACCATTGGAATGCCTCCCCACCCCCAAATAATTAAATTCAGATACTCCCATCATTTGATGGCCATATTTGTATCACACACCTATATATGCAGACTGCTTCTACAAACATCCGTGAATGGGAAGAAGGGTTGCTGTCTGGAGCTCAGTATATTCCAGCATGGTTCTTGTTTAGGTTGCCAAAAGTCCTTTTCTGACAGGTGTGGGGTTGTTTTTCTTGGGTTTGGCCCTTAAATCCCAGTAAAAACTTATGGAATAGAGATTTGGCATAAAGGAACTTGACAGCCTACACAGAACCCTGACCCAATAGAACAAATTTGGGATGAATTAGATGGGAGACTGTGAACCCATCTAACATACTGTAAGTGCCTGACCTCACAAATACTCTTTTTTTTTTTTAAGAATGGTCATGATTTTCCCATAAACCACATTCCATAACCTTGTGGAAAGCCTTCCCAGTAGAGTTAAGCTGTTCTAGCTGCAAATTATGTACACGCCATATTTAAAATCTTTGGATTAAGAACGGATACTATTTAAGTTAATAAGTGTGGCAGGTGTCCAAATACTTTTTGCAATATAGTAAACCGTATTCTCCCTAGGGTCTTTTAGCCGGGTGGCCCACCCGGCTACTTTTTCATGCCACCTGGCTGGAAAAACTTGCTTGAGAGAACATTGAGATTTAAAAGAAATTTAGATGTAGGTTTAGGTGTACCAATTGGTCAGTAAAAACTCCCGCCAAATGCCATCCCAGACCCCCTTTTTTATACTTTACACACATGTTTTATACTTTAGCACATGTTAACTAGCTTTTTCCAAGATCCAAGCCACAAAATGGTGGCACATGTGCTTGTGCTGCCATATTACTCTGGGTTACTTTCAGATGTCCGAACTACAACTCCCGCAATGTTGCCAAACTACAACCCCCTGCAGTGTTGCCAAACTACACCCCCACCTGCGGTGTTGCCGAACTAACGCCCCCTCGGGTGTTGCCAAGCTACAACTCCCTGCAGATGTGCCGAACTACAACTCTGCATTCTATAACCACAGAATACTGAGAGTCATAGTTTCAAACATCTAGTGGGACGAAAGCTAGACATCCCCGACCTATATAATGAGCATAATGCAGTGCACATTTTCCCCCACTGCCAATTTCCCCGTCCCACCTCACCTGCCTACTTTTTTCATGCCACCCGGCTGGAAAAAAATCTGGGGAGAACACTGGTAAATTATCAGTCAGTTTTTTGGTTGGGGAGTCTGCCAGCTATGTAATCTCAACTTCCATTCATCTAAAGAAGCAATTTTTACAATGTTTTTTTTCAGGTGGACATACTCCTTCAAGAAGATTCCATAAAAGTTCTCATCGTTTAAAATGGTGCTCTTTTTTCCCCGCCAATCAGATCTTATTTAACATTTAAAAGGTAACATCTGATTGGTTGGGGCAAAATTAGCACCATTTTTAACGATGAACTTTTATTGAATAAGCCTTTTTAGTCTACATAAATAAAGTTCTGCTGACAACTACTCTGATGCGATCTAAAATCCATGCCCTATCCACAATTTTTTTTAAGGACAAAAGACCTTATTATTATACAAAAATCCAAGTATACCACATCCCACTGTACCAAAATGTAAATTCTTATCATGTCTTCATAATTATCAAGAACGTTAGTTTGACAAGTTCTATTTTGAATCACAAATCCATCTGATACTACATATAAGATCCATAGTCCAGAATATGATTCCTTAACATAGTTTCCAAGTATCTATAGTAACCAGCTGTAAACAACTTCCAGTGCAGTGAAGAGGGAGGAGGCAGCGGTGGATTGGGAATTTGTAAGTATGATATCTCTGGGAGCATTTTCATTAGATTAACCAAATTGGAACTTCGTTTTAAGGGGTCATGCTTATCATATTAAAAGGGGTGGGCATACCCTTTATCCACTACTTAACAATTCTGGTTCACACTTCCTTATTAGCATACAAACTTTTTATTGTGCATACAAAAAATAGTGATATAAGCAGTGAAGATAAATTAAAAAAAAATGGTCAACATATTCGCCAATAAGGCTTTCCTCATGATCAAAAAGCGTATATACAAACATACTGACACTTTACTACTAAAAAGGAATATACAATTAAAAATTTTGTAACATGCAACTTGAAAAGTGCCGTTTATGTAATGGCAGAAAGAAGAGGAATATCAAGCAGCACTATCAAGGACAAAACTAAATGGATATATTAACTGATTAATACCCTATGATTTAACAAGAAATCGATTTATGGCGTTTTTTGTAACATTAGTTTAATCTGCCTATGAAAGGGCATGTCCACCCCCCTAGCTAATTTTTAACCCCCATACTGGCCCCACTATACAGTTTAAAAAATCCTTGCCTAACAATCCTACTCCTTATGGTTCTTCTGCAATCCATGTCCAAAGTCCAGGAAAGTGAAGTGTAGTGGCTGTCCTTCCTGTCCTAATGTTGCTCCTTTTGTCTCTCCTCCGGAGGGTATGTGATGCGCACAGGAGCCCTTTCACCCCCCCCCTCCCGACCCCGCCAAAACGTCCCCAGCGTAAAAACCTAAGGCATATTTAGGGCAAACACTCCCACCCCCAACCGCTTAGTTAAAAAATCTTTTCAAACTATATTTAACAGCTGCCAGCGCTCCTCTATTGCTGGCAGCCGCAGCTGTGATTGGCTCCTCTCAGCAATCACAGTTGCGGCTGCTGGTCCGCCCCCTGCTTGTAAATCCGGCAGGAGCCGGACCAGAACAACGCTGGAACCAGGAGCTGTAAGTACTGTTTGGGAGCGATTTTTAAGATTTTAACTGGCGGGTTGGGGGTGGTAGGGTATGCCCTGCATATAAAAAAAGTCATTATGGAGGGTGGGATGCCCTTAAATTTTACCCTTCTTTGCTTTCTGTCTGACCCTTTGATTGTTTTATCAAGGTTTTTACATGTTTTATATTCCTATATTTTATATTTGTATATTTTAATATTTATTCCACATTATGTCATTATGATTGTCCCTCTAATTTATACCGTAGTATCCTAATTAATATTCAATTTTTGTTATTTCATTTTTGATGCTTGTAATTTATATACCCTCCTATGGGGGAGCATTCCCCTCCCTTTAATTTCTCTATGAGCCTTTAGGCTAACCCAAATAGATAAAACATTCTCTCTTTTACGCTCTCCCTACCCGAGATGGCGGCTGTGACCGGATTGCGTTCCACCTGTGGAACGCTCTATACGTACTTCTATCCGGAGCCACAGAAACACGGAATCAAGCTGGATCCGGGAAATCTATGCAGATAATGGCGGCTGCGTTCCAGTGGTTAAGCACATGACGTACTTCCAGCCCGGGAAAATTAACATATTAAGGGACAGTGTCAGTATGCTTTATTACAGCTTTTGATTACTGAGGAAGCATTATTGGCGAAGCGCGTTAATCCAATTTTATTATTTGGATTATGCCTTTAAAAGGAATTTTAAAGAGATATCACTATTTTTATTTTATTTTTATATGCACAAATAAAAGTTTTTATGCTAAAATGGTGTAACCAGCCCATATTTTATGTAGTGTATAAGAGGTAACATAGAAGGTGTTGAACCAACCACTAAATAAGGATTTAAAGGAACACCTAAAGGACTGAAAACACCCAGACTCTACCAGCAAACAGTAAGTGTTTTAATTTTAATATTGATCATTTTTAAACTGATTTTAATAGGTATAATCCTTGATTCTAATTTGAGGCTTTTTATTGTTTTTATTACCTACGTAACCAGCCTTTTATTACTATTATTTTATTTATTTACACATTTTGATGCACATGCCTACTGCCCGCTCTCTAAAATCCAACCTCTCCTTACAGGATACTCTCAGTGATGCATTCATACTCCTAAGCTCTGTTGCCACTTGATGTAGCACTTGGCTGCAGTAGTTTCTGCAAACAAGAGATTGCAAGTTACTGGTATATTGATACATAAAGTAGAGTTGATCCAGGGAAATTTTCGATTGCCACTTGGGAGTCAGCAAGGAATTTTTTTCCCCTTCTCTGGATCAAAAGTTAGCCAGGAAATGAGGATATTGCTAGATGGGTTGGACTGGATGGACATATTGTCTTTATTCAACCTTAAATACTATACCATACCACCTGCCTAGCCTTCCTGGCACTTGGTTTCTTCCTCCCTTGTATTAGAGATGCTGGCTCCTTCCAGGGGGATCAGTCTGTTTCATACATTCTATTTCTGAGCTCTCCTCCTCTGCATCTTTACCTAAAATGGCAAATCTGTTTGGCTAGGTAACTGGAAAGAAGTGATCCTACACTTCCTTCCACTACTTCCATAACCATTACAAAACTACTTGCCTTCTTCACCTTATCTGCCCCAGTTTCCCCCCTTAGTTAATGGCCCCTGCCAGTACCTGCACTTCCCCTATGTTTGCCAAGCTTTGCAATGTGGTAAACAAAGGCCCCTGAATCGGCTTCATGATCCTATACATGCAGCAGGGTCATATTGCATGACCCCACAAAAACACAAACTACAATCTTGTTTTAAAGAGTTTCTTATTTTCAGCCCCTTTTATTTTTTAAACACCCTTAGGGCACGGCCACACTGTGCTGTACACGCAATCGGTGCGATTGTGTGAACGATTTTGATGCGTTTGCACTTGTGCTTTTTTCTTTGGAGATAAGGAAACACATGCCATTGCGCATAATATGCAATCGCATGCATTTGCGATTCACATGCGCAAACACACGAAAATTGCGCTAGTGTGGCCTTGCCTTCTCACCTTTTAATAACTATTAGGACAACAGTAGCCAACTTTGAGAATGACAGTCTAGCCATACTGAACTGCAGGTTTGCATGTGATAAGCTTTTTAAAATAACACAGGAGATGTTTATTTTTATAGATACCGGTTTTAAATAACTCTGCATACTAAGCATTTCCTAAATAGTGGATACTCAAATAAATTAGAAGAGACGAAGGGATTGGGAAGACTGTTTAAGGGTCTTTGGAATTATTCTAGCTCTCTAAATTTAAAGTTGCAGTTTTGTGGTATATTAAGGGGTTAGGCCATACCACACAATTTCTAACATGTGATCCCTTAGCATGTGAGAATCGCAGCACAGTACATGTCCATGTGGATGGCACATTGCATGCGCTGCGATCCGTTTTCAAAACACATGCAATCACCAATTTTTTGCGGATCGCGTTGAAAACGTATAGTAACTCAGCCTAAGCCTTAAAATGACAAGTGATTTGAAATTATTGCTCGTCACTTCTTAAATATTCTTTGATAGCTGGAGCGTTTATTAGTCATGTTGTCTAGCAACAACCTTTAAAAATGTCCATTGCTGTCTCTAGATTGCAATCAAATACTTGCTATAGGCATGGTTGTAATGTGAAACTGCCTACATGTCCCCAAGTTGCTCAGTTAAGGATTTTAATAAATCAGGATAAGCACTTCATGAATATTGAAAATAAAAGGCAAAGTCTGTTTTTATTGTTATGTGTAATTATATATATTATATATTAATATATAATATATATATATTATATATATCTATAATTTATATAAATATATTTAATATCTTCATAGGAGATTGCATCGAGTTTTAGGAGCTCCAATGAGGGGGGGGGTGAGGGATATTATAGGAAGGTGTATTTGTGTACTGTCTTACTATTACCATTTAAATGACCATCAGTTAAAGGGCATGTCCACCCCCAAAACTATAATCCCCACCTACTGGCCCCACCATGTAGTGTAGTTTATCTTACCTCACATCCCAGCTCCATAGGGTTCTCCTGTAGTCCCCCCCCAAAGTCCCAAAAAATGACTACCAGAGGCTAGCAGATTCCATTAGGACACTGCCTGCTAGCGGGCCTCAGTAGATTTTTGCCATCGTACTGCAGCCCTTCTCCCCCCCCCCCCCTCCCTCTCCCTCCCTCTCCCTCCCGTCCTACTATCCCTCCCCCTAGCATAAAACCCCTTCGTAATGATTTCCCCCATGTCTCCCCTCCCCCCCAACCGCATATTTTTTTTTTTTTAGAAAGCTCCCCAAACTCTTCCTTACCTCTCCTCTTTCCTCCGGTGAGTGAGCTGGCCGGCAGCCGCGTCTGTGATTGGCTGCCGCTCAGCCAATCACACGCGGCTGCCGGTCCCGCCCCTCTGCTTGCATTTCCTTGCAAGCAGGGCCGGGAGCGCGGTGGAGGATCGAGGGGAGGTAAGTAGAGTTTGGGGCTTTCTAAAAAAAAAAATGTAGCGTTGGGGCTGGGCCCAGGGGGGATCTTATATGAAAAATAAAATTTTAGGGTGGACATAGCCTTTAATGTATATAATTTATAGCACTTACTTATATTAGGTACAAGACAAAATATACAGCTTATATAACTTACTTATGAGCTTAAATTCCTATTTAATATGGGATAGTCAAAATGGGAGGTTAACCACACCCCTGTGACTGCTAATCTCTATGTAATACTGAAGGAAGTGGCAATGTCAGTAAACATCAAATTATGTGCTGTTTTAAACATGTCTTAGCCAATCACAAAAAAGTTTCTATACACCCAGGACTTCATGTTTAGTTAATGGACATACCGGTATCACCCAGGCTCCTTAAATACCACCTCTAGCCAGCAGTGTGTATCAGTGAGTATAAAAGATGAGACATCCCTGCTCTCTAGGCTAGGAGAAGAAAGTGTGGTGTGCACGCCTGATGGGATTGATCTGTTTGGTGTGATCCCTTGCACAGTGTGATGAATTGATGAGGTCGATTATTGGACATACAATTTACCTTATTGGATACAAACTCTAAGGCTACAGATAATTGTACACCAACTTGCAAGACACACCCAATTTTTCAGGCCCGTTCAATAAAAAGTCCAGATCCAAATGGTTGCCCGTGCAATGCCCCTCCAAAGTCCAGAAAACTGGCCACCAGAGCCTAGCAGAGGGGAAATTGTTTCCATCTTTGAGGCTTCCTCTGAGATGTTTGTGGCATGCTCTGAGCAGCCCCCCCTCCCTCCTGTTTTTGGTCTTCCTCCCCCTAGCACAAATCCCTTTTAAAATGTTATAGTGCTAGCTCCCCCAGCCCCATCCGCATTATATATTTGCGAAAGTCCCCCGATCTTTACTTACTTTCCCTCTATCCTCCGCCGTTCTGAACTGCCGGCGAGGAATAGAGGAAAGTAGTAAAAAAAAGTGCCAATCACGGACGTGGGTGCCATTCCTGCCCTCTGCTTGCAGTTTCCATGCAAGCAGAGAGCTTGGGCAGTGCGCGAGATAAGGGAAGGTAAGTAAAGATCGGGAGTTTCTGCGAATAATGTTAATGTGGTTGGGGCTGGGAGAGCTAGCACACAAAATTTATTTAAAGGGTGGACAGCCTTTAATGAATCCTACTGCCTAAGTGACTTAATAATCCTTCCCTAGGCCATAGTGTATAGCTATGGATGAAAGGTAAGGGCAGATGGATCACTTGCAATTTGATTCCTGTGATTGGAATAGCTAAAGCGAAAAATTGCTTGGTTCTAGGATGTATGAACAAACATTTTACAGCATCTTGTGCGCCAGAGGATGCTGGGAGTTGTACTTTTTAAACATGTGAAAAGTTCTACACCCATGCTCTATATTCATTAGGCTGCATTGCATCGTATCATTATTAGCCAATTTACATAGAGGAGAAATTTCTGCTAACAGAATGCGGGAGTTTGTAGTTTTTCAAACATGTAAAAAGGGTCAGTGAGAAATACGTCTTTATGTTAGATTATAAGGAATGCTATTATAATAACATGAGGCTGGAGGTACCTCTCTTGTTATACCTTTTTATACTCCGTGGGGAGAGTTTAGCACCTTTAACCCCACCTCACCTAATCGATAAAGCTAATCAGTATCCTGTGCCCAAGTCATAACATAAACAGCTATAAATGTGGAAGTTGCTGTGGTAAATACTAACGGCAGCATGTTTGTCTGGGTCTTGTTTAGGGTGTCAGGTCAACCAATAGTGCTGTATACATGTAATTGTAAAGCGCTACGGAAGATGTTGGCGCTATAATAAATCCATAATAGTAATAATAACCACACAGTGTGGCAGGATTGCCTGGGTCTATTCTCAGACCTGTATGTTTATCCTATTGGTTCCCTTGGTTGCAGCAGTTTAAAGATTCTATACCCACTGTATCCACATATAAGCAAACATACCACGCAAACACACACACATAATGTCCACCACTGTGCACCAACGGCACACTTTTGCTAGTGTGTGTGTGTGTGTGTGTGTGTGTGTGTGTAATATATATATATAGTTGGTTGGTCTTGTTTCTTAGACTTTCTCAAGCCACATAAAACTCACATTGAACACCACAACGATGTGTGTATATCATTATTTGTTTTACGTAGGATGGCCATAGGTCTGCAATAAACCAGGCATTTTTATAAATGTAGCAACATACCTGTGCAAAACACTTCTTAGAAAAAGGACATAAACTTACTAACTGAATTTTCGTTTACTGGTATTGACCATGTCCCTATGCCTAGGAGAGGGGTGACAGATTCAAAATGCTATTGCAATGCGAAGCAAGATGGATCCGATATCTGATACAGTTAACCCTAAAGGCTAAATGAATGCTATTCACTCAAATGTTTTTTTTGATGAGCATAATTTGATAAGGTTACTTAGTAGTTCTCAGCTTTTGATCTTTCCCTCTTTTTGATGTAAATTATAGTAGTTATTTTGTTAAAGTATCTTGTATTATTATATATATGAAAGTTTTTAAATATTTCTACACGCAATTTGCACTAGCACTTTTATGATTATAATATTACATGAAAGTTTGACTGTATGCATTTTAAAACTTTTTTTATCATTTAAAAAGTATTTATTATGATGTGCACTTTACCTTTATATGCCTTTACCTTTAAATATTTTACCTTTACGGACAAACATCACATGGTGGGAGGATTTGTGATAATGGTTATAAAATGGGTGTTCACTATTGAGTTGTGTGTGGCTTGAGAAAGTTTAAGAACCAAGAAATGTTGGCCTTGATTTTGGCACCAAATAAATTGCTTTAAGAAGACCCAGGAGTGCTCCTCGTTTTTCATGGTTACATACAATGGTGCTTGGAAGCACCCTGGCATATAAACCACTTGAAGTGGGTGCCTGTATGAGCTGGTGTTGTATTGAAAAGCTCAGGGTTATGCTTACCAACACAAAGTGCACAAATATGCAAGTGATTCGGGATCGGTCTGCTTCTCCCTTATGCATATAACTGTTAAGCTGTGGGCCAGAGAGAGGCTACTTACATGTCTTTAGCTAGTAGGTATCCGGATCCATCTCTGAACTTGCTCTCTCCCTTTCCCCCCCCCGCAAGTATAAAAGGAGGAGGCTCAAATGGGATAAGTCTGAAAGTCCTAAAAAGGACCCAGGCAATCCCACTGATAATATGATCAAACACCACATACCCTCCCATTTTTATTTGACCTGCCAGCAGTGCCAGGCATCCTGCCACATTGTGCAATTCTAACTAAACAGCACCATAGGACAACCTGGTATCCTTTACAGATCCAGAATAACATGCTCAGTACATACTTATTATGTATTAGTATTAGTATTAACCAAGGCAGGCTCCAGATCTACAATTACAATAGGGTTAGGAGAACACAGGATAGTGATTAGCTATAATATTAGGGAGAATTTTTTTTAAAGGAGCTAAAAGCTCCCCACAGAGTATATAATCAAGTAGAGCCTTATAAACAGAAGGTACCTCACAGACTGATATTATTATAGCATTGTCATAAACATATAAACACATATTTCTCACTTCTAAAGAAATGGGGGGAACATGCAAAGCTCATTTAATGCTTGTAACTAAGGTTGTTCTAGTGTAATTCATCCTAATGTATAGAGTGGGGTGTTGAACCGTGATACAAAATTAGACCAGTGCACATCCAATTAATATGCTTCCATTTTACTTTACCATTGTAATGCGACAAAAAGCCTGCCCTTCTCTCTGCAAAATTAGTTCAATAACTTGGCCAAATTATTTTAAGCCTAGCACCACTTCACAGTTTGCTTTATTCTGCTGTGTCCTAACTTTTAAACTATTTACCTTAGTAACTTTTTAATCTTCTTAGGAGACGTAATTCTCAAACTTTGTCTTTATACAGTTTCTGACAAAGTCTTGTCGCCTGTGTAATTTTGCAGTAACTCCTGCTATTAACCTGATTTTTAGTGTCAATATATTTTTATTGATTAATTTTTTAATCAAAAAGACAAAGCACACAATATTCTTATTATTAATTTCATTTGTTACTAAGTTTGCAAATATGAAGGAACTACTATCATTACCATTCCCCTGAGAGTCTTACACATTATATACAATTATCTATAGTATATACTTGTATATTACAACTCTCATTATATGGTCTGTTGGCTTATTCTAGAGTCAAATTTTAACATTTATAACAAATAAAATAAAATATATATGTTATAAGTAACCTGACTCACATCCTTAATATTATTTTCTTGAACTTGTTGGGTTTTTTTATACTTCAGTGGATTAATATTCATTGTGTATTAGTATGTGAATTTACTGGTTATTTTATTAAGTACCATAGTGAGGTAATAACCCTATTTTTCCTTCTGTTTCTTGGTTAGTTAATTAATCTTTTAATTATATACATAAACAGAAAAGTAAAATTAAATATAATAGTAGTTAGTCGACTTTTTCCCTTTTGTTTACCGTAGTGTCAGTTATTAAGTAGATGTTTTGCATATTGGCTTGTGTACCATGGTACCATGTGTTGTCAAAAAGTATTATTGAATCTTGTATGGTGTGAAATATTTTTTCACAGATCATAAGGTCGAGATCCTTGTTATTACAGTAGTTTTAGAGAGGGTTTGTTTTTTTCCACTGGCTCCAATATGGATTTTAGTGGCTAACATCACATATTGGATTCATTTGTTATTCTGATTAGATATAGTATCTACATATTGCCTAAAAGGGCAATTGTAGGAATCGGTTGGATCATGCAGTAGAATTTCTGATAGAGGTCAAATGATTGGGACCATAGTTGTTTAGCCACTGGACACTTCCCCCATATATTAAAATGATCCATTGTTCCACAGTTACAGAAGCATAAAGGTGAAATTTGTGGGTAAATCACGATTAAGAGGTTGGGACCTTGTAGGTTCCGTGGAGTACTTTTATAGCGTTTTCTCTAAGTGCAATATTTAGACTGCCTTTGTTTCTAGACTAGTTCCCAGTCCCATTCCTCTCTGATTTCAGGAATATCAATATACCATTCATCGATTAATTTGGGGTTGAATTTGAATAGTCCGTATTATTGATCCACTTACGGTATAGATCTTAGATAATGTAGATCGCCAATTTGATTATTTATACATAATAGTTCCATTTCTGTTTACCTCAGATTTTTTTTAATATCATACATTTATTAATGAAATGTGATATTTGCATATAGTGAAATGGTATCAGAGGTGGGTTTGGCGGTTTTTACAGATAGCTGATAGTTGTTTATACTTTGACCTTGTATAAAGTGGTAATTCTATGATGTCCTATTTTTGCCCACCATAGGTAATTTTTGTCCAAGGCTTGGGGTAAACATGGATTATACAGTATACTGGATGCCCAGGAGGGTGAGGATTGTAGTTGGTGGGAGATATTTAATGTATCACAGATTTTTTAGAGTGGTTTTGGTGAATGTGCTACAGTGACGGTGGAGTTTACGTATTTTCTTTTGGGATCCATGGTAGTGTTTAATAAATATGTGGCTTTAGTTAATTGGTTTTCATATCCATCCAGATGGGGTGATTTGATCATCTTGCCATCTGACTAAATGTTTGAGCTGGGGCTGCAGCGTAACTAATGGTAGAGATGTGGGACTGATAGCCGCCTCGTTTTTTGGGAGATACATGATGGATTTTCTGATACGGGTTAGGAGTTTTTTCCAAATAAATTTTATAATTAATTGTTGTAGTGGGTTGAGAGATTGTGCTGTTATTGTGACTGGTTGAACATCTGAAAAATACAATAATTTGGGCAACGAGTCATTTTTACTGCTGTGATAGATCCTAACCATATACTTCCATGTCATCCAGGTTGAAGTTGTTCTTAAGATGTTGTAAAGGGGGGGAAGTTTAGTGGTGAAAATTGTATCAGGATTCGGGGTCAGTTTTTTCCTAAGTAGGGGAACCATGTTTGATTCTTTGATTGAAGTTAAGGTCTATACGTTTTTTGAGTTGGGGATTATGTTAAATAGAGTATTTCTGATTTTTCTGGGTTTTCTGAGGCCTGTGAGTGGGGTTAAGCACTGTTTAAATGTTGGTATAGATAGGGGTGGTGTGATTGGTGGTGTCATCTGCAAATAAGTTACCTTTATGTTCTGTGGGGTCTATTGTAGTACCTCTTAGTCCGGGGGGTTCCTGATGGATTGGGCAATTGGTTCCATAGCTATGGCAAACAATGCTGGTGATAGTGGGCATCCTTGTCTAGTGCCTCTTCCTATTTGTATTGATTCTCAGGTTGTTGCTGGTATGTTTAATCTAGCTTGAGGATAGTATAGAGGCATATAATATTTATAAATTGTTGGGGGAATTCTTGATGTTGGAGTAGCTATAAGGTAGGGCCATATTATACTATCAAATGCTTTCTCGATGTCAAGGCGAGTATGCAGCTTTGTAGTTTTTGATAGTGTGCATATCATTGTGTTGCACTTACTGTCTATCTGCTCTTGTTATCAGGATAATCCTACTGATCTTTGTGAATGATTGTGGGAGTATAAATATCAGTTGTTTTGACCATAACCTTTGCTATCAATTTGGTATCTTGGTTTATTGGGCGATACTTTTTAATTTCGGTGTCTATTTGTTAGGTTTGGGGATAAGGAAAGTTAGTAGCTATATTTCTGGAGGGAGCAGGTTGCCTAGTCTCTCAAAAAAAACAGAAAATAAATAGGTATCCTATTTTTGTAATTTTTTTGTAATATAGTCCTGATAGCCCATCAGGGCCAGGAGCTTTGTGTATTTTTTGAGTTTTTATAATATATGTTATTTTCTTCTTGAGAGATTGGTTTTTGTAAGTGTTCTTTTTCATCAGTATTTAATGTTGGTAACTTACTTGATTGTAGAAAGCGTGTTAGGTGGGTTTTCCCTTGGGGGGTTGGAGATGATATAGCTTAGAATAATACCACTCATAAATTAATTGTATACCCTATCTGGGTTTGTAGTGAGTGTCCTGTTGCAATCTATATTTGATTGTTTTTATTTAACAAACTGCAAGTGGTTATCTGGTTTGTTTAATTTCGTATAAAAAAAAATTTTCCCATCTGATTTTCCTTTTCTGCCTCGTTAGATAGAATGGCCTGAATTTCTTGTTTAAGTTTTGTTTTTTAAGTAATGTTGCATATGTTTGTGTTCTCCAGAGGTGGCGTATGTTATTTCTAATTTATGAATTTTTGGCGTTGCAGGGATTTAAGTGTCTATCTGTAACTTGTTTATGTTGGATGCTAATTGTATTATAATGCCTCTTTGTAAAGCCTATGGGCTGCCCAAATCCATTGGATTGGGGTTTCCATTAGATCATTCTCTTTGAATTATTGAGTTAAATGGTGTTGAAATTTTCTATCATATCCTGTCGTGAAGGAACTTCATTAATCTCCATCGGTTATCTCCTGTTGTGTGGGTATTCAATTTAATTGTGTTAGTAGTATATTATATCTGACCATGTACTTGGTTCTATTTGTGGTCTTGTTGTTTTGTTAAGTATAGACGGTGTGCTAAAGAGGTAGTCTATACGTGTATAACACTGCGGGGGTTTGAATAAAAGGTATATTCCCTACTTGAAGTGTTTTTTCCCTCCAAATATCCAACAAACCCATAACAGTTTTTTTTGCAATGTTTGTAAACGTTTTTGCTAAAGTTGAGCTTGCCATGACTGGACTTGTCCCAGAGTGGATTTATAGGGACGTTAAAATCTCCCATAATATATGGTGTTCCTTAATATACTTTTTGGAATTTATTAAAGAATGAGGAAAATATTGGATTTGTTTATATATTTGGTGCATATAGATGCTATTGTATATTAATAGCATCATAGAGCATGGATAATGAGGTAGCACCTCCTTTCGTCCATGTATTAGGACTTCCAGTTTACATAGTTATGGAATAATATTGCTACTTCCATTTGTTTTTTTGGGGTTTTTGGATAATAAATCTACGGTATTGAGATGTTAAGGAATTTAGGAGGCTGAGGTTTGCGAAATGTGTTTTCTTGTAGGCAATTATTTGCGGTTTGTTGTTTTATATTGTTAAATACTATGTTGCGTTTCAAGTAGTTGTGTCATCCCTTTGACATTATGACTGAGTATAGTCAAGTTATTGGGGTTGGGGGTTTGTCCAGTCATAGCTAAGCTGCATAATAATATAATATATCATCATATTGTTTTAGGGTTAAAAGGTTTAAAAGTATAGTAATATCTATTACATTTATTTTCGTAAACTAAAAATAAACATAAATAAAACACAACGGGGGATGACCCCAACTTTAAATAACGAGTTTAGATAAAACATAGTACTTTATTGTAAACTGTTTGTAGGCCTTTCTGGCATTGGTGGGTGCAGGTCGGGATAGGGTCCTCGCACTTGGTTACCTTCCAGAGACTTTACACTCATGGGGGGGGGGGGGGGGGGGTTGTGCTGTGTTCCACCAGACAGCTTTTTTATTTGGAATTTGAGTGACTGTTATTGATGACTTTGCTGAATTTTGGGGATATAAGGTAGTATATTTGCGTAAATAATTGTCAGTTGTTTTTGTAGCTTTATGAGATGGAATGTCTGATTAGGTTTTCAATTGCCTTTTCTGTCTGAATCTGGTTTGTTTGGTTTTTATGGGTTTTGAAGGAAATTGCCGTGGAGCTCTCTGTCGCTTGGGGGTGGCCATGGTCCCATTCTCTTACAAGTGGTGGTCGGTTTATCTTAATTGGTCCGATGTTGATAAGTTGGTATCGATCTTAAGATTTCGCAGAGTTTGTATTCCGTCATATAAGTTATCCGATAACTTGGGTACGATTTCCCCATTGGGAAGATCAATTTGAATGGATATCCCCATCTGTATCGATTTGGTGGTCCGTTAATGTTTGTGTGATGGTTTAAAGTCTCGTCGTTTGGATAATTTTACCGATGACAGTCCGGGTATATTTGATAATGATGTGAGTTAAATAAAATAATTCCTTTGATTGTCTAGCTGCTCGTAAGTTTTTTTCACGAGTGTCAAAGAAATGAGTTTTGATTATAATATCCCTGGGTTATCATCTCTAGATGTTGTTTGTGAGGGCTCTATGAGCTCTGCCCATTCCAATCTTGGTTCTGGTTCGGAGGGTAGAAGATTATGTAGTAATATCTTTTACGACCTTTGGGGTGTCAAGTATGTTTTCTGGTATCCCCTAATTCGTATATTGGATTCGTCGGGATCTATTTTCCAGATCTTCCATCCATATAGTTTGGTTGCTGTTGGGTTTCCATTCCTCTTCCCTTAATGTCTGTGTAGCTTCCGCTTATCATCGCACCTTGTTTCCATATACCCTATCCTGCGGCCTAAGTCTGCTATATTAGTGTTATGTCCTTTACTGCTGAGTCAATTCCTCTTTAATAATATTTCAAAGTCAGTTAGCCGTTTGGATGTATCATACCTTGTTCTGTGGGTTCCGTTTGATTCACAGATCCTGTGTTAGTTTGTTAGGGGATTGGTCAAGTGTTCCATGTGGAGAGGTGGTGCTGCTGGCCCTTGTTTCGGCTGGAGATATGGAGCTGTTTTGGCCGTTCCTGTTCCCCCCTTTGTTTGGTTTTTGGAGCATTGTAAAGGTCTTTTGTTGCTTATAACTGCAGTTTTGGATGATATGCAGCTGTTGTGTTTTACTGTCCGGTTGTATTTCGGTGATAGCTGTCAGGTGGTAGCGGAGCTCTTTCAATTGGATGCTGCGAGCGCCCCCCCCATTAACCTGATTTTAATTGATCAATTGGTGTTAGAAATAGCTCATATGAAAAGCTAAAACCCTCCCAATAATATTAAATGTACTGGTAAAAAATAGTTTCACTGAAAAAGATTTATCATTTAATCAAGCATGAAATGTCAAAATGTTTGCAAGACAAAAGTGTAGTCGCCTATACAGAAAATGATCTACTTTACAGCCAATCCAAAATATGTCCGCAAATTAAGTGGTGCTGTGAGAATCCAAATTTAATATCTTGTATGACTTCCATGATTTTTGAAGGACAGCATCCATGCGGTTTGGCATGGATTCATACAATTATTGATAAATCATCAGAATAGCCAAGAAACCAGTCTTTGCATGCCTCCCATAGTTCATCAATATACTTTGGTTTCATCTTCCATGCTTTCTCTTTTCATCCTACCCCACATAGCGCAATGATGTTCATGTCCGGATTACTGGGTCTGGCCAATCCTGAAGCATCTTGATCTTCTTCGCCCTTAAGGACTCTTTGATGTGGAGATGGAAGTATGCGATGGAGCACCATCCTGCTGCGAGATTTTTTATGGTTGGGTAATTTATGGTAGCTAAGATTTCTTGGTATTTTACACTATTGATGGCCTTCCACCCTGCGATCCCTTGCACACCCCCATACTGGATGCAACCCCAGACCATGATTTTGCCTCCACCAAACTTCACTGTTTTCTGGGTAAATCTCAGCTCCATGCGTGTTCCAGTAGGTCTCCTGCCGCAATATTTGCGGTGACTGTGGTTATTTCAACAGAGATTCATCTGAAAAAATCCACCTTTTACCACTTTTCCAGCGTCATCCTTTTGCAGGCTTTGGGACTTGGCAAATGCCCCTCATTTTTTCAATTGTCCTTGTTTAGCGGCTGGCTTATGGGCACTGATTCGACCATGTAAGCCATTTCGAGACGAATCCAACAAACTGGTTGCACGGGATTTCAGTGACCAGGTCTCCTGGAGCTCTGGCTGCAGTTGAAAATGAGCTTGCGCTTGGATTTTCAAGCCAACAAACGGTCCTCTCGAGCAGTTGTCTTGTGTGTTCCTGCCTGAACTGGGCTTTGTCAAAAACTTCTCCAGTCTCTTCAAATCTTTTCTTATCCTCTGAACTTGACGCTGAGACTTGAAGGTGTGCACCACATCAGCAGTTGGATTTGGTCTTCAGCTCTTTATAACCACACTTTAGTCTCAGGGTGAATCTTAGGCATGTTTGCAGGGTCTATTTGCAGTTGATGTGAAGTCTAGTGTACTGGGGTTCTTTTTATACACACCTGAAACCTAACTGATCCCATTATTAGTCACAGTGAAGCCCATATGACAAGGAGACAACACTTATATCTTTGCAAAAATTGACTCAATGGGCTTTACCAACTGTGAAATATTAGAATACTTTTTTGTTAGTTTCATTTTGCATTGAAACATTATTGACAGAAGCTGTTTTGGGTAATAAACATTTCTTGAAACAAAATCTGCATTAGAATTTTGGGAATTGGAAGGGAACTGTGGTCCAAAAATGACTTTGTAAATTGATTAGAAATTGCTCTCTTGAGAGAATTTTTGCAATTTTATTTCATTATTTACATTTTTGTGTGGTGATATTGCAGCAGCATCACCAGGTCCCCTGCACTTTCTGATTCCTGCTCTGAAACCATTGTCGGTCACCTGCCCTGTGTCTCCCTCCCCTTTGCACCCCCCTGGTTCCTTCCCCTCATGGACCCCCATGTCCCTCTAGTTTGCAGGTCCCCCCTTGGCCCATTTTCTTACAGCCCAATGTGGCCCTGCCCACCCGTGGTGCCGTGGCCCCTGCCCACCCGCGGGTGCGGGGCCCTGCCTATTGCGGGTGCATAAGCCCCCCCACTCGCAGGTGCCGTGGGCCACTCAGAACCCCCCTAGTTAAACTCTGTGAAACAGCTTTTTCAGGCAAGTGGAGGAGGACTTCTGTCTTCCTCACACAATGAGGGAGTCTGAGGCGTGCTCGCGGCGGCAGTGTGCAGGAGAAGCCTTAGGAATGTCACCATCAGCCTCCCACCCCATTAACTTTCTGGTCATTTTTATTTCTTTATATCTTGGGCTGTGGAGCACATAGAGGGTGGTTGATGGCTCATTATAACGGTAGGAAACGGGTCTTTAATTTAAACTCTTGTTTTCGAGACCACAGTTCCCCTTTAAGCAGCACTTCAGGGTCTATTTTGTACAAGCTGGCAGACTTGTCAAGACCCTCTGCTCTTTCGCTTGCTTTCTTGGGGCTAGTCCAGCTTTTAGCACTTGATCACATGGACCCGCTGTGGGGTGGAGTCACATTTTTTCAGAGGCTTGTGAACCTGTGGCCGTACATGTTTGAAAACTACAACTCTAGCATTCTGCTTGTAGTAACATATATATATATATATATATATATATATTTATTATTATCTTATTTCCACTTGTAACACACACAACACAACAACGCCTGGTGCCAGTATACATGGAAGATTAACTGTTCATTCTCCAGAATATAGAATAATGAATGTCGTATACATGCACTTAAGGACTTTGAAAATATATAGCTTTATTATTGTGCTATGTGTCATTATATTAGATGTCATAATGCTACCTGTGGCAACAGAGTAGCAGCAATGTTTTTAGGGACAGTGTTCCCCTTTCTCGAAGCAAATAAAGAGAGCGTAAGCACACACACCCAATTATAACCACATAACCGCAATAACAAACAATGTCAACAACAATTTGCATATCACATGACATTAATGATTAAAGTGCTAATCCCACAAATGTGTACCCTATATTCCAGTGACAATGCACTTGAGTGTATCACATTGACCCGTTTTATCATTAAATTTATCAGGATTAGAGCAAACCGTAACGCTTCTGAACCATAATGTGGAAAAAACAGAAACACTGCACTCTACAAAAACGTACTAGTCCTAATACTTGTTGAGGCCGGATGTGTGCTGGGGTGTTATTTGTCACCCAATCAACTTCCTTTGTTTAAGCTTCAGTCTCCTCGATCAACCACCCCTTTGTGGCATTGTTTACCAATTCCAATGACGTAAATTTCAAGTTCTGATTCTTGTGGGCATCATTTTACAAATGTTTTGAACACTGGAAATTTTTCATCCTTGTGGTGGGATGCTGGGACCTTGTTTGATATCCTTGCCTGAGGGGCTGCGTTGTCCTCCCCTACATCAACATCAGACAGGACACCACAGCACAATACCCACATAGGAGGAATCACCCGTTTCATACCTATTATCTTATAACTATTTCAAAAGCCTCAAATGTTGCACTCTTTATTTACAAACCCTGCACTGCGTCAATTAGCAGGGTAAGCCCACACATCTACTACCTAAACAAGGTTCTTGTGTGGCTTATTCTTGTTTAAAATCAGACTCACATTGTGCCTCCCAATTGGGGTTCCTTTCTATGCGACACCTCGGGGTGCCTCCTGAACTCCATCGTATGTCCGGGATAGCTTTTTCAGAATCCATTCCTGTGCACTACCGCCAACCTGTCCGCTGCCATACCAAAATTCAAAAATGGAGTGGCATTCTCTTCGTCGGATCCTTTCAGAGATCTTATATCATGGGCGCTTCTTTTGTTTAGTTTGCTGTCAACAAACCCTTCAGGTACATTACATTTCAAAACTTATGCGGTAACCCTAATAGGTAAACTCCGAGGTGCACTACCTGTTACCTGTTGCCACTGGCAGGTGAATATCATCAGTCGTTTTCGGGGGTTCAGTCCCCTGTCCCTCACCCGACACCTGAGGAAGGGGGCTGAACCCCCCGAAACGTTGTTGTGTATTTGGCATGTTGTTACTTCGCACATAATAAAGGAGTAATCGTTGAAATACTGAGTGTGTGTGCCTCCTATAATTATATAAAACCTCAGGTACCCTCTACTCTTAATTTTGTGATACCCCTTTACCTCTTTTCTCCCCGGTATCTGACACAATTCTATCCATGTTTTACATGCCTGGTGGAACTTTTAAAGGCTTAATAACTGGTTCCTGTCCTGGCTTTCGGCTTATGTACATTCTGTATGTATCCTTATCTGTCTTAATCACTTTAAACATCCATCTAATTAACTCAACTCATTGTAATTGAGTTGTATATTAATGTCAGGATATGCGTCCATAAGTGCCACAAAAAAACGCCTGAAGAAACCCCCCCCAAAATTGTCGTCCCCCGCCACCAACAGGAAGAACATCAGATCTATGTTTTCTCCACCACACCAAGCAATGCTTGGCAACGGCAGAATCACATAGTGAATGCATCCTCAGCCATCCCATAGGCGGTACCCCGTTTTCTGAGGTAAAATTTATAAATAGCTTTTAAAAAAAAAGATTAATTTCAGACATTGTTTAAACACCATTGAATGTTCATCATATCCACGCATAGTAAGGAATCTAACTGAGGCTTCCCACCCTCGAACTGGGGAATGGACGATAAAGGGACTATAAAGTCTAATGTAAAGACACTCCCCACTTTTCAACTTCAATTTTGAATCTTACTCAAAAATCTGTTTACAGACAAATGATCTTGCCCCCCCGTACCAATAGTAGCAAGAACCCTGTCCCTCAGTGGTGGCCATGGGGGTAAATTGGAACCTAACCCCCGAACACTAGGCCTATCTGGCGACTGAACAGGGTTTGTGCACCTTGGCATGTATACCGTATGGGCATGATAGGGTGATCAACATTGAGGTACTTTTTAACCTCCCTCTGATATCAGTCCCCCTACGTGACTGTATACGCCTACATTCTGTATATATAAATATATAATGGCTTGATAAAGGTTCCTGGGAGGGATTCCCCCCCACCCGAAACGTTGCCTGCACACTCTCTCTATTTTTGATAGATATTAGGTTATATAATATATACCTAATATATATGTTAGGTTTTAAAATAAAATTTAAAGGTTATCAAGTTCGCTTTCAAAGCTCTTAATCATACTAACACTTTGTTCTGCCCTGAAGTTGATAGCCAGTAGCCAATTGATTGACCCTTTTTTTCCCCCCAGTTTTTCAAACCTTGTGTTTTTGTTTGCCTGCCTTTGTAGACTTAAAGGGTAATATCCATTTGATCTTATTTAACTTTCTTTTTGACTGTTTTAAGAACAGGAGGTAAATTCACTATGTCCTTACCTACTTTCTTCAGTAAAACTTGCAGGAGATGTAGGGGAAACTTCCCCATGCACATCGGTCCAACTTTCCACGCTGCTTTGCACTGTGGTACGCAACACATGCAAAAGACTGGATGCGTCGAGACTGTCAGTGGCGTTAAGTTGCTTTGCGGCGCTGGATCGATCTGGTTAGTTGCTCCTCCTCCGAACGTTTTTACGGGAAGAACGGGAGTAAGACATAGTGTAATTACCTCCTGATCATCAGTTAAGACACGTAAAACAGAAGTTAAATAATAGATCACGTCAATGGGAGTGTCAGGTGATAAGCACTTATTTCTGGGAACAGGGGTTTTAACGCTTTTTTTAATTACAAGCTCACAAGTTGTACCTAGATGTTATACATGGGCCCTTTTAAGGCAAAACTTAAGCTGTTCTTCAATTAAAGTGAAAAAGGGGAGTGGAGAAATCCGTTATGAGAGATGATTTATACATAAGCAGTTAGTTATATGAAACTAAAAATATAATTTTGAGTGAGAAGAAAAGATGAGAGTATGCCTTTAAATTTCAAAAACTAACATACTCTATTGACAGACGCATTGGAATGCCTCCCCACCCCCAAAATAATTAAATTCAGATACTCCCATCAATTTGATGGCCATATTTGTATCACACACCTATATATGCAGACTGCTTCTACAAACATCCGTGAATGGGAAGAATGGGTTGCTGTCTGGAGCTCAGTATATTCCAGCATGGTTCTTGTTTAGGTTGCCAAAAGTCCTTTTCTGACAGGTGTGGGGTTGTTTTTCTTGGGTTTGGCCCTTTAATCCCAGTAAAAACTTATGGAATAGAGAGTTTGGCATAAAGGAACTTGACAGCCTACACAGAACCCTGACCCAATAGAACAAATTTGGGATGAATTAGAATGGAGACTGTGAACCCATCTAACATACTGTAAGTGCCTGACCTCACAAATACTCTTTTTTTTTTTTTAAGAATGGTCATGATTTTCCATAAACACATTCCATAACCTTGTGGAAAGCCTTCCCAGTAGAGTTAAAGCTGTTCTAGCTGCAAATTATGTGACGCCATATTTAAATCTTTGGATTAAGAACGGGATACTATTTAAGTTAATAAGTGTGGCAGGTGTCCAAATACTTTTTGCAATATAGTAAACCGTATTCTCCCTAGGGTCTTTTAGCCGGGTGGCCCACCCGGCTACTTTTTCATGCCACCTGGCTGGAAAAAATTGCTTGAGAGAACACTTGAGATTTAAAAGAATTTAGATGTAGGTTTAATAGGTGTACCAATTGGTCAGTAAAAACTCCCGCCAAAACTGCCCATGCCAGACCCCTTTTTTATACTTTAGCACATGTTTTATACTTTAGCACATGTTAACTAGCTTTTCCAAGATCCCTAAGGCCACAAAATGGTGGCACATGTGCTTGTGCTGCCATATTACATCTGGGTTACTTTCAGATGTTGCCGAACTACAACTCCCTGCAGATGTTGCCAAACTACACCCCCTGCAGGTGTTGCCAAACTACACCCCCACCTGCAGGTGTTGCCGAACTACACGCCCACCTGCGGGTGTTGCCAAGCTACAACTCCCTGCAGATGTTGCCGAACTACAACTCTGCATTCTATAACCACAGAATACTGAGAGTCATAGTTTTCAAACATCTAGTGGGACGAAAGCTAGACATCCCCGACCTATATAATGAGCATAATGCAGTGCACATTTTCCCCCACTGCCAAATTTCCCCGTCCCACCTCACCTGCCTACTTTTTCATGCCACCCGGCTGGAAAAAAATCTGGGGAGAACACTGGTAAATTATCAGTCTAGTTTTTTGGCTTGGGGAGTCTGCCAGCTATGTAATCTCAACTTCCATTCATCTAAAGAAGCATATTTTACAATGTTTATTTTTCAGGTGGACATACTCCTTCAAGAAGATTCCATAAAAGTTCTCATCGTTTAAAATGGTGCTCATTTTTCCCCCGCCAATCAGATCTTATTTAACATTTAAAAGGTAACATCTGATTGGTTGGGGCAAAATTAGCACCATTTTTAACGATAAGAACTTTTATTGAATAAGCCTGTTTAAGTCTACATAAATAAAGTTCTGCTGACAACTACTCTGTATGCGATCTAAAATCCAATGCCCTATCCACAATTTTTTTTTAAGGACAAAAGACCTTATATATTTATACAAAAAATCCAAGTATACCACATCCACTGTACCAAAATGTAAATTCTTATTCATGTCTTCATAATTATCAAGAACGTTAGTTTGACAAGTTCTATTTTGAATCACAAATCCATGCTGAATACTACATATAAGATACATAGTCCAGAATATGATTCCTTAACATAGTTTCCAGTATCTTCCTTACCGACACTGATGATAACCTTTCTGTTCTATAGTAACCAAGCTGTAAACAACTTCCAGTGCAGTGAAGAGGGAGGAGGCAGCGGTGGATTGGGAATTTGTAAGTATGATATCTCTGGGAGCATATTTCATTAGATTAACCAAATTGGAACTTACGTTTTAAGGGGTCATGCTTATCATATTAAAAGGGGTGGGCATACCCTTTAATCCACTACTTAACATATGCTGGTTCACACTTCCTTATTAGCATACAAACTTTTTATTTGTGCATACAAAAATAGTGATATAAGCATGAAAGATAAAATTAAAAAAAATGGATCAACATATTCGCCAATAAGGCTTCCTCATGATCATAAAAGCTGTATATACAAACATACTGACACTTTACTACTAAAAAGGAATATACAATTAAAAATTTTGTAACATGCAACTTGAAAAGTGCCGTTTATGTAATGGCAGAAAGAAGAGGAAATATACAAGCAGCACTATCAAGGACAGAAACTAAATGGATATATTAACTGATTAATACCCTATGATTTAAACAAGAAATCGATTTATGGCGTTTTTTGTAACATTAGTTTAATCTGCCTATGAAAGGGCATGTCCACCCCCCTAGCTAAATTTTAACCCCCATACTGGCCCCACTATACAGTTTAAAAAAATCCTTGCCTAACAATCCTACTCCTTATGGTTCTTCTGCAATCCATGTCCAAAGTCCAGGAAAGTGAAGTGTAGTGGCTGTCTTCCTGTCCTAATGTTGCTGCCTTTTGTCTCTCCTCCGGGAGGGATAGTGATATGCGCACAGGAGCCCTTTCACCCCCCTCCCTCCCGACCCCGCAAAAACGTCCCCTAGCGTAAAAACCTTAAGGCATATTTTAGGGCAAACACTCCCACCCCCAACCGCTTAGTTAAAAAATCTTTGTCAAACTATATTTACAGCTGCCAGCGTCTCCTCTATTGCTGGCAGCCGCAGCTGTGATTGGCTGCCTCTCAGCCAATCACAGTTGCGGCTGCTGGTCCGGCCCCCTGCTTGTAAATCCGGCAGGAGCCGGACCAGAACAACGCTGGAACCAGGAGCTGTAAGTACTGTTTGGGAGCGATTTTTAAGATTTTAACTTGGCGGTTGGGGGTGGGAGGGTATGCCCTGCAATATAAAAAAAGTCATTATGGAGGGTGGAGATGCCCTTAAATTTTACCCTTCTTTGCTTTCTGTCTGACCCTTTGATTGTTTTATCAAGGTTTTTGACCATGTTTTATATTCCTATATTTTATATTTGTATATTTTAATATTTTATTCCACATTATTGTCATTATGATTGTCCCTCTAATTTATACCGTATGTATCCTAATTAATATTAACATTTTTGTTATTTCATTTTTGATGCTTGTAAATTTATATACCCTCCTATAGGGGGAGCATTCCCCTCCCTATTAATTTCTCTATGAGCCTTTAGGCTAACCCAAAATAGATAAAACATTCTCTCTTTTACGCTCTCCCTACCCGAGATGGCGGCTGTGACCGGATGCGTTCCACCTGTGGAACGCTCTATACGTACTTCTGATCCGGAGCCACAGAAACACGGAATCAAGCTGGATCTCGGGAAATCTATGCAGATAATGGCGGCTGCGTTCCAGTGGTTAAGCACATGACGTACTTCCAGCCCGGGAAAATTAACATATTAAGGGACAGTGTCAGTATGCTTGTATATACAGCTTTTATGATACTGAGGAAGCATTATTGGCGAAGCGCGTTAATCCAATTTTATTATTTGGATTATGCTTTTAAAAGGAATTTTAAAGAGATATCACTATTTTTATTTTATTTTTATATGCACAAATAAAAAGTTTTTATGCTAAAATGGTGTGAACCAGCCCATATTTTATGTAGTGTATTAAGAGGTAACATAGAAGGTGTTGAACCAACCACTAAATAAGGATTTAAAGGAACACACTAAAGGACTGAAAACACCCAGACTCTACCAGCAAACAGTAAGTGTTTAATTTTAATATTGATCATTTTTAAACTGATTTTAATAGGTATAATCCTTGATTCTAATTTGAGGCTTTTTATTGTTTTTATTACCTACGTAACCAGCCTTTTTATTACTATTATTTATTTTATTTACACATTTTGATGCACATGCCTACTGCCCGGCTCTCTAAAAATCCAAACCTCTCCTTACAGGATACTCTCAGTGATGCATTCATACTCCTAAGCTCTTGTTGCCACTTGATGGTAGCACTTGGCTGCAGTAGTTTCTGCAAACAAGGAATGTTGCAAGTTACTGGTATTGATACATAAAGTAGAGTTGATCCAGGGAAATTTTCGATTGCCACTTGGAGTCAGCAAGGAATTTTTTCCCCCTTTCTCTGGATCAAAAGTTAGCCAGGAAATGAGGATATTGCTAGATGGGTTGGACTGGATGGACATATGTCTTTATTCAACCTTAAATACTATACCATACCACCTGCCTAGCCTTCCTGGCACTTGGTTCTTCCTCCCTTGTATTAGAGATGCTGGCTCCTTCCAGGGGGATCAGTCTGTTTCATACATTCTATTTCTGAGCTCTCCTCCTCTGCATCTTTACCTAAAATGGCAAATCTGTTTGGCTAGAGTAACTGGAAAGAAGTGATCCTACACTTCCTTCCACTACTTCCATAACCATTACAAAACTACTTGCCTTCTTCACCTTATCTGCCCCAGTTCCCCCCTTAGTTAATGGCCCCTGCCAGTACCTGCACTTCCCCTATGTTTGCCAAGCTTTGCAATGTGGTAAACAAAGGGCCCCTGAATCGGCTTCATGATCCTATACATGCAGCAGGGTGCATATTGCATGACCCCAACAAAACACAAACTACAATCTTGTTTTAAAGAGTTTCTTATTTTCAGCCCCTTTTATTTTTTAAACACCCTTAGGGCACGGCCACACTGTGCTGTACACGCAATCGGGTGCGATTGTGTGAACGATTTTGATGCGTTTGCACTTGTGCTTTTTTCTTTGGAGATAAGGAAACACATGCCATTGCGCATAAATATGCAGATCGCATGCATTTGCGATTCACATGCGCAAACACACGAAAATTGCGCTAGTGTGGCCTTGCCTTCTCACCTTTTAATAAACTATTAGGACAACAGTAGCCAACTTTTGAGAATGACAGTCTAGCCATACTGAACTGCAGGTTTGCATGTGATAAGCTTTTTAAAGATAACACAGGAGATGTTTATTTTTATAGATACCGGTTTTAAATAACTCTGCATACTAAGCATTTCCTAAATAGTGGATACTCAAATAAAATTAGAAGAGACAGGGAAGTGATTGGGAAGACTGTTTAAGGGTCTTTGGAATATATTCTAGCTCTCTAAATTTAAAGTTGCAGTTTTGTGGTATATTAAGGGTTAGGCCATACCAGCACAATTTCTAACATGTGATCCCTTAGCATGTGAGAATCGCAGCACAGTACATGTCCATGTGGATGGCCACATTGCATGCGCTGCGATCCGTTTTCAAAACACATGCAATCACCAATTTTTTGCGGATCGCGTTGAAAACGTATAGTAACTCAGCCTAAGCCTTAAAATGACAAGTGATTTGAAATTATTGCTCGTCACTTCTTAAATATTCTTTGATAGCTGGAGCGTTTATTAGTCATGTGTCTAGCAACAACCTTTAAAAATGTCCATTGCTGTCTCTAGATTGCAATCAAATACTTGCTATAGGCATGGTTGTAATGTGAAACTGCCTACATGTCCCCAAGTTGCTCAGTTAAGGATTTTAATAAATCATGATAAGCACTTCATGAATATTGAAAATAAAAGGCAAAGTCTGTTTTTATTGTTATGTGTATATTATATATATATATATATATATATATATATATATATATATATATATCCTTATATATTATATAAATATATTTATATCTTCATAGGAGATTGCATCGAGTTTTAGGAGCTACCAATGAGGTGGGGGGGTGAGGGATATTATAGGAAAGGTGTATTTGTGTACTGTCTTACTATTACCATTTAAATGACCATCAGTTAAAGGGCATGTCCACCCCCAAAACTATAATCCCCCCAACTACTGGCCCCACCATGTAGTGTAGTTTAATCCTTACCTCACATCCCAGCTCCATAGGGTTCTCCTGTAGTCCCCCCCCAAAGTCCCAAAAAATGACTACCAGGAGGCTAGCAGAGTCCATATAGGACACTGCCTGCTAGCTGGCCTCAGGTAGATTTTTGCCATGCGTACTGCAGCCCTTCTCCCCCCTCCCTCCCCCTCCCTCCCGTCCTACTACCCTCCCCCTAGCATAAAACCCCTTCAGTAATGATTTCCCCATGTCTCCCAGCCCCAACCGCATATTTTTTTTTTTTAGAAAGCTCCCAAACTCTTACTTACCTCTCCTCTTTCCTCCGGTGAAGTGAGCTGCCGGCAGCCGCTCTGTGATTGGCTGCCGCTCAGCCAATCACAGACGCGGCTGCCGGTCCCGCCCCTCTGCTTGCATTTCCTTGCAAGCAGAGGGCCGGGAGCGCGGTGGAGGATCGAGGGGAGTAGTAGAGTTTGGGGGCTTTCTAAAAAAAAAAATGTAGCGGTTGGGGCTGGGAGCCCAGGGGGGATCTTATATGAAAAATAAATTTTAGGGTGGACATAGCCTTTATGTATATAATTTATAGCACTGACTTATATTAGGTACAAGACAAAATATACAGCTTATATAAACTTACTTACTGAGCTTAAATTCCTATTTTAATATGGGATAGTCAAAATGGGAGGTTAAACCACACCCCTGTGACTGCTAATCTCTATGTGAATACTGAAAGGAAGTGGCAATGTCAGTATAACATCAAATTATGTGCTGTTTGTAAAACATGTCTTAGCCAATCACAAAAAAAGTTTCTATACACACAGGACTTCATCTGTAGTATAATGGACATACCGGTATACACCAAGGCTCCTTAAATACCACCTCTAGCCAGCAGGTGGTATCAGTGAGTAATAAAAGATGAGACATCCCTGCTCTCTATGGCTAGGAGAAGAAAGTGTGGTGTGCACGCCTGATGGGATTGATCTGTTTGGTGTGATCCCTTGCACAGTGTGATGATTGATGAGGTCAGATTATTGGACATACAATTTACCTTATTGGATACAAACTCTAAGGCTACAGATAAGTGTACACCAACTTGCAAGGACACCCAATTTTCAGGCCCGTTCAATAAAAAAGTCCAGATCCAAATGGTTGCCCTGCAATGCCCCTCCAAAGTCCAGAAAACTGGCCACCAGGAGCCTAGCAGAGGGGGAAATTGTTTCCATCTTTGAGGCTTCCTCTGAGATGTTTGTGGCATGCTCTGAGCAGCCCTCCCTCCCTCCTGTTTTGGTCTTCCTCCCCCTAGCACAAATCCCTTTTAAAATGTTATAGTGCTAGCTCCCCCAGCCCCATCCGCATTAATATTATTTGCAGAAAGTCCCCCGATCTTTACTTACTTTCCCTCTATCCTCCGCCGTTCTGAACTGCCGGCGAAGGATAGAGGGAAAGTAAGTAAAAAAAAAAGTGCCAATCACGGACGTGGGTGCCAGTCCTGCCCTCTGCTTGCAGTTCCATGCAAGCAGAGAGCTTGGGCAGTGCGGCGGAGGATAGAGGGAAGGTAAGTAAAGATCGGGGGAGTTTCTGCGAATAATGTTAATGTGGTTGGGGCTGGGAGAGCTAGCACACAAAATTTATTTAAAGGGTGGACATGCCCTTTAATGAATCCTACTGCCTGAAGTGACTTAAATAATCCTTCCCTAGGCCAATAGTGTAATAGCTATGGATGAAAGGTAAGGGCAGATGGATCACTTGCATATTTGATTCCTTGGATTGGAATAGCTAAAGCATGAAAAATTGCTTGGTTCTAGGATGTATGAAAACAACATTTTACAGCATCTTGTGCAGCCAGAGGATGCTGGGAGTTGTACTTTTTAAACATGTGAAAAGTTCTACACCCATGCTCTATATCATTAGGCTGCATTGCATCTGTATACATTCATTAGCCAATTTACATAGAGGAGAAATTTACTGCTAACAGAATGCTGGGAGTTGTAGTTTTCAAACATGTAAAAAGGGTCAGTGAGAAATACGTCTTTATGTTAGATTATAAGGGCAATGCTATTATAATAACATGAGGCTGGGAGGTACCCTCTGTTATACTCTTTTTATACTCCGTGGGGAGAGTTTAGCACCTTTAACCCCACCTCACCTTAATCGATAAAGCTAATCAGTATCCTGTGCTCCCAAGTCATAACATAAACAGCTATAAATGTGGAAGTTGCTGTGGTAAATACTAACGGCAAGCATGTTTGTCTGGGTCTTGTTTAGGGTGTCAGGTCAACCAATAGTGCTGTATACATGTAATTGTAAAGCGCTACGGAAGATGTTGGCGCTATATAAATCCATAATAGTAATAATAACCACACAGTGTGGCAGGATTGCCTGGGTCTATTCTCAGACCTGTATGTTTATCCTATTTGGTTCCCTTGGTTGCAGCAGTTTAAAGATTCTATACCCACTGTATCCACATATAGCAAACCATACACACGCAAACACACACACATAATGTCCACTGTGCACCAACGGGCACACTTTTGCTAGTGTGTGTGTGTGTGTGTGTGTGTGTGTGTGTATATATATATATATAGTTTTGGTCTTGTTTCTTAGACTTTCTCAAGCCACATAAAACTCACATTGAACACCACAACGCATGTGGTGTATATCATTATTTGTTTACGTATGGATGGCCATAGGTCTGCAATAAACACGGCATATTTTGATAAATGTAGCAACATACCTGTGGCAAAACACTTCTTAGAAAAAGGACATAAACTTACTAACTGAATTTTCGTTTACTGGTATTGACCATGTCCCTATGCCTAGGAGAGGGGGTGACAGATTCAAAATGCTATTGCAATGCGAAGCAAGATGGATCCGATATCTTGATACAGTTAACCCTAAAGGCTTAAATGAATGCTATTCACTCAAATGTTTTTTGATTGAGCGATAATTTTGATTAAGGTTACTTAGTAGTTCTCAGCTTTTGATCTTTCCCTCTTTTTGATGTAAATTATAGTAGTTATTTGTTAAAGTATCTGTTATTATTATATATATGAAAGTTTTTAAATATTTCATACACGCAATTGCACTAGCACTTTTATGATATATAATATTACATGAAAGGTTTGACTGTATGCATTTTAAAACTTTTTTTAATCATTTAAAAAGTATTTATTATGATGTGCACTTTACCTTTAATTGCACTTTACCTTTAAATATTTTACCTTTAACGGACAAGACATCACATGGTGGGAGGATTTTGATAATGTTATAAAATGGGTGTTCACTATTGAGTTGTGTGTGGCTTGAGAAAGGTTTAAGAAACAAGAAATGTTGCCTTGAATTTTGCACCAAATAAATTGCTTTAAGAAGACCCAGGAGTGCTCCTCGTTTTTCATGGTTTACATACAAGTGGTCTTGGAATGCACCCTGGCATATAACCAGCTTGAAGTGGGTGCCTGTATGCAGCTGGTGTGTGTATTGAAAGCTCAGGGTTATGCTTACCAACACAAAGTGCACAAATATGCAAGTGATTCGGGATCTGTCTGCTTCTCCCTTATGCATATAACTGTTAAGCTGTGGGGCCAGAGAGAGGCTACTTACATGTCTTTAGCTAGTAGGTATCCGGATCCATTCTGAACTTGCTCTCCCTTTCCACTCCCAGCAAGTATAAAGGAGGAGGCTCAAATGGGATAAGTCTGAAAGTCCTAAAAAGGACCCAGGCAATCCCACTGAATAATATGATCAAACACACACATACCCTCCCATTTTTATTTGACCTGCCAGCAAGTGCCAGGCAATCCTGCCACATTGTGCAATTCTAACTAAACAGCACCATAGGACAACCTGGTATCCTTTACAGGATCCAGAATAACATGCTCAGTACATACTTATTATGTATTAGTATTAGTATTAACCAAGGCAGGCTCCAGATCTACAATTACAATAGGGTTAGGAGAACACAGGATAGTGATTAGCTATAAATATTAGGGAGAATTTTTTTAAAGGAGCTAAAAGCTCCCCACAGAGTATATAATCAAGTAGAGCCTTATAAACAGAAGGTACCTCACAGACTGATATTATTATAGCATTGTCATAATAACATATAAACACATATTTCTCACTTCTAAAGAAATGGGTGGGAACATGCAAAGCTCATTTAATGCTTGTAACTAAGGGTATGTGTCTAGATGTAATTCATCCTAATGGTATAGAGTAGGGGTGTTGAACCTGTGATACAAAAATTAGAAGCCTAGTGCACATCCAATTAATATGCTTCCATTTTACTTTACCATTGTAATGCGACTTAAAAAGCCTGCCCTTCTCTCTGCAAGAAATTAGTTCAATAACTTGGCCAAATTATTTTAAGCCTAGCAACCACTTCACAGTTTGCTTTATTCTGCTGTGTCCTAACTTTTAAACTTATTTACCTTAGTAACTTTTTATCTTCTTAGGAGACGTAATTCTCAAACTTTGTCTTTATACAGTTTCTGACAAAAGTCTTGTCGCCTGTGTATTTTGCAGTAACTCCTGCTATTAACCTGATTTTTAGTGTTCAATATATTTTTATTGATTAATTTTTTAATCATAAAAGACAAAGCACACAATATTCTTAATTAATTTTACATTTTGTTACTAAGTTTGCAAATATGAAGGAACTACTATCATTACCATTCCCCTGAGAGTCTTACAACATTATATACAATTATCTATAGTATATACTTGTATATATTACAAACTCTCATTATATGGTCTGTTGGCTTATTCTAGAGTCAAATTTTAACATTTATAACAAATAAAATAAAATATATATGTTATAAGTAACCTGACTCACATTCTTAATATTATTTTCTTGAACTTGTTGGGTTTTTTATACTTCAGTAGGATTAATATTCATTGTGTATTAGTAATGTGAATTTACTGGTTATTATTATTAAGTACACATATGTGAGGTAATAACCCTATTTTTCCTTCTGGTTTCTTGGTTAGTTAATTATAATAACTTTTAAATTATATACATAAACAGAAAAGTAAAATTAAATATAATAGTGGTTAGTTCTTTGTCGACTTTTTCCCTTTTGTTTTAACCGTATGTCAGTTATTAAGTAGATGTTTTGCATATTGGCTTGTGTACCATGGGTACCATGTTTTGTCAAAAAGTATTATTGAATCTTGTATGGTGTGAAATATTTTTTCACAGATCATAATGTCTGAGATCCTTGTTATTACAGTAGTTTTAGAGAGGGTTTGTTTTTTCCACTGTGCTCCAATATGGATTTTAGTGGCTAACATCACATATTGGATTCATTTGTTATTCTGATTAGATATAGTATCTACATATTTGCCTAAAAGGGCAATTGTAGGATCTGGGTGGATTCATGCAGTAGGATTTCTGATAGAAGGTCAAATGATTGGGACCATAGTTGTTTAGCCACTGGACACTTCCACCATATATGAAAAAATGATCCCATTGTTCCACAGTTACAGAAGCATAAAGGTGAAATTTGTGGGTAAATACGATTAAGGAGGGTTGGGACTCTGTAGGTTCCGTGGAGTACTTTTATAGCAGTTTCTCTAAGTGCAATATTTAGACTGCCTTTGTTCATAGACTAGTTCCCAGTCCCAGTCCTCTCTGATTTCAGGAATATCAATATACCATTCATCGATTAAATTTGGGTTGAATTTGAATGTCCGTATTATTGATCCACTTACGGTATAGATCTTAGATAATGTAGATCGACAATTTGGATTATTTATACATAATAGTTCCATTTCTGTTACCTCAGATTTTTTTTAATATCATACCATTTATTAATGAAATGTGATATTTGCATATAGTGAAATGGTATCAGAGGTGGTGTTTGGCGGTTTTTACAGATAGCTGATAGTTGTTTAATACTTTGACCTTGTATAAAGTGGTATATTCTATGATGTCCTATTTTTGCCCACCATAGGTAATGTTTGTCATCAAGGCTTGGGGTAAACATTGGATTATACAGTATACTGGATGCCCATGAGGGTGAGGATTGTAGGTGGTGGGAGATATTTAATGTATCACAGATTTTTAGAGTGGTTTTGGTGAATGTGCTACATGACGGTGGGAGTTTACGTAGTTTCTTTGGGATCCATGGTAGTGTTAATAAATTATGTGGCTTTATTAATTGGTTTTCAATATCCATCCAGATGGGGTGATTTGAATCATCTTGCCATCTGACTAAATGTTTGAGCTGGGCTGCAGCGTAATAATGGTAGAGATGTGGGACTGATAGGCCTCCTCGGTTTTTGGGAGATACATGATGGATTTTCTGATACGTGGTTAGGAGTTTTTCCAAATAAATTTTATAATTAATTGTTGTAGTGGTTGAAGAGATTGTGCTGTTATTGTGACTGGTAGACATCTGAAAAAATACAATAATTTAGGCAACAGATTCATTTTTACTGCTGTGATAGATCCTAACCATGAAATATTCCATGTCATCCAGGTTTGAAGGTTGTTCTTAAGATTGTTGTAAAGGGGGGGAAAGTTAGTGGTGAAAATTGTATCAGGATTCGGGGTCAGTTTTATTCCTAAGTAGGGGAGACCATGTTTTGATTCTTTGATATTGAAGTTAAGGTCTATACGTTTTTTGAGTTGGGGATATGTTCAAATAGAGTATTTCTGATTTTTCTGGGTTTATCTGAAGGCCTGTGAGTGGGGTTAAGCTGTTTAAATGTTGGTATAGATTAGGGGTGGTGTGATTGGTGGTGTCATCTGCAAATAAGTTACCTTTATGTTCTGTGGGGTCTATTGTAGTACCTCTTATATCCGGGTGGTTCCTGATGGATTGGGCAATTGGTTCCATAGCTATGGCAAACAATGCTGGTGATAGTGGGCATCCTTGTCTAGTGCCTCTTCCTATTTGTATTGATTCTCAGGTTGTTGCTGGTATGTTTAATCTAGCTTGAGGATTAGTATAGAGGGCATATAATATATTTATAAATTGTTGGGGGAATTCTTGATGTTGGAGTAAGCTATAAAGGTAGGGCCATATTATACTATCAAATGCTTTCTCGATGTCAAAGGCGAGTATGCAGCTTTGTAGTTTTTGATAGTGTGCATATGCAATTGTGTTGCACACTTTACGTGTACTATCTGCTGCTTGTCTACCAGGGATAAATCCTACCTGATCTTTGTGAATGATATGTGGGAGTATAATATCAAGTTTGTTTGCCATAACCTTTGCTATCAATTTGGTATCTTGGTTTATTGGACGATAATTTTTAATTTCGGTGTCTGATTTGTTAGGTTTGGGGATTAAGGAAATGTTAGTAGCTATAATTTCTGGAGGGAGCAGGTTGCCTAGTCTCTCTAAATATGGTATTCCTATTTTTGTAATTTTTTTGTAATATAGTCCTGATAGCCCATCAGGGCCAGGAGCTTTGTGATTTTTTGAGTTTTTTAATAATATATGTTAGTTCTTCTTGAGAGATTGGTTTTTGTAAGTGTTCTTTTTCATCAGTATTTAATGTTGGTAACTTACTTGATTGTAGAAAGCGTGTTAGGTGGTTTTCCTTGGGGGGGTTGGGAGATTGATATAGCTTAGAATAATACCACTCATAAATTAAATGGTATACCCTATCTGGGTTTGTAGTGAGTTGTCCTGTTGGCAATCTAAGTTTGATTGTTTGATTTAACAAAGCTGCAAGTGGTTATCTGGTTTGTTTAATTTCGTATAAAAAAAAGATTTTGTCCATCTGATTTTCCTTTCTGCCTCGTTAGATAGAATGGCCTGAATTTCTTGTTTAAGTTTTGTTTTTAAGTAATGTTGCATATGTTTGTGTGTCTCCAGAGGTGGCGTATGTTATTTCTAATTTATGAATTTGGCGTTGCAGGGATTTAAAGTGTCTATCTGTAACTTGTTTATGTTGGGATGCTAATTGTATTATAATGCCTCTTATGTAAGCCTTATGGGCTGCCCAAATCCATTGGATTGGGGTTTCCATTAGATCATTCTCTTTGAATTATTGAGTTAAATGGTGTTGAATTTTCTATCATATCCTGTCGTGAAAGGAGAGCTTCATTTAATCTCCATCGGGTTATCTCCTGTTTGTGGGTATTCAATTTAATTGTAGTTAGTAGTATATTATGATCTGACCATGTACTTGGTTCTATTGTGGTCTTAGTTGTTTTGGTTAAGTATAGACGGTGTGCTAAAGAGGTAGTCTATACGTGTATGACACTTGCGGGGGTTTGAATAAAAGGTATATTCCCTATCATTGAAGTGTTTTTCCCTCCAAATATCCAACAAACCCATAACAGATTTTTTTTGCATAGTGTTTGTAAACGTTTTTTGCTAAAGTTGAGCTTGCCATGACTGGACTTGTCCCAGAGTGGATTTATAGGGACGTTAAAATCTCCCATAATTAATGGTGTTCCTTGATATACTTTTTGGAATTTATTAAAGAATGAGAGAATATATTGGATTTGGTTAATATTTGGTGCATATATTGATGCTATTGTATATTGAATAGCATCTATAGAGCAATGGATAATGAGGTAGCATCCCTCCTTATCGTGCCATGTATTATGGACTTCCAGGTTTACATAGTTATGGAATAATATTGCTACTCCATTTGTTTTTTGGAGGTTTTTGGATAAATAGAATCTACGGTATTGAGAGTTAAGGAATTTAGGAGCTGAGGTTTGCGAAAATGTGTTTTCTTGTAGCGCAATTATTTGCGGTTTGTATGTTTTATATTGTTGAAATACTATGTTGCGTTTCAAGTAAGTGTTCATCCCTTTGACATTATGACTGAGTATAGTCAAGTTATTTGGGGTTGGGGGTTGTCCAGTCATAGCTAAGCTGCATAATAATATAATATATCATCATATTAGTTTTAGGGTTAAAAGGTTTAAAAGTATAGGTAATATCTATTACATTTATTTTCTGTAAACTAAAAAATAAACATAAATAAGAAACAAACGGGGGATGACCCCAACTTTAAATAACGAAGTTTAGATAAAACATAGTACTTTATTGTAAATGTTGTAGGCCTTTCTGGCCATTGGTGGGTGCAGGTCTCGAGGATAGGGTCCCTCCATTGGTTACCTTCCAGAGACTTTACACTCATGGGGGGGGGGGGGGGTGCGGGCTGCCACCAACACAGCACGCTTATTTGGAATTTTGAGTGACTGTTATTGATGACCTTTGCTGAAGTTTTGGGGATATAAGGTAGTATATTTGCGTAAATAATTTGTCAGTTGTTTTTGTAGCTTTATGAAGATGGAATGTCTGATTTAGGTTTTCAATTGCCTTATTCTGTCTGAATCTGGTTTGTTTGGATTTTAGTGGTTTTGAAGGAAAGTTGCCGTGGAGCTCTCTGTCGCTTGGGGGTGGCCATGGTCCATTCTCTTACAAGTGGTGGTCGGTTTATCTTAATTGGTGTCGATGTTGATAAGTTGGTATCGATCTTAAGATTTCGCAGAGTTTGTATTCCGTCAGATAAGTTATCGATAACTTGGGTACGATTTTCCCATTGGAAGATCAATTTGAATGGATATCCCCATCTGTATCGGATTTGGTGGTCCGTTAATGTTTGTGTGATGGGTTTAAAGTCTCGTCGTTTGGATAATGTTACCGATGACAAGTCCGGGTATATTTGATAATGATGTGAGTTAAATAATAATTCCTTTGATTGTCTAGCTGCTCGTAAGTTTTTTTCACGAGTGTCAAAGAAATGGAGTTTGATTATAATATCCCTGGGGTTATCATCTCTAGATGGTTTTGTGAGGGCTCTATGAGCTCTGTCCCATTCCAATCTTGGTTCTGGTTCTGAGGGTAGAAGATTATGTAGTATATCTTTTACGACCTTTGGGGTGTCAGAGTATGTTTCTGGTATCCCCCTAATTCGTATATTGGATCGTCGGGATCTATTTTCCAGATCTTCCATCCATATAGTTGGGTTGCTGTTGGGTTTCCATTCCCTCTTCCCTTAATGTCTGTGTAGCTTCCGCTATATCATCGCACCTTGTTTCCATATACCCTATCCTGCGGCCTAAGTCTGCTATATTAGTGTTTATGTCCTTTACTGCTGAAGTCAATTCCTCTTTAATAATATTTCTAAAGTCAGTTAGCCAGTTTGGATGTATCATACCTTGTTCTGTGGGTTCCGTTTGATTCACAGGATCCTGTGTTAGTTTGTTAGGGGATTGGTCAAGTGTTCCATGTGGAGAGGGTGGTGCTGCTGGGCCTTGTTTCGGCTGGAAGATTGGAGCTGTTTTGGCCGTTCCTGTTCCCCCTTTGTTTGGTTTTTGGAAGCATTGTAAAGGTCTTTGTTGCTTTAACTGCAGTTTTGGATGATATGCAGCTGTTGGTTGTTACTGTCCGGTTGTATTTCGGTGATAGCTGTCAGGTGGTAGCGGAGCTCTTTCAGATTGGATGCTCGCGAGCGCCCCCCCCATTAACCTGATTTTTAATTGATCAATTGGTGTTAGAAATAGCTCATATGAAAAGCTAAAACCCTCCCAAATAATATTAAATGTACTGGTAAAAAATAGTTTCACTGAAAAAAGATTTATCATTTAATCAAGACAGAAATGTCAAAATGTTGCAAGACAAAAGTGTAGTCGCCTATACAGAAAATGATCTACTTTACAGCCAATCCAAAAATATGTCCGCAAATTAAGCAGTGGTGCTGTGAGATCCAAATTTAATATCTTGTATGACTTCCATGAGTTTGAAGGACAGCATCCATGCGGTTTGGCATGGATTCATACAATTTATTGATGAAATCATCAGGAATAGCCAAGAAAACAGTCTTGCATGCCTCCCAGAGTTCATCAATATACTTTGGTTTCATCTTCCATGCTTTCTCTTTCATCCTACCCCACATATGCTCAATGATGTTCATGTCCGGTTACTGGGCTGGCCAATCCTGAAGCATCTTGATCTTCTTCGCCTTAAGGAACTTTGATGTGGAGATGGAAGTATGCGATGGAGCACCATCCTGCTGCAGAATTTTTTATGGTTGGGAATTTATGAGGTAGCTAAGATTTCTTGGTATTTTACACTATTGATGTTGCCTTCCACCCTGCAGATCCCTTGCACACCCCCATACTGGATGCAACCCCAGACCATGATTTTGCCTCCACCAAACTTCACTGTTTTCTGGGTAAATCTCAGCTCCATGCGTGTTCCAGTAGGTCTCCTGCCGCAATATTTGCGGTGACTGTGGTGTAATTCAACAGAAGATTCATCTGAAAAAATCCACCTTTTACCACTTTTCCAGCGTCCATCCTTTTAGCAGGCTTTGGGACTTGGCAAATGCCCCTCATTTTTTCAATTGTCTTGTTTAGCGCTGGCTTATGGGCACTGATTCGACCATGTAAGCCATTTTCGAGACAGAATCCAACAAACTGGTTGACACAGGGATTTCAGGTGACCAGGTCTCCTGGAGCTCTGCTGCAGTTGAAAATGAGCTTGCCTTGGATTTTCAAGCCAACAAACGGTCCTCTCGAGCAGTTGTCTTGTGTGGTCTGCCTGACCTGGGCTTGTCAAAAACTTCTCCAGTCTCTTCAAATCTTTTCTTTATCCTCTGAACTTGACGCTGAGAGACATTGAAGGTGTGCACCACATCAGCAGTGGATTTGGTCTTCAGCCTCTTGATAATCAACACTTTAGTCTCAGGGTGAATCTTAGGCATGTTTGCAGAGGTCTATTTGCAGTTGATGTGAAGGTCTAGTGTACTGGGGTTCTTTTTATACACACCTGAAACCTAACTGATCCATTATTAGTCACAGGTGAAGCCCATATGACAAGGAGACAACACTTATATCTTTGCAAAAATTGACTCAATGGGCTTTACCAAGCTGTGAATATTAGAATACTTTTTGTTAGTTTCATTTTGCATTGAAACATTATTACAGAAGCTGTTTGGGGTAAATGAAACATTTCTTGAAACAAAATCTGCATTAGAATTATTGGGAATTGGGAAGGGGAACTGTGGTCCAAAAATGACTTTAAGTAAATTGATAGAAATTGCTCTCTTGAGAGAATTTTTGCAATTTATTTTCATTATTTACATTTTTGTGTGTGATATTGCAGCAGCATCACCAGGTCCCCTGCACTTTCTGATTCCTGCTCTGAAACCATGTCGGTCAACCTGCCCTGTGTCTCCTCCCCT
Source organism: Hymenochirus boettgeri (assembly GCA_019447015.1). Taxonomy (NCBI): domain Eukaryota; kingdom Metazoa; phylum Chordata; class Amphibia; order Anura; family Pipidae; genus Hymenochirus; species Hymenochirus boettgeri. The sequence goes on from CM033471.1 coordinate 186,794,803, forward strand.
TTGCAGCCCCCCTGGTTCCTCCCACTCATGGACCCCCATGGTCCCTCTAGTTGCAGGTCCCCCTTGGCCCATTTTCTTACAGCCCAATGTGGCCCTGCCCACCCGTGGGTGCCGTGGCCCTGCCCACCCGCGGGTGCCGTGGCCCTGCCTAATTGCGGGTGCATAAGCCCCGCCCACTCGCAGGTGCCGTGGGCCACTCAGAACCCCCCCTAGTGAAAACTCTGTGGAAACAGCTTTTTCAGGCAGAGTGGAGGAGGGACTTTCTGTCTTCCTCACACAATGAGGGAGTCTGAGGCTGTGCTCGGCGGCGGCAGTGTGCAGGAGAAGCCTTAGGAATGTCACATCAGCCTCCCACCCATTAACTTTCTGGTCAGTTATTTCTTTATATCTTGGGCTGTGGAGCACATAGAGAGGTGGTTGATGGCTCATTATAAAGGTAGGAAACGGGTCTTTAATTTAAACTCTTGTTTCGAGACCACAGTTCCCCTTTAAGCAGCACTTCAGGTCTATTTGTACACAAGCGGCAAGACTTGTCAAGACCCTGCTGCTCTTTCGCTTGCTTTCTTGGGGCTATCCAGCTTTTAGCACTTGATCACATGACCCGCTGTGGGTGGAGTACACATTTTTTCAGAGGCTTGTGAACCTGTGACCGTAACATGTTTGAAAACTACAACTCTTAGCATTCTGCTTGTAGTAACAATATATATATATATATATATAATTTCCACTTGTAACACACCACTAACACAACAACGCCTGGTGCAAGTATAATGGAAGATTAACTGTATTTCTCCAGGAATATAGAATAGAATGATGTCGTATACAGCACTTAAGGACTTTGAAAATATTATAGCTTTATTATATGCTATGTGTCATTATATTATATGTCATATGCACCCCTGTGGCAACAGAGTAGCAGCAATGTTTTAGGGACAGTGTCCCTTTCTCAAGCAAATAAAGAAAGGGTAAGCACACCCACATTTAAACCACATAACCGCAAATAACAAACAATGTCAAACAAACAATTTGCATATCACATGACATTATGATTAAAGTGCTAATCCCACAACATAGTGTACCCCTATATCCAAGTGACAATGCACTTGAGTGTATCACATTGAACCCTTTTATCATTAAATTTATCAGGATAAGAGCAACAACTAGACGCTTCTGAACCATATTGGAAAAAACAGAATCATCTGACCTCTACAAAAAACGATACATGTCATAATACTTATTGAGGCCATGTGGTGCTGGGGTGTTAAGTTTGTGCACCCATCAGACCTTCCTTTGTTTAAGCTTCAGTCCTCGATCACCAACCCTTTGTGGCATTGTTACCAATTCCAATGACATAAATTTCAGTTCTGATTCATTGTGGGCCATAATTTTAAAATGTTTTGACACTGGAAATTTTTCATCCTTGTGGTGGATGCTGGACCTATGTTGTGATATCCTTGCCTTGAGGGGCTGCGTTGCCTCCCCTACATACAACATCAGACAAGGACACCACAGCACATACACCACATAGGAGGAATCACACGTTCTATACCTATTAATCTTATAACTGATTTCAAAAGCTCAAATGTTGCACTCTTATTTACAAACCTGCACTGCGTGCAATGTAGGCAGGGGTACAAGCCCACACTCTTACTACCTAAAAAGGTGTCTTGTGTGGGCTTATGCTTGTCTTAAAATCAGACCTCACAATTTGCCTCCCAATTGTGTGTCCTTTTCTATGCGACACTCGGGGGGCCTCCTGAAACTCCTCTATGTCCGGATATGCATTTTTCAGAAGATGCCAATTCCTGTGCACTACCCGGCCAACCCTGTCGCTGCCAATACCAAAATTCAAAATGAGTGGCATTCTCTTAGTCTGATCCTTATCAGGAATCTTATATTCATGGGCGCTCTTTTGTTTAGTTGCTGTCAACAAACCCTCAGGGTACATTCAATTTCAAAACTTATGCGGTAACCCTGATAGGTAAACTCAGAGGTGCACTACCTGTTACCTGTGCCACTGCAGGTGAATATCATCAGTCGTTTCGGGGGGTTCAGTGCCCTTCCTCACCCGACACCTGAGGAAGGGGGCTGAACCCCCCGAAACGTTGTGTGTATTTGGCATGTTGTTACTTTCAGCACATAAATAAAGGAGTATCGTTGAAATACTGAAGTGTGTGTGCCTACCTATAAATTATATAAAACCCTCAGGGTACCCTCTATCTCTTAATTTTTGTGATACCCCTTTACCCTCTTTTCTCCCCGGATCTGACACAATTCTATCCATGTTTTACATGCCTGGGATGGAAACTGTTAAAGGCTAATAACTGGTTCCTGTCCGTTGGCTTTCTGTATGTACATTCTGTATGTATCTTATCTGTCTTAATCACTTTAACATCCAAGTAACTTAACTCAAACTCATTGTAATTGAGTGTATATTTAATGTCAGGATGCATCGCATTAAGTGCCACAAAAAAACGCTGAAGAGACCCAGTGTCGCCCCGCCACAACAGGAAGACATCATCTATGTTTCTCCACCACACCAAGCAATGCTTGGCAAACGGCAGAGACACATAGATGAAGTCATCCTCAAGCCATCCCATAGCGGTACCCCTTTTCTGAAGGTAAAATTTATAAAATAGCTTTTAAAAAAAGATTAATTTCAGACATTGTTTAAACAACACAATTTGATGTTCATCATATCCACGCATAGTAAGGAATCTGACTGAGGCTTCCACCCCTCGAACATGGGGAATGGAAGTATAAAGGGAAGATAAGTCTAATGTAAGACATCTCCCCAATTTTCAACTTCAATGTTATGAATCTTACTCAAAAAATCTGTTGTATCTAGAACAAATGATCTTGCACCCCCGTACCAATAGTACAAGAACCCTGTCCATCATGGTGGCCATGGGGGTAAATATGGAACCTAACCCCCGAAACAATAGGCCTATCTGGCGACTGAACAGGGTTTGTGCACCTTGGGCAGGGTATACAGTATTGGCATGATAGGGTGATCAACATTGAGGTACTTTTTAACTCCCTCTGATATCAGTCCCCTACGTGACTGTATACGACTACATTCTGTATATATAAATATATATAAATGGCTTGATAAAGGTTCCTGGGAGGGAACCGAAACGTTGCCTGCACAATCTTCTCTATTTTTGATATATATTAGGTTATATAATATATAACCTAATATATTATGTTAGGTTTTAAAATAAAATTTAAAGGTTAGCAAGTTCTGCTTTCAACAGCTCTTAATCATGACTAACACTTTGTTCTGCCTGAGTTGATAGCCAGTAGCCAATTGATTGACCCTTTTTTTCCCCAGGTTTTCAAACCTTGTGTTTGTGTTTTCCTGCCTTTGTAGACATTAAAGGGTATATCCATTGATTTATTTAACTTTCTTTTTTACTGTTTAAGAACAGGAGGTAAATGCACTATGTCTTACCTCCTGTTCTTCAGTAAAACTTGCAGGAGAGTAGGGGAAACTTCCATGCAAATCGGTCCAACGTGTCCACGCTGCTTTGCACTGTGTACGCACACAATGCAAAAGACTGGATGCGTCGGAGACTGTCAGTGGCGTTAAGTGCTTTGCGGCGCTGGAGCGATCTGGGTTAGTTTCTCCTCCTCCTGAAAGTTTTACTGAAGAACGGGAGGTAAGACATAGTGTATTAACCTCCTGATCATCAGTTAAACAGTAAAAAAAGAAAGTTAAATAAATAGATCAACGTCAATGGGAGTGTCAGGTGATATCACTTAATTTCTGGGAACAGGGAGTTTTAACCTTTTTTAGTACCAAAGCTCACAAGTTGTACCTAGATGTTATACAGGGGCTCATTTTTAAGGCAAAACTTTAAGCTTTTATGTAACCCTAACTTGTGAGGTGACAACAGTGTCCTTTTAAAGCACCTTTATTCTGGTAATGGACTGCATACCATATGCAGTGTTAAATACACCACATGAGAAATGCTAACAGAGCACCTATGTGTCCTATGTTTGCCAATAAGTTTCCTTTATTTTATCTTACAGAGTTAACATTTAATAATTTTTAGTTTAATCATTGGTGTTCTTGGACAGTTTTAATAAGACTTGTTTGTTTTTTTTCTTAACAGTAAATCCATACAATCAAAAGTGGACTGCATACTGGTGAGTATTATTTGTGTGCAATATATTTAAGCTTTTTATAGGATCTAAAGTGAACAACACTTAAATGTTCACCCTCCACCCCCCAAACCCAGGTTTCACATTATCCATACCCTCCAAAGATGCCTCTAATGTGACTTACCTAACCTGGTCCCTTGCCGCCCCCTGCTTGTGTTCCGAGCAATAACATGAGCAGTGTGGCTCTGCGCTGACAGCCGCTGGTCGCGGCTGTCAGGTAATTGGGTGTGGCATCATAACGCGCCTTAACTGACAGTTGCAACAAGGAAGTAGAGCGTCTGTTAGCTGCAGAAAGTAGAGCGTCTGTTAGCCACAGAGGAGGAGCGGTGAGGGATCAGGTTAGGTAAGACACTTTATATAGTATATGGATAATGCAAAACCTGGGTTGGGGGGGTTGTTGAACATTTCTATGATTAGTTGATTTTAGGCTGGACATGCCCTTTAAAATCCGATATTTGTTGTATTCTAAAAACTTTTTTTTTAGTAAATGCATTCCTAATGACTTGTACACACATGAGTTGTCCACCGAAAACAATTTGCCATAGGCCAGTGGTGGTGAACCTATGGCATGCGTGCCAGAGGGGGCACTCTGAGCCCTCTATGTGGGCACCTATGAACAGCAGAGTTCACCAGAGTTTGTTACCAGAAAACTAGAGAGAAAGGGTAGCGGCTGTCTGAAGCAGAGAGAGCATGTGCTATAACATTCAGCTCTGCTCGAGTCCCTGTTTTTAATCTCAATCTCCTGTCTATTAATGTAAGGTTATTGGTCACTGTTTTAAATCTTAAACTCCTGTGTGGTAATGTAGAGGTTAATAAGTAATCTATAATCAATTCTATCTACTGTATTGGTCTTGTCTATTAGTAAAAACTCAATTTTCATTTTAAATGATCATGTTGGCACTATGCAATAAATTAGTGGGTTTTGGGTTGCAGTTTGGGCACTTAACCTCTAAAAGGTTCGCCATTACTGCCATAGGCATACTTTCTGAAGTTTGAAAATATGTCTCACCCATTTTGTTTAGACCACACCATGTTTTGTTACTTTATGACCAATTGTAAAAAATGCTTACTCCGCCACCTAGTACGCACTCTATCACACACACACATATGCATATTCGCACACATACTGTACATACATAAACTATCACACATAAATACACTCACCCAGATTCACACAGACTGACAAGCACGCATACATTCAAACAGACTTAGACACACACAGACAAACTGAAACCCATATATACATTGACAGACTCAGACATTAAGACCCAGAAATACATACAAACACCTGCACTATAACAGTCCTGGTCGCAGCAGCCAGTCCCCAACCTGAAAGGGTATCTCCACTCGTTTTTTCAAGTTTTGGTAATCCGTTCATTGAAGAACGGGAGGTAAAGGAGCTGTGCCTTACCTTCGTTCTTCAATAGAACACACAGGAGACTGGTGACAAGCTAAGAAACTTACCCGCTCGGTCGCTCCCCTGGCGCTTGGTCTGACAGGTCCCGAGGACCTTGTCTTCTATGGCGCATAGATCGCGCATGTGCTAGAAGACAAGGTCCGTCGGGACCGTCAGACTACACGCCGGGGGAGTGCGGAGTGGGTAAGTTTCTTAGCTTGTCACCAGTCTCCTGTGTGTTCATTGAAGAACGGAAGGTAAGGCAGCTCTTACCTCCCGTTCTTCAATAGAACTGGATTACCAAAACTTGAAAAAACAAGTGGAGATACCCTTGAAAGTTTACTGCTGCAGTGGCCACCTCTGTAGGATAATGATTATTCTTCTCATATCAAGCTCATTTCATTTTATGCTACTGTTTTTTTATACTGTCAAAGGTTAAATATCTTCATATACCATGTATATGCACAGGGATAGATATACTAGATAAAGCTAGGTTTGATTTAGTGTTGAATAGAGGCTTTAATTATCCATTAAACATCACCAAGAAAATGTAATTGCAAAACCAGACCTATGGTGATGAAAGGCTATTGGTAGTGTTTGGAATCCTTATCTTTTTGCAACATGGAACTCTGATCACCGAGTTAAAAAGAATTTAGAACACACTTACATTGCTTTTCACAAGCCATATATATTAGTGATGTTTTTATTTTACACTTTGTCATCTTTCTTGCATAGAAAGGACACAAGGGGTTAAGCAAACAGTGTGAGGTTATGTGAAAGTAGCTTTCCAATAACCCAATTTCCCTCTGGGCTAAACAGAGATAGGGAGCAAGTAACTAAAGGGACTATCTACTGTCAAATATTTTTATGTGTTTATATTGATGTTTATCAGGAAATCATGTAAGCATTAGTTTTTGGGCTAAAATGCTTTAAAATGCTCTAGCCAATAGCTTATTGGTTTCTATGAAACTGTAATTATAATGTAACAATAAACATCAATAATAATTACTAAAAAGCTAATGGTACTTATTTAAAAGAGAACAAAAATATTTACTTTAAACTGGAGAGTAGTGACCTAATGACAGTACCTGGATTGATTGGAAGACAGTAGTGACCTAATGACAGTGCGTACAATGTGTAAACCACCTACCCCTACCCCCTTCTAATAATTGCAGGGATATGTTCCCTGTAAATGCTGCCTGTAAAGGTGTGGGACATATAATTATTTGTTCATTATTTTAAGTTCACTCAATCACTGTTTAAAGATTTTTGCTAAATAATATACATGCAAGAAAGGGGATTGTTGTTATTTGAACAGAGATTTCAGGCACCTAAGCTTTTAACTCTTCATTATCAGTAATATGTTAAGTAGGTTACTAATAGGGACAATGAATAATGTTTATATAATAAATTTACTAGTTGCAGTATATGCATTGATTCATTACAAAAATGACCTGAGCAGATGCTAAGCAGAATTTGGATTTTATATCAGCCCTAGGGATGATTTGCCAGTCTTGTACATATTACTTTGTTGCAGCAGCTACATGTGGTCTACAGTATCTGTCTGCACTGATTTAAAATTAGTAGTCTGGTCTAGGCATATTATAACCCCCTTCTTTGATTCTCTCATTTTAGAAAGTACAAAAGGCCCACTTGATAACTGTTGGCTGAAGTGTCAAATGAGCGGTTGCTTCTGCCAACAATCTAGTGCAGTGTATCTCAAACATGGGTCTAACTTTTGAGGTTGTTAGGGGTTCCTAAAGAGTGACAGGAACTGTACAGCTCTACCCTTGTAGTAAATTTGGATGCATTAATACCAATATAGTAATTGAAAAATATATTGCTTTATTTGTATATATTATTTATTATGATAAATTGACCAAGTCAATTTATCAGACTGGCAAAAAATGTTATATAGCAGTATTATCACCTGTATGTAGAATACTGTATGGCCATCTTAAAAACAACAATTAAAGGGCATGTCCACCCTTAATAACTTTTGATATGCTGCTCCCCCATGTCTGGTAGCCCCAACCGCATGATTAGTTTTTGCAAAAGCCCCCCAAACTCTTACTTACCCCCCTCGTTCCTCCGCTGCACTGCCGGCCCTCTGCTTGCGAGAATGCAAGCAGAGGGGCGGGACCGGCAGTCGCGTCTGTGATTGGCTGAGCGGCAGCCAATCACGGACGCGGCTGCCGGTCATTCAGTGCAGCGGAGGAAAGAGGAAGGTAAGTAAGAGTGGGGAGCTTTTGCAAAATACTAATCATGCGGTTGGGGCTACCAGACATGGGGGAGCAGCATATTAAAAGGATTTTATGCTAGGGGAGGAGAGTAGAACGGAGGGAGAGGGAGGGGGAGGGAAAGCCTGCAGTACGCATGACAAATATCTACCGGAGGCAAGGTACAGGCAGAGCCCTGCTAGCCTCCTGGTGGACTGTTTTTGGGACTTTAGGGGGGGTCTACAGGAGAACCCTATGGAGCTGGGATGTGAGGTAAGGATTACACTACACTACATGGTGGGGGGGGGGACCTGAACTGGGGGGGATTATAGTTTTGGGGGTGGACATGCCCTTTAAAGGGACAGTTCAGTGGAAATTATCGATATTTGTTAATTTGTGTAATGCCTTCTTAGTTATTCTACATATTCTCTCCCATTTTGTAAAATCAGCCGATTTCATACCCATTGCTGTTCGCTGCTGTTGTCAATAGTGAGCTGACATTTCAGGTTCTAACGTGTCTTCTTCTTCCCAGTATGCACCACATCCTTGGAATATTCCTAACAGTAATTTCTACTGATTGGCTGTTGGATGGGTCAAAGATGCTCAGATCTCTACTGAGCAACTGAATCAACCCAGGGACTGGGTCAAGGGCAAAACCATAAGGACAGGAAGTCAGTATTTCGGTTGCATTTATTTATATACAGACAAAATGTTGAATTGGCAGATTAAGGTCATTGGGATGAAAAAATGCTATTTTTTCTGAAAAGCATATGTATTTGCACTGAACTTCCCCTTTAAAGAATAACTATTGCCTCAATGCATATTTTTTCTTAATTACTTTAAAAAGTATAAAGGTATGCAGCCCTCCCCATACATTTTTTTCCCTGATTTTGAGCCTCTCTCTGCCGTCAATTAGCCATGCTGTGAAGGTGCGTAATGATTCTGTCTGCCTCTAACTGTCACTCATAGCTAGCATGCGAGAAAACACTCCTCCACCCATCCTTGATCAACTTGATTATGTATGTTGTATCCTAGCAATGGGACATTTCAAGTTTGTTTGACTGGCAGAGGAGGAGGAGAGAGGTTGTAACAGACATTCCCACCAGCCAATGACAAGTGTTATGTTAACCATGGTCCTGGGCCTTCTAGGAGGCAGGCTTTTAGCACTCAGATTTGCTGTGTGATATCTAAGGGAAGGCAGCACAGTTGTAAATGTGAGTAAGAAATTTCAGCTGCTGGATGTGTGGACATGTAATGGGGGTGATGTTGTTTTTTTTTTATACTAATGTCATCTAAATATAAGGATAGCAGCAGTCCCTGCCTTTTTGTTACAGGGATGTATGTGTTGTGCAGTTTTAAAAGAAATTAAAAGTTTGATCTGTCTAATTTACTTAATTAATTTACTTACTTACTTAATAAATAAATTTGGCCTGTTCTTTGTTTTTCCATAAACTGCTCAGTATTATCGAGCGGTCAATCGGAAAATCTATATTTGGAGCGATTTGATCAAATATTAACCCTGTGTATTGTCGGCTTTACAGACATGCAACCATTCCCTGCCCTTTCCTTTACCCACGGATACCTGAGGGAGAGAGAAAAGGTTTTGTTAGGCTTGTAGCTAGCTTTAAAAATTAGGAAGAAGTCCCAAGGTTGGGCTTATAATGCAGCTGATGATGCTCAGTCCCAGCAGTAGGATACAAGTGGGCATGCTCATGCCTAAGACTTGTAGGCAGAGTAGAGGTGCTTGGAGGAGACATTGCCCTTTATACTAAGTTTGGATAGACTGCAGTGAGAAGCATGATCCTGGAGTCCTTTAAAATGTAGGGGTGTGTGCTTTTTAATAAATGGCATTTGTATGGAAACCACAGTTCACCTTTTAGCTGTTTTACATCACTGTAAAATCTGACACATGTATATCAGCCGTTAAATACATATTTTTAGGATATCGAATAGAAAATGATGGTCGACTCTACTATTGCATTAAAGGGCATGTCCACCCCAAAATTAAACTTTCAATATAATGTAACTCCCCACTGTCAAGACCTAAATGCTGTATTAGTTCTTTAAAAATCAGTTCCGAAGCATACTTTCATGTCTTCACTCCCGCGGTGCTCTCCTCGTGGGTCCCTGTTTGCAGGGAGTTGCAAACTAGCAGGATCGGCAGCCGTGTCTTTGATTGGCTTAGAGACAGCCAATCACAGGCATGTCTGCTGGCAATGGAGATGCCGCGGGAACACAGGCATGCAAGTATGATTCAGATTGATTTGTCCTCCCAGAGAATGGGTCCAGATGGTGGGAGGGAGGCAATGGAGATGCCGCGGGAACAAAGGTATGTAAGTATGATGCAGATTGATTTGTCTTTGCAGATCATGGGGATCACTAAAAGCTACACAGTGGGGCCAATAGTAGGTTATATTATAGTTTTAGTGGTGGACATGCCCTTTAACAGCTGTTAAATTTTTTTTACATGACTCACACAACACCCTAGTACTGCATATTTAAAGGTAGTGAGCAACTCACTCATAAAGGTAATTAATGTAATAGGTACCCTATGCACATTCATAGACGTGGGTGCAGATACTTCCAACCCTTACTGCACAAGTGTAAAAAAGTTCAATCCAATCCGAAATATATGGAAGATCGCACACCAAGGTAAAGATAAGTAACTTTTATTGAACCATTAACACATCAATAGCACAAAACTTTTTGGTGGGCTCCTCTCCCTGTGCAAAAATTATTCTCCCATCCCTTTAAATACCCATAGTGCCTGGGTATATATATATACTATATATACCCCAGAATAAACCGAGGTAACTTTTTACCGGAAAAAGGAGTAAAAGTGATTGACTTGAGTATAAACCAAGGGTAGAAAATATGAACACTACTGCCTTCTGATTCTGTATTGTTTTGAGGCTTTAATTGCCCTTTAAATAGACAGCAGAATTCCAATATGAAGGAAAATCTAGAGCATTATAGGCAACAACAACAAAAATGTAATTGTATGTATGCTATGATTGCTTATAATGCTCTAGAATTTCCTTCACATTGGTTATTCTTCTTTATTCCACAGTTTAAGATGAAACACCACCTAGTGGAGCTTTTAAAACAGAACTATCGTGTGTATAAAGATTTTTTTAAAAACAGTTAAAGGACAACTGTGGTCTCAAAATTAGTTAGGGTTAAATGAAAGCCTGCAGTATTTCCTTTAAAATGAGTTGATAATCACATCTCTGGCTGGTGCCTGTGAGAAATTAGATTGGGGTGAATGTTCAAACTTCCTGCTTCCAGTAGGTTGAGTGACATCACCTGCCCCCTGCCCCTCCCATCCGCCCCGGGGGGAGAAGCATGCTCAGTTAAGACTTAAAGGGCATGTCCCCATCCCCAACCGCTATAATCAAATTAGCAGAAAGTCCCCCGATAGTTACTTACCTTACTTTACCTCTCTCCTTCGCCGCACTGCCCCGGTCCTCTGCTTGCACGGAACTGCAAGCAGGGGGCCAGACCGGCAGCTGTGTCTGTGACTGGCTGAGAGTCAGCCAATAACGGACGCGGCTGCCGGCAGTCAAAAATGGCGGAGGAGAGAGGTAAGGTAAGTAACTATCGGGGGACTTTTTGCTAATATGATTATATGTAGTTGGGGCTGGGGAAGCAATACCTATAATATATTGAAAGGGTTTAATACTAGGGGGAGGGAGACCAAATCGGGTGGGAGAGGGAGGGGGGGAGGCCTGCAGTGCAGAGGGGAGACTATATGGACTCTGCTATCCTCTTGGTGGCCAGTTTTTTGGACGGGGGGGGGGGGGGGGGGGGTGTTACCGGAGAACTATTTGGGGGTGGAATGTAAGGTAAGGATTTTATTACACTACACAGTGGGGCCAGTAGTGGGGGGAATTATAGTTTTGGGGGTGGACATGCCCTTTAATGCTGGGGAAATCAGGAAGTACCTGGGGGAAAAAATTGACAGTTGAGAAGGGGAACCTATCAATATAGGCAGAGGCTGGTCACATGGCTGAAGGAAGTGTTCAAGCAGGAAGTAATATTGCTGAACCTTTCCAGCAATAACTTCTCACAAATTTTATCTAGAGATGTGATTTAGGTTTTATTTTGAAGGTACGATGGAAGGCTTTTTATTTAATTCTTACTAGTTTGGAAGAATTCAAGAACAGTTACCCTTTAAACTGAAATGTACTTGAGACAGGGATACTTTTTTACTTTATGTGATATGCCTGTGTAACGAGTTGGGAGTTCTGGAACTTCACCCTTCTCAGTGACTCTCTCACAGCTCAACCAAAAGAGTTTGAAGACTGGGCAGTCGCACAAGTTTTTTATGCATTGTAGTTTGACACAAACTTGTTCAATGGCATACTCCCCAACTGTACCGGTTTCCCCAGGACAGACTTGGTTTGAAGGGTCTGTCCCGGTAATCCCTGTATAATCCTGCAATTGGCAGGGTGTGGGCGTTCCAGGAGTGTAGCCTTGACTTTTGGGGAGTTAAGGGGGCAGAGACAATTACAACATTGTAAGGCTCCACCCATGTCCTGGTTGGGAGGTATTTGGAGCATAACAAACCAGTATGTGGCCCAACCAATTGGGGGGTGGGGAAAGGGAAAATATTCCTAAACAGGGGTGGGATTGATGCCATCTATTAACTACATGCACACAATGCTATTTTAAATGTTTATCTTTGCCTTTAAACTTTCATATAAACTCTCACTTTCATTTTCCTACCTAAGCCTGGTTTTATCCCACCTTTTTCTATTTATGTTGGCAACACCCCCAATTTACCCCACTGAATCCTGTATGTTGCCTAGGAGTAATAATTGATCCCTCTCCCTTCTAACCACATAAACAATGTTACTAAACCTGTTGCCTTCTCCTTTACCACTTATCCTGCTTTCATCCTTGGCCTGGATGATTGACATTCAAATTCCTTCCTCTTCTGCCCTAGTGTTCCTATAAGTCCCTGTTTCATACCTTGCACTCATTACAGAACCATCTCTGTTTACCCTCTCGCACTGCTGCTTCCCACCAGCATGTTATATGATTGTTTTAATGCTCACATTATTTCTTACTACGGCACTTGTGCCTTTCTTATGCATCTGTATTTTCAGCTAATATGGATCTATTTAAAGAGGTTTGTGATGTAATTTGTGATGCGCCTAGGACTTAAAGAGGGGATCCGCTAGAAACGTCAGGCGGAAAGCAAGATGTGGGAATAAAGAAATTGTTTATGTATTCAATGTGTTTATAGTTGTGTGTTGCATTCAATGTGTTTATAGCGCTATTGGATAGATGCACAGCTCAATATATAACCTTGTGGAATGCCCCAATCTGGGCGGTGCTAAGGGTGGTGCAAACGCTAACTACAAACACGAAGAGGGAAGTATAGCTTCCTAAAAAAGTATAGACCAACCCAAAACAAGCACAACCACATAAAGGTATCAAAAAAGTACAAACTACGTTTATTTTTCACTACAGGAAGGTTACCTGCAAAATCAATGGTGACAAATAGTATCCCTATTACCAACAGTAAAAAGCAATCCCTCCCCCATGCAAAACCCAACACACCAAAGAAACTCCCACCGAGCGTCCCCGCATTAAAAACCTAAATAGATAAAATTAGATAGATAAAATCAGTAAGTCTAATAGCAACCCCAAGGACTTTCCATACTGTGAATCAGGAACGGGGTAGTCAGTGAGCACAAACAACAATGATGGCTCATGGGACTTGGATGTGAGAAGCCAAGTCACACAGGTAAGAGCAGCATACTTATCTCTCCCATGGACAGACCACACTCGTCCCCCATTGCACGACCAAAAGCGGTTGCTGAAACGATATCCTACGTCCAAGTCTGTGAAGTTCCAATCCGGGCCCACTAGGAGTCCCGCCTCACCATCGCTCCAACTCTATCTCAGGATATCACAGGATACACTGACACGTGTGTTTTGTATGGGGGGAGAGATTGCTTTATACTGCTGGTAATAGGGATACTATTTCTTACCATTGTTTTTGCAGGTAACCTTCCTGTTTTTACCTTAACGTGGTTGTGCTTATTTTGGGTTGGTCTATATTTTTTTGGGAAGCTATACTTCCCTCTTGGTGTTTGCTGTTTGCGTTCAATGTTTTGCCTGCACATGTACATAATTATATATTTAGATTTTTGTCCCCCTTGTATGACTTTTCATTTGATAATATTCTACAGCTCTATATTCCCAAGTGGTGCTATGTAAATAAAAATATACTTACATGACACGTGGTGACATGATTATACCAATTAAATTCATATGCCCGGTTATGACAATTAATATATATGCTGGTTCAACATATTTAGTATTTTACTAAAAGAAGACTTGTCAAATTTCTGTTATATATACACAATCACAAAGCCCTAGGACAATATAGCCACAGAGGCAGGGCAGGTTGGGAAGTTTCAAACTGCTATTCTCACTTGTATTGCTGTACTGCAAAGTACTCATAGGCGGAAGCTTACTTCTTGCAAGTATATGTGAGTTAGAGTGGTTTGGAAGCTTCTGTATGTCCAGCCCACATTAAGCCTTGCAAACGCACGGGATAGTGCGCACAATACCATTGCAGTGTGTAGCCATTCAGTCGGGCGTGGTTTGTTGATCTACTGGTCAGATTAATGACTGATGCCTGACTGAACAGCGACACACATGTGATTAGCCTCCGAAATGGGTGTTTCTCGCACGCATGTTGCCTGTTGGCTGTCGTGCGTCTGTTTGACGCGTGTGTACAAGCCCTTACATGAGGGCTGTGTGGTCATTCGTTAATGATTCTTTCAAGAACTAAACTTTAAGTCCAGTTGATCCAACTAAATCCAACAGATAAACCATGACCTGGATGAATGAGAACCTTCACAAGCATGAACACCTTAGCTGACTTAACAGATCAGCTGGCATCAGAATTCTGTAGCATTGTGTATCTAGAGTGAAATGGCTGCTGTTGTTAAAGGGACAAATTATGTCTAAGGCTACCATCTTTCCCCATCCCCAAACTTAACTAATCATTAATGCTCTAGTTAACACGACTGATCTCACTCACTTACACTAAACTATGATCCGGATGTATTTTTTTTTCCCTTCATAAATTTGGTGGGGGTTTTTTTTTGCCTTCCTCTGGATCGACAGTTAGGCAGGAAATGAGGATATTGCTAGATGGGTTGGACTGGATGGACGTATGTCTTTATTCAACCTCAAATACTATACTATACTATCTTACCTTCTTGTGCATTTTAGATCAAACTGCCAGTTACTTAAAATTGTCATTTTATTATCCCTTTATATAAATAAAGCACACACTTATTATACTTTATTAAAGGGCATGACCACCCCCAAAACTAAAATTTAACCCACTACTGGCCCCACTGTGTAGTTTAAAAAAAAAATCCTTACCTTACGTCTGTGCTCTTTATTTTTCTCCTCCAGTGTCTGTTCAGGAAACTGAAGAGTATGAGCTGTCTCTGTGCGAAAAGCTTTCTGCCTCCTCCTTGTCCTCCAGGAGGTAATCAGGCATGCACAAGGGAGCCCCCCCCCTCAATCCATATCCATCTTTTTGCTTGCTGTCCTACCTATAAAAAAGTTATGTAGGGCACCCTAGCCCATCCCCAACCACCATGTTCATTTTAGTAAAAAAGCTGCAGAAATGTACTTACATTGCTTTATTCCTTCTGCGCTCTGTATTGCTGGCAGTCATGTCTGTGATTGTCTGCCTCTCAGCCAATCAGATGCAGCTGCCGGTCCAGCCCCAGCTTGCAACTTCCAGCAAGCAGAGGGCCAAGATCAGAGTGCTGGGGGAACTAAGCAATGTAAGTACATTTCTGCTGTTTTTTTAACAAAACTAACATAGTGGTTTAGGGTGGGCTAGGGTGCCCTACACTACAGAAAACCTGGATGGAGGTACCCTTTAAATGTAATTTAATGAAAATATTAAATGCTTTTATGGTTTTGTGAATTTTCTCCTAATTTTTATTTTATTTTATAGGTTTGTCTTTTATGACTGAGGTTTTACCTATTGTGGTCAATGTCCTTGTTTTTATCATTCCCAATTTTCCTTGTGTTTTTGCATTTTGGCATTATCTATACTAATCTCAGTCTAGACAGTGATTAAGTTGTTTTCCATGTATTTGGGATTACCTAGTTAGATTATGAATCTACTGTTTTATAATTGCTTAGTTCCATTATGATAACGACTGAGAATGCTTTAAATGCTAAGATTGCAATGTGGCACAAACATTTCAGATACTGAAATAGTAATCTGCACACAGGTATTCTTGAACACTCACTATATTTTCAAATACAGATAATTAGCCCACCATGATATGTAATGCAAGCTGAACATTTTTAAAGAAAAAGTAAAGCGTGGGTGAATTTACTTTCAAATACTGATGAATACACGGTAGCTCCTATACTTACGATTCCTCCTGGTAACTGCACTCATTCTGTCCTAAACGTTTAATCATGTAAAATCTGTAAATGAGCAGTATCAGGAAAGTAAGACTCTCAAAGGATGTCTTTAGATGCTAGTTTATTCACATGACATGTTTCAGGTTCAAAACCCTTTTTCAAATGTGACACAAAGTGCAAACACCACAATATAACACAGTTCACAGGAAGTGACATATCCACTTCCTCTACTCCCCCACCAAAACGAATAGTCCAATCAGAGTCCATGACTCTCAATGACCTCATCATAGCAAGTCCAAAGGTAGGTGCATATCCATTGGTTATCCAGACTGTGCCACCATTCAAAAAATCCCCTTGGTGATGGAGGTA
Source organism: Hymenochirus boettgeri (assembly GCA_019447015.1). Lineage (NCBI taxonomy): Eukaryota > Metazoa > Chordata > Amphibia > Anura > Pipidae > Hymenochirus > Hymenochirus boettgeri. The sequence goes on from CM033471.1 coordinate 186,811,378, forward strand.
AAACAACTCAAAATCATATAGGAAATAAAAAACAATAACAAGCATATATTGCACAAATATTACAAAAGTATATGGACACACATGGCATTGCGAAGCGCCTACCATGCAAGACCATAAGTAATGCCTACTCTAGGCCTACAAGTAAATGATAAAGGGGTCTAGGTCTAAAAACAGCTATAACTGGCACTCTAAAAACAAACCATTATCTGTAATTCTGCTCTTTTGAATTTTTGTTTTGAAATGTATTTACAGATTTCGGTTCCAATGAATAATTAAGTAGTTTTCTGACTTGTTTATTGAGAGATCACCGACAAGTCACCCAGGTCAGGAGGGAGGGGAGGGGGCACTAAAGAACTCACTGAGCATGTGTAAACAATGCATTCAGTCTGTGACCCACTGAAAAAAGCTAGAAACCTGCTAAATGTTGATTTCATTGTTGAAAAATAAAAATATCTTCTGATCTCCAATGAGAAATTATAATTTTTACAATCTTTTATTATGTTATCTTAAGTCCACCCCCAAAAACACTTTTTTTTTTTTAACTTAAAGGGCATTTCCACCCTCAGAGACATTTTTTCATATGTGAGACTACTCCCTATCCCACCCCCAAACGCTACAGTTATTTGCCAAAAAAACGTTCCTAACTGCTTACATTCGCTTGTGAAGGTTCTCATTCATCCAGGTCATGGTATATCTGTTGTATTCAATTAGATCAACTGGACTTGAAGTTTAGTTCTTGAAGATGTTTCGCTAGTCTAGCGAAACATCTTCAAGAACTAAACTTCAAGTCCAGTGGATCTAATTGAATACAACAGATATATAATATTTACATTCCTTCATTCCCTCGCAGCTGTAAACCTGTCCTTCTTGCTGGAACTGCAAGTGGGGGGCTGGACCTGCAGCCGCATCTGTGATTGGCTGAGAGGCAGCCAATCACGGACGCGGCTGCAGGCATTACAGAACGCTGGGGGGATGAAGTAAAGTAAGTAATGTTCTTTGGGGTTGGACATGCCCTTTAAATTCAGGAGATGATTGAATCTTTACTGGGAATCTGATGATAAAAGCAAATCTAATCTCCATGTTTAGTGATGGGATGTGAGATAGGATGTGAGAGTGGGGGAGCAAGTAGTGTGGCTGCTCCTACTGCCAGGACACTTCTGTTTCACTTTCATTAAATGGGAACCACATTGAACACCCCTACCCCCCCCTACCCCCTACCCCCCCCACACACACACCTTAATCTGCCTCTGGTGCTCTGTGTTTTTAAATGATACTGTAAAATGTAATTATATAATTATATTAATATACACAAATTAATTTTTTTAAATATATAAATATATATATATGCAGCAAACACTGCAATACAGCTTGTGAAACTCCCAGCATCACCTCTGAAATAAATCATCTACCTTCCATCTATACCCCCAATATGGTTTTTATAAAGCTTATTAACTTTTGACTTTATAAATGTATATTTATACAATTGAAAAACACACAAGTCCTCCCAGTGTTCTTACAACAGTGTGTCACAAGCTTCTATCTTTCCTATGTCTCTCCCTGCACTATCAGCTGTGAATAGATAATGCAGAGACAGGGAGGCAAATTTTAGCCACGCCCACTTTTATTAGGCCACACCCATTTTCTTAGACCACTCCCATCTTTCACAGGTTACCACAGGTTACTGCGCCCTCATTTAAAATAAACCCCAATAACAGAGGCGCAACTTTTATAAAATAAGCATACGCCACTACCCAGTAGGACACTTTTTAAATATGCATAGGCCACTATATCAGTGTTTATCTGTATCTATTTTTATAGCCTGTCTGTATATCTATCTATCTTTTTCTGTCTGGTCCACCATTTGTCTATCATCTTCTTTCTGTCCACTACCTACTTGTCTATCTTACGATTTTCTCTTTCTGCAATCTACCTACCGTTCTCTCTATCTTTTTATCTCTTTCTGTCTGTCTGTCTACCTGTCTATCTATTTGGTCTATCTGCATCTTTTTATCAATACCTGTTATTCATTGATCTCTTTCTGTCTGTCTGTCTACCTACCTGTCTATCTATCTATCTATCATCTGTATCTTTCTGTCTACCTGTTTATCCATCTATCTGTCTGCCTGTGTCAACCTATATCTCTATCTTTGCCACATACATAGTCTTAACCACACCAAATGACACCAAACACATGCACTGACATACACACCACATACATGGACACAAACTGACACACATACACTACGTGACATACTGAGACACACACACCAGCATCACTTTGACCCACACATCATTGATATATCTGAACACCACATACTGCACACATGTCACTGATATATCTGAGACACACACACACAGATATACTGACACACACACTACATACATGACACACATACATGATTAGCAGACACACTATCACACACGAAGGATATGCTGACACACTACAAACCCACACATATACACCTGATATTTGGACACACAATACACACACAAGCACGTATACTGACACACTACACACACATGCTGATATACTGACACGCACAGATAATGACAGCATCACACAACACATGCTCTAATAATACTAACACATCACACATGGCACTGATCCACACAACAGATATACTACACAAAGTTTTGTCCCCCCAGGCCAGGGCACACTACTGACTAGATGTACCTAGCATTACTATCTGTAACTAGCTTTCATGCACTGCACTGACTCCTAACTAACCCTTAGTGCCTGTATGTAACTGTGTGCTATGTACTATCTAACTGTGTGCTGTGTACTATCTAACTCTCTGGTGCTGTGTACTATCTAACTCTGTGCAGATTAACTATTGCAGTATAACACAGTCTCCGACTTTTCTTCTAAATTTCCTCCTCCTCCATGCTGAATCCCAAGCAGCTCCGTTCTGTGTTAATAGCCCCGCCCCCAGCAGGCAGACTGGAGTCTCCAAATGCAGGGTCCTAAAGCCTGCCAATGTACTTCCGGTTTAGCGTTTTTATTTTTAAAATTGTACCAAACGCCGCGGGAAAAACGGGGGCAATGCGGGAACAGAGAGGGGGGTGCCGGACAGCGGGAAAGGACCCCAAAACGGGACAGTCCAGCCGAAACGGACGGTTGGGAGCTATGAGTGACAGTCTGAGTTGAGTCCAGCAGGCAGAATGCGGAAGTGTAAAGGCAGATCAGCTCCTGTAACTTTCTATACAGGTTAAACACAGCGCCACCTACTGGTTACTATCTTAATTGGCAGATTGGTCTAAATTAGGACTTGACTCGAGTATAAGTCGAGGTTAGGTTTTTGGCCAATTTTAAAGCCTGAAAAATTCGACTTATACTCAAGTATATACGGTACTATTTTTTATGGGCTAGCCAGCCATCTATGTGTGTTATAATAACGCTGATGTCTTTTAGGGTTACCATTCCTGAGTTTGTTATTAAATAAAGTGGTCTTTTTAATATATTTTTTAATATTACATACTTATTGGGGTTACTTGTTTTTTGGATTACATAATCAACTGTAAACAGTTGATTATAGTCGTGAGGGGACCTCGACTATTACCCCATTTATTGAAGTCTTGAGGCTACTAGAGGGCATATCGATTTTTAAGTTCCTTACAAATTAAGAAAGGGACCTGTTAATTTTTTAAAGACGTGCATGTAGACAACCCAGACAAGGATACACTCGGTATTTTCACTTCAAGTTAAGTTCCCATAGTAGGATCCAAACCTCCAAATTTGAACTTAAAAATTCAATTTCTCTCCTTTTGTAAGTCTTTATGCTGCTAAATCTTTGGAGTAATTTATTTCAAAACAAAATAAGTTATGTATTCTCTTGCTGTAGAGAAAAGTAAGTATACTTTTATGTATACTGTTATCACTGTATCTGCCGTTTAGCAGAAACTCACAGGGAAATTAAATTCTAGCTAGGTCAGTGTTTTAATTGGGACTTAAGGGCATGTCCACCCCCAAAACTATAATCCCCCCAACTACTGGCCCAACGCCCCACCATGTAGTGTAGTTTAATCTTACCTCACATCCCAACTCCATCTGGTTCCCTGTAGTCCCCCCCCCCAAAGTTCCAAAAACTGCCACCAGGAGGCTAGCAGGTCCATATAGGACACTGCCTGCTACCCTGGCCTCCCGGAGATTCCTGCCATGCGTGCTGCAGTCCCTTCTCCCTCCCCCCCTCTCCCTCCTCTCCTCCCTCTCCCCCGTTCTATATCCCTCCCCTAGACAAAACCCCCTAAATATTCTGCTCCCCCATTTCCCCAGCCCCAACCGCATGTTTTTTTTTTTAAAAGCTCCCCAAACTCTTACTTACCTCTCCGCTTTCCTCCGCTGCACTGAATGACGCGGCAGCCGCGTCCGTGTTGGCTGCCGCTCAGCCAATCACAGACGCGACTGCCGTCCCCCGCCCCTCTGCATTGGCATATAAAATTCTTTAATTGTTTTAGGGGTGGACATAGCCTTTAAAGGTTATGTCCACCCTAAATTTTATTTTTTTATAAGATTCCCCATGGCTGCCCAGACCCAACAACCGCTTTATTTATATGTTCAGAGAAGCCTCCCAAACTCTACTTACCTCCCCTCTTTCCTCGCCGCGCTCCCGGCCTCGCTGGAGAAATCAAGCAGAGGGGGGGAACGCAGCAGCCGCGTCTGTGATTGGCTGAGGCGGCAGCCAATCACGGACGGCGGCTGCGGCAGCTCACTTCGGCGGAGGAAAGAGGAGAGGTAAGTAAAGTTTGGGGAGCTTAATAATAATGTAAATATAGCGGTTGGGGCTGGGCAGGCATGGGGAATCTTATAGTTAAAGCTTTTAAGCTAGGGGGAGGGAATCGGGGAGGGAGGGGGAGAAGGGCTCAGTTACGCATGCCAAACTTCTCCTGGAGGCCAGGTAGGAGGCAGAGTCTATATGGACTCTGCTATTCTCCTGGTGGGGCAGTTTTTGGGACTTTGGGAGAACCATATGGAGCTGGGGTGTGAGGTAAGGATTACACTACACTACATAATGGGGCCAGTAGTTGGGGTTATAGTTTTGGGGGTGGACATGCCCTTTAAGATCCTGGTGATACCGCCACTAGGCAATAGAATCAGGAGGACGGCTGCAGCAGTCCTATAGTGCACGGATCTCACACGGAAATAGTGGGTTAAAAACATTCTTTATTTACACTTACATCAATACAGACAGGTTCATGTCTAATGGGCGTTCGTGCCTAATCTGGCACTTCGTCAGAGACCCGGTCGGCCGGACGAATCACTGTCAGTTACGGCAAAAGTTTTCGTACAAAATGAGTTGGATTGAAAAAGGTTTCATTGACCTTCAGAATAGTGAGGGTTTAATTCAATTTCAGTTAGGTACATAATAAAGAAATGCATTGCACAGAGCTGCACTAATGATCAGCTTCCATTATCTTCTCTTTCAGCTGTGTACTATGGTATTACTATGTTTTTTTAAAGGGTTACTATTTAAAGGGTGGTAGATATAAAAGGAGTGTAATCTGTGAGAGACTGTCAGATTTAAACCCTTTTTATTAGGCTGGGTACCACGAACGGATGTTTTGGTCCAGACAAGAATTTGACTACTAGCCGAGGCCTGGTCCGGGACAATCACTGTTGGTCGTGCAATGGTGGCCGACAGTGTTGGACACGATCAGCCATAACTTTTTTATCCAATGGTCTGAGAGTGGCTCCACACCACGCGATCTTTCCGGCCGACCAACTGTATACAATGGCATTGGTACCTCCAAAGTATATCTATAATGGTCGAAGCATATTTTCCAATTATCTCTCTTTATTAGCACGTGTCAATCAATATGGTACCTCCGATCGTTATTCACTAACAGGTACTCCCGGGTTAATAAAGTGTCTTGGTTTAGGAATTCCCATCCCCATTTGTTCTCCAGATTTCCTAATTTAGCTGGATATCTACTTTCCTAAAGGACAATATACACTGCAGGCACTCACAGACGATACCAGCGGCGGGCCACCACAAGGGCCTTAGCTTGAAACAAAGCTAAAAACCGATATCCTTTCCCCTACAATGCATATTCAAAATTATTCAGGGCAGACCTTGTGTAATATTTCTAATAATGTCATTGGATGCTGACAGATTAAAGGCCCATCTGTTGGAGTTGGCCCTTTAAAATATGTAGTTCTTTTACAGACGGTGTGGCAAAGCAATCACTCAGACCCAGACGATCTATATATATATATATATAAGCCAAACCGTATATAGAGGGGCAGCTCTCGGGACTTTACACTCGATCAATTACACGTGTACGGATAGGATCAATGCATTTTCGCATGATCGGCCGTCCTCAGGATCACCATATCCTGGATTTCTCTCACCATCTTAAAGTGCCGGGGGTACACACCCCTCGTGACCCTTAACCCTATGTGCATAAAAATGTATCAGTGATAAAAAAGACACCTAATTAACCAATTAACCAAAATGACCAAAGCCAAAATATGACATTAAAAACTCCACACCCCTACTAGATAAACGCATCTCACAGCACCGGACTGTACCGCAAATCCCTAATATTATTAGATTGTGACGCGATAGGATGCTCAGGGCACAATGTCGAGTCATTGACATTGACAACCGTTACCCCCTATGTCCATTAACTTATGAATAGCTGTAAATGTCATCATTAGGAGATTATAGGGAAAGCATGATACATATTGTTTTGTTACCATTCGTTCGTCAGTCACAATCTAATTCTTTAGTGGATTTGCGTACAGTCCGTGTGAGATGGTTTTATCTAGTAGTGGGTGTGTGGGTTATTTTAACTGTCTATTTTGCTTGGTCATTTTGGGGTTCATTTGGTTAATTAGTGTCTCATTTTTATCACGATACAGTTTTAAGCACATAGGGTTAGGGTACGAGGTGGTTTGTCGCCCCCCGGCCTTTAGATGGTGATAGAACCGGATATGGGGGGGTGATCCCTGAGGAGGCCCGTATCTGGCCGAAATTGCATTGATCCTATCCGTACACCGTGGATGCATCAGTGGTCAGTCCGCGATGGTGCCCTCTTATAACGGTTTGGTTTGGTTATTATTGAGTCGAGGTTTCTTGCACCAGGCAGTGTTTGTTCTGTGCGAAGGATTGCGGACGTTTTTTGAATGGTTTTATAATATATATATATATATATCTATATATATATATATCATTTATATCTATATATTGTGATTAAAGGTATAATTGGCATAGAGAATTTTACAAAAGTTAACTCAACAACATAATCATTAATAGTGTAACAGAAAATAAACAACACCAACCGCTTAGTAATTGCGATGAATAAAGATAAAGACAGACGTCAACCTTTAGTTACCAAAGTTTTCAGGCAAGGCTTAGCCTAGTTGCGAGATAAAGTAGCCATATTAATAAGTCTGCCTTAGAGTTAGATGGTAACCTGTCCTGTTTAGATCACATACTGCACAGTTCTCTGGTCCTTCGTAGAATCTCAAGATTAAAGGGACACTATCTGAAAAATTACTTGTCCCATCTTATCTATAATTGAATACATGTAGAGGTCACTTACACTGATTTGCGTGTGTGGCGCATGGCCTTCAATCCTAGCACACATTTAGTTTTAGACGCAGACCCCCCTCCCTCTTTTAACACCTCCCACTTCCATCCGACCTGACTTTTCTTCGCCACAAACCAACGTTAACCTGCACAACAGCATTCCTAACTGGTCAAAACGTCACCATTCCAGCTACAGTATACTTCTCACATAATGTTTTGACAGCAAGAACTTGGATTGACAGGTGAATAAGACTTTTAGATTGGAAGAGCTAAAGAACTAGGTTGGAAGAATATAGTTCTTCCAGTTTATGGGGTCATTTAATAACCTATTTCTTGTCATCTTCAGGGGACCCAGGTTACGCAGGCGGGTTAAGTAGCCATCGCCAAGGTAGGGACACTTAAAGGTTAAAAGTTCAGGCTCTGTTCTCCTCCCTACTTCCTTATACATTGTTGAGCACCAACAGGCCTGACTCAGTTTCTGAAAGTGTTTTGTCAGTTGGACATACTCCCTGCTGTGAGCTTATGAGATCTTCTTGCAAAAAGCGATAGGTTCATAATCCTGCTGCTCAAAAATCCTTCGTGGGAGCGCATTCAGGTAAGTATACTTGTTGTCTTCAATCGATCAAACTGGACTGAAATGTAGTTTCTTGAAGACGGTTTCGCTAGTCACCGCACTGTTCGTTCCTCAATTCATATGACTTGTACAAAGAATCTGGCACATTATCTACCTGGAAAATCCAATTAGCATGTCATCAGCCAGTGTTAAGGGTGTGATTAGATAGTTCTAGAGGTGTGATAGGAACGCCCAGTAGTAAGGTGTTAAACAGATTGTAGCATGGCAGACATTTGGTGTCGATACCCCCCCATTGTACATGGCAGACAGTTGTTGTCGAACCCCGCCCACCTCCTATGTAGCAGGGGTGCTCCGAGAAATAAGAAGAATTTTCAAAACATCGGTATCCCTGTCCTGCTTTTAAACCGAACAACACACCTGAGGCACAATGGTAATCCAAGACAGACCCATAACAAAACACCAGAACAAGCGACATCATATATGCGGTGCAGTGCAGTGCAGAATGCTCTGATTTGTATGTGGGGGAGACCAAACAGCAACGCATCAACGTATGCCCAGCAGGCAGAAATAGCACATTCCTCCTCGTCAGGACCAGCCGTGTTCTGTGCATCTTAAGGATAAAGGACATATCCTTTGAAGATTTGTAATGTTAACATAAACTAGGCGAAGAAGTACTGGTTCAAGAGAGTGTGTTAGGAGGCCATTATGTGAAAATAAAGAAACACAACCTAAATGAGGTGGGGGGTGGTCGACACCAACCGTCTGCCATGTACAATGGCTGTTTTAAACACCTACTGCGGGCGTTCCTATAACCCTCTTAGCCACTATCTAATCACAACACCGTTAACAGGCCTGCTGTGTGATTGCTAATTGGGATTTTCCAGGGTAGATAATGCCACAGATTCTTGGCAATTCATTCTGAATTGAAAATGCCAGTCGATGACTAGCGAAACGTCTTCCAGAACTAACATTTCAGTCCCGTTGATCAATTGAATACAACATAGATATACCATGACCTGGATGAATGAGAATCGTTCAAAGCATTCAGTTAATGTCCGCGCCTCTTCTGCTACTGGCACTTGTGCTCTTCGTGGGGAGCATAGATACAGGCAGAGCGGCCTGTCCCCCTCTTATGTCTCGGCAGAGGGCGGCACATAGTGCCCTCTAAAGGTAAAGGGCTAAATGTCCCCGCCGTATTCAGTACTGGTCACTTGCTCAGTTGCAGGCTGATGGCTGTGATTGTATTGGCTGACCGCGCTTCTCTTCCTGGCACGAATTCTATTGGTGGAGTGCGGGACTCTCCCTCGTCTCATCCTTTCTGCCCTTGGTGGCCTATGCATCTTCTTTTTGAGCCTTGGTCCTGGGTAGCTTTTTCTGTCTGCTGTCTCTGTAGGGGGTGTCCTCCTTATCCTTCCTGAGAGAATTGTTTTCTCTTTATTTCATGGAAGGTTTTTTTAAAAAAAAAAACGGAACAAAACTTTTGTTTATCTTTCTACTGCTTTGACTATGTCTAGCAATGAGTTGCTCCCCCCCGCTCCTAGGGCACAACATTTCTCATAATAGTTTTGCACTGTGCTCTGCTTGGCCAGGAAGAGTTGCATCCCGGTCATCTGGCGCGATATGTGCCCCATTCAGTGCCCCACCTGACCCCCTCCGCTGTACATACTTACGGTCCATCCCCGGTCAGGAACGCCGACTGGACGATTTTCTAGCAATGGACAGGACCCCAGACCACATCTTGAGGACATTCCCTCCAGCTGAGGCAATCTGCAGCAGGATGATGATGACCTCCTATAAATAGGGGGAACCGGAACAAGAATGGGCAGGACAACATTCACGCAACCCTGTTTGATGATGCTTGAAATAGGTCATTCGCTTAATTTCTTAATTTTAGGGACCCAGAAGCTCCAGAGACCACCGCCATCCAAGTCCTTATTCTTTATGTTCTTCATCCTTTCGGTCCTATGATCAACTGGACAAAATTTGTTTGTCCTCAAAAAATGGTAATCCCAAATGTCTTTTTTTCAATCATCGCGTCCGCCAATTCCAAATCCGTTTCGCCCTTCTTTAAGTAGGACTGAAAGATTTTCGGCCACTCCTACGGTCGATCGCCCCAGTGGGTCCTTCGCATATCTAAGCCTACTACTATCCTTTATCAGAGCTGCTAGCCTTAAGGATTCAATGGATCATTGTATAGAGGGTCTAATATAGACCTCTTTCACGCGCTGGGTGCTGGTCCTTACCCTCACCCCATGTTTGGCCATTGCATTGGGCTGCGAATGTCTTTGAAAAGCTGGCTTAACAGCTATCACAGGAAGTCCTAACTAATACTACTAAATTGCTGTTGGACCTTATCCATGATCTTATCCGATCGGTGGGCTGTGATATCATGATGGGCATTGTCGAACATGTTGATTGCTTTTCATTAACTGCAACTTAGCTGCATGCACGATGGTCTCTGTGGCTTAAAGCCTGGGTTGTGGGTCCGTCAGTCGTCTAAACGCGCTCTCACCAATCTCACCAAAAAACTTGCTCAGCGCCACAGGAAACATCAGTACCTCTTGTTACCTTTCATATCGCCCTCAGGGGCTTTTCCTCCTTTTGCAACTGAGACTCCATCCTTTTTCACAAACCCCTCTTTCGGCCCCATCCCGGTAACTTCCTTTGATTTGCAAAGAGCTCTGCTCCTTCCGCGGAGGGCACCCTCATCAGCCTATCCTTTGCTGGCGAAGCAGGCCTTTCGTCCTTCAGGGACCTAGCCCAATCAGCATGACTTCCGTCCTCATCCTTCCGTGGGTGGGACGTTGTCTTTTTTTTTTTTTTTTAGGAGGCATTGCAAACTCCTTTCATGGATCTGGGTTTTAAAGGTGGTTCATACGCCAGGTAACTGGATAGAGTTTTCCCTGCAGACCTCCCGCAGATTTGGCTCTAGCGCCGCTCGACTCTAAAATGAGCGCTATAACAAGCTCTCTTCTCTACGCAGGTGATGCCCGCAGTGCTCCTCCAGAAGGTTCTTTTATTGGGTTTCTGTTCTTTTCCTGGTCGGGCCTCCAAAAGGACATATCCTTCTCTGTTTGGACCTCAAGCACTTAACTTACATGTAGGGAGGTTCATTTTTTTTTTTTTTAAAATATTTTTATTGAGAATAGAGACGGGAATTTAACAGAATAAACAGTATGTAGGTCGCAAGTTGGCACAAATATTTGCATAGATAACTACATACTCACATATAAACAGACAGGTTAGGATATACTTTGTATTGGTATATTCCGTGGGAGGAGGGTTCAGATAAGGGAGATTCAAGATTTTCTTGCAGTAATGTCATGCCATTGTATATTCTCTACTAGCGACCATTGAACAGGTCATGTACAGATAATCCACATTGATTCATTATCCTGATTATTTGTTCTTATAAATTTTTAAATGTATTTTGGTCCCATCTCTAGTCTCTGTATTATTTTATTTAGGTTAGCTTAACTTAGCCGCAACTAGTTTGCGGGCCAGCACTGGAGCAGTTAAGAGTAACGACAGTGGTGAGCCTGTAACACATGCAAACCGTTCGATAACGTAAGGAAGGGACGCCGGTAAGGCACAAGCTACGGGTAGGGAGCAGGTAGAGATTGACTGGTGGGTCGAACTTTTATACGAGATTACTACGAGGACATATCTGAGTAAGAGAGCAGGTAGAGATATGAATCATGGTGTGTACGAAAACACGACAAACACGACACATATACACTTGATATTTGGCACACAATACACACCACAGCACGTATACTGACACACTACAAACACATGCACTGATATACTGACACGCACAGATATAGTGACACACACTACACACACATGCACTAATATACTAACACACACACATGCACTGATCACCACATACAGATATACTACCAAAGTTTTGTCCCCCAGCCCAGGCACACTACTGACATAGATGTACCTAGCATTACTATCTGTAACTAGCTTTGCATGCACTGCACTGACTCCTAACTAACCCTTAGTGCCTGTATTTAAACTTGTAACTGTGTGCTATGTACTATCTAACTGTGTGCTGTGTACTATCTAACTCTCTGTGTGCTGTGTACTATCTAACTCTGTGCAGATTAACTTGCAGTATAACACAGTCTCAGACCTTTTCTTCTAAAGTTTCCTCCCTCTCCATGCTGAATCCCAAGCAGCTCCGTTCTGTGTTAATAGCCCCGCCCCCAGCAGGCAGGACTGGGAGTCTCCAAATGCAGGGTCCTAAAGCCTGCCAATGTACTTCCGGTTTAGCGTTTTTATTTTTAAAATTGTACCAAACGCCCGGGAAAAAACGGGGCAATGCGGGAACAGAGAGGGGGTGCCGGGACAGCGGGAAAGGACCCCAAAAACGGGACAGTCCAGCCGAAAACGGGACGGTTGGGAGCTATGAGTGACAGTGCTGAGTGAGTCCAGCAGGCAGAATGCAGGAAGTGTAAAGGCAGATCAGCTCCTGTAACTTTCTATACAGGTTAACACAGCGCCACCTACTGGTTACTATCTGTAATTGCAGAATTTGGATCTAAATTAGGACTTGACTCGAGTATAAGTCGAGGTTAGGTTTTTAGGCCAATTTTAAAGCCTGAAAAATTCGACTTATACTCAAGTATATACGGTACATATATTTTTATGGGCTAGCCAGCCATCTATGTGTGTTAATATACAGCTGATGTCATTTTATGGGTTACCATTCCTGAGTTTTATGTTAAAATAAAGTGGTCTTTTTAATATATTTTTTAATATTACATACTTATTGGGGTTACTGTTTTTTGGATTTACATAATCAACTGTAAGACAGTTGATTATAGTCGTGAGGGGACCTCGACTATTACCCCATTTATTGAAGTCTTGAGGCTACTAGAGGGCATATCGATTTTTAAGTTCCTTACAAATTAAGAAAGGGACCTGTTAATTTTTTAAAGACGTGCAATGTAGACAACCCAGACAAGGATACACTCTGTATTTTCACTTCAAGTTAAGTTCCCATAGTAGGATCCAAACCTCCAAATTTAGAACTTAAAAATTCAATTTTCTCTCCTTTTGTAAGTCTTTATGCTGCTAAATCTTTGGAGTAATTTATTTCAAAACAAAATAAGTTATGTATTCTCTTGCTGTAGAGAAAAGTAAGTATACTTTATGTATACTGTTATCACTGTATCTGCCGTTTAGCAGAAACTCACAGGGAAAGTTAAATTTCTAGCTAGGTCAGTGTTTAATTGGGATCTTAAAGGGCATGTCCACCCCCAAAACTATAATCCCCCCAACTACTGGCCCCACCATGTAGTGTAGTTTAATCCTTACCTCACATCCCAACTCCATCTGGTTCTCCTGTAGTCCCCCCCCAAAGTTCCAAAAACTGCCCACCAGAGGCTAGCAGGTCCCATATAGGACACTGCCGCTACCTGGCCTCCCGGCGAGATTCCTGCCATGCGTGCTGCAAGCCTCTCCTCCCCTCCCCCCCGAACCTCTCCCTCCCTCTCCCTCCCTTCTACTATCCACTCTCCCCTAGCGAAAACCCCCTAAATTCTGCTCCCCCATGTCCCCCAGCCCCAAAAGCCCCAAACCAAACAAAAACAAAACCCAAAAACAGAGAAGACCGCCCTCAAAAACAAAAAAAAACAAAATAAACTCCAAAAAACGCAACGACCAACCAAAAAAAAAAACTCACAAACCCCTCACCGCACCCCCCCCCCCCCCCCCACCCCCCCCCCCCCCCCCCCCCCCCCCCACAGGCTATCTCACCGCATGTTTTTTTTTTTAAAAAAAAAGCGCCCCAACTCTGACTTACCTCCTTCCGCGTATTCTAACTCCGGCTGTCACTGATGACCGCTAGCCGCGTCCGTGGGGTATTGGTCCTGCGCTCAAGCCATCACAGACTCGACTGCCGTCCCGCCCCTCTGCTTGCATAAAAATTTGTATTTTAGGGTTGGACATAGCCTTTAAAGGTATGTCCCCCCTAAAATTTTATTTTTTTAATAAGATTTCCCGCATGGCTGCCCGACCCAACCGCTTATTTATATGTTCAGAAAGCCTCCCAAACTCTACTTTAAAATTAAAATTATAACAATATTCAACTTAATAAATAAATTAACCCAAATAACCCCACTCCTTCTCAACTAAATAACCCATCAAATAAAACCACCAATTACCCAACACACCCCTTACCCCCCCACCTCTCCTTCCCCTATTAAAATCTTATACAAAAAAAAACAAACCAACACACCTCCACTATCACTTCCTATACTTAAAACTCTTCTACCCTTCCCTCCTCAACCTCACTTACCCCCCTCCTTCGCCCACTTCCCCCCTACTAATCCCCCCCCTTCCCCCCCCCCTTTCCACTTCCCCCCCCACCCCTCCCCCCCCCACCCCACCCCCTACCTCATCTCTTCACTTCGCCCCTCTTCCCTCTCCTCCTTTTCCGCTCTACCTCTGCTCTTCATCTCCTCCCCACCCCCTCCCCCCCCCCCCTCCCCCTCTCCTTCCCCCCCCTTCACTTGCCCCCCCACACCCCCTCCCCTTCCCTCCTTCCCCTCTCGGTTCCCCCATCTCACCACATCCCCCCCCCCCTCTCCCCCTTCCCCACCACCTTCCCCCCTCCCCCCCCTTCACCCTCCTCCCCCTCCCACCCCCCCTACTCCACCCCCCGCCCTTCCCTTCCCTCCCCCCCCTTACCCCCCTCTCCCTCTTCTTACACCCTCCCACATAACCCCCTCTTACACTCCCCTTCCCCCCTTCCTTCTCCTCATCACCCTCACCCATTACTACTTACCTCCACCCACAACAACCCACCTTCTCTCACTTCTTCCTCACCCCCCTCTCCGTCCACTTCCCTTCACCCAAACTTCTTTACCCACACTTCCTTCCCCTCCAACCTTCCCCCCTCCACACCCTCTCCCTTCCCCCCCACACCCTCTCCTTCATAACAATTATCCCGTCCTATTCTCCCCCCCCCCCTTCCCCCTCCCCTCCCCCCCCCACCCTTCCTCCCCCTCCATCCATCCTCCCCAATACTTCATTCCTTTTCCCCCTCCCTTCCCCCTCCCGTTCCCTTCTTCCCCCCCCCCTTCTCCCATACATCTCCTACCAACCCCCACTTCCCCCCACCCTTCATCCCCACTACCCCTCTCTCTTCTCCCCCCATCCTCCTTCACCTCCTTCCCACACCTATCTACCCCCCTTCCTCACACACTTCCTTCTCCCCCTCCTTCATTCCTTCCCATCCTCTACAATCACCTCCCTTAATTAACAACTTAAACCTCCCCCCACATAACCTCCTTACCACTTCACTTTCCTTACCACTTCCCCCAACTTCCCCATTACCTACTCCTTATATACAAAAACATAACTTAAACTTATCTCCACTTACACCTCCTCCTTCCTTACATCCACCTTCCCACACCCACTTCCTTACCCAATATTAAAACCCACCCCGTCCACATCCTCTTTTATCCTTACATATCCTTCCTCCCTTCCCCCCACCCCTTCCCTCCACCTTCCCCCCTTCACTAATCCCCCCTCCCCCTTCCTTCTCATCCCCCTCCTCTCTCCCCCCCCCCCCCCCCCCCCACCCCTCCCTTCCTACCTTACCCGTCTACCCTCCCCACTCACCTTACCCCCCCCCCTTCCTTCCTCTTCCCCCACCCCCCTCCCACCCCCTCACCCCCGCCATCCCCTCCCCCACCCCTTCCCCTTCTTCATTACCCTCCCTCCCCCCCCCACTCCCTCCCCCTCCCCTCCCCTTCCCTCTTTCCCTCCCCGCCCCCCCCCCCCTCTCCTTTCCCCTCCCATCTCCTTCCCCCTTCCCCCCCCTTCCTTCTCCCTTCTTCCCTTCTTAACCCCCTCCCTTCACCGTCACCTCCCACTCCTCCTTCCCCACTTCCCACTTTTCCCCTCCCTTCCCCCCCCTAACCACCTGCTGCCCTTCCTTCCACACTTCCTCCCAACCCCACCCCAACTTCCTTTCCACGTTCACCCTTCCTCCTCCCACATCCCCTCCCTTAACAACACATCCCTTACCCCTTAACCACCCCCTCACCTCCCCCCTACTCCTCCTTCCCATCCCCACACCCCCCCCCCCCCGTCGTCCCACTCTACCTTCCCACCCCCCCCTCCCCCCCCACTTTCCCCCACCCCCACCCTCCCCACCAACTTCATTACAAAATCCCTTCCCCATTAAATCATTCACAAACACCCAACTTAACCCACTCTCCATCCTACCAACACTTTCAAAAAACTATTACTATACTTAAAACATTAAAATTAAACACTAAAACGTAACCAATACACATTTACCAACACTTAAAAAACACACCTTCTTAAATCACACAAATACTACTTAACTCACTTCATTCAATACCATATTCAACACTTCCAAACATATAAACAAACACTAAATAACAAATTAATAAAAAAACGCTACTTACAAACAAAAAAAAATAAAAAAAACAACATTAATCCTACTTCAAACAATTACATCACACTTACACATTCAACCCTCCGTATCCCCCGACCCCTTCCCCCCCCCCCTCCTTCCCCCCCCCCTCCCCCCACCTTACTATCCACCCTCCCCTCACCCTCCTTCCTCCTTCCCTCCCCCCACCCCACCTCCCTCCCCTTCTCCCCCCTTTCCTCCCCCCCCTCCTTCCACCTCCCCGTTTCCCCACCCCACTCACCCCCCCTTCCTTACCCCCCCCCTCTTCCCCCCTTCTTTCCCCATTCACACTCCACCACCTTATCCTTATCATCTCCTAAATCCTTACACAACACGTCCCCAATACACCCCAGACCTCCCCTTACCTCACCTCCCCTTCCTTTACCCCCCTTCACTCCCCCCCCCCCCCACTCCCTTCATCCCTCCCTCCCACCCCCCCCTCCCTTTCCTCCCTCCCCCTCCTCCCCTTCCCCCCCCCTTCTCCCCCCCCCTTCCTCTGCCTTCTCTTCCTCCTTCCCCTTCCCCCCCCCCCGCTTCCCTCCTTCCCCTCTCCTTCACCACCCCCCTCCTTCCTCACCCCCCACCCCTCTCCCACGCCTTCCACAACTTCCATCTCCTTCACCCTTCTCCCCCCCTCCCCCCCCCTCCCTCCCCCCCCCCCGCCCTCTTTCTAAACCTTTCCCCCTCCTTTCTCCCCTCCGCTTCTACCCCCTCCCCTCCCGCCCCCCTCCCTCCTCCTCTCCCTCCCCACCCCCCCCCCTTATCCCCCACCTCCCCACCCCCCCTCCTTTCCCTCCCCCTCCTCTCCCTCCTTTCCCCTCCTCCCTCCCCCCCCCTCCCCCTTACCCCCCTCACAACTCGACTTAACAAAAAACTTCCCTTAAATATTCATCCTCAAATACCACCCCCCCCCCCATCTCCCCCCTCTCCTCCCCCTTCCCCCCCTATCAACCCAACCCCCCCCCCCCCCCCCCCCACCCTCTTCCACACCTTCCTCCCATCCCCCCTCCTCCCCCTCCCCCCCCTCCATTCCCACTCCTCCTCCCCCCCCCCCCCCTTCCCCCTTCTCCTCCCCTCCCCTTCCCCACTTGCGCCCTTCACCCTCCCCTTCCTCCCCCCCCTCCCTCATTCCCTCTCCTTCCCTCCTCACACCCCCCTTCACCCCCCCCCTTCTAGCCCCCCCTCCTTCCCCCTTACTCTTCCCCCCCGCCCCCCCTTTCTCCCCCTCTCCCCCTCTCCTTCCTCCTTCCTCCTTCTCCTTCCTCTTCCCTTCCTTCCACCTTCCTTCCTCCCCCCCGCCCCTTTCCCCTCCTCTTCCCCCACCCTCCTCCCCCCCCCCCCCCCCTCTCCCCCCCTCCCTCCCACCCCCCTTCCCCTCCCCCCCCCCCCTCCCCCTTCCCCCCCCCTTCCTCCCCTCCCCCCCCCCCACCGTTCCCCTTCTGCCTCCCCTTCCCCCCCCCCCCCTCCTCCCCCCCCCCTCCCTCCCCCCCCTTCCACACCCCCCCCTCCCGTCCTTCCTTCCCCCCTCAGCCCCCACCTTCACCCCCTCCCCTCTCCTTCTCCCCCCCCCTTCCTTCCCCAACCCTCCATCCCCAACCTTCCCCCTTCACCCTCCCCCTCACCCCCACCCCTTCCCTCTTTACCTCCCTCCCCCCTCCCCCCCCCCCCCCCCGCCCCACCTCTTCTCCTCCCCCCCCCTCCCCCCCGTCTTCCCCCCACTCCCCCCCCCCCTCCTTCCCCCCCCTTCCACCTTCCCCCTCCTATACCCCCTCCCCCCCTCCTCCCCCCCTTCCTCCCCCTCCCGCCCCTCCCCCCCCCCCCCTCCGCCCCCCCACTCCCCGCCTTCTTCCCCCCTCCCCCCCTTCTTTCCCCTTCCCCCATCCTTACCCTCCTCTCCCCGTCCTATCACCCCCCTTCCCCCTTCCCTCCTTCCCCCCTTCGTCCTCCTTCCCTCCCCCTTCCCCCCCTTCCCCCTGGCCCTTGACCCTTAACCAATTCCATTACCATCTTCTGCCCACACTTCCCCCCACTTCCACCTCCTCCCCTACTCCCCTTCCCCCCTCCCCCCCCTTCCCCTATCATACCTTCCACCCCTACCTTCCACCCACTACCACCCTTCCCCACCCCCTCCTCCACACCTTCCCTACATTCTCCCCCTACCTCCCCCCCCTTCCCTCTCCTTATCCCACATCTCCTCCTCCCCCACCTCATCACCCCCTCCTTCCCCTTCCCTCCCCCTCCTTATCCCCCCCCTCTGTTCTATTCCCCCACAAAAAACTACTTATACAACTAGACATCCCAAAAATTCAACAAGTAAAAAAAAATAAACATAAACAGACAACTCAGATAATGCCAAAACAAAACTCAAAAATATTAAAAAAAAATGATAACTACTTAACCCTTAAATCCTTCATCTCCCCACCCTCTTCCCTCAACCCCCCCTACCCATACCCCCCCCCCCCCACTTCCCCCCCCCTCCCCCCCACCCCACGCCAACACACCAACCTTACCTCACCCCTCCTCTTCCACCTTTCTCCCCCCCCCCCTCCCCCCCCCTCTCCTTCCCCTAACCAACCCACAACCCACCTCCTCACTTACCTTCTATCTCTTCCCTCCCCCTTCCCCCGCCCCTCCCCCTCCACTCCCCCCCTTCCTCCTTCACTGCTACACCACCCTTAAACCACCCTCCCCCTCCCACCACTGCCACACTCTTCACCACCACACCCCTTATCATCCCCCCCTTCCCCCCCTTATCACCCTCTCCCCTATCCTACCACCTTCCTCCTCCCCCTCCCTTTCTCACCCCCCCCCACCCCCCCCCTCCCCCCCCCTTCCCCCCTTTTCCTCTCCCCCTTCCCTCCCATCACCCTCTCCACCCCACCGCCTTCCTCCCCCCGACTTCCCTCCCCGCCAGAGTTCTTAACTTGTTCGAAGCCTCCCACCTCGCCTCTCCTTCCCCCCCCCCTTCCCCCCCCCCTTACTCACTACCCCCAATAACCCCCATCCCACCAACCCCCCCTCACCCTCCAAACACCAATCCCTTCCCTTATTATCCCCCCCTTCCCTTACCACCCCCTAAGACTTAACTAAAATAATATAAAAAACTTATTACTTCTACACACTTAATTCTATTCTAAAATACTACCGTACCCCCACACCACCAACTTACCAACTTTCAATTAACACACATAAGAAACACTTCTAACAACATTAAAAAATTCTAACTTAAAAAATTAACACTATATAAATAAATTATAATAATATAAAAAAACATAAAAAATCTTAAATAAAGTAAAAAGAACGCTACGTAATAGAAAAAAAAAGAAATTATTATAAAAAAACTTAAAAACTAAACAAAATATTAATAATTTAAATACTTAAATTCATAAAAAAAATTATTAAAAAAAATCAATCGAAATAAAATATACAAAAACTTACAAAAAAAACTACTTAAAATTAAAAAACTACTAAAAATAAAAATAAAAATTAAAAAACGAAAATAAAATAATAATTAATTAAACTTAATTATAAACTCAAAATACTACTTAAAAAATTAAAAAAAATACACTTAATATTAAAAACCTACTTAACTCAAAAAAACAAAAAAAAAAATATTATAAAAAAACATTCCATAAAATTAAAAAAAAAACAAAAATAAAAAAAAATAAAAAAAATACTTAAAAAAAAAAATAAAACAAAAATTAAAAAAAACTCTACTTAAAATTATACAAATTAACATTAATAACGCTACTTAAAACTACTTAAAAAAAAATCGCCCTACTAAAATATAAAAACAAATAAATATAACTACTTATAACCGCACCGCCCGCAGCCACGGCGGGCCCGGGGGCCTCCCCTACTTTCCTCCCGCGCCTCCCGGCCCTCTGCTTGCGAGAAATGGTCAGGTCATGAGGGGCGGGACCAAGCCAGCCCGGCGTCTGTGATTGGCTGAGCGGCAGCCAATCACGGACGGCGGCTTGCGGCGCTCACTTCGGCGAGGAAAGAGAGAAGGTAAAAGTTTGGGGAGCTTATAAACATGTAAATATGCGTTGGGCTGGGCAGGCATGGGGATCTTATAGTTAAAGCTTTTAAGCTAGGGGGGCGGGAATCGGGGGAGGGAGGGGGAGAAGGGCTGCAGTACGCATGCCAAACTTCTCCTGGAGGCCAGGTAGGAGGCAGAGTCCTATATGGACTCTGCTATTCTCCTGGTGGGCATTTTTGGGACTTTGGGAGAACCATATGAGCTGGGATGTGAGGTAAGGATACACTCACTAAATAATGGGGCCATATTGGGGGGATTATAGTTTTGGGGGTGGACATGCCCTTTAAGCCTGGGTATACCGCCACTAGGCAATAGAATCAGGAGCGGGCTGCAGCAGTCCTATATGCACGGATCTCACACGGAAATAGTGGGTTAAAAACCTTCTTTATTTACACTTACATCAATACAGACAGGTTCATGTCTAATGCGTTTCGTGCCTAATCTGGCACTTCGTCAGAGACCCGGTCGGCCGGGACGAATCACTGTCAGTTACGGCAAAAGTTTTCCGTACAAAAATGAGTTGGATTGAAAAAGGTTTCATTGACCTTCAGAATAGTGAGGGTTTAATTCAATTTCAGTTAGGTACATAATAAAGAAATGCATTGCACAGAGCTGCACTAAGATCAGCTTCCATTATCTTCTCTTTGCAGCTGTGTACTATGTTATTACTATGTTTTTTTATAAGGGTTACTATTTAAAGGGGTAATATGAAAAGGAATGTAATCTGTGAGAGACTGTCAGATTTAAACCCTTTTTTATTAGGCTGGGTACACACGAACGGATGTTTTGTCCAGACCAAGCATTTGCTACTAGCGAGCGCTTGGCCGGGACAAATCACTGTTGGTCGTGGCAATGGTGGCCGACAGTTTGCACGATCAGCCATAATTTACCAACTGGTCTGAGAGTGGGCTCCCACACCACGCGATATTTCCGGCCGACCAACTGATACATGGCATTTAACCTCCCAAAGGTAATATCTATAATGGCAGCATTATTTTCAATTTATCTCTCTTTATTAGCAGTGTCAATCAATATGGTACCTCCTACTTATTCAAACGAACAGGTACTCCCAGGGTTAATAAAGCTTCTTGGTTTAGGAATTCCCCATCCCCATTTGTTCTCCAGAGGTCTAATTTAGCTGGATATCTACTTCAAAAGGACAAGATACACTGCAGCACATCCACAGACCTACCAGCGCGGTAGCCACAGGGCCTTAGCTTGAAACAAAGCTAAAAACAGATATCCGTTTCCCCTACAATTCATATTTCAAAATTATTCAAGGGAAGAACTTGTGTAATATTTTCTTAAATAATGTCAGTGGATGCTGACATTAAGGCCCATCTGTTGGAGTTGCCCTTTAAAATATGTAGTTCTTTTACAGACGTGTGGCAAAGAAATCACTCAGACCCTAGAAGATATATATATATATATATATAAACCAAACCGTATAAGAGGGCACTCTCGGGACTTTACACTCGATCAATTACACGTGTACGGATAGGATCAATGCATTTCGGCCATGATACGGGCCGTCCTCAGGATCACCATATCCGGTTTCTCTCACCATCTTAAAGGGCCGGGGGGGACACACCCCCTCGTACCCTTAACCCTATGTGCATAAAAATGTATCAGTGATAAAAATGAGACACCTAATTAACCAAATGAACCAAAATGACCAAAGCAAAATATGACAGTTAAAAAACCCCACACCCCTACTAGATAAAACCATCTCACACCGGACTGTACGCAAATCCGCTAATATTTTAGATTGTGACGCGATAGGGAGCTCGGGCACAATGTCGATCATTGACATTGACAAACCGGTCCCCCTATCGGTCCCATTACATTAGGAATCTGAATGTCCATCTTAGGAGAATTATAGGGAAAGATGATACATATTTTTTGTTACCGATTCGTTCTCAGTCACAATCTAAATCTTTATGGATTTGCGTACAGTCCGTGTGAGATGGTTTTATCTAGTAGGGGTGGTGGGTTTTTTAACTGTCATATTTTGCTTGGTCATTTTGGTTCATTTGGTTAATTAGGTGTCTCATTTTTATCACTGATACATTTTTATGCACATAGGGTTAGGGTACGAGGGTGTGTCCCCCCCGGCCCTTTAGATGGTGAGAGAAACCGGATATGGTGATCCTGAGGACGGCCCGTATCATGGCCGAAATGCATTGATCCTATCCGTACACGTGTATTGATCAGTGGTAAGTCCGCCGAGTGCCCTCTTATACGGTTTGTTTGGGTATTATTGAGTCGAGGTTTCTGCACCAGGGCAGTGTTTGTTCTGCGAAGGAGTGCGGACGTTTTTTGGAATGGTTTTATATATATATATATATATATATTATATAATATATATTTATATTCTATATATTTGATAAAGGTATAATTGCATAGAGAATTTTACAAAAAGTTAACTCAATCAACATAAATCATAATAGTGTAACAGAAAAATAAACATACACAAACCCTTAGTAAGCGATAATAAATGATAAAACAGATCGTAACCTTTAGTTACCAATAGTTTCAGGCAAAGGCTTAGCCTAGCGAGATAAAGTAGCCATATTATAAGTCTCCTTAGAGTTAGATGTAACTTGTCCTTGTTTAGATCACATACTGCAAAGTTCTCTGGTCTTCGTAGAATTCCAAGATTAAAGGGACACTATACTGAAAAAATTACTTTGCCCCATCTTATCTATAATTGAATACATGTAAGTAGCACTTACCTGATTTGCGTGTGTGGCGGCATGCCTTCAATCCAGCACACTTTAGTTTAGACAGCAGTATCCCCCCTCCCTCTTTTAACACCTCCCACTTCCATCCGACTGACTTTTCTCGCCACAACCCACTGTTAAGCCTGCACACAGCATTCAACTGTCAAAACTGTCACCATTCCAGCTACAGTATAACTCTCACAGAATAGTTTTTGACAGCAAAGAACTTGATTGACATGTGAAATAAGACATTTTAGATTGGATAGCTAAAGAAATAGGTTGGGAAGAATTATAGTCTTCAGTTATGGTCAATTTAATAAACCTATTTCTCTTTCAGCTTCAGGGGGACCCAGGTTACAGCAGGGCGGGTTAAGTAGCCAATCTCCAGGAGTGGACACTTAAAAGGTTAAAAGTTCAGGCTCTGGTTCTCCTCCCTACTTCCTTATACATTGTAGCACCAGAAGCCTGACTCAGTTTTATAAGTGTTTGTTTCAGGAGTTGGACATACTCCCTGCTGTGAGCTTATGAGATCTTCTGCAAAAAGCGATAGGGTTCATAATCCTGCTGCTCCCTTCGTGGGAGGGCATTCAGGTAAGTATATCTGTTGTATTCAATTAGATCAACTGGACTTGAAATGTAGTTCTTGAAGACGTTTCGCTAGTCACCGCTGCTTTCTCATTCAGAATGACTTGTACAAGAATCTGTGGCATTTCTACCCTGGAAATCCCACAATAGCATGTCACAGCCAGGTGTTAAGGGTGTGATTAGATAGTGCTAAGAGGTGTTATAGGAACGCCCAGAGTAAGGTGTTAAAACAGAATTGTACATGGCAGACAGTTGGTGTCGAACCCCCCCCATTGTACATGGCAGACAGTTGGTGTCGAACCCCCCCACCTCTATGTAGCAGGGGTCTCCGAGAAATTAAGAAGAATTTTCAAAAAACATCGTATCCCTGTCTGCTTTAAACCGAACAACACACTGAGGCACATATTGGTACATCCAAGAAGCCCAATAACCAAACACAAGAAACGACATCATATATGCGGTGCAGTGCAGTGAGAATGCTCTGATTTGTATGTGGGGGAGACCAAACAGCAACTGCATCAACGTATGGCCCAGCACAGAAAAGCCAATTCCTCGTCAGGACCAGCCGTGTATCTGGCATCTTAAGGATAAAGGACATACCTTTGAGATTGTAATGTTAACATACTTGGCGAAGGAACGTGACTGGTTCAAGAGAGGTGTTAAGGAGGCCATTATGTGAAAATAAAGAAACCAACCTAAATAGAGGTGGGGGGTTTCGACACCAACGTCTGCCATGTACAATGCTGTTTTAAACACTTACTCTGGGCGTTCCTATACACCCTCTTAGCCACTATCTAATCACACCCCTTAACACTGGCTGTGTATGCTAATTGGGATTTTCCAGGGTAGATAATTGCCACAGATTCTGTGCAATTCATTCTGAATTGAGAAAGCCAGTCGGATGACTAGCGAACGTCTTCAAGAACTACATTTCAAGTCCCGTTGATCAATTGATACAACATAGATATACCATGACCTGGATGAATGAGAATCGCTTCAAAGCATTCAGTTAATGTCCGCGCCTCTTCTGCTACTGGCACTTGTGCTCTTCGTGGGAGAGCAGAGATCAGGCAGAGCGGACCTAGTCCCCCTTCTTATGTCCCAGAGGGGCGGCACATAGTGCCTCTAAAGGCTAAAATGTCCCCCTCCGTATTCAGGTACTGGCACTTGCTCAGTGCAGCTGAGCTGTGATTGTATTGGCTGACCGGCGCTTCTCTTCCTGGCACGAGATTCTATTGGTGGGGAGGCGGGACTTCCTCCTTCTCATCCTTTCTGGCCCCTTGGTGCCTTATGCATCTTCTTTTTGAGCCTTGGTCCTGCGGTAGCTTTTTCTGTATGCTGTCACTGTAGGGGGTGTCCTCCTTATCCTTCCTGAGAGAATTGTTTCCTTTATTTCATGGAAGGTTTTTTTAAAAAAAAAAAAACGAACAAAACTTTTGTTTATCTTTCTACTGCTTTGACTATGTCTAGCAATGAGTTGCTCCCGCCCCGCTCCTAGGGCACAAACATTTCTCATATATTTTGCACTGCTTGCCAGGAAGAGTTGCACACCGGTCAGTCTGGCTCGATATGTGCCCCATGCAGTGCCCCACCTGACCCCCCCGCCTGTACATACTGGTCCAGCCGGTCAGGAACCCGACTGGACGATTTTCATACAATGGACAGGGACCCCAGACCACATCTGGAGGACATTCCCTCTCCAGCTGAGCAATCTCAGCAGGATGAGGATGACCTCTATAAAGAGGGGGAACCGGAACAAGAAATGCAGACAACATTCACGCCAACACCTGTTGATGCTTGAATAAGGTCAGTCCTTAAGTTTCTTAATTTTTAGGACCCAGAAGCTCCAGAGGACCCATCCAAGTCCTTATTCTTATGCTTCATCCTTTCTGTCCTATGATCAACTGGACAAAATTGTCCTTCAAAAATGGGAATCCCCAGAATGGCTTTTTTCATCAATCTCGCCAATTCCAAATCCGGTTTCCCTTCTTTAAGTAGGACGTTGAAAGATGGTCGGCCACTCCTACGGTCGATCCCCCAGTGGCTCGCATATCTAAGCCTACTACTATCCTTTTATCAGAGGCTGCTACCTTTAAGGATTCAATGGATCATTGTATAGAGGGTCTAATATAGACCTCTTTCACAGCCTTGGGTGCTGCCTTACACCCCATGTTTGCCATTGCATGGGTCGCGAATGCTTTGAAAGCCTGGCTTAACCAGCTTATCAGGAAGTCCTAACTAATACTACTAAATTGCTGTTGGACATTATCCAGGATCTATCCGATGCGGCTGTGTATATCATGGATGCAGTTGTCGAACAGGTTGATTGCTTGTTCATCTGCAACAGTAGCTGCAGCTAGATGGTCCCTGTGGCTTAAAGCCTGGGTTGTGGGCCCAGTGTCTAAACGCGCTCTCACCAATCTCACCAAAAAAACATTGCTCAGGCCACAGGAACATCAGGTAACTCATTGTTACCTCAATATCGCCCTCAGGGGCTTTTCCTCCTTTTCAACAGACTCCATCCTTTCACCCCTTTCGGGCCCCATCCGGAACTTCCTTTGAATTTGCAAGAGCTCCTCCTTCCCGGCAGGGCACCCCTCATCAGCCATCCTTGGCTGGCAGAAGAAGGGCCTTTCGTCCTTCAGGGACCTAGCCCAATCAGCATGACTTCCCTTCCTCATCCTCCGTGGTGGGACGTTGTCTTTTTTTTTTTTTTTAGGAGGCATGGCAAACTCCTTTCATGGATGCCTGGGTTTTAAAGGTGGTATCCCAGGGTAACTGGATAGAGTTTCCCTGCAGACTCCCCAGATGTGCTCTACGCCGCAAGACTCTAAAATGACCTATACAAGCTCTACTTCTCTACCAGGTGATTGCCCCAGTGCCCTCCAGAGGTTCTTTTATTGGTTTTCTGTTCTTTCTCCTGGTCCCCAAAAAGGACATATCCTTCCGTCTGGTGTTGGACCTCAAGGCACTTAACTTACATGTAGGGAAGGTTCATTTTTTTTTTTTTTTCATTTCGTGGTATGAGGTTGCGGGGAGATGTTTTATGTGTAGATTGATGATTTCTTGTATGATGTTTTCTGTTAGCGTGGGTATATCTTGTCTCCATTGGTTTATCCATCACGAATTAAATACAACACTCTTACCCTTCCCAAAAATAAAAGAGGCATCGCTTCCCAAATATCTGAAGCTCTACCAACATAGATCCTAACATCCAGAATAGTCAGGGCCTGTCTGCATTCCTCCTCAGAACTACTACACCCGCACCGACCTAGAACACAACTGGGTGCCTCCCAGGTCCCTATCCTCAATGCTGCATACACGTTTCTCGATCTCCCGTCAGAGTAGGAATAACCCTTTGCGGATGTCGGGCTGTAGCATGGAACCGAGCCCGCTGCCGCGATGGGCCTGAAACGCGCACTCATTGTGGCTGCCATTCATAACACCCAATTCCCAGGAGGGGAGGCTCACATGTTTCGACAGATGCGAACGGGGGGGCTAGAAACGATTCGAGGATTGGAGATCATGACCCACTGACAAAGACCCCATACTTTCTCACAGACAAAGAATAAATTTCCCAGTTGTGGGACCTACTCTATTCACTATTACAAGCCAGCAGCTATGTCTCAGAAATCACTTCCAGTCTGAGGAAGCAGACTCGAATAACCCAAGACCACCCTAACGATCCCAGAACAGAGTCTGAACTCTTATCTAACGCAATCCACCTCCTGCAACAACACTCACCCCTTCAACCACACACCCAAGCATAACCACTGGAGCCGAGCATCTACCCCCCGCTCCGAAACATCCATCCAAGCCATCCATCAATCTACACATAAAACATTCTCACCGCGCAACCTCATACCACGAAATGACTCTGCGTACTTGCACGGGGCTACCTCTCACCATTAGGTTGGGGAGGATCAGGGGTCTGCCCATCCTCTGTGCCCAAAACTGCCAAGATCCCCCCATACTTGGTCGTGTCCGGTTATCCAGGATTCTGGAAAACAAGTAGCTACATTCTCTCCACACAACACTTAGTCAATTTGTCCCCCTAACACCACTCTGGCAATATTTTGACACCCGAACACCACAACACCCAATTAACCTTTAGTGAAGCTCAAAGTTCTTCTCAACATATCATGCAGCCGCCAGAAAAACCATATCCACAATGGATAACACCCACCCCACCATCCCTAAAGCTATTCAAACCAAACTGTCAATACTATTCCGAATGGATGGGGAAGCACATTAGCCAAAGCAAACAAAGTCAAACATTCTTCAAACTCTGGGAAGCTTTATTGACATTTATATTACCCCGCATCATCAACAAAATATTCACAAACTGCTTCCACATAACAGTATGGTACACAGAACAAACCCGAGCCATAATCCCCCAATCTCTCTAACAGAATGATCATGGTCAAGCCTGCGCGTTACTACTACTCTCTCCCCCACCTCCCTCGGCCCCCTCCTCTGGCCACACCGGTACTGGCCCCCGCCCGCTCTTTGGGCGACAGAATAATGACAGTATGATATTTTTGTCACAACTTGAAGTTAGGCAACTGTTAACTAAGTTATTTAATTTTAGAACCCGCAAACTATTGCGGTATTAGTAAAAATAATAAAATAATACAGAGCTCGAGATGCGGACGCAAATACTTTATAAGCAACAATAATAGTAATATGAATCATGGTGGATATCTGTACAATGACTCTGTTCAATGGTCGCTAGTAGAGAATATACAATGGATGACTACTGCAACGAAAATCATTGAATCTCCTTATCCTGACCCCCCGTCCCAATGAATATCGCAATGACAAATTGTTATCCTCACCTGTCTTTTTCTAATGTGATTACTGAGTATACTAATATGCAATAGTTGTGCCAACTTTGCGCTACCTACTAGTTTTATCTGTAACTCCCATCTCTATTCTCATAAAAATTTTTATAAAAAAAAAAAAAAAATGAACCTTCCCCTCATGTAGTTAATTGCCTTGAGTCAACACCAGACGGAGGATATGTCCTTTTTGGGACCAGGAAAAAAAAGAAAGAACAGTAAACCCATAAAAGAACCTCTGGAGGGCACTGTGGGCAGATCAACCTGTAGAGAAGTAGAGGCTGTATAGGTCCATTTAGAGTCTTGCGGGCGAGAGCACATCTGGGTATTCTTCAGGGAAACTCTATCCAGTTACCCTGGGATCCACCTTTAAAACCCATGATCCATGGAAGGAGTTTGCCATGCCTCCTAAAAAAAAAAAAAGGACAACGTCCCACACGGAGGATGAGGAAGGGAAGTCCTGCTGATTGGGCTAGGTCCCTGAGACGAAAGGCCCTTCTCTGCCAGCCAAGGATGGCAGATGAGGGTGGCCTGCCGGGAAGGAGGAGCCTTGCAATTCAAAGGAAGTTTCCGAGGGGCCCGAAGGGGTGAAAGGAGGGAGTCTGTTGAAAAGGAGGAAAAGCCTTAGGGCGATATTGAGGACCAGGAGTTACCGATTTCCTGTGGCCTGATCAAATGTTTTTTTTGGTGAGATTGGTGAGATCGCTTTTGACACTGGGCCCACAACCCAGGCTTAAGCACAGGACCATCTAGGCTGTCAGCTCAACTGTGGCAGATGACAAGCAATCACCTGTTCGCCACTGGCAATCCATGATAAACACAGCCGCATCTGGGATAGATCCGGATAATGTCGCAACAGCAATTTAGTAGTATTAGTTAGGACTTCCTGATAAGCTTGTTAAGCCAGGCTTTCAAAGCATTCGCGACCATGCAATGGCAAACATTGGGTTTAGGCAGACCCGGCTGTGAAAGAGGTCTATATAGACCCTCTATATACCAGATCCATTGAATCCTTAAAGTAGCAGCTCTGATAAAAGGCTAGTAGTGGCTAGATATTCGAGCCACTGGGGATCGACGTAGGATGGCGACCATCTTTCACGTCCTACTTAAAGAAGGGAAACCGGATTTGGAATTGGCGAGATTGATGAAAAAAGCCATTCTGGGGATCCCATTTTTGAAGGCCATTTTTGTCCATTTGATCTAGGACAAATGATGAGCAAAGAATAAGGACTGGATGGGTCCTCTGGAGTTTCTGGGTCCTAAAAATTAAGAAACTTAGGACTGACCTTATTCAAGCAATCACAGGTTGTTGGCGTGAATGTTGTCTGCATTTCTTGTTCCGGTTCCCCCCCTCTTTATAGAGGTCATCCTCATCCTCTGAGAT
The DNA here is from genome assembly GCA_019447015.1 of Hymenochirus boettgeri. NCBI lineage: Eukaryota > Metazoa > Chordata > Amphibia > Anura > Pipidae > Hymenochirus > Hymenochirus boettgeri. The sequence continues at coordinate 186,841,520 of CM033471.1, forward strand.
TGCTCAGCTGGAGAGAGGTCCTTCCATATGTGTCTGGTGTCCCTGTCCATTGTATGAATCGTCCAGTCGGGTTCCTGACCGCTGGACCAGTAATGTACAGCGGGGGGTATCAGGTGGGTTTCACTGCATGGTGCACATATCGAGCCGACTGACCGGTTTTGCAACGCTTCCCCTGGCAAGCAGTGCAAAATATAGGAGAAATGTTGTGCCCTAGGAGCGGGGCGGGAGCAACTCACATGCTATGACAAATAGTCAAAGTCAGTTAGAAAGGATAAACAAAGTTTTGTTTGAAGGTTTGTTATGCCATATGTATTTGCGGAAAATGGTATTTATGTGTTTCATGTCTTTCCGGGATAGAAATATTGGCAAGGTTTGTAATAAGTAAAGTAACTTGGGGAACAATATCATCTTTATGAGATTAGCTCGACCTGTGAAAGAAAGGGGAAACTTTCCCCATGCGTTCAATGTATCTGTCATTCTGGTTATAAGTGGTGGGATGTTTTTTGAGTATAACAGGTCTATTTGTTTAGGGAGGAGGGTTCCTAGGTATGTTATGGTTGTGGTGGCCCATTTGAATGGGAAGTTATCTGACCAGCTTGGGGGGCCGCCTGTTCCTAGGAGAAGTGCTTCAGATTTTGTTGTAATTGACCTGTAGTCCTGAGAGTCTCTCAAACCCTGCCAACTCATCCATTATGGCTGGTATAGATTGTAGGGGTCTGGACACGAATAGAAGGATATCATCTGCGTAAGCTGAGAGTTTTAGATCTTCTTTACCAATTTTGATGCCTGTGAATTGTTTATTGTTGGATATAGTTCTGAGTAGTGGGTCTATGCTGAGGTTGAACAGCAAGGGAGAGAGAGGACAACCCTGTCTTGTCCCTCTACCGGTTTGGAAAGTTTGTGAGTTGGTGTTGTTTATTAGTAAGGAGGTGTTGGTATTTTTATGTAGGAATGTGATTAACCTGATGAAGTTGGGTCCAAAGTTACGTGCGATAAGGATTTTATGTAAAAATTCCCAGGAAACTTTATCGAAGGCCGTATCTGCATCTAAACTTAACAGGATCTCTTGGGAGTGGGGTCTGGTGGAGTGGGCTGAAATAGCCGCTATGGCGGTGCGTATGGCTTTGGTGGTGTTCCTGCCTTTGGTGAAACCTAGTTGTGAGTTAGTGATTAAGTCTGGCATAATTTGGCTGAGTCTGTTTGCTATTATTTTTGTTAAGATTTTATAATCTTTGTTTAATAATGATATTGGCCTGTACGATTGGACTAGTAGTGGGTCTTTGTTTGGTTTGAGTAAGAGGATGGTTTGTGAGTCGTTGAAGTTTTGGATATGAGTTTCTTGAGTGAGTATGTTATTGTATAGGTCAGTGAGGGTAGGGAGTATATGAGGGTTAAGTAGTTTGTAGTATTCTGCAGGGAAGCCGTCTGGGCCTGGGGCTTTGGTATTGTGAAGTGATTTAATGACTTTGGAGATTTCTTGTTGGGTTATTGTGCGATTGAGAGATTCTTGTTGTTCCACTGTAAGTTGGGGAAGGAAGCATGTTTCTATATAGTTATCCGCCTCTTTAGCTGGTGAGGCGCGTGGGGCATATAGAGACCCGAAATATTGTAGGAAATATTGTTGTATCTCAGGCTGGGAGGTCATGGTTTGGTTTGTATTGGTGTTATGAATTTGTAGTATCGGGCAGCGGGAGCGTTGCGGTTTTGTTAATCTTGCTAGTAATGTGCCTGTTCGGTTTCCCCATCTGTGGTATTTGTTTCTTCTGGCGTCTACCGACCACCGTGCCTGACCCAGAAGATAATAGGTTTTTTGTCGATGTATAGTATTCTCTGTTTGTTTCAGTGGGGTCATTAATGTACCGGCTGCATGCCTCTCGAAGGTCACGGTCGAGTTGAGAGAATTTCTCCCTATAGGCCTTTTTCTTGTGTGAAACATAAGCTATTATGTGTCCCCTCATCACCGCCTTGGAGGCCTGCCAGAAGAGAGCAGGGTCCTCCATATGTGTCATGTTGTCGTCTACATAGTTCTGCCATTGGGTGGTTATGAATATTCTAAAGTCCTCTGAGTCATAGAGGTATGCCGGAAATCTCCAATGGTTTGCTCTAGTAGATTGAGTGTTCAGGTTTATTGATAGCTCGACTGGGGCATGGTCCGAGATTAGGATGTTGTTTATGAACGTGTTAGCCGTGAGCGGGAATAGTTAATTGGATATCAGGATATTATCAATACGTGAGTGTGAGTAGTGAGGGTGGGAGTAAAAGCTGTATTGTCTGGTAGTTGGGTGTTGTAATCTCCAGGGATCGCAAAGTCCTAGCTGTGAGATTATTTCCAGGAGGGGAGAGGGTGTGGCGACAGGGGTTTGTCTAGGTCCCACTCTGTCGATGGAGCTGTCTAGAATCGTGTTAAAATCTCCGCCTAAGAAAATTTGGTGTTTTGGTTTGGCCAGCAGCTGTCTCAGAAGGGTGGAGTAAAAGTCTGTGTTAGTCCCATTTGGGGCGTAGATATTTGCTATGGTGTATGTTGTGTTTTTAATCTCCAGGTCTAGGATCAGGAATCTGCCCGCGGGGTCTTTCACCACGTCCAGTATTGTGACTGGTATATCTTTGTGTATCAGTATGGCTACTCCTTTTGATTTAGATGTATTTGAGGCTGTTATGCAGTGTGAGATCCATGGTGCCTTTAATGTTCCTTCTTCGGATTGTTTCCAATGTGTCTCTTGTAGTAGGACTATATGTGCGTGTAGCCTCTTTAAATGGGTGAGCACCCTTCTGCGTTTTACTGGTGTGTTTAGTCCGTCAACATTCCAGGAGACCATTTTGACTTGGTTTAGTTTATCATGGTCAATTAGTGTGTTGTTTTTGGTTTGAATATGTGTGAGGTGTGTGGACTTGCCTGTATTCCCTGTCCCAGCGAGCAGGGAGGTATCAGGGCTTTTCTCTGTGGATGGGGTGTCTCCTGCGCGGCTCCCCCCCCCCCCCCCGGGGACTTGGTGATGGCTGAAAAAAAAGAAGAGGTTAGGCAAGGCATAAAAACAATTTAAACTGGTTAAACATAACATTGAAACACATACCGTAATAACTTATTATTCATTAGGAAAGCAATTAAGGTGGCTCTGTTAGAAGAGTGGGCTGGTCCGAGCCCCAGACATTGTGTAGGTTCCTTTTGGGTGTTGTAAAGTTTGTCAGTGGGTTTAATTTAGTTGTTTCCCAGGTAATGGGTTGAAGCTTCCTCCGGTGTGTTATATAGTTGGGATCTGCCATTGTCTGTTACTCTCAGTTTGGCAGGATACAGCATTTGGAATTTTATATTATGTTCGTGTAGGTATTGGCAGACCGGGTTAAATGCTTTCCTTTTGGCACTTATCATTGTAGAGAAATCCTGGAACAGTAGTAGTTTGTGGTTGTTGACTTCAAGATTTTTCATTTTCCGGTATGCTTGTAGGATTAGTTCCTTGTCCCTGAAGTCCAGTAGTTTCATAATCACTGGCCTGGGTTTCTCATTGTTTTGTCTATTCTCAGGACCAATTCTGTGGATTCTTTCAGTCTGCAGTTCATTGTGGTGTGGTGTTATTCCAAGCGTGTTTATTAGATCGTGGGTGATGAAGTGGGTTAGGGCTTGGCCTTTGTATGTTTCAGGTATGCCAATAATTCTCAGGTTATTTCTCCTTGTGCGATTTTCCAAGTCGTCCAGTTTGTCTTGGAGTTGTTGAAGCATATTGTGTTGTTGTCTGGAGGAGTTTTCCATGGGGGTTAAAGAGTCTTCCATGTTGTTGATTCTGGTCTCCAGGGTTGAGATTCTTTGGGTGTTATCCGTAACCTGGGAAAGGGCAGAGGAGATGGAGGAGTGTAGTACTTCCAGTCTCTTGTCGAGTAGTGGCATTATTAGATTAGATACTTCCGTTGCTATTTTGGCTGCTTGGTCTGTGAAAGTTGTTTGTGGGTCAGAGGTTTGAGAGATGGGGGTTTCATCTTCAGATGATACATCATTCTCCTCTAGAGGTGAGGCAGGTAGTTTGTTTGAGTTCTTGGGCATATCCTTATGTCTTTGTGGTTTTGGGGTTTGTGGTTTGTCTTTATTGTTTGAGGTGTTGTGGGTAGCAGTGCCGGAGGAAGTTTGTTGGTCAGCTTTTTTGTTTCTTTTACCCATATCTGAGTTTGATTTTTCTATGTATTTGTCCATACTATAAGTTAGTGGTTTTCCGTGGTAAAATAAATGTGTTTCTATGGTAGATGGATCTTGTAAGATAGATGTCGGGGGCTCTTAGGGATTGTCTATTTACATGCTTAGGTCATTCGATATTTGACATTCTTAATTGGGATTTGTGGGTTCAAGTTGAAGTATTTTTGTAGAGAATATCCAGGGTTCTGGTGTAGCTTCCTTGTATCGGTATGACTTGTTTCGGTTGGATACAGATGGGGTGGTGACTGGAATTCAACGTGGGTATGTACTGTGGGGTGAGGGAATTGGGTTTAGTTATAGATGCGTTAATGGTGGGGGTTCAGCAGAGGTACCTTCAAAGGGGAGTATTTGGAGTTAGATGTAGGTGGTGTGGTGGTCCAGGTTTAGCAGTAGTGGTTATGGGAGTGACAGGTTATCACTTTGGTTCGATGTAGGATTCACTTGCGTATAGGTGATGGTGGAGGCGTCTGTTGCTCTTGAGGCAGACTCAGACCCGGCGTGGGTATGACCTGCTTGGCAGCCAGAAGGTAGGTATTAAGGGGTCTACTCGGGACCGCAGGTGCCTCAATTGGTTGGATGGCCACTGGTGTTATAGATGGCAGTCAGTCTTAGTATTGTTGTGAGGCTTAGACCGCGTGGGCTTATTCCAGAGTTAGGTTTGGGCCTTGGTTCTGGTTTCGCGCTGGGGGGCTCCCACGTGGATCGCGACCCCCCAGTCTCCTGGGCTAGGACGTGGGGCCTTTGGATGGTTTGCGGTGGGGCGCCGCTTGTTGCGCCGGGGCCGGTGGCTGGAACCCCGCGGTGACTCCGGGTCACACGGACCCTCGGACAGTCTCAATGTTCGTACGGGTGGGTCGGGTACTAAGTCTATGGGTTGCTGTCTAGGGCCCGGGTCCCACATGGTCCCTCTTTGGTTGGTCAGAGTCGGGCCTTGGCTGGGTCCGCTCTGGGGGATCTGGCCACGTGGTTAGGGCCTGTGTGCGATGCGGCAAGTACCTGGGTTCCAGCGGTGTGGGGTCGGTGTCGGCCGCGGGTCTCCCCCCGGGCCCGGTAATGCGGTTGGGTCCTCCTGTGGGATCCTCGTCTGATGCCGGTGGGGCTGTGAGGTCGGCGGGGTAATGGAGTTGGTGGTGGAGCTCCTTTGTGGCGGGCTCTGGCTGTAGGGCGGGTGTTAAGTGCGTTCTCCCGCTAGCTCAGCCTAACTTCGGGGATGGTGGAGGTTGCAGCTGGGTGGTTATCGATGTTATTTGTTGGGGGGATATCACTTTTCGATCCCTTGCATTGGTTTTTGGCTGTTTTCACCTCTTTGTGCTCCTGGGTGTACAGAGCTCAGTTAAAATGCGTCCGCTCTCGGCGCCCCGCCCCCGGAAGTTGGGAAGGTTCATTTAAAGACAGAGTCATTAAGATCCATCATATGGGCCATTGAACCTGGAGTTTTTTTCCCTAGTTTCCCTGGATATACAGGACACCTACTTACATGTCACCATTGGGCCAGGCCACCACCACTTCCTCAGATTTGCGGTATGGCCACTACATTTCCAATTTAAGCCCGGAGTCTTTACCAAATTTATAGCGTGTCAGGTAGCCTTCATCCACCTTCAAGGGATCCTTTTTCTCCCGTATCTGGACGACCTTCTAATCCCGGCTCCAACTCTTAATAAGGAGGACACCCCCTACAGTGACAGTATACAGAAAGGACCAAGGCTCCAAAAAGAAGATGCATAAGGCACCAAGGGTCCAGAAAGGATGAGAAGGAGGAAGTCCTGCCTCCCCACCAATAGAATCTCGTGCCAGGAAGAGAAGCGCCGGTCAGCCAATACAATCACAGCTCAGCTGCACTGAGCAAGTGCCAGTACCTGAATGCGGAGGGGGACATTTTAACCTTTAGAGGCACAATGTGCTGCCCCTCTGGGGCATAAGAAGGGGGACTAGGTCCGCTCTGCATGATCTCTGCTCTCCCACGAAGAGCACAAGTGCCAGTAGCAGAAGAGGCGCATGTTCGGCAGCATGTATCCCAGTGCTCTCAAATCCTGACACAATTTGGTTGGATTGATAATAAGTCTTCACCACTTCCCAGTCATTGCATACCATTTCTAGGCATGATATTAGACAATTCACTGCAGAGGATCCTTTTTCTTCTGGAGAAGGCAACTGCCATCAGACTGATGACACTTTAAACTATCCATTGGAAAAGCCATGCATCTGGTCGGCAAAAGGATATCAGCCACAGACGCAATCACTTACGCGATGTTTAATTTCCGGCCCCTGCAGTTCCTACACTGGAGTACCATGGAAGACAACCTTCGGTTGGCAGAACTCTCTATCTCCCTCTGTAGACGGAGGTGCCAGTCTGATTGCAGCCCATTTTTCTAGCTCCGTACCATTGGTCCAACCTTCTGACAGGCAAAAGTGTCTGTGTCTCTGTGGCCTACCTCAACCATCAGGGAAGCACTCAATGCTAAATGGCAATGGCAGAGACTTGCTGAATTCCTACATAGGCAACACACTTTCTGCCAGTCCCTTCATTTGGGGGGTGCTGAACGAGGAGTCAGACTTCCTCACCCGGTATTCCCTTGATCCAGCAATGTGGTCCCTCCATCAGGAGGTGTTAGAAACACTGTCCCTCAGGTGTGGGAGACCAGAAATAGATGTTATGGTAAACTTCGTAGATGCCCTAGTGGCACCTCTTCTATCCTTCATTTCACGGCTATTAAAGAAGATAAAAAGGCATGGGTTACCTGCCATCCTTATAGCTCCTCGGTGGTCAAGAAGAGCTTGGTTCTCAGACCACTTCATCCACACCTGTCTCAGGGACCCTTCCTCCAGGGTCTCATTTTAATGGCGTTGTGTTTGAAACCTCTCCTTAGAAAGCAAGGCTTCCCCCATCTGTGATTTTCTATGATGCTGGTGGCTAGGAAACCTTTATCAGCCAAGATATATCGGCGTATATGGCAGAGCTGCACCTCCTGGTCCTCCTCCAGGGGTTTCCCCGTCTCAGTTTTGCCCTGTCCAGATTGTTGAGTTTCCTAGAGTCTGGTCTAGTTTTTGGATTTTCCTTAGGTACCTTGAAGGTTCAGGTTTCTGCCATCTTGGTGTATTTCCATCGCAAGCAGGTGCATTGGAAAGTCATTCAGACTTTTATGCACGGAGTGGCTCACATTGGCCCCCTTGCCGATCCAATGTGCTACCATGGAACATCTTCTTAGTCCTTTGGATTTTTCAAGGGTCATCGTTGGAACCTCTTTCTTAGGTTCCCTTGTCTCTTCTATCCTGGAAGATGTTTTTTCTTCTGGTTATTACCCCTATCCACAGATCATCTGAGTTAGCGGCTCTATCAGTAGAAATAGTCAGGCTTATCTCTACTGTGGGACAAAGCTATCCTTAGCCCTCATCCAGCCTTTCTTCCGAAAGCGGTTCCCTCGTTCTACCTCAATCAGGAGATAGTGGTACCCTCCTTTTATCCATGGCCTTCCTCTCCCAAGGAAAAGAGGCTTCTTTCCCTGGACTTTGTCTGAGCTCTGGAATTACATTTCTCATACAGGATGTTTTTCGCAACTCTTGTTCATTTTTCTGGTGGGTACTCGTCGGCAATCTAGGGCCTCGCCTCAGGCATTGGCCTTTTGGCTGGGGCTGCTCATCCCTTGCGGGTTGCAGCCTATTTATCACGGGAGCTGGGTGACCCTATCAGCTTCAGTAACAAAATCCTCTTTTTCCGGTATTAATGCCCTTTAAGAACCTCTCTATAGATTCAATGTAGGCCAAACTTCAAGTCAGACATCAAGTAAAGCCAGCAAGATGATCAACACATCAGGGAACAGCCAAAGTAAAAGCAAAGTGCAAATGTGGTGCTTTCATCTAACTATGGCTGTCATAGTTTTAGACGTTGCATCTAAATAAAGTAATATGCCGCCTGCATATAGTCCTGTTGTTTCTTTGTATTGACCCAATCACAGACCCCTTACAGATTGATTACTTCAAGTATTTCTTTGGACAGGGTGAATAAATATTAGGATAATGGGCATCCCTGGCGAGTTCCTCTATGTATATGATAGGCAGGTATTGTTTTGCCATTTATTGATATTCTGGCTCTGGGTTTAGCATATAGCAATTGGGTCCATTTTATAAACGCTTGCCCTAAGCTATATTTGTGCAGGCATGCCAACAGGAATTCCCACTTTATCAAGTCGAATGCCCTCCTGGCATCCAGAAAAAGCAAAGCACTGTGTCCTGAGTTGTCATGGTCTAACTGTGTTTGTATTATTGTTTTGTGAATATTAAGAGAGGTGGATTTTCCCTGCATGAATCCGGTTTGATCCTCTGCAATTAGGGATAAAATTATCTGCTGTAGGCCAGTTTGCTAGAATTTTATAGTCGCTGTTAAGCAGCGATATGAGTCTGTATGAGCTGTTTTCCAGGGGGTCTTTGTCTGGCTTCAACAATACAATGATTGTGGCATTATAGAATGAGTCCGTGAGATAGCCCTTAGTCCATGCTTTATTGTATTGTTCTGTCAATTTTGGGGCTAGTAAGTCTATGTTTCTAATATAAGTTTCCAAGGGTAAACCATCTGGGACTGAGGCCTTACCCCTGGCCAGATTCACAATTGCCTGTCTGACCTCTGTTTCAGTTATTTTCTCTCCCAATTGTACGCATTGTGTTGGGGTTATGACTGGTAAGGTAATATCGGCTAAATAAGTTTCTATTTGGTCTTTTGTGTGTTCCAGTTGTGTTTGATACAACGCTTCATAGTTCATTTATGGAAACTTTTGATATTGCTGTTTGTTCTGTAATTACTCTCCCATTTACATTTTTTATTTCTAATATTATTTTTGTCTCTTTTTCTTGGTCATCCATGCCAGTAGTTTTGCTGATTGATTACCTAGCTCAAAAAACTTTTGTTGCCTAAAGTGATGTTTACATCAGGGCTGGACAAATCCTCCAAATTTTTAGGAGCCAGCAACTTCATCCCTCCCAAAGTTTTTTGATGGACAGGTAGTTTGCGATTTAATATATGAGTGGATTACCGTATATACTTGAGTATAAGTCGAATTTTTCAGGCTTTAAAATTAGCCTGAAAACCTAATCTCGACTTATACTCAGGTCAAGTCCTAATTTAGATTCAAATTCTGCAATTGCGTATTGTAACCAGTAGGTGACGCTGTGTTAACCTGCATAGAAAGTTACAGGAACTGATCTGCCTTTAAACTTCCTGCTTCCTGTAGTCTGGCTGCTGGACTCACTCAGCACTGTCACTGCTCATCTGGATGCTGTAAATCTGATGGGTCTTAGTTTGGAGCAAAAGACAGCTGCTAGTACAGTGCAAATGACAGCTTGAAACTACAAGTCTCAGGTGACATTTTTAACTATTGGGGTCAGAGAGTCCTTTACTATATGGGGTCAGAGGGCCCTTTACAATATGGGGTTCAGGAGAATTGTAAATGATGGTAAGCTTAATTAAAAGTTTACTGAACCTTGCCACTCCACATGTTTAGAAACTGAAACTCCCAGCAACAAAGCATGCTGGGAGTTGTAGTTTCCAAACATCTGGAGTGCCAAGGAATTGGAGGTTACTGGTACTGGATTTGGCTATTACTGTATGGGATTCATGTATGGGAATTCTACTGTCCATTTAAAGGGCAACTAAAGCCTAAAAACAACACAGAATCAGAAGGCAGTAGTGGTGATAATTTCTACCCTCGACTTATACTCGAGTCGATCAGTTTTTACAAAAATTTTCAGGTAAAAATAGGTACCTCGGCTTATACTCGAGTATATACGGAATAAACACCCACGGAGGTAAGCCTTAAGTGCATCCCATTGTAACCCCAAGGGGACATCATGTTGGGTTTTTTTTTCTGTTATTTTATCTGGTTCTGGAATGAGGATTAGCCAGAAAGTTTTTAGTCACCAGGTTTGTAATTCAGGTCTCTCTCCAGAGGTTTGCACCTTCAGGAGAATTGGAGAGTGATCAGATTATAGTCTATTATAAAATGCACAGTATATTCTTTATAGGGTTTTGTACGTGGAGGATTGGATTCTCTGGTAGAGGGATGCCTTGCTCACAACAAATCTACCGATTCTAATTCTGCTGTTGCTTTACATAATTTGGTGGTTGAGTTCAACATAATTGGAGTTTGTTGTTAGGATGTGGGCCAAAAGCGGTCCCAGTTTTTTGACATTAGCATATTAAAGGGCATGTCCACCCCGAAATGTAACTTTTGATATGCGGTAGGGCATGCTCCCCCAACCCCAACCGCATTAATATAATTGTTAGAAAGTTCCCCGATTCTTACTTACCTGCCCTCTCTCCTCCGCCGCAGTGTTCCGGCCCTCTGCTTGCATGGAATTACAAGCAGGGGGCGGGGCCGGCAGCCACGTCCGTGATTGGCTGAGAGGCAGCCAATCACGGTCGCGGCTGCCAGGAGTTCTGAACAGCGGAGGAGAGAGGGAAGGTAAGTAAAGATTGGGGGACTTTCTGACAATTATATTAATGCGGTTGGGGCTGGGGGAGCATGCCCTACCGCATACCCAAAGGGTTTAAGTTAGGGGAGGGAGAGAAAAACGGGAAGGAGGGGGGGGGAGGGCTCACTGAGCATCCTCAACCTTGACGAGTTAGGAATCTCAGGCACACATGAGTCACACTGCTCCTACAGAGCATTTTTCCTGGATTTTGGAGGGTCACAGCAGGGGAACTATTTTGAGCGGAATGTAAGGTAGGATTGTTTTAAAACTACTTGATGTGGCCAGTAAGGGGTTAAATTTTAGTTTTGGGGGTGGACATGCCCTTTAAAGTCTCCAGCACATATTACTCGTGCTATAGGGTAGGCCATCACCAGCTGTAGGAGGTGTCTAAATATTATTGTGCCTGCTTCGGGGGGATTGCATACATTAATCAATACAAAGGGGGTATTATAAATTTCTGTTGCAACACTTATAAATATACCATGGATATCTTTGTGTGCTTGTAGTATTTTATATTTCACTGTTGTCCCAATTAGCAGTGCTACACCTCTGGAGCAGCTTGTATGATGGCTATAACATGCCCACCCATGCTCCCTGTGGATTGTGACCTGTACTATGCTTCTACTGTAAAAATACTATATCTTTTGGTGGGCTATTGTGGAGAACACAGCAGTATGCTTAACTGGGTCTTGCATGCCCCTGACTTTCCAGGACAACATTTCAGGAATACATCTTCTAGCGTTAATAATATGCTACTGTTGCCACTCTGATCACTTACTGCGCAGATGACGGACCTGGTTTTTGTATCTCCACTAGTGTACATCATCCGGTGGAATTTGACCATGGTTTTTGTCCTTGTTACCTGTAAAAATAAAACGGAATAATTCCAAAATGTTAAAATAGTCAATTAACACAGCCTATAGAACAGTACTTTTAAAACATTAAAATGTAATTCTATGATATCTAATATATCGCTGGAAGTTATAACGGATTGCTTTATGCGATAGACGTATCCCTGTATTTATGGGGGGATAACTTCTGATTAATATAAGTCGTCTCCAATTTACATTGACTGTGGGGGCAATCCATATGTCTTTATTTTCCCTCCAACCTTTTAGTTTGGTGCCTTTTTCATATATTGTTCGTGTCTATATGTTCCATTTTAGATTCTGGTGGCTTTGGCAGTGAGTCATCTTAATTGACATTGTAGGAGTTATGTACAGTTTTATATATTCGATCCAACTTCTTGTCTGGTAATCTATTGTTTTGTTTTTTTCTTTAATTGTAGATTTTTATTGTAATTTTAACAGTTTTGAAAATAAACTTTTGACACATAGGTGTTTGATTTTGCTAGTGAGTGTGACCATTGTCCCTGATGTTTTCAAATTGGTTGATAGACTTGTCCTGTGGATTTGTATGGTCAGTTCTGAGTAGAAGTACCGATGAATGATGGTTGTCTTGTATATGAGGATGTTGACAAACCTAATTAAGTGTCCTTGTATTATATGCGTCTGAGGGTATGGACGCTCCAAGTGAAATAGAAGAAAGAGGAAAGGAGAAAGGTGGAGATATTAACCCCTACTGGTAAGTTTACACAAATATATATACATAATTCACAGTCTAGAAGAAATACAAAATAAAAACAAAATATCTCAATGAATCTACATGAAGATAAAGAAATTGTGACACATATTTAAATAATCACTATGGCTAGATAGATATATATAGCAATAGATAATAAGACAATCTAAGCAACACGAAATAAATGGATATTTCAAGGCCTAAATATTAGCGTTAAGAATAGTAATTGAGGTAAATAAAAAAGGCTGAACAACACTAGTCCCAACTATGGACCGAATGCACATATCATAAAAATGACAAGGACATAAAAAATGGATCAAGGAAAATATTATAGATCCACAAAACAAGATACGTCCCAAACATAGTTTAAGCCTGAAGGGATTCGGGTCTCTAAACGAAAGATCCATTGTGTTTCGGATCTCAATAGGAGAGCCTGTCTGTCGCCCCCTCTGGCTGGTCTATATATTCTTTGAATTCCCTGAAACGAAACACAATTAAGGTTACTTTTGTTACAGGCACTAAAATGACGAGCTACTAGGCTACTTATGTCTCCATTTTTTGTAGCTCTCAGATGTTCACAGCATCGCTGTCTAAACGGACAGCTTGCTATATAGATCTATCTATCCATGGTGATTATTTACATATGTGTCACAATTTCTTTATCCTAATGTAGATTCATTGAGATATTTTGTTTTTATTTTGTATTTCTGCTAGACTGTGAATTATGTATATATATATATATATATTTGTGTAAACTTACCAGTAGGGGTTAATTGAGGAGGTGTGTCTACCTCTATAAAAGGTAGTGTCGTTATTGGTCGTTATGCCTCTGATGAAGTGCGGTAAGCACGAAACGCGGCAGGCATTGGCATGTCTGTGTGTATACATGTAGATTCTAATAAATTGTGATTTTATTCAACGGTGGATCCAATGCATGTTTTTCCGGGTTGCTCTGTGGTACAAATTCTTGTACCATTTCAAGTGAGGACCTTAGCGAAGTGCTTGGGGCGTTGACGCATCTGGGCTACCAACAGACCTGCATGTTTGGTCGATTCTGGGGGGACTAATCTGTCCGCTTTACCTCAGCGTCTAGGACCAGGGGCCTGTCCACCCGGTCCTACTCCCTACCTAAGTAGGTTTTTCTATACCTAGATACACCTGAGCCTTTTTGGGACTGAGACTTTCTGTTACGCTATAGCACATAATTATCGCTTAAATAACTTCCTTACTTTAGTTTAGACTTAAAACATTATGTAGTAAATATAGTACTATCGGGGTATATCGCATTTATATAGTCATATACTGAACATTTAACGTTCAACGTTTAGTGTTCAACGTTCAATATTTAGCATTTAGCATTTTACATTTAACAAGGGTCTGATTCACGATTGGAGAAGGTGTCCCACAGTGCCCAGGTTTTATTATGTTTTTTCAGGGTTCCATGGAGGTGGGCTATTAAAAGTTCTATATTTTGAACGTCCTTAATTCTCTAAGAATTCCCAGTTGGTGGGGGTATATGAAGTTTTCCAATATTTCGGTATTAAGCACCTAGCAGCAGTGAGGATATGTCTAGCTTGGGTATTTTCAAGTCTAGTCAAATTAGTAAATCTTACTCCTAATGCGTGTTTGGGTGACTTTAGGAGTTGCATGTGGAACACCTTTTCCAAGTGGGTGAAAACCATGTCCCAGAATGGGACCAAAGAAGTGCATTCCCAAAAAATATGTATCATACATCCCTCTCCCCTCCCACATCTCCAGCAGGTATGTGGTGTTCCTGGAAAAGCTTTGCTGAGTCTTTGGGGAGTATAGTACCAGAACATTATAATTTTGTAGATGTTTTCTTTATAAGTAGTGCATATTGAGGTTTTAGCTGCATCTTCCAAGATTTCTTCCCACATATCTAAGTCTAGCTCCTCTCCTAGGATTCTTTCCCATTTCTGCATATATGAGTGTTTGAATATAGGTTCTTGTGGGAGAGAGTTTAGAAAATTGTAGAAGAGGGAGATAAGCATTTTATGTTGTGGTCCTTCTGTTACAGTTTGTTCAAAAGAGTGTGGGAAAGGTGGGGGTGGGGGAAAATTCTATCTTTGGTGTCTCTGATGTTTTGTTGAAGTCGGTGGTAAGTTAACAATGTCGAGGCAGGTAGTGCGGGGTATCTCTTCAGTAGCTCTGGGAGAGATCGCATCTGTCTGGTGATTGGGTCGAGTATATTGTAGTATCTACATAGACCCAATGCCATCCATGGTTTGTAAAGATTTCATGCAATATGTGGGGATGAGGCAGTATGTTGTGTGAAAGGTAATAACTGTGAGGATGGTTGAAAGACAGTGTATGTTCTGTTAAGTGTCATCCATAGTGTTTTGGACCATTGCATGGAAGGGAGTAAAGGTTGTAGTAGGTTCAGTTTTTTTTGCTGGTCAACATATCAAGTGGATGATAGGGATATATCCGATTATTTTCTAGTTCAGCCCAGTGCATCAGTTGCCTCAGTTGAGCTGTGTAGAAATATAGTTTTATATAAGGTGCGGCAAGTCCTCCCTGATTACGGGATGTTGTAACTACTTTTTTTGATAGGCAATGGGATTTTTTCCCCCAGATAAAATTGAGGAGATCAGATTGTAGTTTATCTAAGTCAGTAGTGGGGATGGGTATTGGGAGTGTGGAGAAAGGTACAAAAGTTTTGGTAAGATTAACATCATAATTGCTGTTATACAACCCGTCCATGATAGATATGAAGTTTGTTTAGCCTCTGATGTATATAGTTTTTGATAGAATTTTTGAAATTCCTTTGCTACCTGTTGGGGGTCATGAATTATAGTTCCTTGGTTATCTTTGATTATATGTGGGGCTTTTGTGTATGTTTTATGTTTGAGTTGGTTGGCTAATAAGGTAGAGGTCGTCTAGATGGTCTTCTGTACGGCTGGTTCTGTCCCCCAGTTGCAACCGTTCCATGCGCAGATCTGCTAGGCCTCTCTGCAGTTCCCTTGTGAGGAAATCGGTGATTTTCTTGGAGAAGCAGGCCAAATGTTGTTCCAGTATGGCCGGGGTGAGTGGAGTCTCGTCCCCATGTTCCCTCTGCAGTGTCAGGGATGATGGGGCCAAACTTTGTGATGTAGAGTCCAAGTGTTCATCTGTGCACTCCAAGCACGGGAAAAAATTATCTAGTTGTGGGGTTTTCATTTTCCTCGTATCCCGCTTTCTGGAGCTTTTGCCCATTTTTGCCTGGGTATATGAGTAGAGTTTTTTGGTATAGGGCCGAGGTAAATGTTGCTTATGTTAGCTGAATTTGGCCGTTGCGTTTCGGCTGTTCACGGAGCTGGCGGTTTAAGCGGCCATCTTGACTCCTGGTTCGTCACAACCACCCCCCCCCCCCTGTTGTTTTGTTTTGGTGGTGGTTAGCCAAGGTTTGTTTTCTGGGTCCAGAAGATGTTTGTTTTGCGAATGATGTGTTGGTTTGATGTTTTTTTTACTGTTTTAGTTCTGTAGAGTTACATTATTATTGGATTTGTTGTTAGTAGTAGGTATCTTGGCTTATTTGGGGTGTACTCCTTCCAGTGAAGTACATCTTGTTGTAGTTCCTGAGTAATAGTATTGTCCAGTATGTTTTGTTTTTAAAGTGTATGTTTTTCATCTGTGCTATGGTGCCACTACGTTTAAGTCCATCCAGTTGGTTGCTTTGGCTGGTGTTTATAAAAAGTGTGTTTTCCTATCCTTTGCCACTCTTAATAGAGCTTTTATTCTTTGTTTTATGGACATAAAGGTTGCTCCAGTGAAAAATCCGGGTATATGTGTATTTTGCCATTTTTATATTTAAAGGGTAACTGTGGTCTCAAATTCTTACAAACTAATAAGAATTATATAAAAAGCCTTCCATCGTACCTTCAAAATAAAACCTAAATCACATCTCTAGATAAAATTTGTGATTTGTAGTTATTGCTAGAAAGGTTCAGCAGTGTGACTTCCTGGTTGAACACTTCCTGTTTTCAGCCATGTGAACAGCTTGTGGTCATGTGACCAGCCTCAGCCTGCATTAATAGGCTTCCCTTCTCAACTGTCAATTTTTTCCTTAGGCAATTCCTGATTTCCCCAGCATTAAGTCTTAACTGAGCATGCTTCTCCCCTGGGGCAGACGAGCGGGGCAGAGGTCAGGTGACGTCATTCAACCTACTGGAAGCAGGAAGTTTGAACATTCACTCAATGTAATTTCTCAGAGGCTCCAGCCAGAGATGTGATTGTTGGCTCATTGTAAAGGAAATACTGCAGGCTTTCATTAAACCCTCACTTGTTTTGAGACCACAGTTGCCCTTTAAGGTCAGTTGCATATCGAGCCATTCGGAGAATAGAAAGAGCATCAGACTTCAAGGTAAAATATTTAATGTTAGGAGCACCAGAGAGAATGGTGGGCTAGAGGCTTGTTGGGGTTGTAAAACCTAGGGTTAAAATTTTGTTTGGCAAGTGAACATGCCCTTTAATCGCTTAATCAGATTTAAGGTTCATTCATATTAATTGAGAAATTCATTGGTAATGATTCATTGCTGAACTTATTGTTTCATAAGTATCGATAAATTTACCTTATCACATATTCATTTTTGAGTCATTCAAAGGTGATTTAGCTTGTTCCCCTGTTTTAAATATTATTGACTGGTTGATTTATTAAATGACAATTACACCTTTTCCCCCAACCCCTCTCCCCCAAAAAGTACTCTGGGTCCTCTACCTGGTTTTTTTTAGAAAGAGGGGCTGGGGGAGAAGGGTTTAATTGTCCTTTAAGCAGTTATTTAAAATTCATTGACTAATTGACTTAATTTGAATATATTTATCCATTTATTTTTTAAATTCAATTTATTTTATTTCAAAAGTATCTTATGAGTTACGTTTCAATTGTAACAATATTTTGCTGTTTTATTTAATAAATACATTTTGTACTTTTGAGTTTTTTTGTTTGATTTTTTTAAAACTAGTAACTATATACATCTAGTTACTTTAACTTTATTGCTGCGTATTACAATCGGCTTGCGATTGTTTGTTCGCAAGCGTTTGTTATTTTATCAAAATCAATTTCTTTTTTAGTGCTGCATCTGGTTAGTATTGATATATTAAGGGATGATAGGGTAGGTATATGGGAGGGGGGGAAAGGGAGGCCATCCCACTTTTAGTTACTGCCCGGATCTATCCACGGTTTTCAAACCTTGTTGTATTTAGTCGGGCATCTTCTATGGATATATAAAATTTTGTGGTATGCTAAGTCATTATTTACTAGTTGTATCCATTGTTTCTTTTTGGGGCTGTTTGGTGACATCCAGATTAGTATTACCTACTCGCGTAAAAGAGTAGTTCCAGTATTAGAGTTTTGAGGTGATGAGGCCACTCTTCATCTGCATTCTTCCGCTTTGTGTGGTATCTCTATTGATATTTTGTTTGAAAGATATGTTAGTATTTTAGTCCAGTATAATTTAATTTTGGGGCAGTCCCATATTAAAGGACATGTCCACCCTTAAAAATAACTTTTGATATGCTGCTCCCCCATGTCTGGTAGCCCCAACCGCATGATTAGTATTTTGCAAAAGCCCCCCAAACTCTTACTTACCTCCCCTCGTTCCTCCGCTGCACTGCCGGCCCTCTGCTTGCGAGAATGCAAGCAGAGGGGCGGGACCGGCAGTCGCGTCTGTGATTGGCTGAGCGGCAGCCAATCACGGACACGGCTGCTGGTCATTCAGTGCAGCGGAGGAAAGAGGAGAGGTAAGTAAGAGTTTGGGGAGCTTTTGCAAAATACTAATCATGCGGTTGGGGCTACCAGACATGGGGAGCAGCATATTAAAGGATTTTTGCTAGGGGAGGGAGAGTGAACGGAGGGAGAGGGAGGGAGGGGGGAGGAGGGGGGAGAAGCCTGCAGTACGCATGACAAATATCTACCGGAGGCAAGGTAGCAGGCAAGCCTGCTAGCCTCCTGTGGGACTGTTTTTGGGACTTTAGGGGGGGTCTAACAGGAGAACCCTATGGAGCTGGGATGTGAGGTAAGGATTACACTACATGGTGGGGCCATACTGGGGGGGATTATAGTTTTGGGGGTGGACATGCCCTTTAAATGCCAGAATGTGGCATCAATGTGTTTGCATTTGGGGCAAGTGGTGTCCATTGTTTTTTTTAATCGAGCCAGTTGTATTGGTGACATATTGGCTTGGTGCACAATATAAAACTGTATGAGTCTGTTATTTGCTGCGGGGGAGGCGTGTCTGGGGGAGTCTGCTATGTCTAATAGCTGTTCAGTGGTTATTGTTGGCAGGTTTTTGCTCCATTTGTCTTTTAAAAGGTTTTTCGTTTTGGGCTGTTTTGTATATTAGTTGTTTATATAGTTTGGATATTAGTCCTCTTTGTGTGGAGCCCTGTAAGATATCTATTATTTGATGCAAGCTGGTTTGTGGCAGTTCCCTGCGGAATTCCGCATATAAACAGTGTTTGATTTGTAGGTAGCGGAAGTGGTAGGATGGGGGTAGTTTGTATTCAGTGGCCAGGGAGTCGTAGTCTTTAATGATGCCATTTTGTATCAATTGTCCTATTGTTGTGATACCCATTTTGATCCACTCTTCTGCTGCTGGAAATGCTGCCATATATGGGTATGATTTATTGTTCCATATTGGTGTGATTGTTGGGGTGTTTTGAGGTTGCATTTTATTGTTTATCTCCTTCCATATTTTAATTATTTGGGTGTGTAGTGTGATTCCAGGGCCGATCATATGTTTTCTTGAGTCAAATAGATATGCCATGAATGGGCCTTTGAGATAAGTGCCATCATGAGGTCCGATTGGTTAGGATGTTTCTTAGTATCTATCCAGCATTTTAGTAGCTTGGCCTGGCTAGCAATAGTATAGCCTTAAGTCTGGTAAGGCTAGTCCTGCTCTGTCCTTGGGAAGTGTTAATTGTTTTAGACTAACCCTAGGTCTTCTGGATCCCTTATTGTATATAGTCTGTTCATTGTATTAAATATTTCTTCGAATGTAGCTTAAGGTATTTTGTAGTGTGTGTAGATTTTTGGTAAGAGAATATTTTAACCAGTGTATCTTCCCAATTAGATTTAGTGGTAATTGTTTCCATAGAGAAGTTTTGTTTTTGACACAGGTCAACAGGGGTTGTAAATTAAGGTTATAGAAATCTTTGTGATTTTTTGTGACGTTATACTTAGATATTTGAATGATTGTACCACCGGTATTGGAGTGGTGATGCAGCTCCCAGATCTTGATTGCTGTCCAAAGGGTATATCATGATTTGGCCCAGTTAATGTGTAGGCCGGAGTAGGGTCCGTATGTCATAATGGTGTTTAATGCCATATTAAGTGAAGTGGGTTTGGCATCTAGGATTAGCAATAGGCATATAAGCCCAGCTTTTACACATTAAATTGCTGCAGTTCACACTTGCTGCTTGTGGCTCGTCTACATTTTGTCTGGAAGCTGTATTCTGCCACTTAAGACAGAGTGGAGTAGACTTGAAGCCGAAAAGACAATTACCCTGTGAGTATCACACCAGTCCGATTTGAAATATAAGCCCAGTATTCATTCAGTATATGGACCGAGTTTGAGTCCTTGGATCAGAGGTTGGGACCTAATTTTTTCGGCAAGTACTTCGATGGCTAATGCAAACAAATGGGGGGATAGTGGGCATCCTTGCCTTGTTCCTCTATGTAGATGGAATGGTGTTGAGGTTTGTCCGTTGAGGGATATTCTGGCTGTTGGTTGTTGATATGTAGTTTTATCATTTAGTTATTGAGTACCAAATCCAAACTTTTTTAGTACCTCCCACAGAAAGGGCCACTCCAAAGAATCAAAGGCTTTCTGTGCATTCAGCGAAAGGATGGTTCTATTGCCCTTGTTATCGTGGTCTAGCTGGGTTTGCATAAGCGCTCGCCGGATGTTAATGGCTGTGGACTTTCCGGGCATAAAGCCGGTTTCGTCCGGTGATATGAGTGACATTATAACAGTTTGTAGTCGGTTTGGCTAGAATTTTGCTAAAATTATTTAATCCGTTGTTAACAAGATATGGGTCTGCATGATGCATGATTGTTTGGGTCTTTCCCGGTTTAAGTAAAATAATTATGTTTGCTTCATATAGCGAGTCTGGTAATAGTTGGGTTTCGTGGATCTGTGGTACATTTGGAGCAGGGGGGGGTTGGTTAGGTTTTCTTTGTATTCTTTTGAATATTTCTACTGGTAATCCGTCTAGTCCTGGAGCTTTTCCGGAGCTTAATTGTTGTATTGCCTGCCACTATTTTCTTCTGGGGTGATATTTGTTCTAGTTTGGTCTGCTGTTGTCGTTAGTTGGGGCAGTGTGAGGCCTTGTAGATAATTTTGAATATCTGCGGGTGTATGAGTTGATTGGGATTTGTAATTTGTTTGTAGTAGTTACGGAAGCTGTCTAGTATTTGTGGAGTGGTTTTAACCATACCATGTATCGGGTCGTTTACTTGTAGGATTGTGTTGTTTGCATGGTGTTTGTTCACCATGTATGTCAGCAGTTTGGCGGATTGGTTGCCGCATTCAATTGTGTTTGTTTTGAGAAAAAAGATTTCCTCTTGGCTTTTTCTTTGAGTAATATAGCTTATCTTGGTTGCTTTGTGCCAGGCTGTGTGTGTAGCTTCGGTTGGGTTTTGGATATATGACTTTTCTGTGTTTATGGCTTTTTGTTCCATTTGTTCTTCTTGAATTCTGGTTTGTTTTTTAATGTTTGAAATTGTGGAGGAGAGACATCCTTTCAAATAAGCTTTCAGCGCATCCCATTGAATGTTGTATGGGACTTCTCCTTGGTCTATCTCTAGATATCCTGTATTTGTTGTGTAATTCTATCTTCTTTTGGGAAAAGGTGAGCCAACAGGGGTTAAGCCTCCAGAATCTGACCATTATGGGTTGTCAGTTCAATTTTAGTAAGATCGGTGTATGATCCGAAGGGCCTCTGGTAGATGTTTTACATTTTCAATTTTTTGTATTTTGTTGGGGAAGAAAGAATAATCCAACCTAGACATGGTGTTGTAGGTGGTAGAGTAGCAGGTGTACTCTTGGACATACGGGTTTTGGTGCCTCCAAGCATCTATTAGTTGCCACATGGATGTGAATCTTGAGTTGAGTACCTGTAGATTTAGTGGACATCATGCGTCTGGCTGGGAAGCGGGTTAGCCATGTGCATTTATTGGTCTGGGTAGGTATTTTGGCGGCTAGTGGTTGGAGTTAGGATGGCCAGGAGGAGGAAGGGGTAGATAGGAGTAAGGCACCAGTTATGCAACACACATAGATATGATTCAAACAGTAGTATCATATTAAACAGACTAGGTAAATTTGTTTTGCAGCACATTCAGTAAAAACATAAACTGTGTTCAAAAACTGTAGTAAATTAACCATATATAATTTTCTTTTATGGGTTTACGTTTTGTAATATATACCCTATTTAGTATTGGGGGGTTATTGTAGCGCTCCGTTAATTATAGGAGGCTGGCTCTTTTTCTGTTACTGGGGAGGAAAGGGTAGTGATTACTACCATTATACTTTCGGATTATATGTAGTCTTATCTTATATATTGTAGGTAGTTAAGGTATATGTTACATTGTCTTATCTTGTGTAATATAAATTCCCTTTTCTTCCCCTTTCCCAACCTATTTGGACAGGTATAAATAAACACATATTTAAACTTTCTTTTTTGCATGTTTAGCTGTTATGTTTACTAGTGGGAACCCAATATATAATTTTTATCCAATTGGTGCATACCCATTATATTACTGCAGTATCTGTGGTCTGGTGTCACGCAGTTCAGGTTTTCCAAAAGGGCAACCCCTATTGCATATTTGTTCCAGGGGTTTGGGTTATCGAAGTGAAGTTCTAAGCATAGGGCGGTCATAAGGTGTGCCCATTGTTGTAGCCCATTGAGCTATTTTACCTCACCATTACCAGATGGTCGCGGGATATCTCCTGTGTATTTCCATCTTGGAATTTCAAGCCGGAGGTAAGGGGAACATGAGTTTGTAGTCCAAATGGGTTTTTCGCCTCCCCCTCCCACCCGAAGTCACTGGGGCAAACAAACATATCACAGTGGTGTAGTTGGCTTTCCCGGTCCCTTAAAGAGAGTATATGCAATAGGAGTTTCAAGTTGTGTATGGCCTGGTTGTCCTACTCATTCATGCGCGCTGTTAAATCTCCCCCTAGGTGTTTCCCATCAGTCTCTGCCCCTCTAGGTGTTTCCCTCATCTGCCAATGAGGTCGTCCAGTGCGGGCCGATCAATATCTCATTTCAACTCGTGAACGGGGGAGTGTAGTTGTAGTCCAGAAATATTCGTAGGTATTTAGTTTAGTTGGGTTTGGTCATTATTCTTTATTTGAGTACGTTGGATCATTCCTCATGGTCAGGAGGCGTTGGCCTGTTTAGTTGAGTGCGGTCTAACCATTCCACAGCTCCTCCAGAATCTGGAAACACATAAAATTCACGTTTTCAAATTTTAGATCAGGTTTAATGCGTGCCAATCTAAGAATTGTGTCCCTGTCCCTACAGTTTAACATGTGGGCTATAAGTGGTCTGGAGCCAGGGGTGGTTGTTGGCCCGGTACACGGTGGCCGTGTATGGTGAAAGTTGGGCGGAGTTTTCCCAAATTGCAAAGCCATCCAGGCTTCCAAAAGATCTTCAGGTCTGTTGCCTCTTACCCTTCAGGGAAACCCACTAACCTTATATTTTGCCTGCAAGAGCGGTTTTCTAGGTCATCAATTGTTTTTGTTGTAGAATTGTTTTTGTTGTAGAATTAGTTTTTGTTGCAGTTCGGCCACATCGTTCACCACTGGAATTATAGTCTCCTCTAGCTGTGTGAGTCGTCCCTCAGTGCCTGTGACTCTGTGGCTTAGGTTTCGGAGGTCCTATCTTAGGAGTCCAACATTGGTTTTTACCTTTTCCAGCAGGTTGGTGAGTGATGTTTTTGTTTCAGTGATGGCCTGGAATAGTTGGGTCAGGGTGGGTTCCTTTTTACGTTCTGTCCCGCTAGTCTGTGCGGAGGGTTGTGGGCCCTCTGTTTCAGGTGGGTCGTGCTGTGTTGTTTGTTGTGCAGAGGGCAAGGCCGCGATCTCGTGGGGGTCTCCGGTGCTTTCGGGTTTATGTGCAAACTTTTTCAGTTTGTCCATCGTTGCTTCGTTCTGTTTGTACTTCGGTTTTGTCATTTTAAAGGTTGTTCGATGGCCGGCGGGTAGTGATACAGGATTTAGTAGACACGGATCGCTGTAATGTGCGTCCTTCTACAGCGCCATCTTGGACACCTTATCCATTTATTTAGTTTTTTATGAATTGGTTTTGTAATAATTGCTGTAAATGAGATAGTTGAGCCTGAAGAAAATAGATATTAGAGATATTATCATTATATTGCTGTCACTATTTGTATACATTTTAAAGTAGCTATGCCTTACCTCCTGTTCTTCAATCAATATCTCAAGTGCCAGGGACGAAGGTAAGTATATGTACCTTTTGCACGATCCACTGCAGCAGCACTAAAAATTCCTCACCACTTCCTGGTTCAGATCAACTATAGCGTGCATTATTGTGCACTCGCGATATTGTTCATTACATCCAGGAATCAGTCGGAACCTGTCAGTTCTGCTGCGGTGGATCACGCAAAAGGTCTTATCTTCGTCCCTGGCTCCTGGGATATTGATTGAAAAACGGGTATCTCCGTAAACTCCTGGTCTTCAATCAATACATTAAAGGAATCGTTCACTTTTAAAGTACATAAATCCAATTAGCTGATTTTAATTTGTTTTTGTGATTGGAGTAGCATTAGTCAATGATTTTAAGGATGATTTTAATAGGTTTCCTCTGGTTCTGTAGGTTCTTAAAAGGGGAAACTGTGGTCCAAAAATGACTTTAGGTAAATTGACAGGAATTGCTTTCCTAAGTGTTTTTGCAATTTACCCTCATTTTTTTTTACGTAGTTTTGAAGATATTTACATTTTTGTGTG
Source organism: Hymenochirus boettgeri (assembly GCA_019447015.1). Taxonomy (NCBI): domain Eukaryota; kingdom Metazoa; phylum Chordata; class Amphibia; order Anura; family Pipidae; genus Hymenochirus; species Hymenochirus boettgeri. Next base: position 186,865,712 of record CM033471.1, read on the forward strand.
TGATATGGAAGCAACATCCCTCCAGACCCCCTGAACTTCCTGCTCTGAAACCATGTGTGTATGTACTGTGCATTTTAAAACACACGCACAAATATTCCTGCTGTGGGCTGTACTGTACCCCCCATGTCTCCCCCTATCTGCTGCCAGCTTTGCTACACTACCTCTCCCTTATTCACTGCTTGTTAATTTTTATTGCTGGCTTAGACACACCCTACTCCCCTTGCCGAGACTGGAGCTGATGAGCACTGTATTGAAAGACTGGTCAAGTTAAGGTAGCCAAATACACGCGATTTCCACAGCATGTGTGCCAACAGATAACATTGGTATCTGTCTGCACACATGTTGTGGGAACCGTATGCACGGAGCCGACCGATCCCCATAGGTATGCACAAGGCTCCTGGTCGATTGAAGAACGGAATTTAGAACGGAAGGAAAGACATAGGTCCTTTACCACCCAGTCTTCAATAAATGCATTAAAGAAATAGTTCACTTTTTCAGTGAACTATTCCTTTAAAGTAAAGGAAGCTTATACCGACCAACATTTTCCATCGTACCCGACCGACCATAATGCCAGCTACAGTAGTTTGTTGGCACTCTGGTCAGTTGGGAACAGCCCCTACACATTGAAGATAATGGGTAAATCCCATCCTTCCCTGACAGGGTTTACCCTTTATTGTGTGTATGGCCACCTTTACAAGCATTGACCTGAGAGGTAGCGTAACGAAGCAGATAGCAGACAGAGTCAGGAAGGGGGGAGTACAGTACAGCCCACAGCTGGGAGAGACCTGCGTGTGTGACTTGCGTGTGTGTTTGATCCTGCAGTGAATGTAAGCAAGGGAGGGGGAGCCTTAGTCATAGCATCTGGAAATCTCCTACCTCTTCAGTTTTTGATCAGTAAATTCCATGTAGCTTTGGCTGTATTTCACACAAAGTGGTGGCTGATGGCTCATTTTAAAGGTAGGTCAAGTTAATCTAGAATTAACTTATGTAGAGACCACAGTTCCCCTTTAAGTTGATTTTGTATGTAAGTTGAAACAGGTACCTTTAAAATGCACTTTAGACCGATGTTAGCAGTTTTTTTAAAAGGGATTGTGGTTCCGGGCTGTTTTTAACAGCTTGCTTCTGGTACAATGCAAGGTTGGTAAAGGGGAGAGTTGGGGGCCCATTAAAACAGTGGTGGGTAACCAACCACTGGTGGACCACCTGGCTGTACACTCCTGCATATCCTGATTCTGTACAGTACCCTATTTGCCCTTATGCACCTCTGATTATAAGAGGGAGTTGTATATAAGTTGAATGTGTGTAAGCTAGGGACTGCCTGTACAAGTCATATATATATATCAAAATGTATGTTGTTTTGCATATTTTCCTTTGCACAATGGCAACAAATCACAGTGGTCATCTCAGAGATTGTTTTGAATCTACCAGAGCCTCCTAGAGGTTACTTTTATTTTTCCCCAGTTTTCCAAGATACATTTTAATTAGTGCCAATCTACCACAAATTTTTTCTGCCCAGTCATCCAAAGATTGCTTTCAATGTTCCTCAATCTTTTAGAGACTGCTTTTAATCTGTCCCATTCTTCGAAGATTGCTTTCAGGCTGTCACAATCTTTCACAGATTGCTATTTATTAGGCACAATCTCTCAAAGGTAAATTTCAGTGTGTCACCAATAGAGTGGACACAAAACCGAGTTCGAACCTAAGTTCAAGACGAACTTTGAGTTCGAACGAATTCGAATTATTCAAACTAGTTCGGGTTCGAACTAGTTCGTTTTTCTGGCCTTGTGGCTGTCGATAATTTTAGATTTTTCGATAATTATTGTAAATTCGATATTTATCGAATTTGCGGGCTGTTTGCTAAACCTAGAATTTATTGTTCTCTAACCCTCAAAAGTATTGTTAGTTTTCGGTAACACTCAAATGTATGGATCGTTTTTTGCTAACCCTCGAATGTAGCCTTTGATTTTCGGTAACCCTCTAAAGTATTGTTCGCTTTCGGTAACGCTCAAATGTATGGATCGTTTTCGCTAAACCTCGAAAGTATCGTTCATTTTCAGTAATCCTCAAAAGTATTGTTCGGTTTCGGTACCCCTCGAATTTATGGTTTTATTTTCGGTAACCCTCGAAAGTATCGTTCGGTAATCCTCAAATGTAGCTTGCGCAAAATTAGACAATTGCCCGCTCGTGTTTAAGAAGGGTGTTAACATGTTTTGGTGATTAGTGACATGTTACCCAGACCATTTTCCAGGTGCCAAAGCCATTTACAGTAAGTTACCATTGTAAGTTTAAATTATGTAAATCATCCAGACTTTTCCAACTATCACTCCCCATTGACTTTAATGGGTCCGAATTCGAACTTTCACACTTTTACTAAGGTTCAAATGTTCGGAAACGGACCGAACTTTAACACTGTTAAACACTGCCAACACTGTTGACTCCCGTCCCTTAAAGGACTAGTTCACTGCAATAGTGAACTATCCCTTTTCTACATTGATTGAAGCCAGGGAGGTTAAGGAGCTATGCCTCCCAGGCTTCAATCAATGTAGAGAAGGAATAGTTCACTATTGCAGTGAACTATTCTTTTAAATCAGTATTGTTGGGATGTGTGTGAAGTGGACTCTACAAATTGTCTTAGCATAGTATTTGATGTTGAATAAAGACATATGTCCATCCAGTCCAACCCATCTAGCAATATCCTCATTTCCTGCCTAACTGTTGATCCAGAGGAAGGCAAAAAATAATCCACCAAATTTATAAAGGGGGAAAAAATTACTTCCTGACTCCAAGTGGCAATCGGAAATTTCCCTGGATCAACTCTACTTTATGTATCAATACCAGTAACTTGTAACATTCCTTGTTTGCAGAAACTCATCCAGTTTTTTTTTAAACTGACCAATGACCTGCCATAACGACGTTCACTGGAAGACTGTTCCATAGCTTTACTGTTCTCACAGTGAAAAATCCTTTCCGAACTTCAGTGTTCTCCCTAGGGACTTTTAGCCGGGCGGCCCATCCGGCTACTTTTTCATGCCACCCGGCTGGAAAAAATTTCTTGAGACAACATTTTAATGTGATTTTGCGATTTAAAAGAATTTAGATGTAGGTATAATAGGTGCCAATAGGTCAGTAAAATCTTGCGCCAAAACTGCCCAGTCCAGACCCCGTTTTTACACTTGCAAGATTATTTTAGCACATATTACCTACCTTTTCCAAGATCCCTAAGGCCACAAAATGATGGCACTTGTGCTGCCATATTACATCTGGGTTACCTTCAGATGTTGCCAAACGACAACTCCCTGCAGATGTTGCCGAACGACAACTCCCTGCAGATGTTGCCGAACGACAACTCTCTGCATTCTACAACCACGGAATGCTGGGAGTCAAGGTTTTCAAACATCTAGTGGGATGAAGTTAGACATCCCTGACCTATATAATGAGCATAATGCAGTGCACATTTTTCCCCACCACCAAATTTCCCCGTCCTACCCCACCTTCTACTTTTTCATGCCACCCGATTGGAAAAAAATCCTGGGGAGAAAACTGGAACTTGAAGCCTAAACCTTTTTTCTTCAAGTCTTAAAGGGTGGCCACGTGTCCTCTGACATGTTCTATTGGTGAACAATGCCCCAGATAGTTTATTGTATGGCCTGTTAATGTATTTATACACAGCAATCATATCCCCACGCAAGCGCTTTTTCTCCAGCGTATATAATTGTAACTTTTCCAGTCTCTCTTCATATTCAAGCTCCCCCAATCCCCTTATTAATTTAGTTGCCCTTCTCTGAACCCTTTCCATTTCAAAGATGTCCTTTTTGTACACAGGATTCCAAAATTGCACTGCATATTCCAAATGAGGCCTTACCAATGCTTTGTAAACCAAAACTCCAAGATCCCTTTCCAACAGGGATTCACTTAACACAGAGCCATTTATAGTATAAGCAGCACAAGGATTTTTAAGTCCCAAAATGCATCACCTTACATTTATCAACATTGAATCTCATCTGCCACTTAGCAGCCCAATGTGACAATCTATCTAGATCCCCCTGCAACGATTGCACATCCTCCGAAGTTTTTAGGGCTCGTTCACACTACATCAGTTTGTATCCGTTTTTCAAACGCATGTGCTTTTAAAAAAATGGACAGACAATAAAACCCCACAAGATTTCATAATATCGTTCACTCCTGCTGTGTTATAATCCGTTCCGTTCCAGTCCATTTAAAAAAAATGTACTGCATGCAGCATTTCTGTCCATTTTTTCATGCATTTTCTATAGAAATCTATGGAATACACATTGTTAAAAAATGGATACAAATGTATGAAAAAAATGGATACAAAGTGACAGAAACACATGTGTGCGTTTCTGCCAGTTTCTAGTGTAAACAAGCCCTTAATGGTCGACAGTTTCGTGTCGTCAGCAGACATAGAAACCTTGCTGACAATACCCAATTCCAAATTATTAATTAATAGATTAAATAGAAGCGGCCCCAACACAGAACCATGTGGCACCCCACTTAGCACTTTAGTCCATAATAATAAAGCCCCATTAAAAACTACTCTCTGCATCCTATTCATTAACCAATTTTCTATCCATGTACAAATGTGACTCCCCAGACCAACAGACCTTACCTTATACATTAGTCGCCTAAACTACATGGCAAGTTGATTAAATAGCTTTAAAAAAGGCCTTGATACATTTTTAAAACTAAAAAATATTGAGAATTACTGGTATTAATGCATATAGATCTGGTTGATCCAGGGATACTTTCCGATTGCCGTTTGGAGTCAGGAAATAATTTTTTCCCCCTTTTTAGCTGTTTTTTTTTTTCTCTGGATCACCTGTTAGGTAGGGTTTAAAAAAAAAAGGGAGGGTGAATAGGTTGGACTTGATGGACGTATGTCTTTATTCAACCTTAATTACTATGTTACTATGTAGTCTGCTCTGTGCCTCTGTGACAGGCTGGTGTCCTAAGCTCTCATAATACCCAAAATCGATCTTTTTGTAAGCAAATTACAGGCTTGTAATCAATATCTTTGCTTTCCTCAAGAAAAAAAACCCATTTCAGTCTTGCAAGTTGCTTTGAAAAATGTTAGGCATTTTAGGGGTTGGGACTAATGATTGCAGCTGATGATGTTCTGTCCCAGAAGTAGATTATAAATTGGCATGCTCAAGCCTGTGGTGAGGGGTTGGAGCAATAGTGCAGGTGATGGAAGAAGCACCACTCTTTACACTGCTGTAAGTTTGGATATACTGCAGCTAGAATTATGATCCTGGAGTTGTTTGTATGTCCACTGGTATTAACATTTAGTTTTATTGAAAACATTCAGTTTTATTGAAGAATGGGAGGTAAAGAACCTCTCCTTCTTCAATAAACCGAAACCTACCTGGTCATCACAGAACCATCTCTTATATAGACACCCCCCCCACCCCCACTCACACTGCCTCCTCTCGCCTTAAACCTTTTTCTCTTTTAGCTCCCGTCCTCTGGAATTCTATTCCACTCTCTCTACTTCAAGAAACCTCAATAAGCAAGTTTAAATCTAACCTCTCATCCTATCTCTCCGAGCACAGCACAACATAGGACTGTTGACACTGCACCAGTTATTACTTTAGCACTTCCACTCTTTCCTATGTATCTGTATGTTACCCACGTAAGTAGATTGTAAGCTCTACGGGGCAGGGACCTCTTTCCTCGTGTTACATGTTTAAAGCACTTGTATATTTAGTGATGCTCATACTTATTTATATATTTATGTATTTATTTACTGTCCCACTTGTATGACTTTTTGTATTCTATATTGTACAGCGCTGTGTCCCCTAGTGGTGCTTTATAAATTAACATATACATACATACATACATATACATACATACATACATACATACATACATACATTGTATGGAGACCGCAGTTCACGGTTGATTATAAATAAGTGGTGCCAGTTGTTTACAAGTAGTTCACATTCTGTTTAGACAGAAAATGATTTATTGCACTTGCTCAGGAGAATGAAGAAACCTATGTATTAGATTTAGGCTGGACATGGCCTTTAAAGGCTTTCCAAACATCTCACAAAGACTTTTGTGTTAAAGGCCTCATAAGATGTTCTGACTGCCCAAACCCATCTTCAGCCACAAACAACTTGAGGTCGAAGCTGACCTGAATGTCAAATTGATAACCATGCCGGTTCCAAGAGTGGTTCTTGCGATTTTCCCAGACTCATTATGCTTTCCAAAGAAATTTCGGGAACGTTGCAGGAAAGTTGAAATAGTGTATGGCTGACATTAAAGGGCAACTGTGGTCTCAAAACAAGTTGGGGTTTAATGAAAGCCTGCAGTATTTCCTTTAAAATGAGCCAACAATCACATCTCTGGCTGGAGCCTCTGAGAAATTACATTGAGTTGAATGTTCAAACTTCCTGCTTCCAGTAGGTTGAGTGACATCACCTGACCTCTGTACCGCCCATCTGCCCCGGGTGAGAAACATGCTCAGTTAAGACATAATGCTGGGAAAATCAGGAAGTACCTGGGGAAAAAATTGAAATTTGAAAAAGGGAGTTTATTAATGCAGTTTTATTCAGTTTAACTGAAGAATGGGAGGTAAATAAGTCATGTCTTACCTCCTGTTCTTCAGTAAAACCTGCTGGAGAGAAGAAGAAACCACGTATCGATCCAGCGCTGCTGACAGTCTCCAACGCATCCCAGTCCCTTGCATTGTGCGTGCATGCGCACACAGTGCTAGAGAGCGTGGATGCAGAGAGCGATCCGCGGTAAGTTTCTTTTTCCCTCCTGCAGGTTTTACTTAAGAACGGGAGGTAAGACATGACTTATTTACTTCCCATTCTTCAGTTAAACTGAATAAAAGAAAGTTAAATAAAACACTGGACTTACCCTTTAATATTCAGCATCCACTACAGCAAGCAGCACAATGGAACATTATAATTTAAAGTACCTGCTGAATCTGTAGGGAGGCATACTAGTTTAACATTTATTTCACCTACAAAGATTGAGGAAGTTGTGCTTCTCCCAGGACAGCTGGCTAGGAGAGGGAAAGGCCATACAGTTTAGTCTCTGGATAGTAGTTTCCCCATCCTAAATTCCAGGAGCAAAGACCTGAAGGAATGTCCAGATGCCAGAAATATGTGTGGATATAAATGTACCTCACTGCCCCCTAGTCTTCCTTACCACCCCTCGGCTTTCTTCTCACCACTCCATTCTTCCCCTGCTCTTTGCCAATCCCTTTTCCCTTTTTTTTTTTTTTTTTTAACCATTATTGGGACATTTGCAATATACCTCTTTCTAAAGGTACCATCATGAGTTACAGTAGTTAGTCTAAACTGGTGGTTTATTGTATCTGTTGTACTGTTTTTGTTACATCACCATTTGTATGGGGACATTGGTTAGGAAACATGGTAAGTTGGTTGAAAGATAAATCCAACTATGGTTACAGAAATCACTAATTAAAGGGCATGTTCACCCTCAAAATGAAAATTGCCCTGCAGGTACAGGACCCCCTTACAGCTAAAAACACTATACTTAATGTTCTCATTCTTTCCCAGACTAAGATATCCTTTGCATTCTTTACACTCCTCTTCTCTCCCTCTGTGCGCTCACAGACTTCCGGGTTTACTCTGCAGTCAGCAGCAATGACTGCAAAGTATTCATGAAGGATTGTCTTCTGAGTACTGCGAACACTCAGGTGTGGGAAGCTCTGAGCTTTAACAGTGTACAGAAGGGGGGTCAGCGAATGAGAAGTTTTTGTAGCTGTTAAAGGTTACTCTACATGCAGGACAATTTTCATTTTTTTAATTTTTTCTGCATGTTAAATTACTGTTTATTATGGTTTCTACTATTGCAGAATTAAAGAGAGACAGACATTGATAACATGTTTGTAGTATATGTGTTTCAATTTTTTTTGTTTTACATTTTTTTCTTTTAGCAAGAAGTTGAGAAGTTTACAGACCTTGAGAAACTCTACCTCTACCTCAAACTGCCTTCTGGTCCTAACAATGTGGATAAAAGGTACATGTTTTCCTGCTCTATATAAAGTGGTTGGGAGTGAAAGTCTGCTTCACTGATCTAATGGAAAAGCCTGAGAAATCTAAAAGTTTGAGAAATCTTTCAAGAAAAAGCAATTAAAGGATAATTATATACTTGTTTCTTCCCCACTCCACAGCTGAATAGCCCCCAGGGACGACAAGGCCAATGAGAAGACGCGTTCTGCAAGGAGCGCGTCTCCCTATTGACCACACTGCAAAGGCAGAAGATGGACCAGAGCAGCGAAGGAAATTTTAGGTAAGTACTGCTGCAGTTTCTAAGAAGAACCCAGCATTGGCGACCTAGCAGATTAGGTCCTCATCCTAGTTACTATACATGGCATGCAGAGGAGGAATGGGAGAGGTGAGTATAATTAATATTTAAAGGGCATGTCTGCTGCCTAAAATAAAATGTATATTTATTTAGATCACCCCGAAATCCTCAACATTGTTGTAGTTACAGACCTGCAAGGTGGTTGCATTTTCTGGAAATCCTTCTGATACTTTCCATATCACAGAAGTTCCCCTGAGTGTAGTCCACGCTCAGAGGATGAATCCCCGGGTAAGTCATTAATTTCCTCATCTGAGCGTGCACTAAAGCTCTCTGAGCGTATAAACAATTGTATTTTAGTTAAATTATAATGATCATGCCATGGCAAGTTAACTCCAATCTGCTAGGTCATAACTTATTATCATAACCATTATCATAACCATTATTACCTTAAAGGGCATTTTCACCCCCATAACTAAAATTCACATATAGGTAGATCACCCCCCAAAAATCGAAGTTTCAGACCTGAAATCTACTTTTGTTTCCTAGAACTCCTCCTGATATTTTCCGTGTTACAGCAGTTCCCTTGAGCACCGTGTACGCTCAGAGAGCTTTGGCTTAGAAGAATCATCCCCGGGGAAACGCTGATGTCACGGCCAATGACTTACCCGGGGATTCCTCCTTTGAGTGTACGCCAAAGCTCTAAAATCCCATTTGTTCCACTGCATGCAAATGCAGATAGTATGACATTATATGGGGCCTAGAAACGTGCATATAGATGCATTGTTTTCTATATGTGTTCATTTGCTGAATGTATGTGAATTGTGGGAATGATCTCTAATCTTAACAAAAAATGTGATTACTTTCAGTGATCAAAGCTCATTGTCATCAAGTCGGGCTCAGCAAACACATGCTTTTGCTTGGATTCGTAATACTCTAGAGGAGCATCCAGAGACTTCACTTCCAAAGCAGGAGGTCTATGATGAATATAAGTAAGATAGATCCTACTTACTTGTGTATAAATACTGAAAAACACTGTAGTTGCAGCATACAACATGAATCTTAAGCAGATAATGCTAGCAAGATCTTAAAGAATAGGTCATGCATTAAAAGTTAAGGAGAAGAAAGTGTAGTTTTAGCTCTTATTTTACCATTTACTTGTATAGATCGTATGTGGCAGGGGTAAGCGTGAAACCGGGTAAATTTCTTACCTTCGCTCCTGCCTCCTGCAGGTTTTATTGAAAAACATAAGGTAAGACATAGCTCCTTTTACCTTCCGTTCTTAAATAAAACTGAAAGCCCAAAAGTAGTTTTCTTAGGTGGACATACCCTTTAAAGACCAGGAGTAATTTTCCAGTATTATTTGCTACTGGGCTCTGTCCAGCCCTGATAACTGAAATATTAGTTTTGTTATCCAGTATACGAAAAGGATGTTACAGAAAATGCTAGGTTCTAGAGAAGGGAAAAAATAATACTATGTTTTGAAGGGTGTTTAAATGATAGCTTAACCCTCATTTCAAACATTAATGTTCCTCATTACTGAGCCATCTCAACATATGTAATTTGGTGGTCTAAATTTTATATATATTGCCTTGCAACCTGAAAGTAATTAAACAAATAATTAAATAATATTTAAAATTAAAAGTTTAAAAGCATGAGTGCAATAAAACACCACATTAAAAACCGTATATAATCGGATATAAACAGAGTTTTTCAGGCTGTAAAATCAGCCTGAAAACTTGAACTCGGTTTATACTCGAGTCAGTACTTACTTAAGCAATTCAGCAGCCGCACACTCATTCCCTGTACTGGCACGTCGGCTGACGTCACTGCCCGGCGCCGGTAAGTGACGTCAGCCGGCGCGCCAGTACAGGGAATGAGCGCGCGGCTGCTGAATTGCTTAAGTAATGTACAGGCACATACTGGTGTAGTGTCCAGACAGGTCAGGAAGCCCCCAAGATGCACACTGGAGAGCCCACAGATGGATGCAGACAGAAGGTACCCTTTGAACTGGATGGGAGGGTGAGGGTGTAGATGTTTTGAAACTACAACTCCCGCTAATAAAGCATGCTGGAGTTGTAGTTTCCAAACACAGGAGTGCCAAGGAATGAGAATTTAGAATGTCTTTAATAAACAGCAGAATTCCCATACAGTAATAGCCATATCCAGTATGGCTATTACTGTATGGGAATTCTGCTGTCCATTTAAAGGGCAACTAAAGCCTCAAAAAAAAAACAGAATAAGAAGGCAGTAGTGTTATATCTTCTACCCTCGGTTTATACTCGAGTCAATTAATTTTATTAGTTTTTTTCATGTAAAATTTGGTACCTCGGTTTATACTGGGGTCGGTTTATACTCGAGTATATACGGTATTCCTCTATTGTGGTCTATTGATTTACAAAGCCATTATTATCTAGGCCAATGTACAATTTTTATCAAAAAAGATGTGGCAATTTGAGCAAATTGCCCAGCAACCCACTAGACTCCGGAGAACTCCGGAGGCACTCAAAGAGCTATATCCAAGGAAATACACCTTCCCCGAAAGACAAATATGTCATTAGGGACATCAAAATAATTTTTGGGGTATATATACAAGAGCCTTCCAACAAAACCAACATCAGGTATAAAACTAGATTTTATTCAAACATTTAAAAAGCCTAAACATCTACACATTAAAAGTTCATATAAATATGTGCATCTCTGGGCATCCCCAGATTAGTAGCAGTAAACTAACATTGGCGTTCTAGAGCAAAAAGCAAAAAAGCAGCAGGTTAAGCAGTTAGTGGGTTAACAGATGAATGCATAGGTTATAATACGCCAGGTACACGGGCGCCTCCACGCAACCCCCCCATCTCAGGGGTCGGGGTAACCCGAACCTATACAGCAGAGTGGTAGCCAGAGGAAGCAAAAGAGCGGCAAATGCGATGAAAAGCGTAATGTAGTGCAACAAGCGTCAGTCAGTATAAATTAAAATTATACTTAAGTGAGGGTCTAAACGTCGAAGCTCCGCTGGGCATCAAACTCGACCAACTCGTTGCTCCTATATACATCTGCAAGCGCTCGCTAAGCTCCTGGAATACAAGTCCAATCCTCAGGTCACCAGTTCTCCAATTGTTTTCTGCTTTGGCTCCAGTACGCCATGTAGACCGACGCATGTTTCGGAGGCTCCTCCCTCCTTCATCCGGGTCTTACATTCAGCTACGTCCCAGTACCATTTAAAGCTATCTTTAGCTCCTCCTCTGAGTGATTGCTCCAGTTAACTCTTTAATAGATCGATTGTCATGTTGAAGGGAGCTCACTATTATCAATTATCATTAACTGGGTAAATTTATATAATACATGCTACTGGACTATCAGGATTTTCGTGAATAATGTTTCTTACATGTTCTAATATCCGAGTGGCTAGGGGTCTTATTGTTTTTCCTATATACATTTTTTTACACGGACATTCTAGGGCGTAAATTACTCCTTTTGTTTTACAATTAATAAGAAGTTTAATTGCATAATTATTTTTTTCATTATACGTAAAATTCTTTTTTTACACATAAACTTACATGCTTTACAATGTCCACATTTTTGTGAACCAACACTGATTTTGTCCAGCCAAGTTGTATCATTTGTCATGTGAAAGCTATGTACCAATTTTTGCCCGATGGTTGGGGCTTTTCTCGCTATTATTGTTGCTTTCTTACTAACTTTATCATTCAAAGTCTTATCATTACTCAGGATATACCAATACTTATCCAGAGTAGCTTTGATCCAGTGCCAGTCATTATTATATTGTATGATAGGTCTGATAAGATTCTGCTCATCAACTATTCTTTTGTTACCAAACAGAAGATCTGACCTTTTACTAAAGGCTTGTTTATATGCTTTCTTGAGCCATTGTTGTGGATACCCCCGGAGTAGGAATCTTTTTTGTAGATCCTTTGCAGCCCTTTCAAAATTATTGATATCCGTGCAGTTTCTTCTAACCCGAAGATACTGGCCAATCGGAATTCCTCTTAATAATGAAGATGGGTGCATGCTTTGAGCTCTCAAAAGACAATTACCTGCTGTAGGTTTATGGTAAGTATTTATCTTTAACTTATTACCATCTTTGTGGATAAGTAAATCCAAAAAAGGGAGTTCTGTTTGACTCCATTGATATGTAAATTTAAGATTCCAGTTATTCTGGTTGATGGCTTTGACAAATTTATGTAATTCACCTTCAGAGCCATCCCATAGTATAATAACATCATCTATGTTCCTAGCCCATAGTGTAATAAAGGGCGAGGCCCATTCCGTATCTGTACCCATGATGACTTCCTGTTCCCACATGCCTAGATATAAATTGGTGTACGTGGGCGCGCAGGCCGTACGCATGGCAGTCCCAGTTTGTTGCTGGTAAAATCTATTATTGAAAGTAAAACAGTTGTTATGAAGTATAAGTTCTAATAATGAAATAACAAAGTTCGAGTGTTTTCGGTACTTATATTCCCGTGTGTACAGGTACTTAGAGATACATTCAATTCCCTTATCATGAGGTATTGACGGGTACAATGCTTCAACGTCAATACTGACTAGCATAGTGTTATAATTTACTGTCAGATCATCTAATCTTTTGACTGCTTCTCGTGAATCCTTTAAATAAGAGGGTAGTGAGTCTAGAAATGGTCTGAGGGCCATGTCTACATATTTAGAAATATTATCAGTGGGACTTCTTATGCCTGATATTATTGGGCGCCCTGGTGGGTTCTTAGCATTCTTGTGTATTTTTGGAGTACAGTATAAACATGGCAATTGAGGATATTTAATATACATGAATTCAAATTCTCTTTTGTCGATTATGTCACATTGAAGGGCATCTTTTAGACAAGTATATATTTTTTGATTCACTACCTGTAAAGGGTTCTTGTCTACACATTTATACTGGTCCTTCACTCTTAATAGACGTGTTACTTCCTTTTCATACATTATCTTGTCCATTACTACTACATTTCCTCCTTTGTCTGAAGGTTTGATTACCAGGTCATGATTGTCACTCAATTCCTTTATTGCTTGTCTTTCACCCGGGCTTAAATTATGTATAAATTTACATGGCTGGTATTTTCTAATCTCCTCCTCCATACATGAAACAAACAATTGAATCGTGGGGTACATAGAGAGGGGGGGAAAAAGTTAGACTTCCCTCTTAAACCCAAATATCCCACTGTACCGCTTTCCTGTTCATACAGCAGGTTTTCCAAATTTTCTAATGTGGTTTCTTCTATTTCCCTACAACCATCTGAAAGGGATGTAAGTGTATCTACTGTGAGTGTATCTTGTATGCTAGGGGCAGGTATAGGAGTATAGGATTTGTCTTTCTGTGCAAACATTTTACTTAAAGGGCATGTCCACCCCCAAAACTATAATCCCCCCAACTACTGGCCCCACCATGTAGTGTAGTTTAATCCTTACCTCACATCCCAGCTCCATAGGGTTCTCCTGTAAACCCCCCCCCCAAAGTCCCAAAAAGCTCAGCCAATCACAGACGCGACTGCCGGTCCCGCCCCTCTGCTTGCATTCTCGCAAGCAGAGGGCCGGCAGTGCGGCGGAGGAACGAGGGGAGGTAAGTAAGAGTTTGGGGGGCTTTCTGAAAAAAATATTTATGCGGTTGGGGCTGGGGGACATGGGGGAGCAGCATATTATAAATCTATTTTAGGGGTGGACATACCCTTTAACGTTAGTTTACGTGCGAATAAGTGGATGTCTTTAACTAGTTGGAATTTATCCATTTGGTTAGATACAGCAAAATTAAGACCTTTAGATAGTACTGAAATTTGATCCACCGATAAAATGCTTGTGGATAAATTGATTACATTTAGATCTATTTTTTCCGGCTCTGTCTCAGATTGTAACTCTTCCCTTTCATGTCTTTCTGATTGTTTTTGCCTGTTCCAACCTCCCCTTCTTGTTTGTCTAAAAAATGTTTGGATTCAACTTTCCTTCCCTTTATGTATCTCCTTTGAGTTCTTCTATGGGGTTCATTATTGGTGTTATCTTCATTCTCTGAAGATTCACTTGTGGAGCTATTTCTATCATATGTGTAAATACGTCCCTGATCATAATCAGTACGATCCCGTGCAAACTTTTTCTTTTTCCTTAATTTAATATTACTCTGTAACCTGTCAGTTTCTTTCTTTACCTTATCATTCAGATTGGCAAAGTCCTTATGTTCCTTCCATTTTGCAAATCATCTGCTCTCTGATTAACTTCTTTTTCATATTCCATCTGTCTTTGGTTTTCCTAATAATAAGTGACATTAATTTAACGGCTGCCTCATTCAAGACTTCCTCCCACATTTTATTAAAGTCATCAGACAGTTTGGGTACTAGATTTAAGCCTGGTTTTATTTTCCATCTTAATCCCCTAGGGACACTTTGAAAATATGCATTATGCAAATCCTGATGATCTTAAAGCATGGGGCATTGAAAAAGTACCTAGACCTAAAGCTAGGTACACACAGTACAGATTTCTGAAAGATGACAGACAGGATCTGCAAGATCCTGTCTGCCATCTTTCAAAGATCTGCATACACACAGTCCCGAGCGTTCTCCCTATAGGGAGTCTAGCGCGGCCGATGGAAATTTTCGGCCTTTCCCGAACGAGCGTACGGCCGACCCGATCGTTCGGCGGCCGTGCGCTCGTTCGGGAAACGAACGTACACACAGTAACGATAAAGCCCCGATACCGTCGGATCCGACGGTATCGGGGCTTTATCGTTACTGTGTGTACCCAGCTTTAATGTATAAATGCTTTCTGTGAAAACTGGTCTAATGTAGACAATGATATCAGTCTATATGCATTTTAGCACTTATGTAAATAAATTATATTTAAGCCATCTTTGTAATAACTGTAAATAAGATAATATTGTGTACTCCCTTTGGAGATTATTCCTTTTTATTACATTGTTACACACTATTCAGTATTTGGTGCATGTATTATATAAATTTACCGAGTTAATGATAATTGATAATAGTGAGCTCCCTTCAACATGACAATCGATCTATTAAAGAGTTAACTGGAGCAATCACTCAGAGGAGGAGCTAAAGATAGCTTTAAATGGTACTGGGATGTAGCTGAATGTAAGACCCGGATGAAGGACAGAGGAGCCTCCAAAACGTGCGTCGGTCTACATGGCGTACTGGAGCCAAAGCAGAAAACAATTGGAGAACTGGTGACCTGAGGATTGGACTTGTATTCCAGGAGCTTAGCGAGTGCTTGCAGATGTATATAGGAGCAACGAGTTGGTCGAGTTTGATGCCCAGCGGAGCTTCGACGTTTAGACCCTCACTTAAGTATAATTTTAATTTATACTGACTGACGCTTGTTGCACAACATTACGCTTTTCATCGCATTTGCCACTCTTTTGCTTCCTCTGGCTACCACTGCTGTATAGGTTCGGGTTACCCCGACCCTGAGATGGGGGGTTGCGTGGAGGCGCCCGGTGTACTGGCGTATTTAACCTATGCATTCATCTGTTAACCCACTAACTGCTTAACCTGCTGCTTTTTTGCTTTTGGCTCTAGAACGCCAATGTTAGTTTACTGCTACTAATCTGGGGACGCCCAGAGATGCACATATTTATATGAACTTTTAATGTGTAGATGTTTAGGCTTTTTAAATGTTTGAATAAAATCTAGTTTTATACCTGATGTTGGTTTTGTTGGAAGGTTCTTGTATATATACCCCAAAAATGATTTTGATGTCCCTAATGAGCTTGTGAAGGTTCTCATTCATCCAGGTCATGGTATATCTGTTGTATTCAATTAGATCAACTGGACTTGAAATGTAGTTCTTGAAGACGTTTTCTCACCATGTCAACAGCCTCCTTGGTGGGTATACAAGTAATACCAACAGTGAAGGGGAAAAGCAAGACAGGAGGAAGAACATGGTCATCCCATATGTAGCAGGGGTCTCCGAAAAATTAAGAAGAATTTTCAAAAAACAGTATCTGTCTGCTTTAAACCGAACAACACACTGAGGCAGCAATTGGACATCCGAAAGACCCAATACCAAAACACAAGAAAAGCGACATCATATATGCAGTGCAGTGCAGTGAGAATGCTCTGATTTGTATGTGGGAGAGACCAAACAGCAACTGCATCAACGTATGGCCAGCACAGAAGAGCCAATTCCTCGGGTACGGACTCAGCCGTGTATCTGCATCTTAAGGATAAAGGACATACCTTTGAAGATTGTAATGTTAACATACTGGCGAAGGAACGTGACTGGTTCAAGAGAGGTGTTAAGGAGGCCATTATGTGAAATAAAGAAACCAAGCCTAAATAGAGGTGGGGGGGTTCGACACCAACTGTCTGCCATGTACAATACTGTTTTAACACCTTACTCTGGGCGTTCCTAAACACCTCTTAGCCACTATCTAATCACCCTTAACACCTGGCTGTGATATGCTAATTGGGATTTTCCAGGGTACATAATTGCCACAGATTCTTGTACAAGTCATTCTGAATTGAGAAGCCAGTCGGATGACTAGCGAAACGTCTTCAAGAACTACATTTCAAGTCCAGTTGATCTAATTGAATACAACAGATATGTCCCTAATGACATATTTGTCTTTCGGGGAAGGTGTATTTCCTTAGATATAGCTCTTTGAGTGCCTCCGGAGTTCTCCGGAGTCTAGTGGGTTGCTGGGCAATTTGCTCAAATTGCCACATCTTTTTTGATATATATTTCTATTGTACCCACAGCACCAGCATTAACATATGTTTGAGCCTTAAGGGTTGTTTATATAGATACAATATCATATCAATTACAATGTACAATTTTTAAATTATATCTTAAAGGATTTTTTAACTTTTGAGACTTCTCTGTTAATGCATAATATTTAAAACCATGCCAAGAGCCAGCAAGTAATCCTTTATGCACAGTTACCCCTTTCCTCCCTTGTTTATTTATCCGCTATTGCATTTATTGCTTATAATTAATTTTCACTGTAAGAAGATAGAGAAACTGCTAGTAAATATATTACCCTTTGGACTTTTAAAAAATAAAAAAAATTTATAGGGTATGATTTATTTTAAGGGGTAGTGAGACATTCTTCCCTGTCAATGTCCTGCAAAAAAAACGATAAAACATGAACACAGGAATGCATCCACCCTCCTTATAAATGGAAAATGTAAATATAAAAGAACACATTTATTTGTTTTCTTTTGAGCTGCATGGTGAGACACACCTTTCAAGCATCTCTGCTAAACTTATATTGTTCATATTCATTATCTTCTTGTTTTCCAGGAGCTATTGCGACAATCTTGGCTATCATCCACTAAGTGCTGCAGACTTTGGAAAGATTATGAAAAATGTCTTTCCCAACATGAAGGCACGTCGCCTTGGCACAAGAGGAAAGTCAAAATATCCTTAACATTCAATAAGGTGTAGATTGATGTCACTGGCAAAACAAACATAACATTGCCCTAAAAATGCTAATTTGCATATTATTAAACTGCTTGATCAATTTTAGGCAGGTTGGCAATCCCACACATGATGGGGCATTTTGGAAAATGTATACCTAATTTGGCCTTGATGCAGATCATGGTGGCCACATACTAGTTACTACGGTACATCCAGTAAAACAAAGCAAGGCCAAACAATATTATAGTGCTCAACCATTTTTATTTTGGTTTTAACAGGGAATATTTTACATATAAAAATGAAGGAGTTTATAAACAAAGATTATAGGGGTATCAACATCTTAACCATAATATCTTAAAGGGTAACTGTGGACTCCAATTCTCCAAAACAAGTTAGGGTTGTTTTGGAAAGCTTTCTGCCGCACCTTCAAAATGAACCCTAAATCACGTCACATAAAATATGTAAGAAGTTATTGCTAGAAGGGTTCAACTATATTACTTCCTGCTTGAACATTTCCTGTTTTCAGCTATGTGACCAGCTTATAGTCATGTGACCAGCCTCTGCCTGCATTAGTAGGCTCCCCAGGTCCGGATTTCTGGGTAGGCCATCTAGGGCCCCCCCCCCATGTATCCCCTAAATTATAAGGATATTAGAAGACACTGAGGAGATCTGTGTCCATATAAAGGCGCAAGGTCACAGGCTGAGTTATACAGGAAACTCTGGGTACCACTCATGTATTATAAGGCATAATGTATCCTCTACTGTAAATAAGGATATTAGAAGTTACTGAGGAGATCTGTGTCCATATAAAGGTACAAGGACACAGACTGAGTTATACAGGGAAGTCTGGGTACCAATCATGTATTATAAGGGCTAATGTATCCACTACTGTAAATTATAAGGATATTAGAAGTCACTGAGGAGATCTGTGTCCATATAAAGGTACAAGGCCACAGGCTGAGTTATACAGAGATGTCTGGGTACCACTCATGTATTATAAGGGATAATGTATCCCCTACTGTAAATTATAAGGATATTAGAAGTCACTGAGGAGTTGCGTTACCGTAAAAGTCACAGAACTTTGAGGTGACATATGCGTACAATTTAAAATAGGGTTTATCCTTTATAATACTGCAGGGCTGCAGATTCCCTCTCCCCCCCAACCCACACACTTAAGAGGCACCCTAATATCTCCCCACTTAAGAGGCACACTCCTACCCATCAACTTGAGGGGCACCCCATACCTCCTTAATTTAGCAGCATCCAATAACCACACACTTAAGCATCAATAACTCACCTACTTTAGAGGCATCCCCCTATCAGAATCCCCCCATCTTATTCTCCTCATGGTTTTAACACATCACTTGGGGGGGTTATAAACAGAAACTATTTATGTGTGTGTTATATAAATTGATGATTTTATGGGAGTGTCATATATTTTTATTAGCTGGTAAAGTTTGGGGGTGCTTGGTGGGGAGCACAAAATAACTGGCCTAGGGTAGATACATTTATAAATCCAGCCCTAAGGTTTCCCAAGTACTTCCTGTTTTCTCCAGCATTAGGTCTTAACTGAGCATGCTTCTCCCCCGGGGCAAAGGTCAGGTGATGTTACTAAACCAATTGGAAGCAGGAAATTTTATACCCAATACATTTTTTTACAGGCTGCAGCCAGGGATGTGTATCAACCTTCCTAATAACTGTATATTTAATTAATATAAGCTTTCTCTTGGGCTCCTACATGTATTTTAGCATGATATACTGAAGGCAGTTACCCAGTCTACCAAATTTTGGAAGATATTCATTCGGAAAACATCCAAAGTAATATCAACGACTCTGCCTATAAAACCTTTAAATAATTTGGTAGATCCACCAAGCAGGATTAAAATCTCTGTTTCAGGAATATCTACGCCAATATTTTTTTAGAACTTTTTCAGAGCAGTTTGTCAGAGTGCAATATTGCAGCTGCCCCTATAATACTTTCATACATGTCTGATTACTGCTCTTTGTCAAATGTTTTCTGCAGACCTATTTGGGGCATATTAAAACTAACCATTTTATATCCTATATAAATAGCCACTAGCAGAGGGATTAAAGAAATATATTTTTTTATAAGTCCCAACATATATATATCTTCTATATTTCCATTGTTTACTGGATTTTTGATAGAATTGTCAATATCCCCATGGGGGGCAAATTCAGAGCACATGCCAATGTTAACATAAGTCAAAACAATCCATGTTAAATTTGAGGTTGTATTGTTTACTTTAGGTTATTAAATTATGTTTCTTAGATATGTAGCTATGGTTACCTTAACTATTCTACGTATTGCTATAGCGGACTTCGTAAGAAAGCATTTGTTCATATGCCATCACTCCCTAATCTTGACTTCAGCAAGACTGGCGATGGGGTAAATATTTCCTTTCTGTATAGACCTTGAAGTAATCATTTTTATTAAGTAATGGCTTACTACATATTCATTTTAATATAAGAAAACCGAGCCTCTTTTGTCTGTGTATGGTTAGAATGCCACATTAAGTAGTGGGAATGGTTGGGGAAAATTGAGTGTGGAAGCAAGAATTGTTAAAGAATTAGGATTAAAGACTGAGTTGGAAATATTACCAGATTCCAGGGACTGCAGTGGCCCTTGTAGTGAATGTAGTTTAGATGTGGCTTTTTTTCCATTAGCCACCTAGTTGTGATATGTAAATAAGGGGCCTTACCTAATCATTTAAAGGAGAAAGAAGGCTAAAATCTAAATTTGGATGAATTCTATAATTGGCTGCATCTCTATGCCAGTTTGGAGACACCATCTAGTTTCCTGGTGTTAATAAAGCCTGGAAAAGGTGCATAGATTAGATACACCACTTAAATTTATGCAGAGAATTCTGTAGCCACCCATCCTCTCTTCCAAGTGCAAGAACGGTTACATACAGTGAAAGAATACACAAACCGTGTCTGGTTTGTGAACTTATGCAAATTTGCCATCTATACACAACTTGAAAAGTATGACACATTTCTCACTCCTCCTTGGAAATAATGTCCTAGATCTATCAGATTGCAAGTGGATCTGCTGTTTGCAGCTCTCTTAAGGTTCGTACAAACGTTCGTACACATCGTGGGTCGGGACCCACGATCGCACATGTGTACAATCCTTTAGGCCCAGTAGGTATGGTCCAATATATTGACCTGATCGACCATCTGCCATCATATTTCAGTTGATCAGGTTGAAATATCTGCAGAAATTTTCATTGCGACAGACCAATGTCGGTCACTGTCGCAATTGTCAAAATTGGACTGCACAATTGGTTATTCTGAAATGAAGGCTGTGGCAATTTTTCTTTCCACCAGCTGACAAATCTGATTATTGATCGGTAGCCTGTTGGTCTGAAGAAAGGTGCAAAACTGGAACATCTGTACCAGGCCTTAAGGTCACTCAACAGATTTTTTAATTAGACAAAACTGATTCAAACATGGACGTATATCTCATGACATTTCAGTAAATAAAATAATGGGGAAAAGATTTCTATATAATGCTTAGAACGCAAATGTATTAAACCAGTCTTTGTATGCACTATACAGTAGACTTGAAATTTGTCCACAAGTCCTTAAAGTATGATTGTATTGTCTAAGCTCTGCCCCCACCTTTGTCTGGGATCTATCCAATGGGAAGAAGTGCTTACTGCAGAAAATGTCCTCCCATTGGTTAGGCCTTGGGCCAAAAGGTGGATGAAGCAAAAATCTTATAGTTGTCTTTTAAGCTAGATATGAAGTGCAGATTTATAGCAGAGGACAGACTGATTTTATTGGAAGCCACGTACAAGACACTTTTGTCCTGGACTTTAAAAAAAACCTTGTAATTATAGACCCTTAAGTTTAAAGCTAGCCATATACTTCCTTGATATTACACCAATTAGACCCAAGACGAATGTCAAATCGATTGTAATGTTAAATGGACCAGCAGTTTTACTTGCTGGCATTTCCCTGCAAGATCATGTTTGTAATAATTACGGACGATACTTGCCGGTTCTTATGAGGAAGTAAGTGAGTTTAAATTCTGCTCTTGAATACCAGGAAAAGATTCATGTAGACTTCTGCTTCTTCAAAAGTCTTTTGACGCCACCGTATCTACTGGCTAAACTTTCCTTGAGTATAGCTGAGCAGCTTTCAGCTATTTCAGAATTATTATTTTTGTGTGTGCTTCAGATCTTGTGCTAAATAGTCACTATAATAAAAATTTTTATTGGTCTGCTTCTTTTCTTTGCAGGATGGAATGGAAGTCTCCACACAATTACAGAGTGCTGATGAAGAAGGTGTGACTGCTGCTTGCCGATTGGTGTGTGAATGGGCTCAGAAGGTTTTAAGTCAGCCATTCGATTCTGTCTTGGAATTAGCCCGCTTTCTAGTAAAAAGCCATTATATTGGCACTAAGTCAGTGGCAGCTTTGACGGTAATGGCAGGTGACTCGCCAGGTAAAAATACATTTTTAGGAATATAAATTAATTTTAATGAAATTTTACTAGTAACTGCCAGTTGCAAAATATCATCATTTGCCATGCGTTGGACTGTTGCAGCCAATAAGGATAATCTGACTCATGGAATATGAAGACATTCCATGCGAAAATTTAGCAAATCATTAGCAGAATTTTATTTGTCGGCTTTTACTAGTTGAAATCTATTACAGCCACAAGAATGAGAAGGACTGTTATTTAAAAAGTGCAGTAGGTTAAATTAAAATAAAAAAGGGATAATGGGCCCCTTATAGTTTAATATATAAGGGATAATATGCCCCTTACAGTGTAATATAAGGATATAAAGTCACAGAGGAGTTCCCTGACCATATAGAAGCATGAAGGCCACAGGCCGAGTGCTTTTATACAGTCCAGGGAACTCCGAGTTGACTTTATAAACCTTATATTACATTGTAATGGGGTGTATTATTTCTTATAATACATAAGGTTTTATTATTTTAAATGAAAAATGGTGTTTTGGGACACCACCCCCCCAGAAAAATGAAGAGCAGAAGCTGTCAGTGAGTCATCTGGTCCCTGCTGCTTCCCTAACCTCAACAAGGACTGTGACATACGCAGGGGTGCCCTCCCTCTGGATCCCATCCCTCTGCTGCATCCCATCCCACCACCAACCTCTGAGTTATATTTGGAAGAAAATCACTGTAAAGTTACTTACAGACCTTCTATCCCCCGGTGCTCTGAAAAGCCGTAAGGCACAACTGCAATTGGCTGCCAGCTAGCCAATCATAGATGCAGCCACCCCTCTCTGCTCTATCCGGCTCAGAGAGAGCAGAGCAACGGAGGATTGAAGGTCTGTAAGTACAGACAGCAGAGCAACAAAGGATTGAAAGTCTGTAAGTAATTTTACAGTGTTAAAATTTTAATTTAGGGGTGGAGATACCCTTTAACAAAGAATTTGAGTTATTTTCATATAAAAAGCTAAATCACGGCACAGACCTGAACAGTTGTATGTTTTCAACCAGCCACTGCATTACTTTCCCTTGCTAGTGTCCGGAGTGATTTATTTTTTTTTTTGAGGCAAATGTTCAGCTTTTAAAGGGTATGTCCACCCTTCAGAATTTTTTTGCCCTCTGCTTGCGAGAAAATGCAAGCAGAGGGGCGGGACCGGCAGTCACGTCTGTGATTGGCTGAGCGGCGGAGGCTAGAGGGAAGGTAAGTAATGTTCTGGGCATTTTCTGATATTACAAACATAGCAGTTGGGGCTGGGGGGACAGGGGCGATGTTTGCTAAAAAGGGTTTTACACTAGGGGGAGGGAATCCAAATCGGGAGGGGGAGGGAGGGGGAGAAGGGCTGCAGTACGCATGCCAAACTTCTCCCGGAAGGCCAGGTAGGAGGCAGAGTCCTATATGGACTCTGCTATCCTCCTGGTGGGCAGTTTTTGGGACTTTGGGGGGGGACTACAGGATAACCATATGGAGCTGGGATGTGAGGTAAGGATTAAACTACACTACATGATGGGGCCAGTAGTGGGGGGGATTATAGTTTTGGGGGTGCCCTTTAAAAAACTTGTCTTCAGTGCCAGTGTAATACTGTCATTTTAAACGTAAATAAGTAGAAGAAACTGACCGTGATTTACTTTCTGCTTCCAACCTCAGGTCAACCAGGATTAATCCTCCGTAACTGTTTTTACCCAGGAAGCAGAGAAAGTCATTAGGGAACACTCTATGATGTTTCTTCGATTTTGCTACTTTTTAAACAACAGTTTTACTTTTTAAAAAAACATTATGGGGTTGGAATGAAGGATGGCCAGAAAGGCATGGGAGCTGAAGTGTAACATTTACTTATAATAATCACTCAGTGACAAAGCTGAGTGATTTTTATAAGAAAATATTTCACTGCAGCTTTCATTTCATATTTCCTCTGTGTTCTGGTCTTCTACCCCAATGTAGCCAGTGGAAAGACATGCTCTGCAAAGAAGCGTATCGTCCCATTGGCTACCTCGTAAACTGGCACTAACAGTGGCAGAGGGTTGGAACGGACTGGAGTTCCAAGGGAAATTTTAAGTAAGAATTACAGCTGTTAGATAAAGGAGTATGCAGCTATGGAACAGGGAAAAGGTAAGGAGATGAAGCACCCATGGGAAACCCACACAAGCACAAAAATAACCTGTACACTCTACATGTTTCATAGGGTTGATTTGAACCCATGGCTTGGTACTGCAAGGCATCTATGTCAACCACTTTTTCTCCAAGCTTAGGTGCATATTTTGACTTATAGGGCATCTATAGTGGGAAAATTAACTTTTTTTCTTTTTTTCCATGTGTTCTATTATTCCCCCCAAACCCCAGAGTGTCTTTACTTTCTTCAGTTTCCCCCTCTGTCCTGAGATGCACAAATTAAAAGATGTGATTTCAGTGCTCTACTCTTACTTGTACTGTCAATCAAATCCCTGTGACGTGACCCTCTTCCCTGCTCAAGTTCCTCACTCCTGCCTGCTCTGTTTGAAGCTCTGCGCAAACATAGAGATAATAACATTAGCAGGGGAGAGCGGTAGCTTTGACTGCAGAGATTAAGCTGAACTTGACCCTCCTTCTTGATAGCTTTGATTGTTTGATATCGGGTCACAAAGAGGAAAATCGTGTTGCAGCAGTAAACTGTACTGTTCTTCCTCTTTCTTGTCTCCAGGACAGCTTGCTTTATATTGGCCACTGTGCGTTGGTGTGTTTTTCTGGAGGTTACTCCTTACTGCACATGAGAAGCTTGTCGGGCAGCCGGTGTTTAGACAAAGAGGAGGTAACATAGAGGGAAGGAGGGGGGGGTCCTGCATTGTCCAATCTGACACCATGGAATAATAGAGTCACTAACAGAGGTAGGAGAAAGGCAGCACAAAGTACATAAAGTTTGCAATGGGGCAATTTATTTTTTTCACTATAGATGCCCTTAAGCTTTTCAAAATACTTTGGAACAAAAGTAAAATACTTTGGAAGAAATGTAAATAAAAACTAAAGTTAAAGTTATCAGTTAATATGTGCAGCTGTCGAAATAATATGGCTCTACTAAAGATAAATGTGTTTCTTTTACATTTCCTTTATCCCTTGCCAAAATACAGTGGGGGGAGGCATCCAATTTGCCAGTCCCTCCAGATGTTTGAAAACAACACCTCCCAATATTCCCTTGCTGTCTTGCGTGGAAAATCCTGTGAGTTGCAGTTTTGCAGCATTTAGAGGGATGAATGTTAAGCTGGGTAGACACAGGTGAATATTTTGCCCCGACAGACCATTCGCCACAAGCGAGCGATTGGCCGGGATGGATCAGTGTCTGTTTGTCACAACCAAATGAGCAGTCCATAGGCACACACGCTGGCGATTTTTCAGGTTGACCGACATATATACAAAAATATTGGGAAGTTTGCCTGAAAAATCGCCTTGTGGGTATCCGCCATTTGACCCTAACTTAAGGTGTTTTTCCAGCATAAACTCTCATGGTCTATACTCCTGTTGCATCCCACATGAACAGCATCTTATTAGATTTCTTTTTATTGCTCTCTATTGAGATTTTTAATTGTGTGGAGGGTATTGGATGATTTTCCAGTGTATCTTAATAAGTTAATTTACTGTATTTTATTTATTGGTAAGAAACTTATTTCTTTTCCTTTTTTGATTCATGTTGTATTGTTAAGTCTAATCTAAATGTGCATTTGTCTCTATCCTTTTACAGGATTAAAAGGAATTACACAAACTTCAGCCTTTGTTCCCATGTCTGAAAGCAGTTCCTTTCAACCACAAGTTAAGAACTTGGCATCCCCAGTAGATGCTAAGCAGCAACTACAGAGAAAAATCCAGAAGAAGCAACAAGAACAAAAGTTGCAATCACCATTACCTGGCGATCTCCAAGTCAAAAAAGCAGATAGTGTTGCATCCAATGGAATTACCAGCATCTGTAATGGGAGCCCTGCAATCCTTTCTCCACAGCCTATTGGTATTGTAGTGGCAGCTGTTCCTAGTCCAATTCCGGTAAATCATTCTTATTAACAAAATGTTTATTTTTTTATTAATGAATGATTCTTAATGGTCAGTTGAATTGTATTAAGAAAAATTTAGTAAAGGTTGTCACTATTAGAAATGTGACCAAAAAATACTCATTGTGGATTCTGCTTGCTTAGATTTATCATTTGTATAACTGGCACTTTTATTGCAGATATTTAAGTGGCATGTCCACCCCCCTACTAAAATTTGCCCCACTGTGTTGTGTAAAAAATCCTTACCTTTCTCATTGGCTCCTTATGGTTATCCTGCAGGGCCTTCTGAAAGTCCATGAAACTAAAGAGTAGGAGCCTCTCTGTGACATTCGGTATCTGCACCTTTTCTGTCCTCTTGGAGGAATCTGGCGTGCACAGGAGAGCTCTCCCCCCTCCCTCCGGATCCCTCCATGCTGCAGTAAATGTTTAAATAAAAAAAAAAATTATATATATATATGGTTCAAACCCCTAATACACATGTAATAGGATAAACATGGAGCCGCACACCTGTTTCTTGCAATAGAAAAAAGGCTTTATGAGTTAAAAGTAAACGTCTGCCAACATCCCCTCCCCCCCCCTTATTATGCACGTTTTGCGGAGACACTGTCCCCTTTCTCGCAAAGGGAGCAGTGTCTCCCAAAACGTTGCATAATATGTGGGCAGACGTTTACTTTTAACTTATAAAGCCTTTTTTTCTATTGCAAGAAACTGGTGTGCAGCTCCTATATAACTTTATAATAAATACCGCACTCCCTCTCCTTTAAGTAACGGTGCAGGTGCTCAGCGGGTCATTTGCCAAGTGGCCCTGTGGTATATAAAATGTAATATAACACCGCACTCTAAAGATCTTGCTTAATCAATTTTTTATTATGTGTCTAAAATTATAGATTTGTGCTGTGAAATGTAGAATTCATGTATCAAACTTAAAAATTCCAAATTACAAGTACCTGTCCATTTTAATGAGGCCCATCATAGGGAATCTGACCTATGTTTTTTGGTTCTGGAGTGTGTTCCCAGACCTAAACGTGGGGGTGACAAGGAACTTCGGTTAAGGAAAAGAGAGGTCTGGTGGGTGCATAGATTAAAGACCTTGCACTCATCTGGACTTAATCATGATTATGACCTTCATGTCTTTTTGTAACTATATGAAGGTTTTCTCTATAAATTTGTATGTTAAAGCGTATTAAGGGTATATAGAGTACACTGTGTCCCTCCTTGGTGTATCTCGCTGTCTGTTTCCCTTAATTGGTTGTTTTTTTATGTATACCCTTTAATCATGTTGAATACTTGTTATATGAGTATGTAAGTGGGTGGGCCATTGGGGGTGTCTAAATAGCATGTGATGCTAGAGATGTTATCCACCATTTTTTTTGTCTTAAAAAAACTGTAGACTGTGGGCTTGATAAAGGGGACAGATGGTTCCCGAAACGTCGCCTTGTATACAGTTCAGCCACATAATAAAGAATTGATGAAGCAAGATCTTTGGAGTGCGGTGTTATATTACTTTATATTTATAAAATATAATAAAAAATACAGCAGCATTTAGTAAAAAAATAAATGTCAGTTTTATTTCAATCATATAGAAAATACTCACAAGTCCCCCAAAAAAAGGCAACGGGGGATAGCCCCTTTATCAAGCTATTGGAACAGTGGTCAAAAGGAAAATGGGCCACAATGTAGCCAGTTAAATAACCACTCCACAGGAAATGGAAACAAACAATTCAAGTTAATTACATTCAGATCACATTGATTACAAATTTACACAGTGCCACCCAGTGGCATATTGGGAAAGTGCATTCTCCACTTCATAGAAATACATGTTATTGTCGATTAAGACTATTAGGTGTGAGTGACCCCAATTTGTGGATCCACCACACCTCCCTTTGTTTGAGACATTTCTGTCTGTCTCCCCCTGTTCTAGGACTGAACTTCACATGTTCAAGCACTGTAAACTTGAACTGATCATCCCCATGTCCCATATATACAGTTTCTGATAAAAGTCTTGTCGCCTGTGTATTTTGCAGTAACTCCTGCTATTAACCTGATTTTTAATTGATCAATTGGTGTTAGAAATAGCTCATATGAAAAGCTAAAGCCCTCCCAAATAATATTAAATGTACTGGTAAAAAATAGTTTCACTGAAAAAAATTTTTAGAATATAAATGATTTTAATGAAATTTTACTAGTAACTGCCAGTTGCAAAATATCATCATTTGCCATGCGTTGGACTGTGTTGCAGCCAATAAGGATAATCTGACTCATGGAATATGAAGACATTCCATGCGAAAAATTAGCAATCATTAGCAGAATTTATTTGTCGGCTTTTACTAGTTGAAATCTATATACAGCCACAAGAATGAGAAGGACTGTTATTTAAAAAGTGCAGTAGGTTAAATTAAAATAAAAGGGATAATGGCCCTTATAGTTTAATATATAAGGGATAATATGCCCCTTACAGTGTAATATAAGGATATAAAGTCACAGAGGAGTTCCTGACCATATAGAAGCATGAAGGCCACAGGCCGAGAGGCTTTTATACAGTCCAGGGAACTCCGAGTTGACTTTATAAACCTTATATTACATTGTAATGGGGTGTATTATTTCTTATAATACATAAGGTTTATTATTTTAAATGAAAAATGGTGTTTTGGGACACCACCCCCCCAGAAAAATGAAGAGCAGAAGCTGTCAGTGAGTCATCTGGTCCCTGCTGCTTCCCTAACCTCAACAAGGACTGTGACAATACGCAGGGGTGCCCTTCCTCTGGATCCCATCCCTCTGCTGCATCCCATCCCACCACCAACCTCGAGTTATATTTGGGAAGAAAATCACTGTAAAGTTACTTACAGACCTTCTATCCCCCGGTGCTCTGAAAAGCCGTAAGGCACAACTGCAATTGGCTGCCAGCTAGCCAATCATAGATGCAGCCACCCCTCTCTGCTCTATCCGGCTCAGAGAGAGAGCAGAGCAACGGAGGATTGAAGGTCTGTAAGTACAGACAGCAGAGCAACAAAGATTGAAAGTCTGTAAGTAATTTTACAGTGTTAAAATTTTAATTTAGGGGTGGAGATACCCTTTAACAAAGAATTTGAGTTATTTTCATATAAAAAGCTAAATCACGGCACAGACCTGAACAGTTGTATGTTTTCAACCAGCCACTGCATTACTTTCCTTGCTAGTGTCCGGAGTGATTTATTTTTTTTTTGAGGCAAATGTTCAGCTTTTAAAGGGTATGTCCACCTTCAGAATTTTTTGCCCTCTGCTTGAGAAAATGCAAGCAGAGGGGCGGGACCGGCAGTCACGTCTGTGATTGGCTGAGCGGCGGAGGCTAGAGGGAAGGTAAGTAATGTTTGGGCATTTTCTGATATTACAAAATAGCAGTTGGGGCTGGGGGGACAGGGGCGATGTTTGCTTAAAAGGGTTTTACACTAGGGGGAGGGAATCCAAATCGGGAGGGGGAGGGAGGGGGGAGAAGGGCTGCAGTACGACATGCCAAACTTCTCCCGGAAGGCCAGGTAGGAGGCAGAGTCCTATATGGATCTGCTATCCTCTGGTGGGCAGGTTTTGGGACTTTGGGGGGGGACTACAGGATAACCATATGGAGCTGGGATGTGAGGTAAGGATTAAACTACACTACATGATGGGGCCAGTAGTGGGGGGGGGATATAGTTTTGGGGGTGCCCTTAAAAAACTTGTCTTCAGTGCCAGTGTAATACTGTCATTTTAAACGTAAATAAGTAGAAGAAACTGACCGTGATTTACTTTCTGCTTCCAACCTCAGGTCAACCAGGATTAATCCTCCGTAAACTGTTTTTACCCAGGAAGCAGAGAAAGTCATTAGGGAACACTCTATGATGTTTCTTCGATTTTGCTACTTTTAAACAACAGTTTTACTTTTAAAAAAACATTATGGGGTTGGAATGAAGGATGGCCAGAAAGGCATGGGAGCTGAAGTGTAACATTTACTTATAATAATCACTCAGTGACAAAGCTGAGTGATTTTTATAAGAAAATATTTCACTGCAGCTTTCATTTCATATTTCCTCTGTGTTCTGGTCTTCTACCCCAATGTAGCCAGTGGAAAGACATGCTCTGCAAAGAAGCGTATCGTCCCATGGCTACCTCGTAAACTGGCACTAACAGTGGCAGAGGGGTTGGAACGGACTGGAGTTCCAAGGGAAATTTTAAGTAAGAATTACAGCTGTTAGATAAAGGAGTATGCAGCTATGGAACAGGGAAAAGGTAAGGAGATGAAGCACCCATGGGAAACCCACACAAGCACAAAAATAACCTGTACACTCTACATGTTTCATAGGGTTGATTTGAACCCATGGCTTGGTACTGCAAGGCATCTATGTCAACCACTTTTTCTCCAAGCTAGGTGCATATTTTGACTATAGGGCATCTATAGTGGGAAAATTAACTTTTTTTCTTTTTTTCATGTGTTCTATTATTCCCCAAACCCCAGAGTGTCTTTACTTTCTTCAGTTTCCCCCTCTGTCCTGAGATGCACAAATTAAAAGATGTGATTTCAGTGCTCTACTCTTACTTGTACTGTCAATCAATCCCGTGACGTGACCCTCTTCCCTGTCAAGTTCCCACTCTGCCTGCTCTGTTTGAAGCTCTGCGCAAACATAGAGATAATAAACATTAGCAGGGGGAGAGCGGGTAGCTTTGACTGCAGAGATTAAGCTGAACTTGACCCTCCTTCTTGATAGCTTTGATTGTTTGATATCGGGTCACAAAGAGGAAAATCGTGTTGCAGCAGTAAACTGTACTGTTCTTCCTCTTTCTTGTCTCCAGGACAGCTTGCTTTATATTGGCCACTGTGCGTTGGTTGTTTTTTCTATGGAGGTTATCCTTACTGCACATGAGAAGCTTGTCGGGCAGCCGGTGTTTAGACAAAGAGGAGTGGTACATAGAGGGGAAGGAGGGGGGGTCCTGCATTGTCCAATCTGACACCATGGAATATAGAGTCACAACAGAGAGGTAGGAGAAAGGCAGCACAAAGTACTAAGTTTGCAATGGGGCAATTATTTTTTTCACTATAGATGCCCTTAAGCTTTTCAAAATACTTTGGAACAAAAGTAAAATACTTTGGAAGAAATGTAAATAAAAAAATAAAGTTAAGTTATCAGTTAATGTGCAGCTGTCGAAATAATATGGCCTTACTAAAGATAAATGTGTTTCTTTTACATTTCCTTTATCCCTTGCCAAAATACAGTGGGGGGAGGCATCCAATTTCCAGTCCCTCCAGATGTTTGAAAAACAACACCTCCCAATATTCCCTTGCTGTCTTGCGTGGAAAATCCTGTGAGTTGCAGTTTTGCAGCATTTAGAGGGATGAATGTTAAGCTGGGTAGACAAGGTGAATATTTTGCCCCGACAGACCATTCGCCACAAGCGAGCGATTGGCCGGGATGGATCAGTGTCTGTTTGTCACAACCAAATGAGCAGTCCATAGGCACACACGCTGGCGATTTTTAGGTTGACCGACATATATACAAAAATATTGGAAGTTTGCCTGAAAAATCGCCTTGTGGGTATCCGCCATTGACCCTAACTTAAGGTGTTTTTCCAGCATAAACTCTCATGGTCTATAATCCTGTTGCATCCCACATGAACAGCATCTTATTAGATTTCTTTTTATTGCTCTCTATTGAGATTTATTTGTATTGTGTGGGGGTATATGGATGATTTTCCAGTGTATCTTAATAAGTTAATTTACTGTATTTATTTATTGGTAAGAAACTTATTTCTTTCTTTTTTGATTTGTGTATTGTAAGTCTAATCTAAATGTGCATTTGTCTCTATCCTTTTACAGGATTAAAAGGAATTACACAAACTTCAGCCTTGTTCCCAGTCTGAAAGCAGTTCCTTTCAACCACAAGTTAAGAACTTGGCATCCCCAGTAGATGCTAAGCAGCAACTACAGAGAAAAATCCAGAAGAAGCAACAAGAACAAAGTTGCAATCACCATTACCTGGCGATCTCCAAGTCAAAAAAGCAGATAGTGTTGCATCCAATGGAAACCAGCATCTGTAATGGGGAGCCCTGCAATCCTTTCTCCACAGCCTATTGGTATTGTAGTGGAGCTGTTCCTAGTCCAATTCCGGTAAATCATTCTTATTAACAAAATGTTTATTTTTTATTAATGAATGATTCTTAATGGTCAGTTGAATTGTATTAAGAAAAATTTAGTAAAGGTTGTCACTATTAGAAATGTGACCAAAAAATACTCATTGTGGGATTCTGCTTGCTTAGATTTATCATTTGTATAACTGGCACTTTTATTGCAGATATTTAAGTGCAGTCCACCCCCTACTAAAATTTGCCCCACTGTGTTGTGTAAAAAATCCTTACCTTTCTCATTGGCTCCTTATGGTTATCCTGCAGGCCTTCTGAAAGTCCATGAAACTAAAGAGGGAGCCTCTCGTGCATTCGGTATCGCACCTTTTTGTCCTCTTGGAGGAATCTGGCGTGCACAGGAGAGCTCTCCCCCCTCCCTCCGGATCCCTCATGCTGCAGTAAATGTTTAATAAAAAAAAAAAATTATATATATATATGGTTCAACCCCTAATACACATGTAATAGGATAAAATGGAGCCGCACACCTGTTTCTTGCAATAGAAAAAAGGCTTTATAAGTTAAAAGTAAACGTCTGCCACACTATTATGCAACGTTTTGGGAGACACTGCCCCTTCTCGCAAAGGGAGCAGTGTCTCCCAAAACGTTGCATAATATGTGGGCAGACGTTTACTTTTAACTTATAAAGCCTTTTTTTCTATTGCAAGAAACTGGTGTGCAGCTCCTATATAACTTTATAATAAATACCGCACTCCTCTCCTTTAAGTAACGGTGCAGGTGCTCAGCGGGTCATTTGCCAAGTGGCCTGTGGTATATAAAATGTATATAACACCGCACTCCTAAAGACTTGCTTAATCAATTTTTTATTAGTGTCTTAAAATTATAGTTTGTGCTGTGAAATGTAGAATTCATGTATCAAACTTAAAATTCCAAATTACAAGTACCTGTCCATTTTAATGAGGCCCATCATGGAATCTGACCTATGTTTTTTGGTTCTGGAGTGTGTTCCCAGACCTAAACGTGGGGGTGACAAGGAACTTCGGTTAAGGAAAAGAGAGGTTGGTGGGTGCATAGATTAAAGACCTTGCACTCATCTGGACTTAATCATGATTATGACCTTCATGTCTTTTTGTAACTATATGAAGGTTTTCTCTATAAATTTGTATGTTAAAGCGTATTAAGGGTATATAGAGTACACTGTGTCCCTCCTTGGTGTATCTCGCTGTTGTTTCCCTTAATTGGTTGTTTTTTATGTATACCCCTTAATCATGTTGAATACTTGTTATATGAGTATGTAAGTGGGTGGGCCATTGGGGGTGTCTAAATAGCATGTGATGCTAGAGATGTTATCCACCATTTTTTTTGTCTTAAAAAAAACTGTAGACTGTGGGCTTGATAAAGGGGACGATGGTTCCCGAAACGTCGCCTTGTATACAGTTCAGCCACATATAAGAATGAAGCAAGATCTTTGGAGTGCGGTGTTTATATACTTATAATTATAAAATATAATAAAAAATACAGCAGCATTTAGTAAAAAAATAAATGTCAGTTTATTTCAATCATATAGAAAAATACCACAAGTCCCCCAAAAAAGGCAACGGGGGATAGCCCCTTTATCAAGCTATTGGAACAGTGGTCAAAAGGAAATGGGCCACAATGTAGCCAGTTAAATAACCACTCCACAGGAAATGGAAACAAACAATTCAAGTTAATTACATTCAGATCACATTGATTACAAATTTACACAGTGCCACCCAGTGGCATATTGGGAAAGTGCATTTCCACTTCATAGAAATACAATGTGTATTGTCGATTAAGACTATTAGGTTTGAGTGACCCAATTTGTGGATCCACACCTCCCTTAGACATTTCTGTCTGTCTCCCCCTGTTCTAGGACTGAACTTCAGATGTTCAAGCACTGTAAACTGAACGATCATCCCATGTCCCATATATACAGTTTCTGATAAAAGTCTTGTCGCCTGTGTATTTTGCAGTAACTCCTGCTATTAACCTGATTTTTAATTGATCAATTGGTGTTAGAAAAGCTCATATGAAAAGCTAAAGCCCTCCCAAATAATATTAAATGTACTGTAAAAAATCGGGGAAAGGAAAAAAAGGGGAGAGAAAGTAGAAAAAGGGGGGGGGGAGGGAGGGGAGGCGGGAAGGGGGGGGGGGTGGGGGAGGGGGGGGGGGGGGGGGGGGGGGGTGGGGGGGGGGGGGGGGGAGGGGGGCGGCTGGGGTGGGGGGGGACTGGGGGGGGGGGGGGGGGGGCGGGGGGGGGGGGGGGGTGCGGGGGGTGGTGGAGGAAGTGGGGGGGAGGCGGGGGGGGAGGGGGGGGGGGGGGGGGGGGGGGAGGGGGGGGGGGGGTGGGGGGGGGAGGTGGGAGGGAGGGGGGGGGGGGGGGGGGGGGGGGGGGCGGGGAGGGGGGGGGTGGTTGGCATTGGGGGGGATGAGCGGGTAGGGGAGGGGGGGGGGGGCTAGGAGTTATATTATTTGTAAATATTTCATTCTGAATTGTTTTTTTAATCAAGACAGAAAGGTCAAAATGTTGCAAGACAAAAGTGTATCCGCCTATACAGAAAATGATCTACTTTACAGCCAATCCAAAAATGTCAGCAAATTAAGTAGTGGTGCTGTGAGATCGAAATGTAATATCTTGTTAGACTTCCATGAGCTTGAAGGACAGCATCCATGCGGTTGGCAAGAATTCATACAATTTATTGATGAAATCATCAGAATAGTCAAGAAAACAGTCTGCAGTCTCCCAGAGTTCATCAATATTCTTTGGTTTCGTCTTCCATGCTTCCTCTTTATCACACCCACATATGCTCAATGATGTTCATGTCAGGTGACTGGGCTGGCCAATCTGGAGCATCTTGATCTTCTTCGCCTTAAAGGACAACTGCACCTCATAAGAAAATCTTTTAGAAAGAACGGCCTCTTTAAATTGTTGATATATCATAGTTTGTTCTATGAATTCATTCTGTATGCCTGCTTGCTTCTGGATGCCTCATGGAAACTGAGCAATTTAGAAACCTGTACTGAGCAGGTACTGAGCCTGGTCATGCTCAGAAGAGGCAGATAGGGGATTAACATTCAGTCATTGGCTGTAATGTCAACTGTCAAATCCATAACTGACAGTTGCTAACTGGCAGAACCTGGAAGCAGAAACGGGAAAAAGGACATTGTGCAGGATTTCAGGTTAGACTAATATATTTCAGATTTCAAACTATTACTTTTAGGGTTTGGGGGGTGATTTACCTGTATGTAAGTTTTTATTTAGGGCTGGACTTGCCTTTAAGTAACTTTGATGTGGAGATGGAAGTATACGATGGGGCACCATCCTGCTGCAAAATTTGCCTTTTATGGTTGGGAATATATGAGGTAGCTAAGATTTCTTGATATTTACACTATTGATGTGCCTTCCACCCTGCAGATCCCTCGCACACACCCATACTGGATGGAACCCAGACCATGATTTTGCTCCACCAAACTTCACTGTTTTGGGTAAATCTTGCTCCATGCGGGTTCCAGTAGGTCTCCTGACATATTTGCGCGACTGGTGTAATTCAACAGAAGATTCATCTGAAAAATCCACCTTTTGCCACTTCCCGCTTCCATCCTTTAGCAGCTTGTGGGGGACTTGGCAAATTCCACATGGTTTTTCAATTGTCTTTTGTTAGTGCTGGCTTGGCACTGTTTCGACCATGGAGGCCATTTTGAGACAGAATCCGACAAACTGTTCAGGTGAACAGGTCTCCTGAGCTCTGCTGCAGTTGAAAAAGGGCTTGCCTTGGATTTCGAGCCAACAAACGGTTTTCTCGAGCAGTTGTCTTGTGGGGTCTGCCTGACCTGGGCTTGTCAAAAACTTGTCCAGTCTCTTCAAATCTTTTCTTTATCTTCTGAACTTGACGCTGAGAGACATTGAAGGGTGTGCACCACATCAGCAGTGGATTTGTCTTCAGCCTCTTGATAATCAATATTAAGCCTCAGGGTGAATCTTATGCATGATTGCAGAGGTCTATTGCAGTTGATGTGAAGGTCTAGTGAACTGGGGTTCTTTTATAGGCACCTGATACCTAATTGATCCATTATTAGTCACAGGTGAAGCCCATATGACAAGACGACAACACTTATGCAAAATTTACTCAATGGACTTTACCAAGCTGTGAGAACCATTTTTGAAACAAAATCTGCATTAGAATTATTGTTTCAGGTCTTTTGTACACAAGCAACAAAGCTTTTGTCAGAAACTGTGGCTGAACTGCATGCCGGGCGACGTTTCGGGAACCATCTGTCCCCTTTATCAAGCCCACAGTCCAACAGCCATTTCATAAAAGACAGAAATATGGTGGAAAACATTTCCTAAGTCACATGATATATAAACAATTCAGTGCCCCACCCACTCGTATCTCATAATAAAGTGCTCAAAATAATTAACATATAATCATTACAAAAAGTCTCAACAGGAGAAATAGACAGCAGAAGACGCTAAGGAGGGAAACAAAGACCCACATAAGTCCCTATTATATATCTATATCCAAATGCATATATAACTGTTGATACATACCCATTAATTATAAATATACATGAAGATCGTAATCATGATTGAGGCCTGTTGGATGCAAGTGTGTTAGTCTATGGACCCACCAGACTTCTCTTTTCCTAACATGAGTTCCCTATCACCCCCCGCATCTTGGTCTGGACACACATTCAGAACCAAGAAACGTAAGTCAGATCTTTATGCTGAACCTCGTGAAAGGACAGGTACCTAATTTAAAAGGTGTGCCTTGGGAGAGGCATCAGGATGCCACCTAATTTTGGTTTGGAAATATTTTGAAAATGTTTTTTTTATGTTCTAAAAATATGCATACATTGATTTTAAGAAAGCTGGGTACACCATTAACGTTAAGACCAAAACATACGCTCGGGAACAGTTGTAACTTACCAGCAGTCCTGAACAATCTCCCTATAATTATATAGAGAGAATTGTCTAAGAAAAGTTTGAAAACCGCTGATTTAGACTTAAAGGGTATGTCCACCCACCCACCTTCCCAACTTAGCTCCCTGGTGTAAGACAGATAAATATTCAGCCTGCGGCTTCCATCCACTTTGCTGATTGTTGCAGCCTCTCTAAAGCTGTATGAACTTGTGATCTGTGATTGAATTCTGCTCTGGAGAGCAGATGGAAGTTAAAGGATGACCAACGAGGAGGACGGGCAACTGCAAGTTA
This sequence comes from Hymenochirus boettgeri, assembly GCA_019447015.1. NCBI lineage: Eukaryota > Metazoa > Chordata > Amphibia > Anura > Pipidae > Hymenochirus > Hymenochirus boettgeri. The sequence goes on from CM033471.1 coordinate 186,903,214, forward strand.
AATAAGTGTCTTTGGGAATTTTGGGTTTGGCTGAGTGGAAAGCAAATAATAAATTTTGTAGTAGGTGTATACATGCATTAATACAAATAGTTGGTAGGTTTGCATTATTAGGGCGGACATACCATTTAGGTTGTACCATAGAGTTTTGTATGTTTGTCTTTTTTATGTTTTTTTATTGAGCATTGATAACAAGACAGTAGTAGTTAAGGCATATTTATATATTTTATAATGCATAAGTTATGCATGTAGTGTGTCAGCTGGTTCTGCATCCTTTAAAAACAGTGTGGTGGAAAATTGGGTTCATTTTGGTTGTTTTGGGGTGATGTACATTTGTTAAGGATTTTGTAGCTTTTTTCTTGTATTATGGTGTTTAAGGAGCATTTGTGCATGTTTTGAAATATTTCTGACCAAGTGTTCCAATTAAATTTTGGTTAAGTGTGTTCTCCCAGTACTGCATGTGGGTAGTTTTATTTTGGTGTTTGAAGTTGTTAATTAGTGAATGAATTGTGAGGTTAGTTTCTTTCTGTTGGTTTTTTAGGCCTATCTTTCGAGGGGAGTGAGGGTTGTTGATAGACCTTCTGTATTATTTTGTGTGAAAAGTGGTGAATTTGTGTGTAGCGTAGCCATTCTGTTTGGGGTAGTTTAGTTGGGCTGTGCCAATTCCCATGTCATATTTGTTGAGCGTTGATAAGGTTGGCTACGTGTGAGTTTTTATCTGTCCAATTTTTCCAAGCGGATTTGTCAAATCCCAGGGAGAAGTCTTGAGTATGGAATATGGGGGTCATTGTGGAGGGTTGGGATATGAATTTGTATGTTCTTGTTAGGTTTTCCCATATAGAAATTGAGTGTTGGATGTAAGGGTGTTCAACCACGGTTTCGCTGTTTCTTTGGGTTTTGGTCCAAAGGAGATTGGTGATGGGGGGGGATGGGTGATAGCTGATTCAAGTTCTTTCCATCGTATATTGGGATCTGTTGAGTGCCATGTAATGGTTGGGCTAGGCGAGCTGCCTGATAGGATTGTTAAGAGAGGATAGGGATAGTTCTCCTCGTAGTCTGTTGCGTTGTAGTATTGCTTCTGAGATTTGGGTGTTTTGTTGTTTCAGACAAAGGTTCGGATGGCTGTTTGTAAAGATTTGAGATCGGAAGTTGGGATTGTGATTGGGAGGGCCCTAAAAAGGTAAAGATTGCGGGAGTTAGTTATCTTTGGCTGAATAGATTCTACCAAAATATGTTTTATGTTGTCCATTGTTTAGCTGAGATTTGAGTTGGTGATTAGTTTTTATAGTGTGGTAGAGTAGTGCTGGGTCTGAGATAATTTGGACGCCGAGATATGTTATAGAGTTTGGGTGCCATCGGAATGAGATATTGTCTTTTATGTTTTGATGGTGTTTGGGGTTAGTCCTATGGGTAGGGCATTGGATTTGCCGTGATTGATTTTGAAGCCAGATATTTCACTGAAGTTTGTAAGTTCTTGAAACAGATATGGAAGGGAAGATTGTGGTGGGTGAGTGTAAAATGTATCGTCAGCGAATAGGGCAATTTGTATTCGTTGTTGCCTATTTTAAGGCCAGTGATGTTGTTGTTTGTACGTATATAATTGCTAGTGGTTCGATGCATGGACGAAAAGGAGGGGGGATAGGGGGCCGCCCTGTCTGGTTCCGTGTTGTGAAATGAGTTTGAGGTGTCTCCATGTATTAACTTTGGCTGTTGGGATGTGTACATGCTGAAGATTGCTTTGTGGAAAGCTCCGTGTATTCCAAAGCTTTTAAAGGGCATGTCCACCCCCAAAACTATAATCCCCCAACTACTGGCCCACCATGTAGTGTAGTTTAATCCTTACCTCACATCCCAGCTCCATAGGGTTCTCCTGTAAACCCCCCCCAAAGTCTCAAAACTAACCACCAGGAGGGTAGCAGGTCTGGCCTGCTATCTAGCCTCCGGTAGATATTTGCCATGCGCACTGCAGCCCTCTCCCCCCTCCCTCCCCCTCCCTCTCCCTCCCGTTCTACTATCCTCCCCTTGCGTTAAACCCCCTTAATATGCTGCTCCCCCATGCCCCAGCCCCAACGCCATTGTTTTTTTTTCAAAAAGCTCCCCAAACTCTTACTTACCTCTCCGCTTCTTCCGCACACTGAATGACCGGCAGCCGTGTCCGTGATTGGCTGCTGCTCAGCCAATCACAGACGCGACTGCCGGTCCCGCCCCTCTGCTTGCATTCTCGCAAGCAGAGGGGCGGCAGTGCGGCGGGAGGATCGAGGGGAGGAAGTAAGAGTTGGGGAGCTTTTTGAAAAAAACAAACATGCGGTTGGGGCTGGGGGACATGGGGGAGCAGAATATTAAAAGTGTATTTTAGGGGTGGACATACCCTTAAGTATTTCGCTCATGTAGTTCCAGGATTTCTATCAAATGCCTTTCGGCATCAAGGAGAGGGAAAGTAAAGGGATTGAGTGTTGTTTGGCATAGAATAGCTGCTGAAGGATGCATCCGATATTGTCTGTTGTCTGGCAGTGGGGTACAAATCCGGTTTGGTCACGGAGGGGAGTATATTGTTTAGGCAGGTGGCTAGTATCTTTGCGAAGATTTTAATATCAGTGTTAATGAGAGATATGGGACAATAGTTAGCACACTCTTCAGGGTTTTTCCCTGGTTTGGGTATTACTATTATGTTAAGAGTTTTGTATGTTTTAATAAAATTAACGATAAAAGTCTCACAAATATATTATTGCATGTCATAAAAAATATTTTGAGCCATGAAGTATTTTCTTTAGTATGCACAAATGCTAGTTACATAGTTGATTTAAAGGGTATGTCCACCTTTAAATAATTTTTGTTTAATTAATCCCCCTATCCCCCAGCCCCAACCGCTTATTTATTTCATTAGAAGTTCCCCAAACTTTACTTAACTCCCCTCTTTCTCCGCGCGGCTGCCAGCCCTCTGCTTGCGAGAAAATGCAAGCAGAGGGGCGGGGGACCGGCAGTCGCGTCTGTGATTGGCTGAGCGACAGCCAATCACGGATGGAGTGGCTGCGGTTTCAGTGCGCGGGAGGAAAAGAGGGGAGGTAAGTAATGTTTGGGAGCTTTCTAACATAAACATAGCGGTTGGGGCTGAGGGGACAGGGGGATTGGTTTAGCAAAAGGATTTACAACTAGGGGGAGGGAGGGAGGGGGAGAAGGGCTGCAGTACGCATGCCAAACTTCTCCCGGAGGCCAGGTAGGAGGCAGAGTCCTATATGGACTCTGCTATCCTCCTGGTGGGCAGTTTTTGGGACTTTGGGGGGGGACTACAGGAGAACCAGATGGAGCTGGATGTGAGGTAAGGATTAGCTACACACATGATGGGACAGTAGTGGGGAGGGGATTATAGTTTGGGGGTGGACATGCTCTAAAGTGCACTGCAATTTCACTCAGTTGTCTATGTTATCCAGATGAAGGAAAAGAAAACCTAACAAAGCAAATGTCAATTTAATCAACTCTACTGGTTATTATGAAGCACCATAGCTATTATTTATGTTCTTGCTTCAGAATACAGTGGGTCCAATTTAAATACTGAAAATAAATCACTCAAATTATATGATCTGATGTTTTAAAGGGTATGTTCACCCTTAAAATAGGACTTTAGATTCCTGTAACAGCCCCACTTGAAACAGTTTTAATTACAGACCCCCAGATCAGTTCCTAAAGCGAGATATTCTCAAAGATAGATACCAAACTCTGCAGGCCAAGTTCCCGGCTCTTTTGGGTAGACCCTTATCACTGCCAATGACTAGCACATCTTAACCCGGGGATTTTCTATTCAGGGCAATGAAAGCTTGAGAAATTTTGTTTAGGAACTGTTCTGGGAACTTTAAGTACTGTATTGGCCCTACTACTACTGTCTACTGTATTGGCCCCTATGTGAAAAGCTCACTACTTGCCAAACTACGATCCTGCAGCTGCTCTGTCTCTTGTCAGCTCTTCTCCGACATACCCCTTTAACATAGATGCGGGGAAGGAGCTGACACAAGAGAAGAGAGGTTTGTTAATACTGAGCTCTCACTTAGGGGCCAAGATGGGAGACAGTAGCAATTATAATTGTACTTTTCATTTAGCAAAGGTTATTTTCGCAGTTTAGTGCCCTTTATGGTGTACAGTGTCGTTTCAACATATTACTGCCACGCTTAGCCTTATATGGACACCAAATAATACATTGTAGCACCCCAGGTTTATGCAGAGTATATTTATATACATATATTATATTAACCATAATGTGGTTGTTCTGATTTCAGTAATATTTGGCTATTTTATAATGACTGTACTGATTTTTTAAATTTTATTAACAGGTACAAAGAAAGAAGTAGGCCGCGCTTGTGACTTCACCTAGCCCCATAGGTTCTTCTGAAGGGAAAGTGCTCCCTTTAAATGTGCAAGTGGTCACTCAGCACATGCAGTCTGTAAAGCAGTCACCAAAGACTCCTCAAATGTTCCAGCAAGTCCTGTTGGTGACCGGTCTGCTAGACATCGCTACCTCAAATCCTGCCTAAGCCAGCAAGTTCTAATGCTTTGACTATCCGATCCCCTACCACTGTGGTTCACAAGTAGCCCAATTAAGACAGTAGTCCCTACTCCACATGTTAGCTACTGAATGTAGTTAAAATGACAACAATATCTCTTGCCCCAAGCAATGCTGGTACTCCAGTGAAGCCAACCACCAGTAATAATACCAGCACATATGATGAGTCTAGGACATTTCCACAGATTAAAAATGGTTTCTGTGGTTTCATTGCAATCTCCTGCACCTAGATAGGTGGCATCTGCAAACATCTTAGTTGAGATTAAAACAGAACCTGAAATAGTGGCAGAGGAAAATGCAGTGCAGTGCCAAGAGACCACTGATGGTTTGAAAGCCGTAAAGGAAACACTGTAAGTGTATAACACAAAAGGGTAACGAAGACATTTTGACTTTAAGCCATCCCAAGACACTGCCCGTCGTGATCAGGCAGTCAAACAAGATTGATCATAGAGTTGAAGGATCAAGGACCAAATGTAAAAGTCGTTCTGTTGTGGTGTAGCTGTTTTCTATGGCAGGCAGCAATCAGAGTACTGTAACTCTGTGTGTTGCACCTCAAGGTTATTCAACAAACCGCTTTAGTCCAAACACTAATGGAGATCATGTTTTGAAGGATGTTAGAATATGGACTAAAAGTCCACGAAAACGATTACCATCTTCAGTGCAGGACTGCCAAATAGCACCAGCTAAAAAGTCACTCTGGGTCAGTTGTCTTCAGTAACTTCAGAATGCTCAGCACCTGGAGAGGTATACTCTTAAGAAAATTCCTACAACACTCACAACAAAAAGTGACAATACAGTTACTCTTTCTCTAACATCAAGCAAGAAAGAAACAGAAAGTGAGGATGTCACACTGACAACTAATTATTCTCTGAGCTGTGTTGTTGAAAAATCCACTGATGCTTCTCAAGAACTTGTGGGCTCATCTCAGATGTTAAAATAAAACTAAAAGGAAATGGTTCAAGTTTGTAAACAGCCAAAGGTAGATGACCCTCTCGGTCTAAATGATTGGCAACACATAGCTGGAGATTAGATTTCTCAAACTGTGAGCAACCTCAAACAATTAGCGTACTGGACATTCCTGAAAAACTCTGGTGGTGATAACCTGCAGAAGTCTGTATGGGAAACCAGTAGACTTTGAAGGAATACAACAGGATGCATACAACCAGCAACTTGAGGATTCATCTTTGAATCAGCTACAAGCACATTCTCAAACCAGTACCTCATCGTTTGATCTGACTGACCCTCCAAGCGATAGCTTCTTTTCTTTTGATGATGACCTCCACAGGACAGCATTGTAGAGGAACTTGTGCTCATGGAGGAAAAAATGTCTATGAACAACAGTTCTCAGAACTTTGGTAATTTAGGAATAGTGCTGCAAAGTCAAGCAACTGTGCTAGCCATGGAACACCTGTGCCCACTCATCCAGGCAATACCACAACTTTCTACCATTCAGTTCACAGTAGTGGAACCCTATTCACACCTCCAACACCAACACCCCCACCAACTTAACCCAACACCAACATCAGAAATGATTCGGAACCCAGGGTATATCTAGAGAAAGCCCATGTTCACGCTTAGCTCAGAATACAACTGTAGATAGTGCTTTAGGAAGCAGCCGACATACTCCAGTCGGAACTCCACCTTTAACTGCAGCAGCAGTGTCCCTCCAAGTCCAGTTGAATGCAGAAATCCATTTGCATTTACGCCCATAAGCTTAGCATCTCCTATCATGATGCTAGCATTGGTCTAGTAGCCCAGTGAAACCAATGCAGCGGCCAATGGCAACTCATCCAGACAAAACAAAATGGAATGGATGAATAATGGGTATAAACAGTGTTGTAATTCTTCGTACCAAGCCATGGATTCTACCAAAGCTATAAAGAGCTTGTAGAAGATAGTTTCAGAAAACACACATGCATTTGCAGTGCCTGGTCAATCATATCAGTCTCAGTCAAGGCATCATGACAATCATTTTGCAGACTGACCCCTGTGTCACCAGTACAACACCAGGTCCATTGTAAATAGATCAGCAAACAGGAGGGGCTTCGCTGTACCAGCACCTTTAGAACAGCAAAAATTAAAATTCTTCTGGAAATAACTTAAGGTGCGGCAGTGTAAGCCCAGCTGTACATCGTCAACGTAATCTTTAGTGGAAATACTAATTGTCCTGTTTCTAATGTTCAGCGGGTCTAATGTGAAAACTTTGGAACTGTAGTAACACCTGAGATTCAAAACATACTGCTAATGTCAGCCAGATGCAAATGCCACTGTATAGCTCAAAGAAGCCAGTCCGTCCCTCTAACTGTAATGATGCAAACAGCTTTCCATCTCTACAAAAAACTAGTAATACACAGAACATCCACACATGTTTGTTGAATAAACTGGACTCTGACAGAGATGATGCAGTCAGAGGATTGGGAATAAATAATAGCCTTCTTAATTACACTGCAAGGATGAATCTTACTCAGATATTGGAATCTTCTCCTATGTTTTGGTGCCAACCGCAAAATATATTGAATTCCAGTAGTTCAGCATATGAATTTCAAAACACATCTTACTCACAAAAACAAATAGTTACAGAGCAAATCAATTTTACATCTGGAAAAAACAGCACAAACTGAAATGGAGAGCAACAGCTGACTCAACCGCACTGTTAAGGAACTGTTAGAGGAGATGGCCTCCAAACCAACCAGCAGCTTGTGTTCAAGTGGCTTAGAACTGAACAATGCCTCTGATTTCTCAGCGACATTCGATGTCTCTGATCTCGCAGGCAGTATCAATGACCTTAATACTTTAGATCCAAATCTGTTGTTTGATCCTGGTCGACAACAGGGCAGGAAGATGATGCTACACTGGAGGAACTTAACAATGACCCCCTTGTTTCAGCAGATATGTAATGAATCATAAACTCAATGACCTCCTCTGGATTTGAATGGATGGAAAGCAAAGGGACCATCCTACAGTTGAAAGTTAGGCTGATCTTGTACTAATGTAGCACATGTATCAAAACACAGACATGTTATTTGTTTCAAAATGGAAGTGCCTCTTGCAGCAGAAACAATTGTAATTAAGAGATTTTGATAAGGATTGCTGCACAGATTTACTTTCAGCTGTTCTAAACTTGCTTAGCAAATATCTGCAGTCTGGGCACTTTATGAGCCAGTATTACGTCCATTTATATTAGTTGCCCACAAGGTATGATTTATCAACTGACAGTCATTGAAAGTCAGTTACACTAATGAGCATGTTTTATTCTAACTTTTACATCCTAACCCAGCTCTGGAACATGCTCCCTAAATTATCATTGCAAAGAAAAATGCTGTTTCCTTGAGGTTTAAAAAAAAAAAACATTAGTGTCCTCTTGTGATACTATATGTGGCACGTGAAAAAGAAAATAGGCTGTCATGCAGAAACTATGAACAGTTACAATGCATTGTAATTTTGTGTCCTAATGCACTAAGAGGCCTGTGACCACATGGCATTTTAGATTTTTTTTGTGTTTAAACTGAACTTTTTTCTTATACGCAAACAATAATTTTCCAATTAACTAAAATGATGTGGGTTTTAAACAGTGAGTAGGCTTCAGCGACACCCTATTTTCCTAAGGTGCTTCTACTAAAAAGCCTGTCCACTCTGATTGGAAACAGCAAATGATAATAAGCACTGATATTTCTAATATTTGTACATATTAGAAAGTGTGTCTTTGTTGCATGTTTTCCTTCTTCTTTTAGTAAAAGAGATAGAATTGGGATTTAATATTACCTTTACAACTTGTACTCCATTTTTAGGATGCTTGCATGCAGAACAGTGGATGCCCTCCTATTACTTATCAAGGAAGGAGTAAGGATATTTTAATTGGACACCAGATATAGAGAATAGGAAAAAAGCTTTCTGTGAAATGTTGCATTAGTCACTTCTATTTCAATATGCAGTGGCCAAGAAGGTTTTTTGGTAGTTATATGAACAGTGTATACTCGAGTTATTTTATAACTAAAACATGCCATTTAAAAATATGACTCTGTCACTGAAGGTTAAAAAAAAAAACTGCATGTGAAACGATTTTAGCTAGGTGTGCAAGCTTGGATATGCTGAAACTCCTTATCTATTGTAATATATTCCCAACACTTCATAAATTATTTTCAGTATAAAGTAAAGCAATGTAAAAGATAAAAGAGATGATCCCACAGTGTCAAAGTCTTGGCCCTGCCTATAGTCAAATGGACTTAGTTGTGTAGTGTAAACATTTGAGTATGTGTTTATCTCTGTCAGATATGTTGTTAAAATGCAAATGCAAAAATTTTAATCACCATTTAAAACCAGGTATGGGCATTCTGCAGGGTGCCAGCTTTAGCTAAGCAACAATTAAGCTGGAGGCTCTAATTCTACAACTGCTGGAGAGGCTACAGGTTGTCCATGTCTGGTTGATCAAACGGTGCTAAGGCCAACCAGAGCTTTGTAAACTTGTATGTGATAGGAATGTACTTGGCCATTCTATGTGTTGCTGGTATTTTAAATATTTTTTTTTATACCTGCTCTTAGTACTTGATACTACTGACATTGAGATGGAGCACTATTGCGTACCAAAGGATTACAGCAACAACATATAAAAGAAACCCAAAGGATAATTTATTTTAATTGTGAACTAGCAGGCAAAAAACATTTGTTTTGAGAAAAAAAATGTGAACATGTATGTTAGTAATATAGTAGGTATCATTCTTATCCGTGGTGTGTGTGTGTGTGTATAATATATATAAATATATATATAACACACACCACACAATTATATATATATATATATATATATATAATATATACATACATACATACATACAAGTAATCTATAAAACAAAGGTGCCTTTACTGCTAAAGAGTTTTCAGTGGTTGCTGGGATAGTATGCAATATGATCCAGTAACAGTCAGCACTATAATGTATTTGCTAGAGATCACTTTTAAAAATTAAATATTGACAAAAAAATCACATGTACAAACACTTAAAATTTTAATTGGAAAGATATTCTCAAAACTCGTTTTTCGCTGCCTGGAATCTGTAACGGAGATATTTTTGCTGCCAAAAGGTGGCGCCATTACCAACTAAAAAGGATTTACAAGCAGACATTCTCGGGTTCATTATTTATTGCACTAACTTTCTCTTGAACCTGTGGCATGGCACCTCTCTTTATTAAGTGCAACTATTTGCCCCAGAGCTGAAAAAAATTCATTTCGTTCTATTAAAGGTAAATACAATTTTTAAAAGTGAAATGTCATAGAAATGACATACAATTGTCTTATGTAGCAATGTGCATTGATCTCAGTGAGATATACTTTTTCTTATTCTCTTACCTGAGAATATTTCAGCAGGAAGAAATTTAAGTTTAGTTGCTTCACCGTGTTAATACATGATCACAGTATGTGCATGTGTGTTATTACCTTGTACAGTCTTGGTAATTCTTGTAACACTTTTTTGCTGTATTAAAATTTGTCTGTTTCCCAGGCAAGTATAGTATTTTACAGGTTGTTTCTTTTAGTTTACTGATTCAGCTTAGTGTTTTGCTGAAAGTTTCAACTACCTAATTCTTTCTTTCTCTTCCTTTTCTCCCCCCCCCCCATTCTTTTTCTTTTCTAATTTAAATTTTTCTGGTGTTTTAAAAGTTGTAAAGAAATAACCTTTTTTATCATGATACTGTTCACAAAATCATAATTTGCAAAAAGCTGCGTTACTCAGACCTTTGGACTATGATAGATTATTCCTGTGCATTGTAACTGAGTCACTTCATCGATGCAGCCTAATGTGCTGTACCTGGGGCACATTACAGACCCTCCTACCCTTTTCATATATTAAAAAGAAAAAGAAGAAAAAAAAGTCTGATAATCCAGTGTTTGTTGTTGTTGTACTGCTGAATCTACAGTAGTTTAAATTTGCAGTAGAATTTCAGTTCTGTTTTTTATGAAAAGTGCTCAAAATGTTTTTTTTTAATGTTTTTGAAAAATAATAAACATTTTATTGAATCTGCTGTTTAGGCAAGGGTGTTCACGTCTTCCTTGTACTGTCAAATGTGACAAAGTATTTAAGGTGTATTAACAGTAAGGCTTATTATAAACAAAGAATGAACAATGGGTTAATTTCTGCTTAAGTCTTACTTAAATGTGTTAGCCATCTTCAGTTTGCTAAAATGAGCTATACATTTTGATGCACACAGAAAATAGATCATAGTGCACAAATTCGGGTTTCTTACATGTTAATTCCTATTGGTGTGGTTCAATCGAGCTTCATCGGATTGGATACTTCACCTGGGGAAAATGGGGAAGGTAGTCTTAAGGCAACTAGTCACACAGCAGCAGGGACTTTCAACTCAAAGCAATTAATTCAAGTACTGGTAGAGTAAAACTCCAAAAGAAAACAAACATTTTAATGGTAGCTAGGCTTAAAATAATTTGGCCAAGTCATTGAACTAATTGCTTATTTATCCATAGAGTAGGCAGGCATAAAAAAAAAAAAACCTTGCAATGGAAATTACAGGGTTATTCAATAAAAGTTTATCGTTTAAAATGGTGCTAATTTTGCCCAACCCATGATCTTATTAACATTTGAAAGCTAACATTGATTGGTTGGGGCAAAATAGCACCATTTTAAGCGATAAGAACTTTATGAATCTCCCTGATAGTATGTAAACAAATTGAAGTCTGATTGCAACAATTTATGCAAAGACACTTCAAACATGTTGGAGGGGGTATATGTGCAGAGCAGATGGCCCAGATTAAGCGTGTACAGATAAACAAACGATAACGAAACCCATCTAAGCGGAAACAAGGCGTCTTTCATCAGGGCCCGAGACCATACGTGCCCTCAAGTCTCACATCACACGAAGTTAGGAGACCTCACACTCATTCTTGAGGGGGGGAGGGGGCACAGGGGGTAAGCAAAATACTAAGCTACAAGAAATTACCGGATCGGGAACGAGAGGAAAAAGGTCTACCAACCACAAGGGTAAGTGCATGCTCTTAGAATAAAGCAAAATGGTCACATATATATGTGTTGGATCATTGAGAGCTTTCAAAAAAAAAATACCGAAAACATACACACATAATTTCCTGGCACCAACGGGCCACAATATATATATATATAATAGCCAATGTTTGCAGTGTTGGTAATTTTGTTTTTTGAAAGCTCTCAATATACCAAACACAAAGTGCACAAACATGCAAGTCATTTGGGATCTGTCGCCTCTCCTTTATGCATATACCTGTTAAGCTGTAGGGCCAGAGAGAGGCTACTTACATGCGTTTAGCCGGTAGGTATTAGGATCCATTCTGAACTTGCTTTCCCTTCCACTCCCAGCAAATTATAGGGGGAGGCTCAAATGAAAGTCCCCAGGCAATCCCATCACATAATATGATCAAACACACACCATACTCCCATTTCTATTTGACCTGCCAGCTTTTCACATGTTTAAAAAACTACACCACTCCCAGCAAGCCCTTTTTTACGACTTTCAGACATTATAAGCCCATGCATTAGCGATTCCTACCCAATGGTTTGAATATGCACGTGTTTAAACTACAACTACACACTACACTACACTCTACAACTACACTACACAAGATATAGTCCCAATATAAATATGAAAAAATGGACAACTTATTCATAAAAGTGGAAGAGGTAGCTTGAGGAAAGTGGCATCCACACTAATATACATAAAATATGGGCTGGCCGCCTAAACATGCATATAATCTAAAAAAGAAATTAGCCCTACATTAAAAAATATATAGTAAAAGAGTTAAAAGACTATACACAATAAATTATATTCCCACATAGGTCAGGCCCATATTCAGCCTAATGCCGTACACCTTTTTTAGTCTTATATAGTGTTTAAAAAAACAGGGTTGAAAGCCCTATTGTTGGGGCATACCGGTAGAAACAAATAGATGTAACTGCAGTTGTAACGATATTCCAGTGCTCAATTTTGCACTCACAAAAATTTTACAGTACTTATCCTTTCGATGGTGAAGGAGTAGGAGATGGTCTGATAATCGTCTTTATAAATGGACCTCTGTTTCGCCTAAGGAACCATACGACTCCCTTGGTAGTGACTCCGCTGACATTGGGGTGAAGCTGCAGGAGCGGTTTTACTCGCAGCCCCGATCGGCTCAACCTCACAGGAGTCGAGATGTACTTCGGCGTCCGCACTGCACCCTCAAGGAATCCTCCGATCCCCATTGGTGTTGACTCCGCGACTTTGAGACCGAGCCGCGGGAGTGCGGTTTTAACAGACCAAAATCAGATCAGTCAGTCACTAATAGCAGTCTCCCGCTAGAAAAGTTTATTTATTGCAGAAAGATATACAAGTGTTAGTCTATAATTCCAATCCAAACAATGCTTTATCGCTACGCATTTCACCAAATAACGGCTTTATCAGGTGATATAATTTATGATGAACCAGAGGTTTAGCGATTCCTACCAAGGGTTGAGTATGCACATGTTTTGAAAAACTACAACTCCCAGCATTCCTGGCTGCACAGAATGCTGGAAAATGATTTTTTCAACATCTGGAAAAAGCCTTTTACTGACTTACAGACATTTAAAGCCCTGCTTTAGCAATTCCTACCAAGGATTTGAATATGCAACGTTTGAAAACTACATCTCCCAGCATTCTCTGTTGGCAGCAAGTTTCTATCTTTAGTCCATTGGCTAATAGATGTATAAGATGCAATAAAGTGTAATGATATAGAGCATTAGTTGTGAACTTTCAATGTTTAAAAACTAGAACCCTGCATAACCGTCTGCACAGAATGCTTGTAAAAATGTTATTTTTTATACATCCTGGAATAAAGCCCTTTTACTGACTTATAGACATAAAAGCCCCACGTTTTAGCAATTCCTACCCAAGGGTTTGAATATGCCAACTTTGAAAAACTACAATCCCAGCATTCTGTTGCAGAGTAAGTTCCTTCTTTATGTCCATACCTGTCTAGCAAACAGAAACTGGATGTCTTATTAATTCTATGGAGAGGGGAGGGGGAGGGAGTAAGTAAATTGTGAGAGTCTGAAGAATTTGTAATATGGCCTCAGACTGTCACATGTTTTACAAAACAGCACATAATTGGTACAATACAGGAACTTCCTGTCTTGTCATGTGCAGTGCCTAAGAGAATGTTTTGATTTGCTAAACAGTGTAAGATCAGAACCTCATTGGGTTTAGGTAAATTCCACTTCCATTTAGTGTCCCAATTCCACTTCCTTTTAGTGTCCCAATTCCACTTAGTATAGTATAGAGTATATGAGGTTGAATAAAGACATCGTCCACCAGTCCAACCCATCTAGCAAATACCTCATTCCTGCCAACTGTTGATCCAGAGGAAGGCAAAAAAAAAAACCACCACAATTTATGAAGGGGGAAAAATTCCTTCCGACTCCAAGTGGCAAGCGGAAATTTCCTGGATCAACTCTACTTTATGTATCAATACCAGTAACTTGCAAACATTCCTTGTTTGCAGAAATCATCCAGCTTTTTTTGAAAACTGACCAATGAAACTGCCAACAAATTCAACGTCACTGGAAGACAGTTCCATAGCTTTACCGTTCTCACAGTGAAAAACCTTTCGAGCTTGAAGCTAAACCTTTTTTTCAAGTCTTAAGGGATGTCCTCGTGTCCTTTGACATGTTCTATTGGTGAACAATGCTCCCAGAAGTTTATTGTATGGCCCGTTAATGTATTATACACAGTAATCATATCCCCACGCAAGCGCCTTTTCCCAGCGTTTACATTGTAACTTTCCAGTCTCTCTTTCATATTCAAGTCCCCAATCCCCTTATTAATTTAGTTGCCCTTCTCTGAACCCTTCCATTTCAAAGATGTCCTTTTTGTACACAGGATTCCAAAATTGCACCTGATATTCCAGATGAGGCCTAACCAATGCGTTTGTAAAGAGGGAGAATACATTTCCTCCCTTGAATCCATACCTTCTCTTTAACAAGACAATACCATGCTGGCTCTGGCTGTTGCGCCTGGCACTGCTTGCACTTTAGTTTGTTATCCCACCAAAACTCAAGATCCCTTTCAACAGGGATTCACTTAACACAGACCATTTATAGTATAAGTAGCACAAATATTTTTAACTCCAAAATGCAATTACTTACATTATCAACATTGAATTTCATCTGCCACTTAGCAGCCCAATGTGATAATCTATCTAGCCACTTGCAACGATTTGCACATCCTCTGAAGTTTTTAATGGTCGACAAAGTTTGTGTCGTCCGCAAACAACAGAAACCTTGCTGACAATACCCACTTCCAAATCATAATAAATAGATATTAATGAGCGGCCCCAACACAGAACCCTGTGGCACCCCACTTAGCACTTAGTCCATAAGATGAAACCCCATTAACAACTACTCTCCTGCATCCTATTCATTAACCAATTTTCTATCCATGTCAAATGTGACTCCCGACCAACAGACCTTGCTTATACATTAGTCGCTATGGGGGACTGTATCAAAAGCTTTGCAAAACCAAGTTAAACTACATCTATGCATACCAGAGTCTAAATTCTACTTACTTCTCATAAAAGCAAGCAAGTTAGTTTGACAAGATCTTCCTCCTAAATCCATCTGGTTACTATAATGTTAGTCCTTAAAACATACTCTAGAACTGGTCCTTATTAAACTTTCCCAGGATCTTCCCACCACTGAGTTAAACTACAGGCCTGTAATTACCGGCTGTGAACGACTACCCTTTTGAATATTGGAATAACATCAGCTTTTTCCAATCCAGAGGCACACCACCGGACATGGGGACGGAATCAGCAAAATAAAAACAATGGCCTAGATAAAACTGAAACTAGCTCCTTAAGTACCCGAGGATGGTATTTATCCGGTCAGGAGATTTATTAATATTAACCTTATTAGTTCTTTCTGTACCACTCCGGTTTAACCAAAGGAACTTGAATCTTGTATACCTTATTGCTACATACTCTATGAATCTGTACTTGGATCTTTATAGTGTTTACCAGAGGAAAAAAAATTATTCAAGACAGTGATTTATCGCCATCCCTCGTAAACTAACTTATCCCCATTAATTATGGTGCACATTCTCAGTCCTCATCTTTACTTAATTATATACTTAAAAAATGTTTAGGCTTAGTGATGCTTTCTTCAGCTATCCTAACTTCATTATAATTTTAGATTTGATTGCTTTCTTACACTACTTGTTACAGTTTTTTATACTCCCTAAAGGCCCTTTCCGTTCCCTCGACCTTAAAGGTTTTAAATGCCTTTCTTCCTTACATTTGGCTCTTTACATCAGAATTCAGCCACATGGGCAGGATTTATTTTTTTTACATTATTTCCCAAGGGTATAAATTTAGATGTGAACTGGCTTAAAATCCCCTTGAACACAGTCCACTTTGTTCAGTACCTTACCTGATATACATTATCCCAGTGACATTCTGAAGAGCTGCTTTTAACCTGGGAAAATTTGTTCCTGAAATTAAATGTCTTTGTTAACCCAGCGCACTTTTCCTTTCGATAACAAAGTCCAAATGCCACTATTTCATGGTCACTATTCCCTAAGCCGCCAGTTACCTGTATATCTATAATGCGCTCCACAATGTTAGATATACCAGATCCAACAGAGCTCCTTTTCTAGTAGGAACCTCAACCACTGTGGAGGAGAAAATTATCCTGCAGCAAATTCAGGAAACTCATCCGTTTCTGTGGGCAGTTCCAACCACACCAACAAGTGCAGGGTAATTGAAGCCCCATAATGAGACAATCTCCAAACTTGCCAGCCCTTGCCAACTGCATATGAAGTTGACTCACCTCTCTTGCTAGGCATTTGGCGGCTTATAGCAGACACCAAACAATGACATTACCCCTGTCCTGTTGCCATAGTCCACCCATATTGCCTCCATTATCATCGCATATCACCAGTTATCTCTTCTTTTAAATGTGGCTTCAATTCTTTTTTAACATAAAACACATACTACTCCCCCGCTTCTTTTTTTCTGTCCTGCCTAAAACAAGGCATATCTTCTTATTTACAGCCCCCAGTCGTGAGAACTGTTTCAACCACGTTTCTGCTATACTATTTACATCATACTTTTCATTCAATGCCATCATTTCCAATTCACCCATGTTGTCAGCCAGGGTTCTCGCATTGCAAAATAAACATTTTAGTTATGATACCTTGGTAAAAATTTATTATTCGTACACTTTGATTACAATTCCTCCCACTATTCCCCTCTGATAGCACCCAACCCCATTGTTCTGCCCACCAAGGCTATCTACACCCTGCTTCCGCATGGAACAAATCTATCCAGGGATGCGGATAATACCCCTCCCCACCCCAAACCTAGTTTAAAAAATCTCACTCCAACCTTAGCCATTCTCCCCTAAAACAGCTGCCATCCACACGTTGAAGGTGCACACCCATTCCTACTATAAGAAAGCTCTGTAAGCCGACAGCAAAGTCTGACCAGTTCTAATAAACCCAAACCCTTCTTCCTTACAACCACTCTCTTAGCCCACGCCATTAATGCCTTCCTAAGCTCCCGTGTCTCCGGCTTAGCACGTGGCTGCGGGTAGTAATTTCTGAAAACACTACCTGGAGGTCTTGGCTTTATCTGGCCCCTAGTTCTCGGAATCTGTTAAGGACCTCAACCTCACCTCTAAACTTTGTCATTGGCACCAATGTGAACCAAGACCGCCGGGTCACACACGGCCCCACCCAATAATCTGTCTACAGATCCACACATGCGAGACCTAGCAAAGGCAGGGCAAACACACAATCGGCAGGTATGGTTTGGCGGCAGATTACCCTATCTACCTTACTTATAATGGAGTCCCCCTACCACTCCCACACTGCTTGAATTTCTGACCATTCGTTCCTCCCCATTGTATAGAGATGGCAGTCCCGCGGGGCTCAAGGGACTAGCCCCCTCCTACACGCTTAGCCGAGGTGATCCTCTCCTCATACTAAGGTGGCCAAATCTGTTCGGGATGGAACAATCTGGTGAAGAAGCCCTCCTACTCTTCCGATCCCCCACTTCCCCAGCACCCAACAAAACTACCTCCTTCCTCATCCTTTCTTTTGAGACATTTCTGTCTGTCTCCCCCTGTTCTAGGACTGAACTTCACATGTTCAAGCACTGTAAACTTGAACTGATCATCCCCATGTCCCATATATACAGTTTCTGATAAAAGTCTTGTCGCCTGTGTATTTTGCAGTAACTCCTGCTATTAACCTGATTTTTAATTGATCAATTGGTGTTAGAAATAGCTCATATGAAAAGCTAAAGCCCTCCCAAATAATATTAAATGTACTGGTAAAAAATAGTTTCACTGAAAAAAAGTTTTATCATTTAATCAAGACAGAAAGGTCAAAATGTTGCAAGACAAAAGTGTATCCGCCTATACAGAAAATGATCTACTTTACAGCCAATCCAAAAATGTCAGCAAATTAAGTAGTGGTGCTGTGAGATCGAAATGTAATATCTTGTATGACTTCCATGAGCTTGAAGGACAGCATCCATGCGGTTTGGCAAGAATTCATACAATTTATTGATGAAATCATCAGGAATAGTCAAGAAAACAGTCTTGCATGTCTCCCAGAGTTCATCAATATTCTTTGGTTTCGTCTTCCATGCTTCCTCTTTTATCCTACCCCACATATGCTCAATGATGTTCATGTCAGGTGACTGGGCTGGCCAATCCTGGAGCATCTTGATCTTCTTCGCCTTAAAGGACAACTGCACCCTCATAAGAAAATCTTTTAGAAAGAACGGCCTCTTTAAAATATGTTGATATATCATAGTTTGTCCTATGAATTCATTACTGTATGCCTGCTATGCTTCTGGATGCCTCATGGAAACTGAGCAATTTAGAAACCTGTACTGAGCAGGTACTGAGCCTGGTCATGCTCAGAAGAGGCAGATAGGGGATTAACATTCAGTCATTGGCTGTAATGTCAACTGTCAAATCCATAACTGACAGTTGCTAACTGGCAGAACCTGGAAGCAGAAACGGGAAACAGGACATTGTGCAGGATTTCAGGTTAGACTAATATATTTCAGATTTCAAACTATTACCTTTTAGGGTTTTGGGGGGTGATTTACCTGTATGTAAGTTTTCATTTTAGGGCTGGACTTGCCCTTTAAGTAACTTTGATGTGGAGATGGAAGTATACGATGGAGCACCATCCTGCTGCAAAATTTTGCCTTTTTTATGGTTGGGAATATATGAGGTAGCTAAGATTTCTTGATATTTTACACTATTGATGTTGCCTTCCACCCTGCAGATCCCTCGCACACACCCATACTGGATGTAACCCCAGACCATGATTTTGCCTCCACCAAACTTCACTGTTTTCTGGGTAAATCTCTGCTCCATGCGGGTTCCAGTAGGTCTCCTGCAATATTTGCGCGACTGGTGTAATTCAACAGAAGATTCATCTGAAAAATCCACCTTTTGCCACTTCCAGCTTCCATCCTTTTAGCAGGCTGTGGGACTTGGCAAATTCCACATGGTTTTTCAATTGTCTTTTGTTTAGTGCTGGCTTGGCACTGTTTCGACCATGGAGGCCATTTTGAGACAGAATCCGACAAACTGTTCAGGTGAACAGGTCTCCTGGAGCTCTGCTGCAGTTGAAAATGGGCTTGCCTTGGATTTTCGAGCCAACAAACGGTTTTCTCGAGCAGTTGTCTTGTGGGGTCTGCCTGACCTGGGCTTGTCAAAAACTTGTCCAGTCTCTTCAAATCTTTTCTTTATCTTCTGAACTTGACGCTGAGAGACATTGAAGGTGTGCACCACATCAGCAGTGGATTTGGTCTTCAGCCTCTTGATAATCAATACTTAAGCCTCAGGGTGAATCTTATGCATGATTGCAGAGGTCTATTTGCAGTTGATGTGAAGGTCTAGTGAACTGGGGTTCTTTTTATAGGCACCTGATACCTAATTGATCCATTATTAGTCACAGGTGAAGCCCATATGACAAGACGACAACACTTATGCAAAAATTGACTCAATGGACTTTACCAAGCTGTGAGAACCATTTCTTGAAACAAAATCTGCATTAGAATTATTGTTTCAGGTCTTTTTGTACACAAGCAACAAGACTTTTGTCAGAAACTGTGGCTGAACTGCATGCCGGGCGACGTTTCGGGAACCATCTGTCCCCTTTATCAAGCCCACAGTCCAACAGCCATTTCATATAAAGACAGAAATATGGTGGAAAACATTTCCTAAGTCACATGATATATAAACAATTCCAGTGCCCCACCCACTCGTATACTCATAATAAAGTGCTCAAAATAATTAACATATAATCATTACAAAACGTCTCAACAAGGAGAAATAGACAGCAGAAGACGCTAAGGAGGGAAACAAAGACCCACATAAGTCCCTATTATATATCTATATCCAAATGCATATATAACTGTTGATACATACCAATTAATTATAAATATACATGAAGATCATAATCATGATTGAGGCCTGTTGGATGCAAGGTGTTTAGTCTATGGACCCACCAGACTTCTCTTTTCCTTAACATGAGTTCCCTATCACCCCCGCATCTTGGTCTGGACACACATTCCAGAACCAAGAAACGTAAGTCAGATTCTTTATGCTGAACCTCGTGAAAATGGACAGGTACCTAATTTAAAAGGTGTGCCTTGGGAGAGGCATCAGTATGCCACCTAATTTTGGTTTTGGAAATATTTTGAAAATGTTTTTTTATGTTCTAAAAATATGCACTACATTGATTTTAAGAAAGCTGGGTACACACATTAACGTTAAGACCAAAACATACGCTCGGGAACAGTTGTAACTTACCAGCAGTCCTGAACAATCTCCCTATAATTTATATAGAGAGAATTGTCTAAGAAAAGTTTGAAAACCGCTGATTTAGACTTAAAGGGTATGTCCACCCCACCCACCTTCCCAACTTAGCTCCCTGGTGTAAGACAGATAAATATTCAGCCTGCGGTCTTCCATCCACTTTGCTGATTGTTGCAGCCTTCTCTTAAAGCTGTATGAACTTGTGATCTGTGATTGAATTCTGCTCTGGAGAGCAGATGGAAGTTAAAGGATGACCAACGAGGAGGACGGGCAACTGCAAGTTAAATAAGTGTCTTTGGGAATTTTGGGTTTTGGCTGAGTGGAAAGCAAATAATAAATTTTGTAGTAGGTGTATACATGCATTAATACAAATAGTTGGTAGGTTTGCATTATTAGGGCGGACATACCATTTAGGTTGTACCATAGAGTTTTGTATGTTTTGTCTTTTTTATGTTTTTTTATTGAGCATTTGATAACAAGTACAGTAGTAGTTAAGGCATTTTATATATTTTATAATGCATAAGTTATGCAATGTAGTGTGTCAGCTGGTTCTCCGCATCCTTTAAAACAGTGTGGTGGAAAATTTGGGTTCATTTTGTTTAGTTTTTTGGGGTGATGTACCATTTGTTAAGGATTTTGTAGCTTTTTTCTTGTATTATGGTGTTTAAGGAGCATTTGTGCATGTTTTGAAATATTTCTGACCAAGTGTTCCAATCTAAATTTTGGTTAAGTGTGTTCTCCCAGTACTGCATGTGGGTAGTTTTATTTTGGTGTTTGAAGTTGTTAATTAGTGAATGAATTTGTGAGGTTAGTTTCTTTTCTGTTGGTCTTTTTAGGCATATCTCTTCGAGGGGAGTGAGGGTTGTTGATTAGACCTTCTGTATTATTTTGTGTGAAAAGTGGTGAATTTGTGTGTAGCGTAGCCATTCTGTTTGGGGTAGTTTTAGTTGGGCTTGTGCCAATTCCCATGTCATTATTTGTTGAGCGTTGATAAGGTTGGCTACGTGTGATGTTTTTATCTGTCCAATTTTTCCAAGCGGATTTGTCAAATCCCGGGGAGAAGTCTTGAGTTATGGAATATGGGGGTCATTGTGGAGGGTTGGGATATGAATTTGTATGTTCTTGTTAGGTTTTCCCATATAGAAATTGAGTGTTGGATGTAAGGGTTGTTCAACCACGGTTTCGCTGTTTCTTTTTGGGTTTTGGTCCAAAGGAGATTGGTGATGGGGGTGGGATGGGTGATAGCTGATTCAAGTTCTTTCCATCGTATATTGGGATCTGTTGAGTGCCATGTAATGGTTTGGGCTAGGCGAGCTGCCTGATAGGATTGTTTAAGAGAGGATAGGGATAGTTCTCCTCGTAGTCTGTTGCGTTGTAGTATTGCTTCTGAGATTCTGGGTGTTTTGTTGTTTCAGACAAAGGTTCGGATGGCTGTTTGTAAAGATTTGAGATCGGAAGTTGGGATTGTGATTGGGAGGGCCCTAAAAAGGTAAAGATTGCGAGGGAGTGTTATCATTTTGGCTGAATAGATTCTACCAAATAATATGTTTTATGTTGTCCATTGTTTTAGCTGAGATTTGAGTTGGCTGATTAGTTTTGTATAGTTGGTAGAGTAGTGCTGGGTCTGAGATAATTTGGACGCCGAGATATGTTATAGAGTTTGGGTGCCATCGGAATGAGATATTGTCTTTTATTGTTTTGATGGTGTTTGGGGTTAGTCCTATGGGTAGGGCATTGGATTTGCCGTGATTGATTTTGAAGCCAGATATTTCACTGAAGTTTGTAAGTTCTTGAAACAGATATGGAAGGGAAGATTGTGGGTGGGTGAGTGTGATAAATGTATCGTCAGCGAATAGGGCAATTTTGTATTCGTTGTTGCCTATTTTAAGGCCAGTGATGTTGTTGTTTGTACGTATATATATTGCTAGTGGTTCGATGCATAGGACGAAAAGGAGGGGGGATAGGGGGCAGCCCTGTCTGGTTCCGTTCAGTATGGGAAAAGAGTTTGAGGTGTATCCCATGTTATTAACTTTGGCTGTTGGGGATGTGTACATGCTGAAGATTGCTTTGTGGAAAGCTCCGTGTATTCCAAAGCTTTTAAAGGGCATGTCCACCCCCAAAACTATAATCCCCCCAACTACTGGCCCCACCATGTAGTGTAGTTTAATCCTTACCTCACATCCCAGCTCCATAGGGTTCTCCTGTAAACCCCCCCCAAAGTCTCAAAACTAACCACCAGGAGGGTAGCAGGTCTCTGCCTGCTATCTAGCCTCCGGTAGATATTTGCCATGCGCACTGCAGCCCTTCTCCCCCCTCCCTCCCCCTCCCTCTCCCTCCCGTTCTACTATCCCTCCCCTTGCGTTAAACCCCCTTAATATGCTGCTCCCCCATGTCCCCCAGCCCCAACCGCATGTTTTTTTTTTTTCAAAAAGCTCCCCAAACTCTTACTTACCTCCCGCTTTCTTCCGCAGCACGAATGACCGCAGCCGTGTCCGTGATTGGCTGCTGCTCAGCCAATCACAGACGCGACTGCCGGTCCCGCCCCTCTGCTTGCATTCTCGCAAGCAGAGGGGCGGCAGTGCGGCGGAGGATCGAGGGAGGTAAGTAAGAGTTTGGGGAGCTTTTTGAAAAAAACAAACATGCGGTTGGGGCTGGGGGACATGGGGGAGCAGAATATTAAAAGTGTATTTTAGGGGTGGACATACCCTTTAAGTATTTCGGGCTCATGTAGTTCCAGGATATTCTATCAAATGCCTTTTCGGCATCTAAGGAGAGTGAAAGTAAAGGGATTGAGTGTTGTTTGGCATAGAATAGCTGCTGAAGGATGCATCCGATATTGTCTGTTGTCTGGCAGTGGGGTACAAATCCGGTTTGGTCACCGGAGGGGAGTATATTGTTTAGGCAGGTGGCTAGTATCTTTGCGAAGATTTTAATATCAGTGTTAATGAGAGATATGGGACAATAGTTAGCACACTCTTCAGGGTTTTTCCCTGGTTTGGGTATTACTATTATGTTAAGAGTTTTGTATGTTTTTAATAAAATTAACGATAAAAGTCTCACAACTATATTTATGCATGTCATAAAAATATTTTGAGCCATGAAGTATTTTCTTTAGTATGCACAAATGCTAGTTACATAGTTGATTTAAAGGGTATGTCCACCCTTAAAATTAATTTTTGTTATATTAATCCCCCTATCCCCCCAGCCCCAACCGCTATATTTATTTCATTAGAAAGTTCCCCAAACTTTACTTACCTCCCCTCTTTCCTCCGCCGCGCTGCCAGCCCTCTGCTTGCGAGAAAATGCAAGCAGAGGGGCGGGACCGGCAGTCGCGTCTGTGATTGGCTGAGCGACAGCCAATCACGGATGTGGCTGCCGGTCATTCAGTGCGGCGGAGGAAAGAGGGGAGGTAAGTAATGTTTGGGGAGCTTTCTAATCAAATAAACATAGCGGTTGGGGCTGAGGGGACAGGGGGATTGGTTTAGCAAAAGGGATTTACACTAGGGGGAGGGAATCCTAAGAGGGAGGGAGGGGGAGAAGGGCTGCAGTACGCATGCCAAACTTCTCCCGGAGGCCAGGTAGGAGGCAGAGTCCTATATGGACTCTGCTATCCTCCTGGTGGGCAGTTTTTGGGACTTTGGGGGGGGACTACAGGAGAACCAGATGGAGCTGGGATGTGAGGTAAGGATTAAGCTACACTACATGATGGGGACAGTAGTGGGGGGGATTATAGTTTTGGGGGTGGACATGCTCTAAAGTGCACTGCAATTTCACTCAGTTTGTCTATGTTTATCCAGATGAAGGAAAAGAAAACCTAACAAAGCAAATGTCAATTTAATCAACTCTACTGGTTTATTGAAGCACCATAGCTATTTATTTATGTTCTTGCTTCAGAATACAGTGGGTCCAATTTAAATACTGAAAATAAATCACTCAAATTATATGATCTGATGTTTTAAAGGGTATGTTCACCCTTAAAATAGGACTTTAGATTCCTGTAACAGCCCCCACTCTGAAACAGTTTTAATTACAGACCCCCAGATCAGTTCCTAAAGCGAGATATTCTCAAAGATAGATACCAAACTCTGCAGGCCAAGTTCCCGGCTCTTTTGGGTAGACCCTTAGTCACTGCCAATGACTAGCACATCTTACCCCGGGGATGTTTCTATTCAGGGCAATGAAAGCTTGAGAATATTTTGTTTTAGGAACTGTTCTGGGAACTTTAAGTACTGTATTGGCCCCTACTACTACTGTCTACTGTATTGGCCCCTATGTGAAAAGCTCACTACTTGCCAAACTACGATCCTGCAGCTGCTCTGTCTCTTGTCAGCTCTTCTCCGACATACCCCCTTTAACATAGATGCGGGGAAGGAGCTGACACAAGAGACGAGAGGTTTGTTAGATACTGAGCTCTCCACTTAGGGGCCAAGATGGGAGACAGTAGCAATTATAATTATACTTTTCATTTAGCAAAGGTTATTTTCGCAGTTTAGTGTCCCTTTATGGTTGTACAGTGTCGTTCAACATATTACTGCCACGCTTAGCCTTATATGGACACCAAATAATACATTGTAGCACCCCAGGATTTATGCAGAGTATAATTTATATACATATATTTAATTAACCATAATGTGGTTGTTCTGATTTCAGTAATATTTTGGCTATTTTATAATGACTGTTACTGATTTTTTAAATTTTATTTAACAGGTACAAAGAAGTAGGCCGCTTGTGACTTCACCTAGCCCCATAGGTTCTTCTGAAGGGAAAGTGCTCCCTTTAAATGTGCAAGTGGTCACTCAGCACATGCAGTCTGTAAAGCAGTCACCAAAGACTCCTCAAAATGTTCCAGCAAGTCCTGTTGGTGACCGGTCTGCTAGACATCGCTACCCTCAAATCCTGCCTAAGCCAGCAAGTTCTAATGCTTTGACTATCCGATCCCCTACCACTGTGGTTTTCACAAGTAGCCCAATTAAGACAGTAGTCCCTACTCCACATGTTAGCTCACTGAATGTAGTTAAAATGACAACAATATCTCTTGCCCCAAGCAATGCTGGTACTCCAGTGAAGCCAACCACCAGTAATAATACCAGCACTACTGATGAGTCTAGGACATTTCCACAGATTAAAAATGGTTCTGTGGTATCATTGCAATCTCCTGCACCTAGATTAGGTGCATCTGCAACATCTTTAGTTGAGATTAAAACAGAACCTGAAATAGTGGCAGAGGAAAATGCAGTGCAGTGCCAAGAGACCACTGATGGTTTGAAAGCCCGTAAAGGAACACCTGTAATGTGTATAACACAAAAGGGTAACGAAGACATTTTGACTTTAAAGCCATCCCAAGACACTGCCCGTCGTGATCAGGCAGTCAAAGCCATTGATCATAGAGTTGAAGGATCAAGGACCAAATGTAAAAGTCGTTCTGTTGATGGTGTAGCTGTTTCTATGGCAGGCAGCAATCAGAGTACTGTAACTCTGTGTGTTGCACCTCAAGGTTTATTCAACAACCGCTTTAGTCCAAACACTAATGGAGATCATGTTTTGAAGGATGTTAGAATATGTACTAAAAGTCCACGAAAACGATTACCATCTTCAGTGCAGGACTGCCAAATAGCACCAGCTAAAAAGTCACTTCTGGGTCAGTTGTCTTCAGTAACTTCAGAATGCTCAGCACCTGGAGGTATTACTCTTAAGAAAATTCCTACAACACTCACAACAAAAAGTGACAATACAGTTACTCTTTCTCTAACATCAAGCAAAGAAACAGAAAGTGAGGATGTCACACTGACAACTAATTATTCTCTGAGCTGTGTTGTTGAAAAATCCACTGATGCTTCTCAAGAACTTGTGGGCTCATCTCAAGATGTTAAAATAAAACTAAAAGGAAATGTGTTCAAGTTTGTAAATCAGCCAAAGGTAGATGACCCTCTCGGTCTAAATGATTGGCAACACATAGCTGGAGATTCAGATTTCTCAAACTGTGAGCAACCTCAAACAATTAGCGTACTGGACATTCCTGAAAACTCTGGTGCTGATAACCTGCAGAAGTCTGTATGGGAACCAGTAGACTTTGAAGGAATACAACAGGATGCATACAACCAGCAACTTGAGGATTCATCTTTGAATCAGCTACAAGCACATTCTTCAAACCAGTTACCTCATCGTTCTGATCTGACTGACCCTCCAAGCGATAGCTTCTTTTCTTTTGATGATGACCTCACACAGGACAGCATTGTAGAGGAACTTGTGCTCATGGAGGAACAAATGTCTATGAACAACAGTTCTCAGAACTTTGGTAATTTAGGAATAGTGCTGCAAAGTCAAGCAACTGCTAGCCATGGAACACCTGTGCCCACTCATCCAGGCAATACACACTTCTACCATTCAGTTCACAGTAGTGGAACCCCTATTCACACTCCAACACCAACACCCACACCAACTTTAACCCCAACACCAACATCAGAAATGATTTCCGGAACCCAGGGTATATCTAGAGAAAGCCCATGTTCACGCTTAGCTCAGACTACACCTGTAGATAGTGCTTTAGGAAGCAGCCGACATACTCCAGTCGGAACTCCACATTCTAACTGCAGCAGCAGTGTCCCTCCAAGTCCAGTTGAATGCAGAAATCCATTTGCATTTACGCCCATAAGCTCTAGCATCTCCTATCATGATGCTAGCATTGTGTCTAGTAGCCCAGTGAAACCAATGCAGCGGCCAATGGCAACTCATCCAGACAAAACAAAATTGGAATGGATGAATAATGGGTATAACAGTGTTGTTAATTCTTCCGTACCAAGCCATGGTATTCTACCAAGCTATAAAGAGCTTGTAGAAGATAGTTTCAGAAAACCACATGCATTTGCAGTGCCTGGTCAATCATATCAGTCTCAGTCAAGGCATCATGACAATCATTTTGGCAGACTGACCCCTGTGTCACCAGTACAACACCAGCTGTCCATTGTAAATAGTATCAGCAAACAGGAGGGCTTCGCTGTACCAGCACCTTTAGACAGCAAAAATTCAAATTCTTCTGGAAATAACTTCAGGTGTCGCAGTGTAAGCCCAGCTGTACATCGTCAACGTAATCTTAGTGGAAATACTAATTGTCCTGTTTCTAATGTTCAGCGGTCTAATGTGACAACCTTTGGAACTGTAGTAACACCTGAGATTCAAAACATACTTGCTAATGTCCAGCCAGATGCAAATGCCACTAGTATAGCTCAAAGAAGCCAGTCAGTCCCTCTAACTGTAATGATGCAAACAGCTTTCCCATCTCTACAAAAAACTAGTAATACACAGAACATCACACATGTTTTGTTGAATAAACTGGACTCTGACAGAGATGATGCAGTCAGAGGATTGGGAATAAATAATATGCCTTCTAATTATACTGCAAGGATGAATCTTACTCAGATATTGGAATCTTCTCCTATGTTTTCTGGTGCCAATCCGCAAAATATATTGAATTCCAGTAGTTCAGCATATGAATTTCAAACACCATCTTACCTCACAAAAACAAATAGTACAGAGCAAATCAATTTTACATCTGGAAACAACCAAGCACAAACTGAAATTGGAGAGCAACAGCTTGACTTCAACAGCACTGTTAAGGAACTGTTAGATGGAGATGGCCTCCAAACCAACCAGCAGCTTGTGGTTCAAGTGGCTTCAGAACTGAACAATGCCTCTGATTTCTCCAGCGACATTCGATTGTCTTCTGATCTCTCAGGCAGTATCAATGACCTTAATACTTTAGATCCAAATCTGTTGTTTGATCCTGGTCGACAACATGGGCAGGAAGATGATGCTACACTGGAGGAACTTAACAATGACCCCTTGTTTCAGCAGATATGTAATGAATCCATAAACTCAATGACCTCCTCTGGATTTGAATGGATGGAAAGCAAAGACCATCCTACAGTTGAAATGTTAGGCTGATCTTGTACTTTAATGTAGCACACTGTATCAAAACACAGACATTGTATTTGTCTTAAAATGGAAGTGCCTCTTGCAGCAGAAACATTTGTAATTAAGAGATTTTGATAAGGATTGCTGCACAGATTACTTTTCAGCTGTTCTAAACTTGCTTAGCAAATATCTGCAGTCTTGGGCACTTTATGAGCCAGTATTACGTCCATTTATATTAGTTGCCCACAAGGTATGATTTTATCAACTGACAGTCATTGAAAGTCAGTTACACTAATGAGCATGTTTTATTCTAACTTTTACATCCTAACCCAGCTCTGGAACATGCTCCCTAAATTATCATTTGCAAAGAAACTGCTGTTTCCTTGAGGTTTAAAAAAAAAAAAACATTAGTGTCCTCTTGTGAATACTATTAATGTGGCACGTGTAAAAAGAAAATAGGCTGTTCATTGCAGAAACTATGAACAGTGTACAATGCATTGTAATTTCTGTGTCCTAATGCACTAAGATGGCCTGTGACCACATGGCATTTTAGATTTTTTTTTGTTTATAACTGAACTTTTTCTTATACGCAAACAATTAATTTTCCAATTAACTAAAATGATGTGGGTTTTAAAACAGTGAGTAGGCTTCAGCGCACCCCTATTTTCCTAAGGTGCTTCTACTAAAAAGCCTGTCCACTCTGATTGGAACAGCAAATGATAATAAGCACTGATATTTCTAATATTTGTACATATTAGAAAGTGTGTCTTTGTTGCATGTTTTCCTTCTTTCTTTTAGTAAAAGAGATAGAATTGGGACTTTAATATTACCTTTACAACTTGTACTCCATTTTTAGGATGCTTGCATGCAGAACAGTGGATGCCCTCCTATTACTTATCAAGGAAGGAGTAAGGATATTTTAATTGGACACCAGATATAGAGAATAGGAAAAAAGCTTTCTTGTGAAATGTTGCATTAGTCACTTTCTTATCTTCAATATGCAGTGGCCAAGAAGGTTTTTTGGTAGTTATATGAACAGTGTATACTCGAGATTTTATAACTAAACATGCCATTTAAAAATATGACTCTGTCACTGAAGGTTTAAAAAAAAACTGCATGTGAAACGATTTTAGCTATGTGTGCAAGCTTGGATATGCTGAAACTTCCTTATCTATTGTAATATATTCCACAACACTTCATAAAATTATTTTCAGTATAAAGTAAAGCAATGTAAATGATAAAAGAGATGATCCCACAGTTGTCAAAGTCTTGGCCCTGCCTATAGTCAAATGGACTTAGTTGTGTAGTGTAAAACATTTGAGTATGTGTTTTATCTCTGTCAGATATTGTTGTTAAAATGCAAATGCAAAAATTTTAATCACCATTTAAAACCAGGTATGGGCATTCTGCAGGGTGCCAGCTTTAGCTAAGCAACAATTTAATGCTGGAGGCTCTAATTCTACAACTGCTGGAGGGCTACAGGTTGTCCATGTCTGGTTTGATCAAACGGTGCTAAGGCCAACTCCAGAGCTTTGTAAACTTGTATGTGATAGTAAGTTTACTTGGCCATTCTATGTGTTTGCTGGTATTTTAAATATTTTTTTTTATACCTGCTCTTAGTACTTGATACTACTGTACATTGAGATGGAGCACTATTGCGTACCAAAGTATTACAGCAACAACATATAAAAGAAACCCAAAGGATAATTTATTTTAATTGTGAACTAGCAGGCAAAAAACATTTGTTTTTGAGAAAAAAATGTGAAAATGTATGTTAGTAATATAGTAGGTATATCATTCTTTATCTGTGTGTGTGTGTTTGTATATATATATATATTATATATATACACACACAACACACATATATATATATATATATATATATATATAATATCATACATACATACATACAAGTAATCTATATAAACAAGGTGGTCTTTTCTTTGCTAAAGAGTTTTTCAGTGTTTGCTGGGATAGTATGCAATATGATCCAGTAACAGTCAGCACTATAATGTATTTTGCTAGAGATCACTTTTAAAAATTAACTATTGACAAAAAAATCACATGTACAAACACTTAAAATTTTAATTGGAAAGATATTCTCAAAACTGTGTTTTTCGCTGCCTGGAATCTGTAACGGAGATATTTTTGCTGCCAAAAGGTGGCGCCATTACCAACTAAAAAGGATTTATCAAGCAGACATTCTCGGGTTCATTTATTTATTGCACTAACTTTCTCTTGAACCTGTGGCATGGCACCTCTCTTCTATTAAGTGCAACTATTTTGCCCCAGAGCTGAAAAAAATTCATTTCGTTCTATTAAAGGTAAATACAATTTTTAAAAGTGAAATGTCATAGAAATGACATACAATTGTCTTATGTAGCAATGTGCATTGATCTCAGTGAGATATACTTTTTCTTATTCTCTTACCTGAGAATATTACAGCAGGAAGAAATTTAAGTTTAGTTGCTTCACCGTGTTAATACATGATCACAGTATGTGCATGTGTGTTATTACCTTGTACAGTCTTGGTATATTCTTGTAACCACTTTTTTGCTGTATTAAAATTTGTTCTGTGTTTCCCAGGCAAGTATAGCTATTTACAGGTTGTTTCTTTTTATGTTTACTGATTCAGCTTAGTGTTTGCTGAAAGTTTCAACTACCAATTTCCTTTCTTTCTTCCTCTCCCCCCCCCCCCCATTCTTTTTCTTTTCTAATTTAAATTTTTCTGGTGTTTTTAAAAGTTGTAAAGAAATAACCTTTTTTATCATGATACTTGTTCACAAAATCATAATTTTGCAAAAAGCTGCGTTACTCAGACCTTTGGACTATGATAGATTATTCCTGTGCATTGTAACTGAGTCACTTCATCGATGCAGCCTAATGTGCTGTACCTGGGGCACATTACAGACCCCTCCTACCCTTTTCATATATTAAAAAGAAAAAGAAGAAAAAAAAGTCTGATAATCCAGTGTTTTGTTGTCTGTTGTACTGCTGAATCTACAGTAGTTTAAATTTGCAGTAGAATTTCAGTTCTGTTTTTTATGAAAAGTGCTCAAAATGTTTTTTTTTAATGTTTTTGAAAATAATAAACATTTTATATGAATCTGCTGTTTAGGCAAGGGTGTTCACGTCTTCCTTGTACTGTCAAATGTGACAAAGTATTTAAGGTGTATTAACAGTAAGGCTTATTTATAAACAAAGAATGAACAATGGGTTAATTTCTGCTTAAGTCTTACTTAAATGTGTTAGCCATCTTCAGTTTGCTATAAATGAGCTATACATTTTTGATGCACACAGAAAATAGAATCATAGTGCACAAATTCGGGTTTCTTACATGTTTAATTCCTATTGTGTGTGTGTTCAATCGAGCTTCATCGGATTGGATACTTCACCTGGGGAAAATGGGGAAGGTAGTCTTAAGGCAACTAGTCACACAGCAGCAGGGACTTTCAACTCAAAGCAATTAATTCAAGTACTGGTAGAGTAAAACCTAGCAAAAGAAAACAAACATTTTAATGGTAGCTAGGCTTAAAATAATTTGGCCAAGTCATTGAACTAATTGCTTTAATTTATCCATAGAGATAGGCAGGCATTAAAAAAAACAAAACCTTGCAATGGAAATATACAGGGTTATTCAATAAAAGTTCTTATCGTTTAAAATGGTGCTAATTTTGCCCCAACCCATCAGATCTTATTTAACATTTGAAAGCTAACATCTGATTGGTTGGGGCAAAATTAGCACCATTTTAAGCGATAAGAACTTTTATTGAATCTCCCTGATAGTATGTAAACAAATTGAAGTCTGATTTGCAACAATTTATTGCAAAGACACTTCAAACATGTTTGGAGGGGGTATATGTGCAGCATACAGATGGCCCAGATTCCAAGCTGTGAAACAAGATGTCTTTATTTTAACGAAACATGTGTGCTACATGTTTCGGACCAACGTCCTTTCTCAAGCTTGTGTAGCCTACAGTTTCTACATTGATCGTAGGTGTAGAGGGTCCTCATCTACTCATGTTTGGAGGGGGGTTAGGGGTTCATCATGTGTTTAATGCATATAATATCTAAGCTACAAGTAAATTTATCCGGATCTTGGGAGTCTATAGGAAAAGTCTACCAACCACAAGGGTAATGTGCATTGGTTCTTAGAATAAAGCAAAATGTGTCATCCTATATATATGTGTTGGTATCATTGAGAGCTTTCAAAAAAAATAATTACCTAGCAAAACATACACACATAATTTCCACTGTGCACCAACGGGCACACATATATATATATATATATATATATATACTAGCAATGTTTTGCTAGGTAATTATTTTTTTTGAAAGCTCTCAATGATACCAACACAAAGTGCACAAACATGCAAGTCATTTGGGATCTGTCTGCCTCTCCTTTATGCATATACCTGTTAAGCTGTAGGGCCAGAGAGAGGCTACTTACATGCGTTTAGCCGGTAGGTATTAGGATCCATTCTGAACTTGCTTTCCCTTTCCACTCCCAGCAAATATATAGGGGGAGGCTCAAATGAAAGTCCCCAGGCAATCCCATCACATAATATGATCAAACACACACATACTCCCATTTCTATTTGACCTGCCAGCTTTTCACATGTTTAAAAACTACAACTCCCAGCATTCACTGGCTGCACAGAATGCTAGAAAAATTATTTTTCCTACATCCTTGAATAAAGCCCTTTTACTGACTTTCAGACATTATAAGCCCATGCATTAGCGATTCCTACCCAATGGTTTGAATATGCACGTGTTTAAAAACTACAACTACACACTACACTACACTCTACAACTACACTACACAAGATATAGTCCCAATATAAATATGAAAAAATGGACAACTTTATTCATAAAAGTGGAAGAGGTAGCTTGAGGAAGTGGCATCCACACTAATTATACATAAAATATGGGCTGGCCAGCCTAACTATGCATATAATCTTAAAAAAGAAATTAGTCCCTACATTAAAAATATATAGTAAAAGAGTTAAAAGACTATACACAATAAATTATAATCCCACATAGGTCAGGCCCATATTCAGCCTAATGTCCGTACACCTTTTTTAGTCTTATATAGTGTTAAAAAAACAGGGTGAAAGCCCTATTGTTGGGGCATACCGGTAGAAACAAATTAGATGTAACTGCAGTTTAACGATATTCCAGTGCTCAATTTTGCACCACAAAATTTTACAGTACTTATCCTTTTCGATGGTGAAGGAAGTAGGAGATGGTCTGATAATCGTCTTTATAAATGGACCTCTGTATTCGCCTTAAGGAACCATCCGATCCCCCTTGGTAGTGACTCCGCTGACATTGGGGTGAAGCTGCAGGAGCGGTTTTACTCGCAGCCCCGATCGGCTCAACCTCACAGGAGTCGAGATGTTACTTCGGCGTCCGCACTGCACCCTCAAGGAATCCTCCGATCCCCATTGGTAGTGACTCCGCTGACTTTGAGACCGAGCCGCGGGAGTGCGGTTTTACGCACAGACCAAATCAGCTCAGTCAACGTCACTCACTAGCAGTCTCCCGCTTAGAAAAGTTTATTATTGCAGAAAGATATACAAGTGTTAGTCTATAACTCCAATCCAAACAATGCTTATCGCTACGCATTTCACCAAATAACTGGCTTTATCAGGTGATCATAATTATGATGAAGCCAGAGGTTTAGCGATTCCTACCCAAGGGTTTGAGTATGCACATGTTTGAAAACTACAACTCCCAGCATTCCCTGGCTGCACAGAATGCTGGAAAATGTATTTTTCATACATCCTGGAATAAAGCCCTTTTACTGACTTACAGACATTAAAAGCCCATGCTTTAGCAATTCCTACCCAAGGATTTGAATATGCACGTTTGAAAACTACATCTCCCAGCATTCTCTGTTGGCAGCAAGTTTCTACTTTATGTCCATTGGCTAATGAATGTATTAAGATGCAATAAAGTGTAATGATATAGAGCATAGGTGTTGAACTTTTCACATGTTTAAAAACTAGAACCCTAGCATTACCTGTCTGCACAGAATGCTGTAAAATGTTATTTTTTATACATCCTGGAATAAAGCCCTTTTACTGACTTATAGACATTAAAAGCCCACGTTTTAGCAATTCCTACCCAAGGGTTTGAATATGCACATATTTGAAAACTACAACTCCCAGCATTCTGTTAGCAGTAAGTTCCTTCTTTATGTCCACTACCTGTCTAGCAAACAGAAACTGGATTGTCTTATTACTTTCTATGGAGAGGGGAGGGGGGAGTAAATGTGAGAGTCTGAAGAATTTGTAATTGGCTCAGACTGTCACATGTTTTACAAACAGCACATAATTGGTACAATACAGGAACTTCCTGTCTTGTCATGTGCAGTGCCTAAGAGAATGTTTTGATTTGCTAACAGTGTAAGATCAGAACCTCATTGGGTTTTAGTAAAATTCCACTTCCATTTAGTGTCCCAATTCCACTTCCTTTTAGTGTCCCAATTCCACTTAGTATAGTATAGTATAGTATTTGAGGTTGAATAAAGACATACGTCCATCCAGTCCAACCCATCTAGCAATATCCTCATTTCCTGCCTAACTGTTGATCCAGAGGAAGGCAAAAAAAAACCACCAAATTTATGAAGGGGGAAAAAATTCCTTCCTGACTCCAAGTGGCAATCGGAAATTTCCCTGGATCAACTCTACTTTATGTATCAATACCAGTAACTTGCAACATTCCTTGTTTGCAGAAACTCATCCAGCTTTTTTTTGAAACTGACCAATGAACCTGCCATTACAACGTCCACTGGAAGACAGTTCCATAGCTTGACCGTTCTCACAGTGAAAAACCCTTTCCGAGCTTGAAGCCTAAACCTTTTTTCTTCAAGTCTTAAGGGATGTCCTCGTGTCCTTTGACATGTTCTATTGGTGAACAATGCCCCAGATAGTTTATTGTATGGCCCGTTAATGTATTTATACACAGTAATCATATCCCCACGCAAGCGCCTTTTCTCCAGCGTACATAATTGTAACTTTTCCAGTCTCTCTTCATATTCAAGCTCCCCCAATCCCCTTATTAATTTAGTTGCCCTTCTCTGAACCCTTTCCATTTCAAAGATGTCCTTTTTGTACACAGGATTCCAAAATTGCACTGCATATTCCAGATGAGGCCTTACCAATGCTTTGTAAAGAGGGAGAATTACATTTTCCTCCCTTGAATCCATACCTCTCTTTATACAAGACAATACCATGCTGGCTCTGGCTGTTGCCGCCTGGCACTGCTTGCTACCTTTAAGTTTGTTATCCACCAAAACTCCAAGATCCCTTTCCAACAGGGATTCACTTAACACAGAGCCATTTATAGTATAAGTAGCACAAGTATTTTTAACTCCAAAATGCATTACCTTACATTTATCAACATTGAATTTCATCTGCCACTTAGCAGCCCAATGTGATAATCTATCTAGATCCCCTTGCAACGATTGCACATCCTCTGAAGTTTTTAATGGTCGACAAAGTTTTGTGTCGTCCGCAAACACAGAAACCTTGCTGACAATACCCACTTCCAAATCATTAATAAATAGATTAAATAGAAGCGGCCCCAACACAGAACCCTGTGGCACCCCACTTAGCACTTTAGTCCATAATGATGAAACCCCATTAACAACTACTCTCTGCATCCTATTCATTAACCAATTTTCTATCCATGTACAAATGTGACTCCCCAGACCAACAGACCTTAGCTTATACATTAGTCGCCTATGGGGGACTGTATCAAAAGCCTTTGCAAAATCCAAGTAAACTACATCTACTGCTATACCAGAGTCTAAATTTCTACTTACTTCCTCATAAAAGCCAAGCAAGTTAGTTTGACAAGATCTATTCCTCCTAAATCCATGCTGGTTACTACTTATAATGTCAGTCCTTGAAACATACTCTAGAACATGTTCCCTTATTAAACTTTCCAGGATCTTCCCCACCACTGAAGTTAAACTTACAGGCCTGTAATTACCCGGCTGTGAACGACTACCCTTTTTGAATATTGGAATAACATCAGCCTTTTTCCAATCCAGAGGCACACCACCGGACATGAGGGAATCAGCAAAAATAAGAAACAATGGCCTAGATAAAACTGAACTTAGCTCCTTAAGTACCCGAGGATGTATTTTATCCGGTCCAGGAGATTTATTAATATTAACCTTATTTAGTTCTTTCTGTACCATATCCTCGGTTAACCAAAGTGAACTTGAATCTTGTATACCTTTATTGCTACTATACTCTATGATATCTGTACTTGGATCTTCTATAGTGTATACAGAGGAAAAAAAATTATTCAAGACATTTGCTTTATCGCCATCCTCCGTAACTAACTTATCCCCATTAATTAATGGTGCCACATTCTCAGTCCTCATCTTCTTACTATTAATATACTTAAAAAAATGTTTAGGCTTAGTGATGCTTTCTTCAGCTATCCTAACTTCATTATTAATTTTAGCTAGTTTGATTGCTTTCTTACACTACTTGTTACAGTTTTTATACTCCCTAAAGGCCCTTTCCGTTCCCTCGACCTTAAAGGTTTTAAATGCCTTTTCTTCCTTACCATTTGGCTCTTTACATCAGAATTCAGCCACATGGGCACGGATTTATTTTTTTTACATTTATTTCCCAAGGGTATAAATTTAGATGTGAACTGGCTTAAAATCCCCTTGAACACAGTCCACTTCTGTTCAGTACCTTTACCTGATAATACATTATCCCAGTTGACATTCTGAAGAGCTGCTTTTAACCTGGGAAAATTTGCTTCCCTGAAATTAAATGTCTTTGTTAACCCAGCGCACTTTTCCTTTCGATAACAAAGTCCAAATGCCACTATTTCATGGTCACTATTCCCTAAGCCTCCAGTTACCTTTATATCTATAATGCGCTCCACAATGTTAGATATTACCAGATCCAACAGAGCTCCTTTTCTAGTAGGAACCTCAACCACCTGTGAGAGAAAATTATCCTGCAGCAAATTCAGGAACTCATCCCCTTTTTCTGTGATGGCAGTTCCACCACACCAATCAATGTCAGGGTAATTGAAGTCCCCCATAATGAGCACACTCTCCAAACTTGCAGCCCTTGCCAACTGCATATGAAGTTGACTCACCTCCTCTCTGCTAGCATTTGGCGGCTTATAGCAGACACCAACAATGACATTACCCCCTTTCCTGTTGCCTAATTCCACCCATATTGCCTCCACTTTATCATCCATATCACCAGTTATCTCTTCTTTTAAATTTGGCTTCAATTCTTTTTTAACATAAACACATACTCCTCCCCCTTTCCTTTTTTTTCTGTCCTGCCTAAACAAGGCATATCCTTCTATATTTACAGCCCAGTCGTGAGAACTGTTCAACCACGTTTCTGCTATACCTATTACATCATACTTTTCATTCAATGCCATCATTTCCAATTCACCCATTTTGTCAGCCAGGCTTCTCGCATTTGCAAACATACATTTTAGATTATGATCCTGTAATTTATTCGTACACTTTGATACACATTCCTCCCTATCCCCTATGCTAGCCCCACCCCCATTTCCGCCCACCACTGGCCTATCTACACCCTGCTTTCCTCCTGGACAATCTATCCCAGTGAGACTGCTAATACCCTCCCCCCCCAAACCTAGTTTAAAATCTCCTCCAACCCTCTAGCCATCTTCTCCCCTAAAACAGCTGCACCACCATCAGTGAGGTGCAACCCATTCCTACTAAAGAGCCTGTAGCCGACAGCAAAGTCTGCCCAGTTCTCAATAAACCCAAACCCTTCTTCCTTACACCACTCTCTTAGCCACGCATTAATGCTCCTAAGCTCCCGCTGTCTCCCTGGCTTAGCACGTGGCTGCGGTAGTATTTCTGAAAACACTACCCTGGAGGTCCTTGCTTTTATCTTGGCCCCTAGTTCTCGGAAATCATGTTTAAGGACCTCACCTCCACCTCTAACTTTGTCATTGGCACCAATGTGAACCAAGACCGCCGGGTCACACCCGGCCCCACCCAATAATCTGTCTACACGATCCACCACATGCCGAACCCTAGCACCAGGCAGGCAACACACAATTCGGCATGTATGGTCTTGGCGGCAGATTACCCTATCTACCTTCCTTATAATGGAGTCCCCTACCACTCCCACCTGCCTTGCATTTCTGACCCTTCGTTCCTCCTCCCTTGTATAAGAGATGGCAGTCCCCTGGGTGCTCAAGGGACTAGCCCCCTCCATACACGCTAATTCCGAGGTGTCCTCCTCCACTTCATTACCTAAGGTGGCAAATCTGTTGGGATGGACAATCTGGGAAGAAGCCCTCCTACTCTTCCGTCCCCCACTTCCCCTAGTCACCCTAACAAAACTACCTCCTTCCTCATCCTTTCTTGTCCCTCTTCCACCCACCTCTATACTGGCCCCAGCCAGTGCCTGCTGTCCCCCCAGTTCTGCCAATCCCCGCAATGCTGCAAGCTGCCCCCTTAGACTCTCCACCTCAGCTTCCAAACGGGCAACCCACTCACACCTGACACAGACATAGGTTCCCCGGAACGTCTGCTCCAGGTTCCTATACATGTGGCACGATGCACATTGCATGGCACTGACAAAACTGTCCCTTCTAATACACCACACCAACACAGTGACGCACAAACCTTGTTTAATTGCCCTTCTTGTTTCAATGTCCTTCTTTTTATATGTCCTTGAGCGCAAGGTCCTTAAGAGAAATGGCCACTCACAAGTTCGTTACACTCACAGGAAACTTCCTTTTGTTAGGTCCAAAACCCCTTTTGTTAGGTCCACTTCCTCTTAAGGTGTCCATACATATCTGCGATATTACTTACCCGACCGAGCATTCACGTGACGTTCGTCGATCCTGCCGGAACCGCCTCTCCCGATCTTATGTTCGACCGACGTGATCGCAAAATCCCATTCATTTTGCAATCTCATGTCGGTTGAATATAAGATCGGGAGAGGCGGTTCCGGCAGGATCGCACGAACGTCGCGTGAGCGCTCGGTCGGGTAAGTAATATCGCACATATGTATGGCCACCTTTAGAGACCCTGTAGAAATCCTGGAGGTGTGGCTAAACTTACCATTTTGAGTTTTCCATTCAAACTTAGGGGTGTCAAGTAAAGTGAGTATACTTCAGTAGTAGGTATAATTCAGTAATAGGTAATAGTACTATACTTTGTATAGTGTTATTTCTTATGGTGATTTTGATTAAATAGTGATAATTACATACATATAAACCTTTCCTATGTATAATACAGTTATATACCCTTGTATATAATTGGTTGCTCCTATAAACTCAATGCAATCTCCGTAAAAATATAAATTTATATAATATAAGGGATATATATATATATATATATAGCAGAAACAATATGGGGTGGAGCTGTGTACAAGAAGCAAGAAGGTGGATAAATTAACTGATAGTGTATGTTATAAGCCGCCAAATGCCAGTGAGGATGTGGAAATGAATGTCCATATGCAGTTGGCGAAGGCTGCTGGTAGGGGCATGTTCTGGTTATGGGGGATTTCAATTACCCTGACATAAGATTGGAGTAAGGGAAGTTCTTAAATCATTATTATGAGCATTTCGGAGATTGTAGAAGTTCCTACTAGACAGGATGCATTGTTGGATCTGGAAATATCTAATAACC
This sequence comes from Hymenochirus boettgeri, assembly GCA_019447015.1. Taxonomy (NCBI): domain Eukaryota; kingdom Metazoa; phylum Chordata; class Amphibia; order Anura; family Pipidae; genus Hymenochirus; species Hymenochirus boettgeri. The sequence goes on from CM033471.1 coordinate 186,943,180, forward strand.
CTGAGCTCATTTTGGAGATGAAGGTAATGGGAAGCTTAAGGTGTAGTGACCATGGTATAGTGTCATTTAATATATGTTGCAAAAAACAAAAGTGCACTAACTGGGTTAACAAAAACTTTTAACTTTAGGAAAGCTAATTTTATGTTGTTAAAGGAATCACTACTGCTCATAGACTGATGGGATATGTTCCTAGGTAAAGATATTGAGCAGAAGTGGTCCGATTTTAAAGGGATATTAAACTATCACATTTCTAAATTTATACCTTTAGGGAACAAGTGTAAAAAAAGTAGGTCCTCTTCTGTCTGGCTTAATGCTCAGGTAAAAAGGGAAATGGAAAAAAAGAAAAAGGCTTTTAAAATTTTGAAATCGGAGGGAACAGAACAGGATTACAGGGAGTATAAAAGCTGTAATAAGTGCAAGAAAGGAAATAAACTAGCTAAAATAGAAAATGAAATACGGATAGCAGAACAAAGCGAGTTTAACCCCAAAATGTTTTTTAAAGGGCAGGTCCACCCTAAAAACTCTTTTAGTATAAGGAAGGTGCCAGCTGCCCACCCCCTACCACCGTAATATTTTAAAAAAAGACTTAGGTTGTTACTTACAGAGCCTTCTCTCTTGTGACGTCTCCTATCCGGCTCACTGCTTGCGGAAGTTGCAAGCAGGGGCCAGACCGGCAGACGCGTCGGTGATAGGCTAAGATGCGGCCAATCGCAGACATGGCTTACGTCAGACACTGCGGGAGAGAAGGCTCTAAGTAACAATCTAAGCATTTTTTAAAAATATGGCGGTTGGGGGGTGGGCAGGGGTCACTTACCTTAAAATGGATTCAGGCTAGGTGCCACGGATGCAGAGGATGGATCAGAATGGTGGTGGTGGTGGGGTGTTAAAAAGGGCTCACATGCGCATGTCACTGCCTTGTTGAGGTTGAGGAAAAAAGAGGCACCGGATGAGTCAATGACAGCTTTTACTCTTCACTTTTCTGAACTTTGAAAAGAAGGCGTAGCAGGAGAACCATAAGGAGCAGATGCGTAAGGTAAGGATTTTTTTAAACCACAGAGGGGTTAAATTTTAGTTTTGGGGGTGGATATGCTCTTTAAATATATCAATAGTAAAAAGATGAGCCCCAGGACGGGATGGAATACATCCTCGGATCTAAAGCTTAGTACAGTTTTATCTAGCCCACTGTTTCTGATCTTTGCAGATTCACTTTTGTCTGGTGATGTACCGCTGGATTGGAAAAAAGCCAATGTAATACCAATATTCCAAAAAGGTAGTTGTTCCCATCCTGGTAACTGTAGACCTGTAAGCACAACATCAGTGATAGGGAAGGTGCTGATACTGTCTTGTATAAAGAGGGGAATAGATTCAAGAGAGAAAAATATTCTCCCTCTTTACAAGGCACTGGTAAGGCCTCATTTGGAATATGCGGTGCAGTTTTGGAATCCCATATAAAAAAAGGGACATCTTAGAAATGGAAGCAGTTTAGAGAATGGCAACTAAAATATGGAGAGGCTTGTTAGGGCTGTTTACATTAGAGAAGCAACATTTGCATGGGGTTATGATCACTTTATACAAATATATTAATGGGCCATACAGTAAACTCTAGTGCATTGTTTACTAATAGGTCAGAGGACACGGATATTTTCTGATTAAACACTTTACAATTGACTAATTGCCATGTCTGGCCTGACAGATTTTGCTGAAAACTGGTCTGAAACAATCTCTCTATTCGGAAATCACAGACAATCACCTGGCAGGTCTGACTGAAAAATCAGGCTGAGTAATCAGTTGGGACATTAATGGGGCAATGTACGGAGAGACGTAATTGGGTATTGCTATCTTTATGCCAGGTTAACCGATGTACCAAGGGTTAACGCGTCTTTAAAGGGCATCTATAGTTGGAAAATGTAATTATTTTTCTTTCTTTGTCTTCTATAATTGTTCCCAACCCACAGAGTACCTTTACTTCAGTTTCCACCTCTGTCCTGAGATATATATATATGTTAAAATAAGCCAAGATTTCAATATACCACTCCAGCTTGAGCTGTCAATCAAATCCAATAACAGAATGCTGGTTTAGTGTGTAGGCTTACACAAGTTTTACAGCAAGTCTCCCAATGACTCCTTTCTGCTCACTAAAATGCTTGGCAAATACTGGGTTAAAAACAGAAGTAAAGGGAAGGAGAATGAAGTAGCTTTTAACAATTTATTGTCTGTCAAAGGGAGATTGGGCTGCAGGACTCTGTCTCTCCTCACCCCCTCCCACTCCTTTTGTAGCAAGTGTCTCCAGAACCAGGCTTTCATACCGAGGTTGTTGGTTTTTTTTTTGTTTGTTTACAAAGGTTAGAGTGATGTGCAGTATGATTAATGCGCATGAGTGGCTAGGTTAACATGCTTGGTTTACAGCCAGACTACTTGAACGGGGGAATAACCAGAGAGGGTAGGGGGAGTAAGGAGCTCTGCAGTAAATCAGACCATGTGCAAACACAGAGCCACAGAGGAAGGTGGGAATAAGGCAGCATACACTACCTTTTTTATGCCTGGATTAGAGCAATGTATACATTTCTCTATAGATGCCCTTTAAGGCACAAATAGCAGCGGTTGAGAGCATAAACGAAACTTTTTTAATGGTTTATGTAAGGTTGCCAAGAAAATGTTAGGTTAGGTGTGGTGGAATATCAGTGGATGTGTGTGTACCTGTGTCTGTGTTGTGTTAGGCGATATGTTTTTGCCTTTTAGAGCATAACAAAAAACTTTTTTTTATTTTTATGTATGGTTGCTATGGAATTATAAGGGTAGGTTGGGTGTGGCAGTGTATGAGTGAGTTTGTGTACCTATGTCTGTGGTGTGAGAGGGTATGTTTTGCGCTTTAGACCATAAAACTAACTTTTTTGATGGTTTATGTATGATTGCCATGGAAACGTAAGGTAGGTTTGCTGGATAGGTAGGTGTATATAAGTGTATGTTTTTATGTTTGTGACCATAAAAGAGAGATGTCTTTCCTGTGGCACTGCAGATGTTTACAAATTGCAACTCTCACCAACAGCAGATGGCAGCAGGAAATGTTGTAGCTTGCAAACATGGGAGGACCACAGGACATACATTGTGCTTTACATTTATTTATTATAGTAGTTTGTTTTATACCTTTTGGGACTCTAACTTGTGTGTGTGTAGTTGTGTGTTTAGTTAGCGATACATTTAGGGAGTAAGGGCTAGGCCACACTAGCGCGTTTTTCGCGCGTTTGCGCGCGTGTTTCGCGCTCACGTTTGTGCCCCCGATTTTCGCTAAAATGGAAATCGCGGGAACGCAAAAATTCCCGCTATTTCCGATGCGCATGCGATTGCGCGTCCGTTCGCGTTTTGGTAACGCATGCATTCACCATTTTTGGTGCGTTAACGCATGCGTGTCCATAACGCAAAGAGCGAAAACGCATGCGCGAGCGCGAAACGCGCAAGAATCGAGCACACAATCGCGTGCGATAACGCTCGCGATTGTGTGCGCGATTCCTGTGCGTTGCAGTGTGGCCTCACCCTTAGGGATTCTGCATCACTGACTAGAAGGTGTTAAAGTCATGCTAGCCAACTCACAATCTGTTAGCGTAATTGTACTCATTTCTTGCGGCGGTTGCGGGAGTACCTTAAGAGACTCCCGCAGCCACTGCAAACCTTTCATCATCAGCAGTGTAACTGTAGTTACATGGATATTTAATCCAGCAAAAAGCTGGTTTTAAATATAAAAAGCTGGTGTAAAATATTTGTGCAACTCTTGATTGGATTTACCCAGAGCTGCGCAGCCGCTGGTGAATGTCCGGTATGGAGAACTACCCAGCACAGCCGTGGATCCAGGTGAATATAAGTGCACAGTTAGTGTAGCCTGAGACCCAGGTAAATTTCATTAAAAAAGTGACCATTTTATCACATGACCCTGAAACATTGAAATGTTCATGTTTGAGGATTGTGCCCATTATAGTCAGTGGTAAAAGATGTCCCGAAAATTGTCAGTAATGCTGTATCATTCTCTTAGATCCCATAGCTAGGTAATAGCACACCTCCTTTGTTTCCTGCACGTTTGTACTAAATATAGTGTCTCTAGCTTGAAAACTATAGGAGATATAATACAGGCAAGCAAAATAATTAAAAGAAGAAAAAGAAAGAACAGGAATTAACTGAGGAAAGGCCACATAATAAACAAGAACAGGGATTGCACAGGAGGTGGTTGGTTGTCTATTTACAGGATTATGCTGCAGGATCTAAAGAGCTGGACCACGAATATGGAACCAGGAACTCCAGGCGATGAATTCAGAAGCAGTGAGAGAGACTCTTTCTGCAGTTAAGTGAGACTGGTTTTGGTACAGTCGTGTTATTGGTTGCGAACTGTAGAGTGTATAGGGAGTGTAGTGTTTACCAAATACAGTGCAATATTTATCCCATATCAACCCAGTGTGGGTCTCTTTACACCCCATTTTGGGTTGTTGCCCACCCCAGTATGGGTGCTTGCCCTCCAGTATTAGCCCTTTACACACCAGCATGGTGGGTCCCTTTTACATGTCACAGCGTTGGCTGTCTGCACCAACACGAGTTAACATGCTAATCTACTTATTTCTTAAAGGGCATGTCCACCCCATCCCCAACTTTTTTTTTCTCCTTCCCCCATCCCCAACTGCTATAAAAGATTTGTTAGAAAGTGCCCCGATAGTTACTTACCTTCCCTCTATCCTCCGCCGCACAGTCCCATGGAACTGCAAGTAGGGGGCGGGACTGGCCAGCCGCGTCCATGATTGGCTGAGAAGCAGCCAATCACGGACGCAGCTGCCAGCTGAACAGAACGCCTGGGGAGAGAGGGAAGGTAAGTAACGGGGGACTTTCTAACAAATCTTTTATAGCGGTTGGGGCTGGGGGAAGTGAACTATTATGTGGCAAATGGGTTTCTATCTAGGGGGAGGGATCGCAAAAAAGGAGGAAGAGGGAGGGGGGAGATGGCTGCAGTGCGCATGCCAAACTTCTCCCGTAGGAGAGACAGGAGGCAGAGTCCTATATGGACTCTGCAGTACTCCTGGTGGGCAGTTTTTTGCCTTTGGGGTGGGATTACTGGAGAACCATTTGGAGCTGGGATGAAAGGTAAGGATTTTTATTCACTACAGAGTGGGGCCAGTAGCGGGGGAAATTATAGGTTTGGGGGTGGACATGCTCTTTAACAAATGGAGTTTGTCTCAGAAAATTATTGTTGTTTATTAAACATAAAAGAAAAGTTATATTGTTTATAGGTAAGTCAATGGTGTAACTAGGAATTACTGAGTCCCCCAGCAAAACTATGATGGGAACCCTATCCATGCTTCATCCACAGTGGTTTTCTGGGAGGAGGCTATATCTGTCATAGAAAAAATAATAAGATTTGGCTCCCGGGCCCCCCTGTGGTTGCTCTCCTGATAGTTACGCCCCTCACGTAAATAACCCCCCACAACTGCAATAGTTAGAAAGAAGAAATGTAATACATACAGTACCTGAAATGCTGTCTGATGTTCTTTTACCTCTCTTTATACTTCTTGTGTCAGCTGTTAGTCATGGATGTCACAGATGACTCCACTTCCAACGACTAAATTCTACTCCTCTAGCTGCCTCCTCTAAGTATGTAAAAGCTTGGAGAGTGCAGTGTAATTTTTGCGGCATAACAGAATAGCCTTACAACTGTCGACTTTCTACTTGCCATTTTGGGTGGTAATTAACATATATACAATTTTGAATGAGTTACCTTTTGCATCTGCTGTTCTGTCCCTTTGACAAACAAGGTCTGCTATGCAAATCCTGTATATGAGATTGTTATATCCCAGCTACTGTATGCGATTAGTGTCATGGGACCAGTGTATTAAAGGAAATACATACATTAAACCAATAGAATGTGAGTAGTCTGGGGTTACCTTGACGTGGTTTGAAGGCTTTTCATTCATGTGATCACAGTAATGTATACTAAAACCCCTTTGTTTATAAAGTATGCCAGTGTGCAGATAATATGATATTGTATGGGGCCTAGGAATGTGCATTGATTATCTTTTCTATGTTTGTATAAATGTTTGACCAGGTCAGTAGCACTTCTGCAAAATGTAGTTATAATTTAACCTAAGGAGTGCTTCCACAATCCTATTGTATGTATTTATTAGGAAGCTTGGACAAGCTTCCATGTGGTAATAGCACCCCCAACATGCCCCTTTAATGGGAGGTCCTATGCCTTTAATATAAAACAATGGATGGACGGCCTCTTCCCTCATTTTAAAAAGCCAAAGGGCTGGGGGGAAATGAGAGAGACTGTTATATGGATCCAGTGTGTAAGAATGAGAAATGCAAACATTTGGTAATCGTAATTGAAGTAAAAAAGGTTAAAAAAAAGGTAAAAAAGTTAGGACCTTCCAGACTGGGGTTACCTTGACGTGGTTGGAAGGCTTTTCACTCATGTGACCACAGTAATGTATACTAAAACCCCTTTGTTTATAATGTATGCCAGTGTGCAGATAATGATATTGCATGGGGCCCAGGAACGTGCATTGATTATCTTTTCTATGTTTGTATGAATGTGAGGAGTCACCTGCAAGCTCCTGGGCTGCATTCAAATATACAGTCATGGAACTCCTAGGTGATTTATAATAACTTAATATTATCTTGTGCAGCAAAAGACAAGAAAATGTAGAGACAGGATGGAAGGAGGGGTTCTGGGAGTTATTAGAATCATATTTTCTAATAACACGCTTAAGGGAACCTATAAGGATACTTTAATCCTCTATTTACAGTGTGCCCTCCAGCATGTGTACCAAGTATTTCTAAGCCTATCTGGCCAGCCAGGCCTCCTCATTCTTGTTTATAGGTTTCACCATAGAATGAGTTGTTGTTCCCCAATGGAGTCTGCATGGTAAATAATACATAAGCAGGGTTATTCAATAAAAGTTCTTATCGTTTAAAATGGTTCTAATTTTGCACCAACCAATCACATGTTAGCTTTCAAATGTTAAATAAGATCTGATTGGTTGGGGCAAAATTAGCACCATTTTAAATGATAGGAAATTTTATTGAATCTCCCTGAAGGTTTACACAATTTTGCAAATTGCACAGCGGTCTTGATACAATACCATTTAAGTTTTGTGCTCCCTAGTAGATATTGAAGATATTGAAGTAAATTGTTATCCATATATAAGGGATAATATGCTACCTACAGTGTAATATAAGGAGATTACACCACCAAGGAGTTCCCTGACCATATAAAAGCACGAGGTCAGGGAACTCTGAGGTGAAGTAATATCCGTATATTATTCTGTAAGTAGCGTATTATTCCATATAATACATAAGGTAAAAAAAAAAGAAAAGAAAAATCCAGCACAGGCACTCCCCCCCCCCCCTTCTCCCTCTCCCTCCCTGTCTCCCCCCTTACCTGTATTAGTAATGTAGATAACAAGCCCATTTTTGAACATACAAATAGTTAAAATAGCATACAGTATTGCACAAATGTTGCAAAAATGTTGCAGAGATATAACAATGTACCTTGTTATATCTCTGCAACATTTTTTGCAACATATTTTAAGCATGTTGGTTTCCTCATGAGTTTTTTTATTTATGATCCTGAATGTTTTTATTCTCACTGTTTTTACAAGGGTTAAATTTAACTCTAATTAGTGCAACACTGGTGCTTAAGCACTTTTGGGGGAGGGACTCTGGAGTAATTGGTTTATTGATTAATTGCTGAGCACTTTTCTGTTACACAGTGGGATACCTCTGATGAAGTCATAACTGACAGGAAACGCGTCAGGTCTGGTCGGTATGTGAGCCTGTCTAGCCTATTTTTAATCTGTATGCAATAAAGTTCCTACTTTAACCTACCTGGATTTATATATTTATATGTAAATCATAATAATTATATGTAACATTTACATCTCCGCCCCTTACTGTGGGGAACCTGGGAGTAAGAAATGAATTCTTGTTTCTTAGATTTTGTGGGCAATACTATTCAAATAGCATGAGACTGCAAGATGCCTTTTGTTATAAGGTTCGGCTCCATGTTGTAGATAAGAAAGGGTGACAGAGGTCAGCAAAGTTGCATGCTTCCTGACCAATCTAATGACACTTTCTAATTTTCGTCACTGACAGAGGGAAAGGCAAGATTTATGGTCTGGGGAATGGGAAAATTTTCTTTCTTAAATAACGCAGGAAAACAAGAGTGAGTGGCTTGAATTGTATACCTACAATAATGGGGCTTCTAGGTGTTGTTGATTTTGAGGGGATACTTTAATTAATGGGATCTCTTGTAAGTAAGAAGACATTTTCTTCTGATTGTACTGCAATTTTGAAGCATACAAGCTAGTGAAATAAGATCAATCAGTCGGTTGTCCCGCACACTATCCACTTTAGTGTCTTTGTGCTGGGTGCTACTGGCTCACCATAGCCACGGGCATGATTATCCAAAAGTATCAAGGTATCAGTGCACGCCAGTCTTTAAAACAAATCGTGTTTATTACACATGTGACGTTTCAGTGTCAAAATGGCACCTTTTTCAGACATAATTAGTGAAATAAGAGGCAAACTTGTTGTGGGTTTTCTGAATGGGGAACAAGAAATAATCAAATTATTGATGTTACCCTTCTTACTATTTAGTAGGTGTTGGATCAATCATCCATCTGGATTCCCCAAACAGTAATGACCACCCCTGATGGACTATTATAGTCTAACTAAAAAATGAGCCCAAACCAACTTATACATTAGTATAAACAGTACAAGATTTAATATCTCATAAAAACATACACATAAAGTAAATATAAAACCATTTGATCAATAGTTAATAATATCCAGTTCTACCCTCCTTGGCTGGCTAGCCCTCCCAACAACCTATAATCAATAATAACTCAGGTGAGTGATACATGTGTAGGAAAAAGTGGAAACTTTCAATAATTGAATAAAGTATTAAGTTGATTTTAAACTGTTTATAAAAGTCCATGAGACTTTATATTCCTATTAGTATACATCCTAATTGATCAGTCTAATTAGTATAGGAACTTACACGTGCCATGGCATGATTCTGGAATGCAGTAATACCCAATGTTCCAGTTCAAATCTGGTTTATAAGTGTGCACACTCACAGTTTGGTGGATCCACAATCCTGTGACAAAATCATGTGCCCGCTGCTTTCCTTGGACAAACAATATGTACCACTACACAGTTAAAACACACAACAAGCTATAGGGAATTGATTTTTGGTATGTACCACAAAATTTTATGAAGGATAGTCACACCGACTCACAAATAAAATTAATGGTCTTAGAATTGGTCCCCAAGCTCATTGGGGGGGCACGGCGCCACAGTTAAAACTCAAACAACAACAAAGTATGGTGGGTCCATAAGTTGGGGTCCCTGGTGCCAGGGGGCCTCAACAAGGACTATGATCTCTATTTATATGTATAAACAATAATAACTCTTATTGTATGTCTGTATATAATTTTATCCATTGTATGGGGCTGTAGATTGTTATGGCAGTATGAGGTCATTTCCTGTTAAATGGTATAAATAGTGATAACCTGTAACACATGTGTATGCCATCAAGTCAATGTCTATATGTATGTACAGTATGTATATTTGGATGTTTGTTCCAGAAAAATTTCCAAACGGCTGGGACAATTTTCATGAGACTTGGTATACTTATGTTTAAGGAACTGGAAAAAAGCATAGGCTACTTTAAAACTTTTAAAAATGCCTCCAACCCCCATTTTACCGACATTTAATTAATGTTAAGTTAATTCATATGTGTGCTGCCATCTGGTGGTGGCGGTAACCTGGCCAATCCAATCTCTTGTACTGGGGGGTCGGGCAGGAAGCTACTCATGGAGATCACAGTTTGCAGCAGTCTGGTGCTCTGGAGTTCAGAGAAGGCAGCTAAGGAATTGCGTTTACCATTGCAGGGTGCTGACAGCCACTTGTCTCTTTTCCCCACAAACTATTCAAACCCCAGTATTAAAGGCCACTTACACACTTTTTTCACTCATCTTTCTTTTCCATGTCTCGTTTTTGCAAGCATAATGTTTATGTGGCAACTGAATTGTGTTTCCTTGGGACATTGTGCGTCAATAATTCAATTTGATCGATTGCAGTAAAAAATAAATGAATGCAATATTTTACCCCATTGTTAAAGGCCATTTCTAGCCATTTTGGTGCCCAAGGCGCAAACCCCCACCCCCCAAAAAAACAAAACAGTGACACTGTCACTGCTGCTGTTCCTTATATTATATATAGTAAATAACGCTTTACTAGTTGGTAAGAGGGGCACGCTGTACCAGGTGAGGCAGCATGTATGCACAAGTTTGTGCTTAAGCAGCAACACTGGCCACCAATGAAATCATGATTGGAAGGACAGGATAGGTTTCAGTGGATGGGGGCCACTGTTATAAAGTCTGCAGTAGCTTTTACCTGGCATTTTACAACTGCTCTCCTCAGTACTATTAGCTGAGCTCATCCTCCCCCCTTCCTTCACCTTATGTTTATTTGTAACATTTGTTGCTAAATAGAGTGCGTGGAGTTCTAACTTAATCAATACAATGTTACAAATTATAGCTGAACAAGGAGAGCAGTTCTGAAACTGAAGGTAAACGCTTACAGGGAGATGCTAGGGAGAAGAATAGGCACCCTAGATCAACATAGGCGCCATAGCTCTTTGCCTTGGTGGCCTATGCCTAAAAACAGCCCTGGTTAAAGGGGAAGTTGATGTGATGCGTGCTAAAGGGGAAATTGGAAGTTGGTGCGACACGCCTTTAAGGGAAAGTTCCCAAAGTTGTTTGTTTCCCCTGCACACCTGCAAGATAATGTAGTTGCTGGGTGCTGCTCAGAAGACCATAGCCCAATGGTCAATTAAATCCAGAAAGCATATAATTCAGAGCGCACACCAGTCTTAAACCACCAAACTGTGTTTATTAACACGTGACGTTTCAGTGCCCGTGTGGCACCTTCCTCAGACACACAATAATTCAAACAGTGCAAGTGCAGTTAAAATATCCATTGGAGCATTAACCCTTTAGTAGTATTTCAATCCAAAAACAAATACAAGTAAATTGTAATAGTGACCTCTAGTGTACAATAAATATACATATAACAACAAACAATCTTATATATTAACCCAGAAAAAGATTATCAATGTACGTCTCAAAGTGTATACAATAATATTCAATAAAGTGCAATTTTAGCTGTAGTGTTATCCCTGTGAGGGAATATTAATATAAATTAATACTATGAAATGTACATGCCCAATTGGTAATATTTAATATACTTTAAAAAATAAATATTCTGTGAATAAAATATTGTGAAAATGTGAGTAAAATACAATAAAAATACCATAAAGAATAAAACAGCATCTGCATATATATGATATGAGGTCCAATATTGATAAAACCTACAAACACCTAATAGTATAATGTTCATTAACTATCGTTGAGGAAACACCTTAATCCTAAATTGGTATTTAACCCTTTTGGTTGCAATGCATTTAGTTTATAGATCCAGTAGGCTTCCTTTCTTAGTAGGGCATTGTCCCTGCTGCCACCTCTCTTTAATATGGGAACGTGGTCTATGACCATCCCTTTAAGATCACAAATTAAATGTTTAAATTCCACGAAATGTGCAGCTACTGGGGATATTTCCATCTTGGAAGATGAGGACTGATTTATTCTTTCATACGCCACCCTTATATCACTTCTGTGGCGTTGGAACCTTTTCTTGAATGGGCCAATTGTTTTGCCCACATATATTTTGGAACAGGGACATCTAAGTAGATATACACAGAATTCAGTATTACATGTATAGAATTCTTTAATCCTATAATTATTACAGTTCCATGGGGGAGAGAAGGTTTGACCTGTAATCAATGCATTACACATGTTGCAATTAAAGCATTTATAACACCCAGTCAATTTAATCTTCTGTTTTTGATATTTGTATACAGGATCAGCTTGTACTAATTGGTTATACAAGGTGTTACCCTTTTTATACGTCATCATAGGGTTATCCTTTATATCTGCACTAAGGTCCGCATCTCCCTGTATGATTGGCCAATATTTATGTGTGGTAAGTTTGATTTTTTCAGATGCCACAGTATATTTTTGTGTAAAGGGTAAGCCCTGTTTTTGTGCCATTTGCGAGACTGTATGCGTGGCAGCTTCAAGTTTGGCTTTCTGTATGTTCTGTGGATTATAGCCCCTCTCAAGAAATTTGTCTGTCATTCTTTTTAATTGTAACTCCTGTTCCTTAGTCTCATCGCAAATCCTATGTATCCTGATAAACTGTTATTTGGGTAAATTGGAGATAATATGTCTGGGGTGGAAGCTATCGGCTCTAAATAATGTATTCCTGTCAGTTTGTTTGGTAAAAAGAGTCGTATGCAGCCCAGTGTCTTTTATTTCGACACAGACATCCAAGTAATGAGCGACTTTTTGTGATATGGTGGCACTAAAAATAAGATTCTTATCCATAGAATTAAGAAGTGTAATAAATTCCTGAGCTTGTGCTTCCGTGCCTTCCCATACCACAAATAGATCGTCTATATAACGCATCAATTTTTTACAATGTTTTTGGTATAAGTCGCTAGGGTATATGAATTTCTTTTCGAGCCAACCGACATACAGATTAGCGTAGGACGGCGCCGCTGGACTGCCCATGGCTGTACCAACGCTTTGTATGTAGAATTGGTTCTCGAATTTGAAATAATTGTTATGCATTATTAATGACAAACAAGCAATAATAAATTCACTAGGTGGTATACCACAATGTTCCAATGACAGGAAGTGTCCGACTGCTTCAAGTCCCAATTCATGTGTAATAGATGTATATAGTGAGGAAATGTCCAATGTAATTATAATACAAGTGGGGTCCCATGGTTCCATTGTCCTAAGTTGTTGCAGGAATTCTTGTGTGTCTTTTATGTAGGATGGAAGTCGTCTGACTAGAGGATTAAGGAAGAAATCTATAAATTGGGCCAATGGTTGTAGTGTAGATCAGTATCCCCCCTCCCTCTTTTAACCACTCCCACTTCCATCCGACCTGACTTTTTTTCCACAAACCAATTGTCAAGCCTGCACACAGCATACAGCATTCCAACTGTCAAAACTGTCACCCTTCCAGCTACAGTAAAACTACTCACAGAAGAATAGTTTTTGAGAGCAAGGAGCTTGATTGACATCTGAAATATAAGAAGTCTTAAATTGGATAGCTAAAGAAATAAGGGGCAGATCAACAAAAAATGATACAGTGGTGGTTGGGAAGAATTATAGTTTCCAGTTATGGTCAATTTAAAATAACCTATTTTTCGGTATACTGTAGATGCCCTTTAAAGGAACACTAAACAACATAACCTCATTTTTAGTATATTCCATCTGTTTCTGTTATTCACAGGGAGGTGAGAACACTTATTCCCACCTTCCTGTGAATAATAGAACGCCCAGGGTACAGTGGAACTTACCTTACCGGCGCTCCACTCGCAGCTGCTTCTGAACTGACAGCCGCGCTGCCCCAACCAAGCACCTTTTTAAGGCACATGCGTGCCAATACAAAAGATAGGTGCAAAATCGGGATAGCGCAGCTGTCATTGCAGAAGCAGCTGCGAGTGGAGCAGCGGTAAGGTAAGTTCCAGTGTCCCCTGGGCGTTCTATTATTCACAGGGAGGTGGGAATAAGCGTTCTCACCTCCCTAGAAACATGGAATATACTTAATGAGTTTAGTGTTCCTTTAAGTCTCCTCAAACATGAGAGAGACCTCTATGCACTGCAATTGGTTGCCATTGTGCAAAGCAACATGTATGTTTGGGTAATGACCTGTAATGAATCAGTAATAATTGTCTGAAGGAGACGAGGAATAGTAAAATCTACCATACCAGTACTTTACAAGTAGGTGCAGGCGCTCATCTGGGAGATTGTCTTGAAAATCATTAGCGTATAGCTTGCACAGGTTTGAAGCATAAGTAATTATATTATTACTGTCAAGGTTTTCTCAAAGAAGCTTAAAGGGCATGTCCACCCCCAAAACTATAATTTAACCCATTACTGGCCCCACTGTGTAGTGTAATATAATCCTTACCTTACATCCGAGCTCCAAATGGTTCTCCTGTAATGTCCCTCCGAAGTCTATAAAACTGACCACCAAGAGCCTGGCAGAGTCCATATAGGACTCTGCCTCCTGTCTCTCCTCAGTTCAGTGTGAATAGGTCTGTTTTCCATTTTTGTCTGTAACCTCATCAATGTACACAATTAACACAATGTTTGTCTATGACAAATTGTGTTAATTCTATTATCATAGAGATGGAGAGATGGAAATGAATGTCATGATGTGGAACCTGCTGCAAGAAGATGTAGGTTATTTATTAATTATACAATTTGTAATAGTAGGATTACAATAGTTTTATTATATTTGTACATTTGTTTTTCTCTCCTTCATTCTGTATTTCCTCTACCATTTGGCTCAGGTGCCATAAACTCAGCAGGGAGCTAAGAATTGTTATCTCTTGGTCCTTGCTTCTAAAGGATACAGTAGTCTTGAGTCTCCTAAACTCAGTAGGAGTTCAAACAGACATGGGAATGTGACCCTTTGTTAAACTATGATAAAGACACAATCCGTTTTTATATCACATATTCATAACTCGGACTGTGTAATAGAATATGACAGGCTGATATGAAATATGGTTCCAGGTGGGTGAGACCATTCAGTGCAACCCAAACATAATTTGTGTAGGTCTTGTTAGGTTTTTATATATTCTCTATAATCACTTAGCCTAATAGCAGCCATTTTGTTCTGTAACTCCATTTTGTCTTATATTATTGTCGTGTTATTGCAGATGTTTTGTTTCCAAATGTTCTAAGCTCAAGGTATTTTGCCTCCCACACTGTGTGTCAACCTGACTCTGTTCTTGCATTCCAATAGATGTTTTACTACATCATCTGTCGACACAAAGTCTGGAAATGCCCCTTTCTCTGGCAAAGCCCCTTTTTTTGGTTTGATATATTCCAATGTACGAAATGAATAAACTGAGAAAGAGAGTTTTACTGCACCTAACGTGTGGTGTAATTCTTTCTCCCAGCGCTGAAGGGTCTCTTAGTGGGTCTAAGACAGGCATCAGGGTCGGGCGTGACTAGTGCAGGATATTTATTCTAACAGGTCTTAGTAGAGTCTGGGAACATTCATTATGCAGTTCTGGTTAACTGTATGTCATATATGTAATGTTTGGTGTCTATCAACTGATAAATTCATGACAATAACTAATTTAGTTATTTCCAGTCACTACGGGTCTTATTATTATTGAGGATTTATATAGCGCCAACATCTTCCGTAGCACTTTACAATAACATGTACACAGTTACATCAGGTGAGTCACATTCCAATGCTAATCAAATATCTGACACACCCTCAGTCTAGCCTACACCTGTTGGTGATTGGTCGGGGGTAAAATCTTTTGCCCCCCCCTTTTTGCCTGGGGGTAGCTAAAGAACCGCACTGTGATCTATACTTACTTTGCCTCTTTCCCCCAGCGTTCTGTGCAGCCGGAAGCCGCATCCGTGATTGGCTGCCTCTCAGCCAATCACAGATGCGGCTGCCAGTCCGGCCCCCTGCTTGCAGTTTCATGCAAGCAGAGGGCCGTGACAGAACGTCGGAGGAAAGAGGTAACTCTATCCAACATCACCAGAAATATGTTGACTCTAAACTTGTCTTTTGGAGTCTGTATAATTTGTCCTTTGTGGCCAACATCAAATGACTGTTTGATCTTTCTTTCTCTCTGTTTAGTTCCCTTGTACTCCTCCAGTCCAGACATATCTTTGGCTTCTTTTTCAAACCTGTCATATCCATCCCTAGTTTCTTGCAAAAGTATTATACCATAGAGTCGCACAACTGATGACACTTCAATATCAGTGCTCTATATATGCCTGCTAGTAGCATTAAACCTTTCCGGGATGTAAACACTGTCAAGATGGCAGTTTCAAGGGTCTATAAATTAAAGCTTCGTACACACATGAGATCATGGGTCCCGATGCACGATGTGTACGTACAAAAGTTTCGGCCGATAATCGGCCCCTGTGTGGGCGCTTTATCGGGCAAAATGGTCGTTTGTTTGAGAAATCCGCCAGGTCGGTCGGATGGTCAACGAACCTTAAGGCTTATTCCATAAACCTCTGCCCAAACATCAGATTGTTGGAGAGAATCATCCGCTATTTGATCCAAAGCTTGCTGACCATCTTGTAGTGGACAAACTCTATAAAACTGTAGTTCCATGTAACTCCATAAAACTGCATGTGAGAAACAAGCTCCTCCCACCTTGTTGGTGTTCCAGAAAAAAAAATGTACAATTGTTGCAGAATGGGGAAAATGACACTGCATCTCTACAGCTATCAACTGTGCAGGTTCCAACAGGATTAAGTGAATGAGCAGCACAAGTTATAAATACAGCAAGAGGGTTGATCTGTTTGATTCGAGCTTGAAGGCCTGAATAATGGCCAGACATGTTGCACACATTATCATAAGATTGTCCCCTGCAATCGATGATGTCAATGTGAAATCATTTTAAAGTATCCAGTACTGCATTACACAGGTTTTCAGATTTGGGCCCTACATTTGGTATAAATTTTAGGAATCTTTTTTTGAGGATACCACCTTTGTTCACATATCGAATTATGAATGACAGCTGGTCCATATGAGCTATATCCAGAGTGGAGTCAACACTGATCGAGAAATACTTGGCATCTTTGATTTCTTTTATTATTGCATCCAGTACTTTAGATGATAGAATATCAATAAACTCACACACTGTTTTGATAAATAATGTGCTGTACCTGATCCAACAGTTCCATATTTCTTTATGTGCTCTTCCAAAAATGGATCATGAGCTGAAATTGCTTCCAGCATCGTAAGAGTCAAATTTATCATTGAAACCTCTAAATGGCAACCCTCGGTGAGAAAGGAATTTTACTACTGTAACAACTCATTTTAGAACTCCCCTCCAGTAATTTATTTCCTCATTCTGTCTCTGGATTAAATGATGGTCGATTCTTCCATGCACTTTTGCCCTGCTTTGCATTTGCAGATAACAGTCTTTGTACTGATTGGAATCCTCATGTTCCATCAGTCGGACAGAAGCATTCTTCCAGTCATTAAAACCTTCATTTTGCCAACATTCCAATACCACCAAATAAATGGCAAGCAGCACAAAATATCTTCTTTAATTTAAATATTTTGAATATATGAGCCATGGACATGCTATTACTTCTCCATTTCGATGTACACTCGTAAAAAGTCTGCATAGTGTCTCACTGAAAGAGAGAAGTCAGCATCTTTGTTTTGTTTGATACCATTCAAAGTAATATGTTCCTTAACTTTGCACAATGCGTATTCCAATCAACAGTATCACTGGTAAACTAAATGTCCATGCTTTTTGTATTGGATTGACCCTTAGACACTGCAGGAGGTACAACTTCACATGGTTCCTCCTGTGTGATATCGGCAGACTTTCAGAGGGATCATTAAATGTTTTCATACAAAAAGCTTTTTTTCCACATCTTTCTTCTTGGACAACATTTGAACTTTGGAATTTTGGCTTGAAATTCCTTCTTTGGGAATAACATCAGATCTTTTCAGTTTTTTTCTCTCTGTGTTTTAGTGAAGAATGTTTCAAGCCTGGGAGTTCACTCCAACTTTTCACAGTGTCTTTTTGCCTTCTCTCTGGCAATCTTACGGAATGCATGGCCGCTAAGCTTTTTTCAAAAATAGAAAAAAAGTTCCTGTGACAAAAAACAATTGTCATCAATTTTGAACTGACACAACCAGTGCGTAAACAGAGAAGCAATGCCATAATGATAACAAAAGTGTGCATAGAATCAGACATTAAATATTCACAAAGCATATTAGAATCAATGCAGTTTAAAGGGCATGTCCACCCCTTTTTCCAATTATTGTCAAAAAACCACTATAATATTGTCAGCCCCAACCACTATAATATATTTTCCAGAAACTCCCCCGATCATTACTTACCTTCCTCTTTCCTCCGCCATACTGCCCAGCCCTCTGCTTGCATGAACTGCAAGCAGGGGGCGGGACCCGCAGCCACGTCCCTGATTCGCTGAGAGGCAGTTCAGAACGCCGGAGGAGAGAGGGAAGGTAAGTAAAGATCGGGGGAGTTTCTGGAAAATATATTATAGCGGATGGGGCTGGGGGAACTAGCCCTACTATGTGGCAAAGGGATTTTACACTAGGTGAAGAGAACAAAAAAGGAGAGAGAGGAAGGCAGGGGTAGGGAGGGGAGGGCTGCTCTGAGCAAGCCAAAAACCTCTGAAAGGACATCTCAGAGGCGGAAACAATTTCCCTGGTGGCCATTTTCCTGTAGCAGGGATGTAAGGTAAGGATTTTTATGCACTACACAGTGGGGCCAGTAGTGTAAGGTAAAGATTTTTATGCACTACACAGTGGGGCCAGTAGTGGGGGAAATTATAGTTTTGGGGGTGGACATGCCCTTTAAACACAATCGGTTTGTATTCAGTGCAGTCTGGGGGAGGCTGGGAGGCTGAATAGATAAGACAGCCATAAACCTGGACTTGTAACTGGCTGAGCTAGACTGCCACATCAGTAAAAATGAAGAGGAAACCTATATGGAAATATAAATTTCACATTCAGTTATGATATTCCAATCACAAACACACAATAAAATTAGCTAAGTAGAGGGAATTATAATACCCCATAATCGCCCAATGTGCACTCAAATGTACAAATAAAAATAGCGACAACAATAATGCCTCAAATATCTATCCCCTTGATCAACAATCTCTATTAATGTCATTCACAACGATACAAAATACCGTATTTCACCTCTCCACATTGCAAACATTCTCCAACACTCCTGCACCTAATATTTTTAATTAAGTTAAGAGATTCAAACCTGTAAACTCATGGATTTTGTCTTTTTGACAGTAAAACATTAGTCCAGTAACCCACCAAAGAGAACTTAGAGAAAGTAGGTACAGTACATTTAGAAATCTTTTGCTAGAAATTGAATGGAAACAAAAAAACTTACTTTATTGTTCCTAGTAGGCTGTCTGGAAAGTAAACTGTAAGGTAACAGCAGGTTTCAAAGTCTTATAAGAGACTTAGCGATTTAGGTCCTCACCTTGGCTAATGTCTTTAATAAGGGTTTTATTGCATATAAATATTTCAATAACAAAAAAAAACACTTAATCACCTGCATGGATTTAGAGTTAGCAGTAAAAAGAGGGGAATCGATTCAAAAGAGAAAAATATTATTCTCCCTCTTTACAAGGCACTGTATAGGCTTCATTTGGAATATGCAGTGCAGTTTTGGAATCCCATATACAAAAGGTACATCTTGGAAATGGAAGCAGTTCAGAGAAGAGCAACTAAAAAAATAAAGGGAATGGACGGGCTTGACTATGAAGGCAGATTAGACAAGTTAGGACTGTTTACATTAGAGAAGCAACATTGGTGCAGGGATATGATCACTTTATACAACTATATTAATGGGCCATACAATAAACTCTCTGGTGCATTGTTAATTAATCAGTCATATCAGAGGACACGTGGATATCCTTTAAGATTACAAGAAAAGAAGTTTCATCTTCAGGTTAGGAAAGGTTTCTTCACAGTGAGAACGGTGAAACTGTGGAACTGTCTTCCAGCAGATGTGGTAATGGCAAGTTCATTGAATAGCTTTAAAAGTGGGCTAGATAATTTTCTAAAACTAAATAATATTGAGAATTACTGGTATTAATACATATACTGTAGTTCTGGTTTATCCAGGGATACTTTCCGATTGCCATTTGGAGTCTGGAAGGAATTTTCCCTCCTTTTTAGCTGGGTTTTTTGCCTTCCTCTGGATTAAATGTTAGGTAGGGTTAAAAAAGAGGGTGATAACGTTGAACTTCACAGACGTATGTCTTTATTCAACCTCAAATACTATATTACCTAAAACAGTGAATGAATTAATCACCCCACCCCAAAACCCCATTTTTGCAATATGTACCTTGCACCCCAGCGCTCCAGATTACTCCAGTCCCTCGCTGCTCTGTTTGTTAAAATACTTTGTTGGGATGAACATGCCCTTAAATAAACACAACAATAACTAAACAAGCTAAAGCAATGTAGCAGCAGCTGTCAGTTTTAACACTTTGCAGTGAGATAGAGAGGCTAAAAACTTTAAAAATTGGGTAGGTAGTTCCCTTTGCAATTGCAGTTTTAGTCTTAGGGGCATATTTATAAAGGATCGCTATTTTCGCTATCGCATGACATCGCAATGACAAAAAGCACTATTTTCGCCTTATTTATAAACTCGTTCATTTTCGCTTTCGCCCTTGCAGAAAAGTATCGCTGTGGCGATGTGTGGCGATAGTTTACACCATATTAATTGCGTTAAGTGTGCGAAGAGAGATTGCTCTCTAGTGTAGTTTCAGAGTTATCTTTGTCACTTTTTTATTTACAGCCATTTATAAATAGGGGGATTTTCGCCTTTTTGACCCTTTTCTCCCTTTTGTTGCATTTTTTTGCAGTTTTAACAGGATTTTCGCCAAACATCATTACTTACTGGAATGTTCCATTAACATGACTATTTCTTACACAGCACTATGGTATGTTCCCATATTAATGGAACTGGTTTGATAATTAGCTGCAGTTTGCTAAAAATAAGCAATGCTAAAAAATTTCTCCTATTAATCAAATAGAGAAAATTTGCCTTTTGAGTTTTACACTATCATATCCTATTAACAAAATAGAGAAAATTCGCCTTTTGAGTTTTACACTATCATATCCTTTTAATAAAATAGAGAAAATTCGCCTTTTGAGTTTTATACTATTTATATCTTTGGCAGAAAAAAAACACCAAATTTTTATTTTAAATAACAAAGATAGGTGTTCTGTGTGTATTAACCAATTTAATACTACTTTGAAAAACCACCAGGGAGTATTACCTATTTACCATCATATGTGCTGAGCTTTTTCAGCATTATTAGTGCTACTTTTTGCTAGATAATTTTCGCTTTTGATGAAAATTCGCCTTTTTAATAACTGATGAAAAGAAAAGATGAAAGTTTTTAAAATTATGGTAAAGGCTGGTGGGGAAAAAAGCAAAAATAATGCCCTTTTATAAACATGTCCCTCAGACCCCCATTTGATTTTATTGGTAAATAAAGAAAATCGGAACATTAAAAAAAAAAAATCTTTAAAAAGCGAAATCGCAGATTGTATTACAGTAAATGCTGGAAAATAGTCTAACACCCCCGAGTACTTATTAGTATTGAGAAACACTCCACAATGTACTGACACCTCCATAAACCCATTGGCAGGAAAAAGAAATGGCCACTTATGCCTTTTCGCCACCTAAGACTTGGCAAACTGGAATGGCTGAACTTAACGCAAAAATACACTTTTCGCCATTTTATAAATATGCTTGAGCTGTTACCGCAGCGATGTATGGTGAAAAGTGAAATGTAGCGGTAATGACCTTTCGCCACTGGTTATCACTGCTTTATAAATAGCGAAAAGGCCAAATTAGGTGAAAACACTGCGTTAAAGAAGGCGAAAAGTTTAACGAACCTTTATAAATATGCCCCTTAGTATGACTTAAGTATTACATCATACATCAGGCTGTGGAAAGAATGGTGGGGGTGTAGCTGGTCTTTCAAGTAACAACGGACCTGAGTTGTTTAGTGATTTAAAGAGCAACATTACCCACTTCAAAAACCTTCCCTCCCCAAATAGTAACCAGAGTTAGGACCTAAACTGCTAGGTTCTCATTCTTGTGTTTCCTTTAGTTTCAATAAACAAAGTGGTGAAAGACCAGCTTTAGTGCAGTAGACCAGGACTCCTCCTGCACTGGATACTTCCGGAAACCCAGGGGTGAGGACCTAGTGGTTTGGGTACCAGGTAAGGGGAAGGATTTGGGGGTGATTAATAACAATATACTGTGGTTCCCCTTTCAGTAGGCTAGTCTTGAAAATGATTCTCTATTTATTGACATCCAGTGGAGAGACTAAAGAACTGGAGTAATGTCGCAATGACAAGGGCAGTTGTGGCAAAGAAGAAAGACTTTAAAGAAAAACCTAAATCTAACATTTTAATATCCTATATAATAGAACCCTAGAAGGGCAATTTATCTAGGAGCGCTGCCAGTGCGCAGCGCTCCTGCCCCCTTATAACACTGCGCTAACTGATTTACGTTCAGTCAGCGCGATGTTAAGGCTAGCTTTGCGGCAGCTGCGCGAGATCCGGAACTGGAACTTGCGTAGCCGTCACAAACATATTTACCAGAGGCTGCGCGGCTCTTAAGACTTAAGTATTTAATGCCACTAATAGCTGGCGTTAAATACTTACATCAGGTTGACATTCACCCAGAGCCGTGCAGCCTCTGGTAAATCCCGTACGGGAGATTTGCCCAGAGCAGTTGCGGCTCTGGGTGAATCTACCTATAAGTGTGCATCCTTGAGTCCGTGTGTCTGTGTCTATTGGCGTCTGCGCATGTGCAAGGATAGTAGGTCCATCAAGTTTCCCTCCCCCAGTGACGAAGCACATGCACGGACTTAAAGGGCATGTCCACCCCCAAAACTAAAATTTAACCCCTTACTGGCCACATCAAGTAGTTTAAAATAATCCTTACCTTACATTCCTGCTCAAAATAGTTCCCCTGCTGTGCCCCTCCAAAGTCCAGGAAACTGCTGTGTAGGAGCAGTGTGTGACTCATGCTGTGCCTGAGACTTCCTCAACCTCATCAAGGTTGAGGCATGCTCAGTGCAGCCCTCCCTGCCTCTCAGCCAATCACGGACGCGGCTGCCGGTCCCGCCCCCTGCTTTCAATTCCATGCAAGCAGAGGGCCTGAACACTGCAGCGGAGGAGAGAGGGCAGGTAAGTTAGAATCGGGGGACTTTCTAACAATTATATTAATGCGGTTGAGGCTGGGGGAGCATGCCCTACCACATATCAAAAGTTAAATTTCGGGGTGGACATGCCCTTTAACTTAAACAGGATCGGAAATGGCAGAAGCGCATGAGGAAGAAGAAGGAGGAGTAGTAGTCTAGTGCCTGTTTATATAACGGGCTTAACTGTTTAGTGATGAAATAAAATGCATGAATTTAGAATAATAATAGTTTTAAAGGGCATGTCCACCCCCAAAACTAAAATTTGACCCACTGCTGGCTCCACTTTGTAGTGTTAAAAAATATTTACCCTTCTCCTTTGCTCCTTATGGTTGTGCTGCAGTGTCTGATCAAATTCCAGAAGAGGGAAGAGTAGGAGCTGTCTACTACTTCCTTGGCATGCGCAGTGGAGCTCTCCTCCCCTTCTGGATACCTCTGCACTACCATACTGTTTTAAACTGTGCTGCAGTATACAGGACCCCCCTCCAACCCTAAACACCATGGTTTTAACTTTAAAAGTTCCCAGAAATAGACTTACCCGATCTCCTTCCCTCAGCCCTCTCAATAACCAGCAGCCCTGTCTATTACTGGCTGACTCTTAAAAACAAAACAACTGGGAATTGATTTTTCCGATAGGATTTAGACTTGGAAAATGCCTTTATTCCAAGTTCGTTATCATTCCCTATGATGATCTGATGATTATTTTGGGGATAATTTTTAAAAAAAAGTGATATACACCCTTTTCGTTTTTTAAAACAATAAATCTATAGTTAGCAAAAGAATTTGTCTTCTCCAAGGTGCCCAATGTCCCTGGTGGTATCGCTAAAGTAAACACAGATTATTATTCCTCTGATTTTAAGGGAAACTAAGCCTATTATTAGGAAATTTTGCAGAGGTACCAAAAGAAAGACAGAATTGAATATTTAGTATTAGTAAAGTGTGCAAAAACCTGTGCGTCTCTCAGTACCAACTTGTTTTCACTAAAATACCACTAAAAGGGGGAGTACATAGGGAGTGGTTTGTGATGTTTTGTGATAATTTTTTCTTGTAATTGCACTTGTACATGCCTCCCATTAAGCTAATTGGTGGCTACTTCTGCACACATGCGTATGGCATACTGTTTGATTCAGGACATGTGGGAAATTGACATTTAGTGGGTTTTTTGCTTGTCAAGTGGGTTTAGATAGTATTTCAACCTTTGAATCATCTTATTTTATTTTTTCACGAAATCTCCTTAAAGCACTGAGTTCTATGGATGACAGTGTCTGGAATTCTTCATGCATGTATGAAAGCATGGCACCGGTATGTAGCTGAAGGTGTGTAGATTCCAAAAATATAGTTTGTGTGGGATATTCCCATGTTTCGGGGCTGTTTCCTTTGAAAAAGTGTAAGCTGTTCAAATTACAGAGCACTTTAAATTACTGTTTTCTGTCCTTTGATTACTGTTAATTATAAGGATATTAGAGGTTACCTCTGAGTCCCGTTTCCTTTATAAAAGTCCTTTTATATGGTCCTGGAACTCTTTGGTGATTTCTAATATCAGTACCCAGATTTCCCTGACCTATATAACTCAACCTGTGTCCTTGTACCTTTATATGGACACAGAACCCCACAGTGACTTCTAATATCCTTATAATTTATAGTAGGGAATACATTATCCCTTAAAATACATGAGTGGTACCCAGAGTTCCCTGACCTGTATAACTCAGCCTGTGTCCTTGTACAAGGTAATCCATGTTCCTTAAAAATCCTGTGCTTGCCCCTGGGTCCTGGCCCCTATTGCTACTCCATTACTGGAAGTAGCAGCAGAGGCAAAGGGAACGAAGGTGGGGTAATATGGTTCCTTAACTTTGCACAATGCGATTCCAATCAACAGTATCACTGGTAAACTAAATGTCCATGCTTTTTGTATTGGATTGACCCTTAGACACTGCAGGAGGTACAACTTCACATGGTTCCTCCTGTGTGATATCGGCAGACTTTCAGAGGGATCATTAAATGTTTTCATACAAAAAGCTTTTTTTCCACATCTTTTTCTTGGAAAACATTGAACTTTGGAATTTTGGCTTGAAATCCTTCTTTGGGAATAACATCAGATCTTTTCAGTTTTTTTCTCTCTGTGTTTAGTGAAGAATGTTTCAAGCCTGGGAGTTCACTCCAACTTTTCACAGTGTCTTTTTTGCCTTCTCTCTGGCAATCTTACGGAATGCATGGCCGCTAAGCTTTTTTCAAAAATAGAAAAAAAGTTCCTGTGACAAAAAACAATTGTCATCAATTTTGAACTGACACAACCAGTGCGTAAACAGAGGAGCAATGCCATAATGATAACAAAAGTGTGCATAGAATCAGACATTAAAATTCACAAAGCATATTAGAATCAATGCAGTTTAAAGGGCATGTCCACCCCTTTTTCCAATTATTGTCAAAAAACCACTATAATATTGTCAGCCCCAACCACTAAATATATTTTCCAGAAACTCCCCCGATCATTACTTACCTTCCTCTTCCTCCGCCATAATGCCCAGCCCTCTGCTTGCATGAACTGCAAGCAGGGGGCGGGACCCGCAGCCACGTCCCTGATTCGTGAGAGGCAGTTCAGAACGCGGAGGAGAGAGGGAAGGTAAGTAAAGATCGGGGAGTTTCTGGAAAATATATTATAGCGGATGGGGCTGGGGGAACTAGCCCTACTATGTGGCAAAGGATTTTACACTAGGTGAAGAGAACAAAACAGGAGAGAGAGGAAGGCAGGGGGGTAGGGAGGGAGGGCTGCTCTGAGCAAGCCAAAAACCTCTGAAAGGACATCTCAGAGGCGGAAACAATTTCCCTGGTGGCCAATTTCCTGTAGCAGGGAGTAAGGAAGGATTTTATGCACTACACAGTGGGGCCAGTAGTGTAAGGTAAAGATTTTTATGCACTACACAGTGGGGCCAGTGTGGGGAGGAATTATAGTTTTGGGGGTGGAATGCCCTTTAAAACACAATCGGTTTGTATCAGTGCAGTCTGGGGGAGGCTGGGAGGTGAATAGATAAGACAGCCATAAACCGGACTTGTAACTGGCTGAGCTAGACTGCCACATCAGTAAAAATGAAGAGGAAACCTATATGGAAATATACATTTCACATTCAGTTATGATATTCCATCACAAACACACATAAAATTAGCTAAGTGAGGGAATTATAATACCCCATAATCGCCAATGTGCACTCAAATGTACAAAAAAAATAGCGACAACAATAATGCCTCAAATATATCCCCTTGATCAACAATCTCTATTAAGTCATTCACAACGATACAAAATACCGTATTCACCTCTCCACATTGCAAACATTCTCCAACACTCCTGCACTAATATTTTTAATTAAGTTAAGAGATTCAACCTGTAAACTCATGGATTTTGCTTTTTTGACAGTAAAACATTAGCAGTAACCCACCAAAGAGAACTTAGAGAAAGTAGGTACAGCATTTAGAAATCTTTTGCTAGAAATTGAATGGAAACAAAAAAACTTACTTTATTGTTCCTAGTAGGCTGTCTGGAAAGTAAACTGTAAGGTAACAGCAGGTTTCAAAGTCTTATAGAGACTTAGCGATTTAGGTCCTCACCTTGGCTAATGTCTTTATAAGGGTTTTATTGCATATAAATATTTCAATAACAAAAAAACACTTAATCACCTGCATGGATTAGAGTTAGCAGTAAAAAGAGGGGAATCGATTCAAAAGAGAAAATATTATTCTCCCTCTTTACAGGCACTGTATAGGCTTCATTTGGAATATGCAGTGCAGTTTTGGAATCCCATATACAAAAGGTACATCTTGGAATGGAAGCAGTTCAGAGAAGAGCAACTAAAAAAATAAAGGGAATGGACGGGCTTGACTATGAAGGCAGATTAGACAAGTTGGACTGTTTACATAGAGAGACAACATTGGTGCAGGGATATGATCACTTTATACAACTATATTAATGGGCCATACAATAAACTCTCTGGTGCATTGTTAATTAATCAGTCATATCAGAGGACACGTGGATATCCTTTAAGATTACAAGAAAAAGAAGTTTCATCTTCAGGTTAGGAAAGGTTTCTTCACAGTGAGAAAAGTGAAACTGTGGAACTGTCTTCCAGCAGATGTGGTAATGGCAAGTTCATTGAATAGCTTTAAAAGTGGGCTAGATAATTTTCTAAACAATAATATTGAGAATTACTGGTATTAATACATATACTGTAGTTCTGGTTTATCCAGGGATACTTTCCGATTGCCATTTGGAGTGGAAGGAATTTTCCCTCCTTTTTAGCTGGGTTTTTTGCCTTCCTCTGGATTAAATGTTAGGTAGGGTTAAAAAAGAGGGTGATAACGTTGAACTTCACAGACGTATGTCTTTATTCAACCTCAAATACTATATTACCTAAAACAGTGAATGAATTAATCACCCCACCCCAAAAACCCCATTTTTGCAATATGTACCTTGCACCCCAGCGCTCCAGATTACTCCAGTCCTCCTGCTCTGTTGTTAAAATACTTTGTTGGGATGAACATGCCCTTAAATAAACACAACAATAACAAACAAGCTAAAGCAATGTAGCAGCAGCTGTCAGTTTTAACACTTTGCAGTGAGATAGAGAGGCTAAAAACTTTAAAAATTGGGTAGGTAGTTCCCTTTGCAATTGCAGTTTTAGTTTAGGGGCATATTTATAAAGGATCGCTTTTCGCTATCGCATGACATCGCAATGACAAGAAGCACTATTTTCGCCTTATTTATAAACGTTCATTTTCGCTTTCGCCCTTTGCAGAAAAGTATCGCTGTGGCGATGTGTGGCGATAGTTTACACACATATAATTGGTTAAGTGTGCGAAGAGAGATGCTCTCTAGTGTAGTGTCAGAGTTATCTTTGTCACTTTTTTATTACAGCCATTTAAATAGGGGGGATTTTCGCCTCTTTTGACCTTTTTCCCTTTTGTTGCATTTTTTTGCAGTTTTAACAGGATTTTCGCCAAACATCATTACTTACTGGAATGTTCCATTAACATGACTATTTCTTACACAGCACTATGGTATGTTCCCATATTAATGGAACTGGTTTTATAATTAGCTGCAGTTTGCTAAAAATAAGCAATGCTAAAATTTCTCCATTAATCAAATAGAGAAAATTTGCCTTTTGAGTTTTACACTATCATATCCTATTAACAAAATAGAGAAAATTCGCCTTTGAGTTTTACACTATCATATCCTATTAATAAATAGAGAAAATTCGCCTTTTGAGTTTTATACTATTATATCTTTGGCAGAAAAAAAACACCAAATTTTTATTTTAAATAACAAAGATAGGTGTGTTCTGTGTGTATTAACCCATTTAATACTACTTTGAAAAACCACCAGGGAGTATACCTATTTACCATCATTGTGCTGAGCTTTTTCAGCATTATTAGTGCTACTTTTGCTAGATAATTTTCGCTTTTGATGAAAATTCGCTTTTTAATAACTGTGATGAAAAGAAAAGATGAAAGTTTTTAAAATTATGGTAAAGGCTGGTGGGGAAAAAAGCAAAAAAATAATGCCCTTTTATAAACATGCCCTCAGACCCCCATTTGATTTTATTGGTAAATAAAGAAAATCGGACATTAAAAAAAAAAAATCTTTAAAAAGCGAAATGCAGATTGTATTACAGTAAATGCTGGAAAATAGTTTAACACCCCGAGAGTACTTATTAGTATTGAGAAACACTCCACAATGTAATGACACCTCCATAAACCCATTGGCAGGAAAAAGAAATGGCCACTTATGCCTTTTCGCCACCTAGACTTGGCAAACTGGAATGGCTGAACTTAACGCAAAATACACTTTTCGCCATTTTAAATATGTCTGAGCTGTTACCGCAGCGATGTATGGTGATGAAAGTGAAATGTGCGGTAATGACCTTTCGCCACTGGTTATCACTGCTTTATAAATAGCGAAAAGGCCAAATTAGGTGAAAACACTGCGTTAAAGAAGGCGAAAAGTTTAACGAACCTTTATAAATATGCCCTTAGTATGACTTAAGTATTACATCATACATCAGGCTGTGGAAAGAATGGTGGGGGGGTGTAGCTGGTCTTTCAAGTAACAACGGACCTGAGTTGTTTAGTGATTTAAAGAGCAACATTACCACTTCAAAAACCTTCCCTCCCCAAATAGTAACCAGAGTTAGGACCTAAACTGCTAGGTTCTCATTCTTGTGTTTCCTTTAGTTTCATAAACAAAGGGTGAAAGAACGCTTTAGTGCAGTAGACCAGGACTCCTCCTGCACTGGATACTTCCGGAAAACCAGGGGTGAGGACCTAGTGGTTTGGGTAAGGTAGGGGAAGGATTGGGGGGTGATTAATAACAATATACTGTGGTTCCCTTCAGTAGGTAGTCTTGAAATGATTCTCTATTTATTGACATCCAGTAAGAGAGACTAAGAATGGTAATGTCGCAATGACAAGGGCAGTGTGGCAAAAGAAGAAGACTTTAAAGAAAAACCTAAATCTAACATTTTAATATCCTATATAATAGAACCTAGAAGGGCAATTATCTAGGAGCGCTGCCAGTGCGCAGCGCTCCTGCCCCCTTAACACTGCGCTAACTGATTTACGTTCAGTCAGCGCGATGTTAAGGCTAGCTTTGCGGGCATGCGCGGAGTCAGGAACTGGAACTTGCGTAGCCGTCACAAACATATTTACCAGAGGCTGCGCGGCTCTTAAGACTTAAGTATTAATGCCACTAATAGTGGCGTTAATACTTACATCAGGTTGACATTCACCCAGAGCCGTGCAGCCTCTGGAAATCCCGTACGGGAGATTTGAGAGCAGTTGGGGCTCTGGGTGATTGAATACTATAAGTGTGATTTGGAGTCGTTGTCTGTGTTATTGGCGTCTGGCATGTGCAAGGATAGTAGGTCCATCAAGTTTCCCTCCCCCAGTGACGAAGCACATGCACGGACTTGAGCAGGCATGTCCACCCCCAAAACTAAAATTTCTTACTGGCCACATCAAGTAGTTTAAAATAATCCTTACCTTACATTCTGCTCAAAATAGTTCCCGCCTGTGTGCCCTCCCAAAGTCCGGAAACTGCGTGTAGGAGCAGTGGTGACTCATGCTGTGCCTGAGACTTCCTCAACTCATCAAGGTTGAGGATGCATCGTGCAGCCCTCCCTGCCTCTCAGCCAATCACGGACGCGTGCCGGTCCCGCCCCCTGCTTTCAATTCCATGCAAGCAGGGCCTGAAAACTGCAGCGGAGGAGAGAGGGCATGTAAGTTGAATCGGGGGACTTTTAACAATTATATTAATGCGGTTGAGGCTGGGGGGCATGCCCTACCACATATCAAAAGTTAAATTTCGGGGTGGACATGCCCTTTAACTTAAACAGGATCGGAAATGGCAGAACGCATGAGGAAGAAGAAGGAGGAGAGAGTAGTAGTCTAGTGCCTGTTATATAACGGGCTTAACTGTTTGTGATGAAATAAAATGCATGATTTAGAATAATAATAGTTTTAAAGGGCATGTCCACCCCCAAAACTAAAATTTGACCCACTGCTGGCTCCACTTTGTAGTGTTAAAAAATATTTACCCTTCTCCTTTGCTCTTATGGTTGTGCTGCAGTGTCTGATCAAATTCCAGAAGGGGAAGAGTAGGAGCTGTCTATACTTCCTTGGCATGCGCAGTGGAGCTCTCCTCCCCTTCTGGATACCTCTGCACTACCAACTGTTTAAACTGTGCTGCAGTATACAGGACCCCCCTCCAACCAACACCATGGTTTTAACTTTAAAAGTTCCCAGAATATGAACACACCCGATCTCCTTCCCTCAGCCTCTCAATAACCAGCAGCCCTGTCTATTACTGGCTGACTCTTAAAAACAAAACAAACAAAAAACTGGGAATTGATTTTCCGATAGGATTTAGACTTGGAAAATGCCTTTATTCCAAGTCGTTATCATTCCTATGATGATCTGATGATTATCTTTGGGATAATTTTTAAAAAAAAGGTATATACACCCTTTTCGTTTTTTAAAACAATAAATCTATAGTTAGCAAAAGAATTTGTCTTCCCAAGGTGCCCAATGTCCCTGGGTGGTATCGCTAAAGTAAACACAGATTATTCCTCTGATTTTAAGGGAAACTAAGCCTATTATTAGGAAATTTTGCAGAGGTACCAAAAGAAAGACAGAATTGAATATTTAGTTTAGTAAAGTGTGCAAAAACTGTGCGTCTTCAGTACCAACTTGTTTTCACTAAAATACCACTAAAAGGGGGAGTCATAGGGAGTGGTTTGTGAGTTTTGTGATAATTTTTTCTTGTAATTGCACTTGTACATGCCTCCATTAAGCTAATTGGTGGCTACTTCTGCCACATGCGTATGGCATACTGTTTGATTCAGGACATGTGGGAAATTGACATTTAGTGGGTTTTTTGCTTGTCAAGTGGGTTTAGATAGTATTTCAACCTTGAATCATCTTATTTTATTTTTTCACGAAATCTCTTAAAGCACTGAGTTCTTGGATGACAGTGTCTGGAATTCTTCATGCATGTATGAAAGCATGGCACCGGTATGTAGCTGAAGGTGTGTAGATTCCAAAAATATAGTTTGTGTGGGATATTCCCATGTTTCGGGGCTGTTTCCTTTGAAAAAGTGTAAGCTGTTCAAATTACAGAGCACTTTAATTACTGTTTTCTGTCCTTTGATTACTGTTAATTATAAGGATATTAGAGGGTTTCCTCTGCAGGTCCGTTTCCTTTCCCGACTACTAGGTACCTTCCAGTAGAGAGTCTTCCACTGTGTGCTCTGGGCCTGGAACTCTTTGGTGGTATTTCTAATATCAGGACCCAAATTTACCCCTCCTAGTACTACCTTTTGCTTGGACGTCTCTACACTTCTTTTAGCTTGCTGACCACTTTCAGTCGTCACGTTGTTCACAGGATGTACCTCCATCGTATTCTAGCGCTGTACTTCCAGGAGTACATTATGTCCTTCAGCTTCTAATATCTTAATAATGTCCTTTTCTCAGGCCCTTGTTCTGTTGTCCTATCTATTTTACTCGTTGCATCTTATCCCTTAAAATACCATTGCAGTGGTACCCCAGTAGTTCCTGACTGTATAACTCAGCCTGTGTCCTTGTACAAGGTAAAATCCAAGTCGCGGTTTGCTCACCCTTAAAAATCCTTGTGCTCTCGCCCCCTGTGTCTGCGCCCAGTCTGCGCCTATTGCTACTCCTACTGGAGGAAGTGATCACAGTAGGTGCAAATGGACGGATGGGCGCCCAGAGACTCGTGTGAAGAGTCTTTCTGATGTGAGACTCTTCGGGGGCTGGTTATAGTGAGTGTTGTTTTAATAAGTTGTTGGCTTAAATCTACGTATGTAAAAGGTGTATACTATTATGTACATAGTAATTAGTTGAATAAAGACATCAAAGTCCAACCTATTCACGCTTTTTTAAAATTTTTTGTTTTTTTTTTAACCCGACCTAACAGTTGTTTGATTCCAGAGAGGCAAAAGAACCAGCAAAGGGGGGGAAATTCCTTCCCGGCTTCAAACGGCAATCGGAAAGTTACCTGGATCAACCAAATCATATGTATGAATACCATAATTCTCAATATTTTTTAATTTTGGAAACTTATTCAGGCCTTTTTTTTAAAGGGCATGTCCACCCTTAAAAAATTGTTTTTTAATATGATTTCCCCCATGTCTGGCCCAGCCCCAACCGCATATATTTTATTTTCCAAAAGCCCCTCAAACTCTCTTACTTACCTCCCTCGCCTCCGCCGCACTGCCGGCCTCTGCTTGCGAGGAATGCAAGCGAGGGGCGGGGACGGCAGAGTCGCGCCTGTGATTGGCTGAGCGGCAGCCAATCACGGACGCGGCTGCGGTCATTCAGTTGCAGCGGAGGAAGAAGGGGAGGGAGGTAAAGATAAGAGTTTGAGGGGCTTTGTGGAAAATAAAATATGCGGGTTTGGGGTGCCAGACATGGGGGGGCACTCCATATTAAAAACAATTTTTAAGGGGGACATGCCCTTCAAAACTATAGGAATTGACGTGGGTAAGTCTGTTTCTGTGAACTTTTTAAAGTTTTTAAATGTGCTAAATCTACTATGTAAAGTAACATAGTAACATAGTAATTGAAGTTGAATAAAGACATCAAGTCCAACCTATTCACCCTCTTTTTTAAAATTTTTTTTTTTTTTTTTTAACCCACCTAACAGTTGATCCAGAGGAAGGCAAAAGAACCAGCAAAAGGGGGGGGAAATTCCTTCCTGGCTTCAAACGGCAATCGGAAAGTATCCCTGGATCAACCAAATCTATATGTATTAATACCAATAATTCTCAATATTTTTTAATTTTGGAAACTTATTCAGGCCTTTTTTAAAGGGCATGTCCACCCTTAAAAATTGTTTTTAATATGATGTTCCCCCATGTCTGGCAGCCCCAACGCATATATTTTATTTTCCAAAAGCCCCTCAAACTCTTACTTACCTCCCTGTTCTCCGCCGCACTGCCGGCCCTCGCTTGCGAGAATGCAAGCAGAGGGGCGGGGGACGGCAGTCGCGCCTGTGATTGGTGAGGGTGAGCCAAGACACGAGGCTGCCGGTCATCAGTGCAGCGGAGGAAAGAGGGGAGTAAGTAAGAGTTTGAGGGGCTTGGAAAATAAAATATATGCGGTTGGGGCTGCCAGACATGGGGGAACATCATATTAAAAACAATTTAAGGGTGGACATGCCCTTCAAACTTAGTGAACAATGCACACGAGAGTTCATTGTATGGCCCATTAATATATTTGTATAAGGTTATCATGTCCCCACGCAAACGTCACTTCTCAAATGTAAACAGCCAACTTGTCTAATTGCCTGCATATTCAAGCCTCCATTCCCCTTTTAATTTAGTTGCCCTTCTCTGAACTGCTTGCATTTCCAAGATGTCCCTTTGTATATGGGATTCCAAAACTGCACTGCATATTCCAAATGAGGCCTACCAGTGCCTTGTAAAGAGGGAGAATAAATCTTTCTTCTTGAATATTCCCCCCTTTATACAAGACAATATCTTGCTAGCTCTAGCCGTTGCTACCTGGCATTGTTTGTACAGGTAAGTCTGTAATCTACCAGAACCCCCAAATCTTTTTCCATTACAGATGCACTTAACACAGAGTTATTTATGGTGTAGGTGGCACAGGGATTATTAAATCCCAAATGCATCACCTTACATTTATCAACATTGAATCTCATCTGCCATTCTGTGGCCCATTTTGATAATCTATCTAGGTCTGCTTGCAACCATTGCATCATTTGAAGTTTCCAAAGCTCTGCATAGTTTAGTGTCATCAGCAAACACAGAGATCTGCCCTCAATGCCCCCTTATGTCATTTATAAACAGATAAAAAGAAGCGGCCCAGTACAGAATCTGAGGCACGCCGCTTATAACTTTAGCCCATATAGATGTAGCTCCATATACACCACTCTCTGCTTGCGATCCAATTACCAATTCTCTATCTATGCACAAGTGTTTTCTTCAAGGCCAACAGTCCTCAGTTTATACATTAGTCGCCTATGTGGCACAGTATCAAAAGCTTTCGCAAAATCCAAGTATACCACATCCACTGCTGTGCCTGAATCCAAATTCTTACTCACTTCTTCATAAAAACCAATTTAATTTGTCTGGCATGATCTATTTTATAAATCCATGCGACTACTACTAATAAGATGAGCTCTAGAGACAAAGACAAGGATATGATCCCGTAACAAAGTTTCCATCACCTTCCCTACCACTGATGTTAGGCTTACAGGTCTATAGTTACAGGCTGTGAATGACTAGCTTTTTTAAATATTGTATTACATTGGCTTTTTTCCAACCAGCTGCACATCACCCCAGACCAAAGTGAATCTGAAAAGATAAGAAACAGTGGTCTAGATAGAACTGAACTAAGCTCTTTTAAAATCCAAGGGTGTATGCCACAGCCCTGAGGCTTATTGATATTAACTTTGTCTAATTGTTTCGTACCATATCCTCCTTCAGCCAATGTAAATACTCCTCATTTCTCACCTGTGTATTATTACAATCCCTGCTGTAAGGACTTTCAACAGTGAAAACGATGTAAAAAAACAGTTTAGCAGATTAGCCTTTTTGGCATCCTCTACAACCATTTAGCCCCGTTATTTAATGGTCTCATATTTCAGTCCTCATCTTTTACCATTTTATACTTAAAAAAATATTTGTTTTGTTCGGCAATCCGTATTTCATTTTCTATTTTAGCTAATTTAATTGCTTCTTGCACTCTTTATTACAGCTTTTATACTCCCTGTAAGACTGTTCGTTCCCTCTGATTTCAAAATTTTTAAAAGCCTTTTCTTTTTTTCCATTTCCCTTTTAGTTTATGTTATAGTATTTGAGGTTGAATAAAGACATACGTCCATCTAGTCCAACCCATCTAGCAATATCTCATTTCCTGCCAACTGTTGATCCAGAGGAAGGCAAAAAAAAACCCACCAAATTTCATGAAGGGGAAAAATTCCTTCCTGACTCCAAGTGGCAATCGGAAATTTCCCTGGATCAACTCTAATTTACGTATTAATACCAGTAACTTGCAACATTCCTGTTTGCAGAAACTCATCCAGCTTTTTTAATCTGACCAACGAACCTGCCATAACAACGTCCACTGGAAGACAGTTCCATAGCTTTACCGTTCTCACAGTGAAAAACCCTTCCCGAACTTGAAGCCTAAACCTTCTTTCTTTAAGTTTAGGGATGCCCTTGTGTTCTCTGACATGTTCTATTGGTGAACCATGCCCCAGATAGTTTATTGTATGGCCGTTATGTATTATACAGAGTAATCATATCCCCCGCAAGCGCCTTTTCCAGTCTCTTTTATATTCAAGCTCCCCCAATCCCCTTATTAATTTAGTTGCCCTTCTCTGAACCCTTTCCATTTCAAAGATGTCCTTTTTGTACACAGATCCAATTGCACTGCATATTCCAAGAGGCCTTATCAATGCTTTGTAAAGAGGGAGAATAAACATTTTCCCCTTGAATCCATACCTCTCTTATACAAGACAATACCATGCTGGCTCTGGCTGTTGCCACCTGGCACTGCTTGCTACCTTAAGTTGTTATCCACCAAAACTCTAAGATCCCTTTCCAACAGGGATTCACTAACACAGAGCCATTTGTAGTATAAGTAGCACAAGGATTTTTAAGTCAAAATGCATCACCTTACATTTATCAACATTTAATCTCATCTGCCACTTAGCAGCCCAATGTGAATCTACTAGATCCTCTGCAACGATTGCACATCCTCTGAGTTTTAATGGTCAACAAAGTTTTGTGTCATCAGCAAAAACAGAAACCTTGCTGACAATACACTTCCAAATTTAATAAATAGATTAAATAGAAGCGCCCCAACACAGAACCCTGTGGCACCCCACTTAGCACTTTAGTCCCTAATGAAGCCCCATTTACAACTACTCTCTGATCCTACATTAACCAATTTTCTATTCATGTACAAAGTGGACTCCCCAGATCAACAGACCTCAGGTTATACATTAGTCGCCATGGGGGACTGTATCAAAAGCCTTTGCAAAATCAAAGTAAACACATCTACTGCATGCCAGAGTCTAAATTTACTTACTTCCTCATAAAAGCCAAGCAAGTTAGTTTTTACCTGAGCATTAAGCCATGCGGGAGAGGACCTATTTTTTTACATTGTTCCTAAGGTACAAAATTAAGAAATGTAATAGTTTAATATCACTTTAAAAGTGGTCCACATCTGCTCAGTATCTTTACCTAGAAACATTCCCCCAGTCTATGAGCAGGAGTGATTCTTTAACAGCACAAAATTAGCTTAAAAAGTTTTTGTTAACCAGAGCACTTTATTTTTTTGAAACCTATATTAAAGACACTATATCATGATCATTATTCCCTAAGCTTCCCATTACCTTCATCTCCAAAATGAGCTCAGGGTTATTAGCTATCACTACATCCAACAACCATTCGTCTAGCAGGAAAATCTACCATCTGTGAAAGAAAAATGCTCATATAGGAAGGAAATTTAAGAACTTTCAGGGAGACAAGAAAAGTTTTTATCATTTAAAAAGGTGCTAATTTTTCCCCAACCAATCAGATTATTTAACATTTGAAAGCTAACATCTGATTGGTTGGGGCAAATTAGCACCATTTTAAATGATAAGAACTTTATTGAATCTCCCTGATTATACCTTTGAGGTGCTGGCAGTCCCTTATCCAATCTATGTCAGGGTAGTTTAAAATCCCCCCTAACCAAAACATGCCCCATACAACAGCTTTGCCAACTGCATATGGAGATTATTTTCCCTCCTCCCCGGCATTTGGTGGCTGATAACATACCCCAACAATTAATTTACCCACCTTCTTGCTTTGCTTTTTTTTCTGTTAGCAGCGCAAAGCGATGCAATAAATTTTGCGCTGGTTTTTGCGCTAGTTTTTTGAGCGACAATTAACGCCTCTTCAATGGTGTCTTTAAAATACGTACAAAAGGTAAAACTTACCGCTAGCGTTTTCGCAATATATTAACGGTCACAAAGTGATTAATACATTGCGGGAACGAGTGCAAGTAGGTTGCGATAGCGAAATATATTGCATCTCCCCCTTAAAGCTCCCTCTTGGAATGTGACCACTCCGCCAGATATTGTGTCATGGGTACACCACCAAAAATCACAGTCACGCTCATACCCCAACCATCAAGGCCACCCCCCAAAGATAGCTGCCATGCCCCCAAACACCGCAACTGTGCCCCTAAATGTTGTGAGGATGCTACCAGATATTGTGGTCACAATAAACTCTGACATCATTGTGGTAGTGGGGATGTTCCAGCTGTGTGTTGCAGGGTTCTGATGACATCCAGCTTGTGATCAAAGGGCAGTGAGAGTCAAACATCAAATACTGATCTGGGTGTGAAAACCAACACACTCAGATCAGTATTTGAATGCTCTGATTTGTAGTGGGGAAACCAACAGTAACTGCATCAACGTATGGCCCAGCACAGAAGAACCAATCCTAGGTCAGGACTCAGCCGTGTACCTGCATCTTAAGGATAAAGGACATACCTTTGAGATTGTAATGTTAACATATGGCAAGGAACGTGACTGGTTCAAGAGAGGTGTTAAGGAGGCCATTTATGTGAAAATAAAGAAACCAAGCCTAAATAGAGGTGGGGGGGTTCGACATCAACTCTCTGCCATGACAATGCTGTTGACACTTGCCCTGGGCGTTCCTATAAACCCTCTTAGCCACTATGCAATCCGCCCTTAACACCTGGCTGTGATATGCTAATTGGGATTTTTCAGGTACATAATTGCCACAGATTCTTGACAAGTCATTCTGAATTGAGAAAGCCAGTTGGATGACTAGCGAAATGTATTCAAGAACTAACTTCAAGTCCAGTTGATCTAATTGAATAAAACAGATATACCATGACTGGATAAATGAGAACCTTCATAAGCATATCTTATTAATATTGTTCTGTTATAAGATACTGTTTAAGTTCAAGAACCACTGGCACCCATTATTGCATTCTACCCTAGAGTAGTAGTTTAGCAAACACCCTCCTCCAACATATGCGAGGGACCACTCCGATAAATAAGAGTCTTGTGCATAGAATTTTGGTAAGGCTGACAGTTTCTGGAGCAATTTAAGTACCTCTACTATCACCTTACACATGTATTATCTAAAGATCTATTGGGCCAGTGTGGGTGTGTGCACCAGAAGGATAGTGAGGATAGTGCACTCATCTAGCACTAGTATGTGCCTTTTGTGATTCTTGTATGGTGATGAATGTCCCAACGTCCTGACAACATTTTAGGAGTGAATCCAATACAAAGTACACACGCTTGGGTCCTTAACCCATTTATTTCAGTGAATCCACGTGATCATGTTTCGGGTAAACAAGCCACCCTTTATCAGATGAGTCAGATGTGTGTTCCAGCCCTTATTTGAATTACATTTGTTAACATCTGCCCAACCAAATTCTGTTTAAACTTAATTTTGCAATTTTGATGTACCAGTATACTAATGAGAGCTAGATATTTTCTATAAATAGGGAACAAAGAATTCTGGGAATTTAACATGGAAGCTCTTAGGAAGCTCAAAACTGCTTATGTACTCTGCATATTGAGACTATGTCACAATATGGTGGCAATATGCTCCTGTAATTCTTTGCATCGCAAAAGTGTCCTTTTTGCATCTACCCAATATGTATAAAAACTTAAAATCCCTCTAACTGTAAATCCTATTATAATTCTTTAATTAGTCCCAAAGAAAATCATGCTTTGCTATGTTTTTGGACAAGAACCAAAGGTAGTTTCTTATATTTGGTAGGATTTCCGGAATTTTGTCATTCGTGATTTTAAAGGAATGTACACTAAATGCATTGACGAAGCATGGGAGGTAAAGGAATGTTTACCTCCCTTCTTCAATAAATTGTACAGGAGCCTGGAAAAAAGGTGAGGTGTATTAACCTTACTCGTGATCCACCTCGGTAACAGGTTCAGACCTCTTCCAGTTTAAATATAGCGTGCAGGTATTCCACCCCTTCGGATGTCAGGGAGTCTCCCTCATTCTGGGGTGGTTTTAAGCTCGGTACACTCTGTACCAATTTGAAAAATGGCAGGGTGAGATGTCTGATATATATATATATATATATATATATTATCTGCTGTTGTTGGGGCGCACTCTCAGGATTTTGTTAGATCAAAATTCTTTATTGTGTAGATCAACATGTTTCAGCCCTCGCAGGGGCCGTATCAGGATAAAAAAATCACAACTGTGTCTATTTATACTCATCCCAAACCCGCCCCCTTCACCTGGTGAAAGACCCAAACTCCCCTTGTTAACCCCACAGTGCTTCATAAAAAATTCCATATGTTCCCCAAGATGAGATGCTCACCACCTCATTATCAGAATCCTCAGAGTCCTCAGAGCCGTCAGAGAAGCCGAATTATATGGAGTGCGTTCCATCATGGAACGCATAACTCCATGGCAGTGCGTAATGACGCAACGCAATCACTACCTTCCGGACAGGACGGGCACACTAATTCCTCCCCCTTCGGGGGAGTGTCCTAAAGTGGATTCTATATAGTAACGGCTGAGCTTCTAAACAGCCCTAAACAGTGCCGTATTAAGACGGCTATCTCTCCTCCCTTTCGTGGGAGGGTCCGAGATCGTGACAGCCGATAATGTTGCTAAGCAGCCATCAACACTGTCATATTAAAGCAATAATGCCAAACGCGAATTAAAGATGTCAACAATATGTCACAAGGTTAGAGTCCAGGGAGATTACACTTAATGGCTCCTATTAGGTATAGGCTCTACAGGTAGACACTGAATGAGGTAGGTGTGTTATCCATAAATAGTCTAAAAACATAAATAAAAGACAAGAATCATAATCATATAGCTTTCGACCTATCAATAAATGGGATAAATACATGCAAACAAAAAATCATTTGCCCAAATGACATAACACATAAAGTGTGTCCACAGCAAATCCCTGAAATTGTTAAAGCTATATACAAGTTTCATCTACATGACAATCAGCATATATCCACATGGATCAATCCAGTATGTTACATCTATTACGGTGCATTAGCAGATGTGGTGTTTAGTGTCCCCACTATTTTCTCATAGATTACAAGAAAGGGACATATTTGAATATGTCCTACATTCCCCATCAGTTATAAAATGGTTGGAGGGTAAACTGTTTGTTAAGACCCTTCAGACTTAGTGTGTCTAACTTATAGATCCACCTTGCCTCCAACTTCAGGAGTTCAGTAGGATATTTACTCCCTCTCGTGTATCCAATTGATCGATAATCATACATTTCAAAGAGGAGAGTGGATGATCAAGTTCTCTAAAGTGTCGAGCTACAGTGAGCTCACCAACCTTGGTGGTGAGGATCTTGGCACTACTGATTATACTCCGTATAGAGGATCTATGGTTGGCCATACGTTCCCTAAAGATTGTGGACGTCATGCCTACATAATATAGGCCACACGGACAGACAATATAATATATGATATTTTTGCTGGTACATGTGACCCTTTTTCGAATTTTATATCTTTTCCCTGATAGTGGGTGGGGAAATGTATTGCCGCGAGCATATGTTACATGTAGACAGTTTAGCACATTGAAACATCCAGGTTTCATCGGGTTCAGAAACACGTTGGTAGGTTTGGCCCTGTCAATTCTATGTCTGTTCAACCAGTAGGGAATGGAGGGCTCCTCCCTTCTATATACATGTCTGATATTTTATCAGAGAAGGGCAGGGATCTATCCCGTCTGATCAATGCCAATATTCATTCACTTATCCCTAAGTTTAGTACTGTGGGGATTGTACTGGGTGTAGAAATTAATAGTGTTTTGGGATATTTCTTTTTTATTATGGGTCTCCCTGCGATATTGTATCAGTAGCTTTTTTGATAG
This sequence comes from Hymenochirus boettgeri, assembly GCA_019447015.1. Classification (NCBI taxonomy): domain Eukaryota; kingdom Metazoa; phylum Chordata; class Amphibia; order Anura; family Pipidae; genus Hymenochirus; species Hymenochirus boettgeri. Next base: position 186,984,524 of record CM033471.1, read on the forward strand.
CTATGTCTAATTCCTGTTGATGTATCCCCTAGTTAAGAATCTTTGTTTCATTTCTTGTATCTGGTTGTTTGCACGCAGATCTATCACTGTTGTTTCTGAGAACTCTAAGAAATTGTCCATAGGGGATAGCTCTGGTCCCTTCGGGGTGACAAGAGTTTCTATGAAGGATCGGTGCTATCTGTCTCTTCTGTATAGGGTAGGCCCACTTTATGGCCCTCTCGAAAAATCCTTTAGTCTAAGAAATCTACTGTATCCTTGTTGATTGTGGCGTTAATTGTATGGGGGTTCCAATTCATTGATTTCTTTAACAAAGTTGTGCGCACTCTTTTCATCTCCTTTCCAAATAAATAGCATGTGTCAATGTAACGTCTGTATAGAACTAGATGTGAGTATATTTTGGCACAATATATTGTAATTCAAAAGTTCCATAAAAAGATTGGCAAACGATGGGGCCACATTGGATCCATCGCTGTGCCTGTTCGTTGTCGAAATATGGATATCAGCCCTAAAGTATGGGACAGGATGTATTCCAACAGATCAATTAGAAATTCTATGGGTGGGGTCTTCTGTTCAGACCTGATTAATGCCTCTTTACATATCCGTACTCCTTCTCATGAGGAATGACTGTGTATAGGCTAGACACATCACATGTCAAAAAATTATGTTTTTGTCGATATTTAAATCATAAAGTTGGGTCAGAAGATGGCCACTATCTCTCACATAGGATGCCATGTTTCTGATCACTGGTTGGAGAAAAGAGTCCACAAATTGGGCTACCGTTTGAAACAGTGACCCAATAGCTGACATGATGGTCTGCTGGAGGTTGTGTAAAGATTTATGAATTTTTGGTACAAGGTAAAGAATTGGGCATCTTGGTGCTTCTACTTTTAGAAATTCGAATTCATTTAGACTCATCCATCCCATTTGAAGACCCAGATCTAATTTTTGGTCCAAGCTTTTTTATATAGTGGTGTGGGGTCGGACTTTAGCAATTCATAAGTGTTGGTATCCACAATTGATTATCCAACTCCTGATGAAATCTGTCCTATTTAAAAGGATGATTGCTCCCCCTTTATCTGCTGGTCGCCACCATAAGAGTATGGTCTTGTTGAAGGGGATGGATCGCCTGTCTTTCTTCTTGGAAATAGTGCAAATACATCATTAGAAGATTTTTCTAATTCTTTTATAGTTGTAGACATTATATTGGAAAAGGTTTTTAGGATGGGGGCGTATTGGGGAGACTTTTTTGTTGTTTTTGCCTCGAAATTGTATATGAGGTTGTCTCGGATGGTGTTTGAAATAATCCATGTATTCAATGTTCGTTGAAACCTGAATACATCCACTTCCACATCAAAAGGATCGAAGGTCAGGGTTGGAAAAAATGTTTCCCTTATTGAGGAGTTTCATTTCTCCTTCAGTCAAATGATGTTGGCTAAGATTATAAATCACCATCTCCGATTCCCTCTGGGAATCGGATGTCACTCTCGGTCTTAGCAAACAACCTGTTTATTGTGCGATCACATCTACGCGTTTCAACCCACTGGGCGGGCCGTCATCAGGATGCAAACAATCCACAGTGCATTACCCCATTTAAACCACCCACATTCAGTACTCCCGCCCACATGTCTCAATCCCAGCGTGCACATAAATCCAATAATATAAAAGTATTTATAAAAAACTTTTTAAAAACATCACTAATTTTTTTTAAAAAAAGGCACAATAAATATACATTAAGAGAGAAAGCTACGATGCACAGGCCGAATAAATATATCTAATAGATAAGTTACAATGAATCATAAAAAGTTACAATGAATCATAAAAGCAGTGTAGTGAGAATTGCTCATTTAATCCACTAGGGGATAGTGTCTGCAGTCTATGGGGTAATGCACTCGTGGATTGTTTGCATCGATGACGCGCCCGCACAGTGGTTGAAACTCGTAGATGTGATCGCACATAAAAAAGGTTGTTTGCTAAGACCCGAGAGTGAAATCTTTCTTTTATGTATGCTGTTTTTCTGAGGGCACCCGGGCTGATGTTTAAAGTAAATGTGTGCTTACCGTTCCTTGCATTGGGGGGCAAATAATAAAGTTAGCTGAGGTCCTGAAAAAAACCCAAGCAATCCTATTATATTAAATGAACAAACACACACTTATATCGTCTTACCTATACTACCACGCAGCTAGAATACAGAGGGTCTATGTGGAATAAACCTGCAGGTCTGAGAACAGACCCGGCAATCAAACAGCAACTATGGGCAATCAAAAGCAGCACATACATATACTGATTTTACTTTCCGACCGATGCTCCCGCGACATTAGACCGATGCCTGTCTGTGGCATAGAAGAATGGGAAGGCAGTTTCCAGCAGGATCAATCTAATATCGCAGGTTGGTTGGTTGGGTAAGTAAAATTGGTTGGTTGGGTAAGTAAAATTGGATATGTATGTATGGCCACCTTAAATCCTATACAGTATCCTGATTAACATGCAAGGTTCACACTTATTAGTAATTACCACAGGAAGTTCCAGATTTACAGTCACTATGGGGTTAGAACTTGGTAGCACAAAATATGGTACTGATTGAATTACATGTCAGGGAGAGGTGTGGATAGAGGAGCTAAAAGCTCCACACAGAGTATAAGATGAAATAAAGCCTTCTTATAACAGAAGGTACCTCATAAAATCATGGTATTATAAGAGCATTGCCCTAATAATGTAACATATAAACACATATTTCTCACTTAAAGAAATGGGTGGGGACATGCAAAGAATCTTATTTATAGCCTGTGGCAAAGGCATGTGTCTAGATATAATACAGCCTAATGGTATAGAGCAGGCGTGTTAACTTGTGACCTTTCACATGTTTGAAAACCACAATTCCCAGCAATTCTGTTTGCAGTAAGTTTTTTCTTAATATCCTGTAGCAAAAGGTATCTGTCTAGATCTAATACAGTCTAGCTTGTACCTTTCACATGTTTGAAAACTACAAATCCTAGCATTCGTTTTTGCAGTTAGTTTCTTCTTAAAAGCCCACGATCATGCTTTAGCGCTCCTACCCAAGGGTTTGAACTGCAAGTGATTCATCTGCCCTCTTACATCCATAGCTATTAGATATTGGATAGGGAAGCATATAAGAGCGATCAGTTGGCGCGACATTAAGCATATTTTGCGGCGGCAGCGCGAGTACCGGAAGAGGCACTCGTACGGCCGTTGCAAAGTAATTTACCAGAGGTTGCGTCTCCTCTTCACGCGTAGTATTTAACACAAGCTAATAGCTGCCATTAAATACTTATGTGCGGGTGAGATTCACCCAAAAATGCCCGCTCTGGTAAATCCCGTACGGAAGATTTGCCAGAGAGAGATCATAAACTTTACCATATTTGCACTCACTTCCAAATACCACCACCTGTGAGTTATAATCCATGAATTCTAAAGGTTTGTACACAGTGCAATCGCGGGTGCCAAAGCACAACGTGTACGAACGTCCGTTTCGGACGATAATCGTGCCATGTATCGACAGCAGAACGGCAATTTTAGCCGATAAAGTGACCATACATGGCATAATTATCAGCCGTTCGTACACATCGTGCGGCAACGGTTAGCACCCGCAATCGCACGTGTGTACGAACCTTAAGGCTGGGTAAACACCAGTAACCAACCGATAGTGCCATGGATCAGTCGGCTGGAAACATCTGATGGTGGGGTGGGCAGCTGTGACACGAGTTTGGTTGCCCGTATCAGACAAACAGGTCATTTAGTAAATCACGGCCAATCATGCAGTTCCCTATTGGACCACATTATCAGTCTGTCACACTGCACTGCAGGCTGCAAGCCACTGTTGCTGTTACCAACAGTCATCTATCCTGGCAGAGCTCTCACACAAAGCAGATGCTTAGTTGGGACATATGAATTATATATATCCAGAATTAATGGTATTAACTGCAGATCTGAAAACAAATCCAGGCAATTCTGCCACAATGTGCAATTCAATCTGAACAGCACCATTTTATTTTTTATTGAAAGCTTGGTCGTGCTTCGTGCCTCAAACCACAAGTGAACACACAAGTGCTCGAGTGGTAGTCAGGACCATCTTCCCCCCCTTTGTCCAGCCGCAACTGGACCACCACAGAGGGGATCTTAGGTCTTCCCGGCACCATAAGGCTATGGGAGGACCACCAATACTGCCCCCCCCTTTTGATTGATCAATTGGAAAGCGTGAAAATCCTAAAAAGGGCCCAGTCTGTCCCGCTACAAAACGTGACAGCCAATGGTCATTCTGAGACCCTATACAGGATCCAGAATAACATGCTAGGTTCATACTTATTGGTTTTTACCACAGCAAGTTCAAAAATTTACAGTCATAGGGGTTAGGACTTGGAAACACAGACATAGTGATTAGCTGAAAGTTATGGAGAGGTTTGGATAAAAGGAGCTAAAGTAGAGCCATATAACAGAAGGTACCCCACAGCCTCACAGTTATTATTATATTAATAGTGAAATAAAAGTGGAAACTGTCCATTTCTCTAAGAATGCTGGGTAGTTTCAGAGACATGCAAAGTCATTTAATCATTTACAGACACCACTTCCTGTCTAGCACAACAGGAAACTGGGTTGTCTCATTACTTTCTATGGAGAGGGGAGGGTGGTAGTAATGTGAATAGTCTGAAGAACTTTAATTGGCTAAGACTGTCACATGTTATACAAACAGCACATGACTGGGTATAATACAGGAACTTCCTACACCTTCCTCTTTTCATGTACAGTGCCCTAAGAGAATTTTTGGTGGCAGCGTGCTGGTAATACCATTTATTCTCCCTGTTTCTTTATGTATGTTATCTGTATTAAGCTATGGAGGCTGTACTGATAGTATTGATTTAAATCCTCCTGTCTGTACCTGCAGATAAATTCCCCATTAGACTCAGTAGCTCTACCAGGCCCAATGCAAACCTATTTTTAAATCTGATCCATTTGATGGGGTAACTAGGGAGTGGATGATTGGCTAGAGCAATTTGAATTGGCAGTACTATTAATGGTTGGAATAAAGGTGCTCGCTGCAAGTCCTTAGCCCTTTTACTTAGTGGTAAAGCCAGGCAGGTATACCAGGATTTACTTTAATACTGAATAAAAAGCAGTTATCAGTTATTAAAAATTGTCTGAAGCAACTTTTTTCCAATAAGATCTGTATATAAGATATATAAAGGAAAATCCATTTCTTTAGGTAAACGGAATTGAGAAATGTTTGTTATAGGTTAGTTATTAGGGCAATGCTATTACAATAACATGATGCTGTGAGGTACCCTGTTTATAATATATAAGGTACCATCACCACTTGCTGAGTGAATAATAAGTATTAACCTAGCCTGTTTAGTTTCAAACCACAAGTGTAGAAGGATTGCCTGGGTCTACTCTCGACCGCAGGATTATCCTATTGGTTCCTCTGGAAGCTGGTGACGTGTTGAGTAACAGTTTAAAATATACCTGTGTAAAGATTCTATATCCACTATATCCACACAGGAAAAAATACACCTCATTTCCATTGTGCACCAACGGGCACAATTTTGCTAATAAATTTATAAATTCATGGGGGAAACATTGGGTTTGCAAAATCGATTGGACAGCACCAGCTTACGATATAAAAACGTTATCTTTTATTTATCCAAACAAAGTTAAAAGCAATACGTTTTATAGTTACATAGCTCTCATCGGCTACACTACACAGCAGGGCATGACGTTTCGGGTACATGACCCTTCTCAAAGCTTTAGAAAGGGTCATGTGACCCGAAACGTCAGCCTGCTGTGTGTAAGTGTAGCCGATGAGAGCATGAACTACAAAGTATTTGCTTTAACTTTGTTGGATACAAATAAAAGATACTGTTTTTTATATCGTAAGCTGGTGCTGTCCAATCGATTTGCTTTGTCTAAAGGAGGATAAGTGGAGACCTCAGGACGTGCACGGCTCGCAATTGAACAGCAGTTTGGTGAGTGCCGGTTTTCACAATTGCGAATGAATACATTGGGTTTTCAGATGTTCTATGTTGGTAGGGGTGGGAAAGTAATATACATAGGGACATTGTTTATGGTGGTTAAGCACCAAATAAATCGTTATATCAATAGTAACAAAATGTAGTAATGACGCTAATATAAAGAAATGTAAATAAGGCAAATATATAATAAATAAAAGTACTTGCATAGTCAAACCTGTTGTAATGTATCATCAAAATGGAGTGTAAGCCACACCCCAGGAAATTTACAGGGAGCAATGGAAGCTTACAAAGGAAATATTATCACTTCCCTTTTTTTTTTGTTCAATAATTTTTTTTATTATAATGTAATATATGGGGGGCGCTGCTGAGCAGCTCAAGATGGCCGCAAGTGAAAGAGCTCCTCACCTCGGATCTGGGAAATCAAGCAAATAGTCCGATAAAAACCAAACTCGGCCAGAAAAAAACCCTGGGACAGCAGCTAAAACCAACACGAGGTATGCCAAACAGACACAACAAGGGAGAAGCGGGATTAGGCGCTACACGCCTTTCAGCATAAAACGCGCGAAACCAGAAGCACGAGCCGAAACGGGCCTGGACGGATCAGCGCAGAGGAACTAACAGCTAAACCAAAACACCAGACATAACGGCAAACACTTTGTCACAGAGACGAACAGTGATAAAGGAAGAACTACAGAATGCCCTCGCTCGCTCAGGTCAAGACGTCCAGGAAATTGGACAAAGGCTTATGGACATAGAAAATAAATATGATGAGATGGCAGATGCAGTACAGGCCACTCAACAAAATATGGACAATTTAAAATATACAAACCGACAAACTAACTATTGCAAATAGAGGACCTTGAAAATATATCCAGAAGATTGTAACGTGCGAATAAGGGGGATACCGGAATCACAAGCCGACGCCCACAAGGTAACACTAAGCATCTTCAGGACGCTCCTACCAGAGGAACCGGAGGAGCGCCTGGATGTGTGACAGGGCTCACAGGGCCTTGGCCAGACCACCGTAGATACCATACCAAGAGATATTGTAGTGAAACTACATTACTATACTACAAAAGATAAACTGCTACAAGAATCCAGGAAAAAAACCCCTAGAATATAAAGGGACCAAGTACCAACTCTTGCGGATATCGCACCACAGACGCTAAACAAAAGGAGATGCTCCGACCAATCACAAAAATACTACCAGATCTAATAAAGATACAGATGGGGGTTCCCTTTAAAAGCAGTTTACAATCAGCAATAGAACCCACACAGTGGAAAAACATCCAAGAAGGAAACCTATTGCAAAACTAGGATTACAAACAACATCATCCAAAATCCCGGCCGGACGAGCAAGGATCAATACAGAAAACCCCGCAAAAGATATGCAAAAAACAACTCCCATCAAAACCACAGAGAAACGAAGACTATGGGCGCCAGACACAACATGTCCCTCTGCACAGACAGAAGACACCTGAGAAGCGATAAGCCTCTCACAAACAATGGATAAGTACTACCAACACGCTTCAAACAAACCTAAATTTAAAATAGAAAATAACTATAACGTGATAAGCCAATACAATGGCAAAAGAACAACCAGAACCAGGCCAAAACCAGACAGTCTTGACAAGTTAAAAGGCCAAAAAGAGGACATAACTATAGCCTAACCTAATACCTAGCACAAACAAATGGCTAAATTCCTAGCCAAAAGAAAAAGTCTTATTTAAAAAAAAAAAACACAAGGATATTACCGACCCAGAAAGTTTCTTCCTCCTCTGAAATAAGGAAAAGTTTAATAGCTTAAAAGATTTAAAATGTTTGAAATGCTTGGTATATTATTGCCAATAAGCGAAATGTATACTACAAACAGAAAAATATACTAACCAACCAAAAGGTACCCCTCCTTTGACATCTCTAGAACCTCCGCCCTGACCCCACAGATCACATCACTCCCCCTCATATCTAACCTAATGCTCTGTGGGGTTAAAATAAAGTTCAAGATGTTAATTGACAAAAATTAACAAACAAAAGCTAAAAACACAACTAAACATTTATAACTACTAGAGAAGTAACAGCAAAAAGGTACTACAAATGTTATAAAAGTAATATACTCAGCACCTGAAATGTAGAAATTGAACCAACAAACTGCCAATTACCAATCGCAATAAACCAATAAGATAACTAGGATGTATTAATATGCCTCCCTTTGTCAACCCATGCTACCCTATAAGATAAACCTCAAACGAAGTTTAGCAAATTTATAACCATATGCTCACCCAAAGGTTTAACTATATAGAATAAAATTATAACCCCAGTATCCGGGGCAAACGTATGACCCCCCAATACGGGCCTCCTCTGTCCCACATGGAAATGCGGGAGAGACGAAGCGCATCAAATCCAAGTTCAAATAACAATCTTGTTTATATGGACGATCTCTTGTTTATTAAGTTTAAGGTTATAAATACATTTATGTTTTATGTTTTCCTTAGTTTTTGTTAAGATACAGATATGTACTCGCACCGAGCGGAGGAAAGGCCTCCCATGCAGCACAGACAACCCAGAAAACACCCCACCGGAGAAAAAACCTCCAGAACAAACAAGCAAACAGTCAGGAGCATACCCAACCAAAAACCCAATGAACAAACAAAACATCACTTATATGTATATCACACAACATCAGAGGGTTCACACAATACAACAGATATAAACCACATATTCATCTTTCTACAAGAAACACACTTTTCACAAAATCCGATCACAATACATCATAAACAATACAAAACATATCTCAGCAAAAGACCCACTAAAAAATGTGGAGTATCCTATATTCCACAATTCACTAAATGTTAACATTATACAAACAGACCTAAGAAGGAAGCAGTACCTACTAACCCTTGCAACAATCGACAAAAAACCATACACCACTATTAAACTATATGCCCAAATACACATCAACATAAATTTATTATACAAGACTACACAAACTTGACAATACCCACAAACCACGAACATAGTAGCAGGAGACTTCAACTCCCGTTAGATCTGACATGGGAAAGATCTAAACACATAAACTAAACACAACAAACGAACCTATGCAAAGTACACTCCACAATGGAGAAACAGCACTATCAGACAGCTGGAGAGAAAAGAACCTAAATATAAGAGACTACTCAACTATTCTATACCACATGATTGCTACACAAGATTAGACCACATTCTATGTTCCACACAATTCTTCAAACAGTCACAAAAGCCACAATGGAAACATTGTGTCTAGTCAGACCACAAAATTGTACAGATTAAAAATAATCGGGACAACAACCACTTAAAAAAACACAATGGAGACTAAATGAATCTCTACTACAAATCCCTCTATAAAAGAACAAATCCAAAACAGTATAAAACTAAATCGATATAAACAACAATGGTGAAGTTCCACACCCGATACTGGGCAAGCACACAAAGCAGTTATACGAGGATCACTCATACAAATAGCATCAAACCATAAAAAAACAAACCAAAAAAACACAGACACAGTTAGAAAAACAAATCCACACCCTAGAGACCAAACATATAGAAACAGGAAGCAACAGATACTAGAACAACTGAGAACCGCTAGACAACCAATTACAAGCAATAATGACAAAAACAGTTGAAAAAAACACTAATGTGGCAAAAAAACAATATTATACCAAAAATGGAACAAGCCAGACAAACCCCTAGGCAAACCTCTAAAACCAAGATCAGGAATAACCAAATCAAAAAAATACGCACACCTCAAGGACATACAAACAGACCCAGACTCTATATACCAATATTCCATCATACTACACTAAATTGATACACAAACACCACTAAGACAAATAAAAGACATTCAACCATACAAAACGAACAACCCAAAAAAAACCCACTAACCCCACAGATGATAACAAAAATTAGCACAAAACATTCACACCATTGGAAACCACACAGCAATAAAACAACTTAAGGCACACAAGGACCAGGACCAGATGGATTCTCAGGAATATACTATAAAAAATTTGAAACCCAACTAACACCTCACTTAACAAAACATGTTCAACTGCTTCCTGAAAGGAGAACTATGCACCAGAAAGAATACAGCACACATTACACTGTACCAAAACCAGGCAAATCAACCACAGAACCACAAAACTACACGACCCTATCCCTCATCAACGGATATCAAAATTCTAAACCAAAATACTAACAAAAGACTGAACCATACATGCCACATTTAATAATAACGACCAAGTAGGTTTCATCCAGGGAAGACACGCTTCAGACAATAATAGGAGAATATATAATATAATAGCCTACTTAAATAAAAAAAAACACACAAAGCTGTATAAAACGTTAGACATAGAAAAAGCTTTTGACAGTCTAAATGGCAATACATGAAAGAATGTTACTGGCATTCAATTCCCACAAAAACATTTCTAATATAATAGAAGTCTACTCAATAAACCCAAAGGCCATACTGAAACTACCAACCCAAGACTACAAATAATAAATATAGAAAGGGGGGGTACCAGGCAAGGATGCCCCATCACCATATTATTGTTAGCAAGGAAATAATAGCCCAAGACATACACACCAACAACATCATACAAGAATCAAATCACAGATAAGAATATAAAATCAGTATGTTTGTTGATGACATAGCACTAACCTCACATCTCTATTTATAGCACTTCCAAACCTATTCAATTCATGCAAAAAATATCAGAAACCACTGGCCTCAAATATCAAGACAAAACAGAATCATGGGTATTAAGTCCAAATAACACCCACATACGAAACAATATACCAACAAAACATCCACCCATACAACTAAAATAAAACAGATTAATAAATGGAAACAAATTACAAATATCAGGAGAGGAGATCAATACCTTCAAAATGAATATCCGATACGCTTGTTACTTATTCAGATGTCTACCAATAAAGATCACAAAGCATGGCTACAACCTATACAAAATCAAATTATAAATTCATCTGGCAGAACAAACACAGAATAGCTAAAATATATCTTATACAAGCAAAATCACAAGGAGGTATGGGGGTCCAAAAATATACAAATATATTTAGCTGCTCAATTAACTCAGATAATCACATGGCATAAAACAACAAATAAACAAGATCTGGCTGGAATTGGAATCCGAACTTAGCAAATCCTCTAACACTAGACTCAATGCATGGATACCCCATATCCAACAACAAATTATCCACAATCAGCCCATGTACACAAACCACACTAACATTATGCACCGAACCAAAAACAAATAAACTGGGATCTCCAAAACCTTCACTAATGCCCACTATACACAAGACCCAGCCTTTATAGCACAGCATACCATGAAAAGGATATATATGGTGGATAGACGCAGCATCTACAAACTGATACATTTTCATAACACGCATAGGAATAGACATCAACCAACAAAGAGCAAATTGGCAATATCGCCTAGACCTACTTCAGTATATACAAATATCATACATACAAAACAAAAATAAGTGAAAACCAGAGGAAACAACTGCTCTCACAACTTTTGAGAAATTCTGCCCAAACAAACACTCATCTAAACACTTTATCACTAATCACCTACTTGGCAATATGAAAACAAACAGCAGATAAAACAATTTTCAGGCTGCAGGGAGGGATCTGAAGGAAGGAGATCTCCCCAGAACAATGGAGTGAATCATATGAAAATCTGAATAAAGGAAGTTTAAAGTACATTGAGAGAAAATACCTAAAAGTTATGTACAGAACATACAGAGATGCCACGATTCTTGTACAAGACATTTGAATTGAGAAAGCCAGTCGGATTGACTAGCGAAACGTTTCAAGAAACTACATTTCAAGTCCAGTTGATTAATTGAATAAAACAGATATATCAAAATATTTTACAGACGGGTTGAGCCCTCTCCCATGGTGGGCCCTATGGGGCATAACCATCCCGAATCAACAGACAAAGCAATAAACGAGTACAATATTTATATTAGCAACCAAATACATATCGAGCACAATGGAGAAACACACACTAGAACTAACAAAGATAATTAGCAGAACCAACAATATAATGATAAACGCAAGAATTTTCCATGTTACTCCAAGATACACTACAAATATTTACCGGGTCTGGACACCTTGGAACCACCCGTGAAACTCCATAATCCCACCTTTAACCAGAGGGGAAGAGATTAATAGTCAAAACAAAACTATGTAAAAAAATATATAGTTAAGGTGTTACGTGGTAAATGCAGGGAAAAAAACCCAAGAATAAGAACAAAAACAAAGCAGTGCACGTCGGTTTCATTTATTATTGTAATTATCTTATTTTTATTTAAATATTTATTAATGTACAAGCTATAAAGATTTAGTTTAATTCTGAACTTTAAATGATTTATTAATGTTATACAAAAGTCAACTATTGTGAATGTCAACAAATATGAATAAATATGAGACAAATTTCAAAATCAATAAAAAAATTGTATTGAACACTAAATGTAATATATTACAAAACAATAAATGTAACTTTGAAAAACAAATTGGTCTACATTTCACTAGTTCAATTTAGTTCACAGTATCCAAAATAAATATATCAAATTATTAGGCAGGCCAAACATATAACTTTTCTTCTCAAGTATTAGATAAATAGATCCAGTTACTAAAACATGTTTTGTTTGGCATACTTACGAAATAAGAGAAGAAAGATAGTGACAATCTTAGGCTTCCGGTCCTCAGTCCTCTCTCTCCCGGTCGTGCTTTGTGGCTGTGAGTATAAATCCCAGTATATCAATATTTGCCATATTAAATTTCCCAGTTCCCTCTCTGAAGTTTGAGTACATCCTGATTGTTGATTTCCAGGGAAGAGCGCAAAATAATATAGAATTCTGGGGATGTGGTCATTTGATTGCTGCTATTCTCCTCCAGTGAGAAAGGGTAGGAAGTCCAGCTTAATTTGTCTGGTTAGCTCCAGTATCGTTCTTTTCATAATTCGACTATAGGGGTTTTTGGTGCGGCTTGTTGAATTCAAGGTATTTCAGTGAAACTGTATGCCATTGAAATGAAATTTTCCTGTAGGGAGTCCATAGGGTGGTAGATAGATGTATGGGGTATGCTGCGATTTAGATGGTTACATTAAATCCAGAAAATGGTTCCAAATCTGTTACAATTATAAAGATTCGGAAGAGGAGATAAGGGGGTTAGTGTATGATTAGTTGTCATCTGCAAAAAGTTGATAATTTTGATTGTAGCTACCAATCTTTACAATACATACAATTTTCATGCGTTTTCTATAGATAATGACAGTGTGATTGTGGAAGTAAGCATGGTTTGGCTGGGCCATGTGTATATAATAGGGAACAGGATATATTGATTAAAATCTATAAGATGGTCTCCTCTTTAAGAAAGCGATCAAAGGGAGGTATTAAGAGAGTGACGTGAACCTGACGAAGCGTCCGGAAGGCGCGGAAACGTGCGCGGTGTTCTTTGGCTGGGTGAGAGGGCTAACGGAGGAAGTGGAGCTCGCTACCGGACAACGGAGACCATTGTGTTTCATGATATATCACCATAAAGGTCGGATATGAGAGGCTTATACCATATAACTTCACAGCGAAGAGGAACACAGTACAAGCGGCTAGATATTGCTTATGGAGGGGACGGGTAGTAAGATGTTTGTTTGTGTCAAGTTTTGGACTGCAGTGAAAGCTCATACTGGGAGCTAACTACAGACCTGAACCAGCACCGAGTTTTGGTGTTTGGGACAGGCGAAAGCAGTTGCCCGTATACCTAGTGCTAAACGGTGGCGTATAGATGTATCTGCTGAAAAAGACAACAGGAAATTTCTATTCAGGTAAGTCCCGATACCCTCCGGCTGGATTCCGTTGTATGAGCAATTAAGTCTTTGGTGTTCATAAACGTTAATAGCTTTGGAACTTGTGGTGTGATTGTTTGACCTCTCTGCACTGAGAGCATATAGTAGGAGTGAGGAGCCATACAGATACCATCCATGCTTTGTTTGCCTTTCCCCCAGCCTCCATTGTTTGTCTTGTTGCTTATTAACATTACTATGTTGTATCATACGGGTGGTTCCCTTTGTGGAACTGATTGGTTACTAATACTTATATGAGGAGCACCGTTTCGGAGCAATACAAGGGACATTGTATTTATCCTTTGAACCTTGTCAGACGTTTCTTATAGGAATGGTGGTAGAGTGCCTATAGACAGGGCCCTGTGTTTTTGTCCTCTGGATACTTTACCCGGGTTTCTTTGCTCGGGGGTGAAAGAAGTGCACTATTGAGGCTCTGCTAAGTTTGCCCGGAGGCACCTTTTACTAAAAAGGAATCCACCTATAACAGTATTTATTAGGGGGAGCGCACGTATACCGCAATTGCTTTACCAATCTTATACTGTAATATTCTGGGGATGCTCGATTTGGATGCTAAGGCTCCATCGCTAGAGCAAGAGGAAGTGGTGAAACGGGCACCTTGCCTATTGAGGTGTTTTATTGAAATCTGTTAGAGGGTAGCCCATATACATACTAAAGCTTGTGGGTTGTTTGTACAGGCCTGAGACTCAGTTTATAACCGTGGGGATGTGGGGAAACCAATTTGGTTATTAAATTTTGTAACAATAATCCCCAGTCCCTCTGGGAATGCCTTTTCTATATCTAGCGAAAGAATAACAGAGGTATATGTTTTTTTTTAGTTCACATATAGCATTAGGGTAATGACCTCTCCTGAATTGTCTGTTTCTGTGGCCCCGATAAGACCTTCTGGTCTAATGGATTAGTGATGATAGAAGGTGTTGTTCAATCTATTTGCACAGTATCTTTGCTATTATTTTTGAACATCCGTGTTATTAAAGAAATGGTTAGTCATACTGAGGGTATTATGGTGTTACCCTTCCAAAGTTTTGTTACACAGTTGCGAATCTTTGGGGTCAAAATTGTGTGGAATATTTTGTAATATAGAGCCGTTAGCCATCGGGGCTGGTGATTTTCCGGATTTAAGGTTTTGATAATTCTACTTTGTAATTCTTCCTCTGTTATTTCATTTGGCGGAAGTTAGCTTTTATCTGTTACAAGTGGTAGGTGGATATCCATTTAAAAATGGTTCTAGGGCTTGGAAGTGGTGGAATCATCTATGGTGTTGTTCCTTGTATAGGTTCGGTAATTTGCGCAAATGTTATTGGTGAGTGTTGGGGTCGTATTGGAGGTGGCCCCTTTGAGCTACCCTTAGTGTAGTAGGAATCTGTTTTGTGTCATTCTGTATGTTAACTTGGTGGCCAGCATTGTATTCCCGGTTGTATTGCTTCTGGAGTAGAATTTTTGGGGTTGTCAGGGCAGTTGAATCTTTTGTTCCTTGCTTTTTGTTCCCTGACGCAATTTGGATTAAATGGCCTCTCATTACCGTCGTTTAATGTGCTGCCGCAAATTGTGCCATCTTCAGATCTTATGTTGTGTTGTCTAGGAATAGTTATTGAGTTTACTGTACCGTGAGTCTAGATGTTCTGCTTGTTTGAACAGGATGTAGTTCATTCCTCCATAGAGGGGGAGTTTAACGGTTGCATTATTTTGTATAGTGGAGAGATATGTTGTGCGTGAGCTGACACGTAAATTTCTGTGATTTTTGTATGTGAGATCAATTGTGGGGAGACAAAAAGTAAGTTCTAATATCTCAAATATCATTATGGACTAGTGAATAAAAATGTGTACTACTCTTTTAGAAGGATTGGCTATCCTCCAAGTATCCAACAGGTTACAAACGTTTGAGTATTTTGGCGAGGGAGGGGACGAGCAAGATACAAGATGTGGCGGATATGATTATCCATTTTGGCTATCTAGTTATTTCCCGGCACTGAAGTATTTAACCATCGTACCAATGCAGCGCGCTTTCAACTGAACACTGCTCTGTCCCGACCGCGCGCCCTATCTTAGGCGCATGCGTGCCACTCAACAAGATTAGGGCGCGAGATCGGGGAGAGAACAGCTGTTCAGGAAAAGAAGGGTTGCAAGTGGGCCGGTTTAAGGTAAGTTCCAGGTCCCCAGAGCGTCCCCCCCCCCCCCCTATTATTCACAGGGAGGTGAAATAAGCTATTTACACCTCCCTGGATAATAGAAATCTATATGGCAAATATTATTTTTATGGATTTAGTGTTCCTTTAAGAAGTTGTTTTAAAGTGGGGAGGAAAATAGGTGGGAGCAGACTGATATAACAGGCCTTGAATGAATTTGATGGATTTGTTGTGTTGAGAATGTGGGGGAGACAGATAAGGAATCACAGAGGTAAAAGAGCTGAACTAATTAAATTCGCCCTAAATCACGATGGTTTTCCAACGATAACTCAGTAAATAATATAGCAACATTTGTTAAAATGTGACAAGTGAATAGAGCTCTTGAAGGGTAGTACGAGCAGTAATGAGGGATATCTATACGTAGAGCGAAGATGAGATCGCTATCTAATTTACAGATGATGCATAGTGGGTGCATGGGGAGAGAACAATATAAAAAGGAGGCCTGTACGCCAATGAAGATGTGGATCAATAGAAGTCTTAAGAGAGAGTACCATGAAAAAAACTAGGAGAGGTTAAAAAAATTGTAATGGAAGGTTTTGATAAGGGGACTAAATGTAAGAAGAGAGCGAACTGTGGTGCAGCATTCGGTAACTCCGATGTTTATGAGGGAGCATATCCAGATCACATACTAACAGGTTATTTTAAAATGTTGCAATTCTTTTATAGGACTCACATCTATTGACGGGCTCCCACTATCGCCAGGGGAGCGTCCGCGATGGGCTGCGGCATGCCCGCCAACCTAGCATGCCTCCACGGGGGATGTGGGAGCAGAAGCTGTGAGGGTGATAAGTGAAGCTGGGAGTAGGTGAGTCAATGAGTCAATATATATGGATTTGTTGTAGATGTGTCCCGTCAATGCACCAGAGAGTTCATTGTATGGCCCATTAATATATTTGTATAAGGTTATCATGTCCCCACGCAAACGTCACTTCTCAAATGTAAACAGCCCTAACTTGTCTAATCTGCCTGCATATTCAAGCCTCCATTCCCCTTTTTAATTTAGTTGCCCTTCTCTGAACTGCTTGCATTTCCAAGATGTCCCTTTTGTATATGGGATTCCAAAACTGCACTGCATATTCCAAATGAGGCCTTACCAGTCCCTTGTAAAGAGGGAGAATAATATCTTTCTCTCTTGAATCTATTCCCCTCTTTATACAAGACAATATCTTGCTAGCTCTAGCCGTTGCTACCTGGCATTGTTTGCTACAGGTAAGTCTGTAATCTACCAGAACCCCCAAATCTTTTTCCATTACAGATGCACTTAACACAGAGTTATTTATGGTGTAGGTGGCACAGGGATTATTAAATCCCAAATGCATCACCTTACATTTATCAACATTGAATCTCATCTGCCATTCTGCTGCCCATTTTGATAATCTATCTAGGTCTGCTTGCAACACTTGCACATCATTTGAAGTTTCCAAAGCTCTGCATAGTTTAGTGTCATCAGCAAACACAGAGATCCTGCCCTCAATGCCCCCTTCTATGTCATTTATAAACAGATTAAACAGAAGCGGCCCCAGTACAGAATCCTGAGGCACGCCGCTTATAACTTTAGCCCATATAGATGTAGCTCCATATACCACCACTCTCTGCTTGCGATCCAATTACCAATTCTCTATCTATGCACAAGTGTTTTCTTCAAGGCCAACAGTCCTCAGTTTATACATTAGTCGCCTATGTGGGCACAGTATCAAAAGCTTTCGCAAAATCCAAGTATACCACATCCACTGCTGTGCCTGAATCCAAATTCTTACTCACTTCTTCATAAAAACCAATTTAATTTGTCTGGCATGATCTATTTCTTATAAATCCATGCTGACTACTACTAATAAGATGAGCTCTAGAGACAAAGACAAGGATATGATCCCGTAACAAAGTTTCCATCACCTTCCCTACCACTGATGTTAGGCTTACAGGTCTATAGTTACCAGGCTGTGAATGACTAGCTTTTTTAAATATTGGTATTACATTGGCTTTTTTCCAATCCAGCTGCACATCCCCAGACCAAAGTGAATCTGAAAAGATAAGAAACAGTGGTCTAGATAGAACTGAACTAAGCTCTTTTAAAATCCAAGGGTGTATGCCATCCAGCCCTGAGGCTTTATTGATATTAACTTTGTCTAATTGTTTCCGTACCATATCCTCCTTCAGCCAATGTAAATACTCCTCATTTCTCACCTGTGTATTATTACAATCCCTGCTGTAAGGACTTTCAACAGTGAAAACCGATGTAAAAAAACAGTTTAGCAGATTAGCCTTTTTGGCATCCTCTACAACCATCTTAGCCCCGTTATTTAATGGTCTCATATTTTCAGTCCTCATCTTTTTACCATTTATATACTTAAAAAATATTTTGTTTTGTTCGGCAATCCGTATTTCATTTTCTATTTTAGCTAATTTAATTGCTTTCTTGCACTCTTTATTACAGCTTTTATACTCCCTGTAAGACTGTTCTGTTCCCTCTGATTTCAAAATTTTAAAAGCCTTTTCTTTTTTTCCATTTCCCTTTTAGTTTATAGTTTATAGTATTTGAGGTTGAATAAAGACATACGTCCATCTAGTCCAACCCATCTAGCAATATCCTCATTTCCTGCCTAACTGTTGATCCAGAGGAAGGCAAAAACAACCCACCAAATTTAGAAGGGGAAAAATTCCTTCCTGACTCCAAGTGGCAATCGGAAATTCCCTGGATCAAATCTAATTTACTATTAATACCAGAACTTGCAACATTCTTGTTTGCAGAAACTCATCCAGCTTTTTTTTTAATCTGACCAACGAACCTGCCATAACAACGTCCACTGGAAGACAGTTCCATAGCTTTACCGTTCTCACAGTGAAAAACCTTCCCGAACTTGAAGCCTAAACTTCTCTCTTAAGTTTTTAGGGATGCCTTGTGTCCTCTGACATGTTTATTGGTGAACAATGCCCCAGATAGTTATGTATGGCCCGTTAATGTATTTATACAGAGTAATCATATCCCCACGCAAGCGCCCTTCCAGTCTCTTTTCATATTCAAGTCCCCCAATCCCCTATTAATTTATTGCCCTTCTCTGAACCCTCCATTTCAAAGATGTCTTTTTGTACACAGGATTCCAAAATTGCACTGCATATTCCAAAGAGGCCTTATCAATGCTTTGTAAGAGGGGAGAATAACATTTTCTCCCTTGAATCCATACCTCTCTTTATACAAGACAATACCATGCTGGCTCTGGCTGTTGCCACCTGGCAATGCTTGCTACCTTTAGTTTGTTATCCACCAAAACTCTAAGATCCCTCCAACAGGGATTCACTAACACAGAGCCATTTGTAGTATAAGTAGCACAAGGATTTTTAAGTCCAAAATGCATCACCTTACATTTATCAACATTGAATCTCATCTGCCATTAGCAGCCCAATGTGACAATCTATCTAGATCCCTCTGCAACGATTGCACATCCTCTGAAGTTTTAATGGTCAACAAAGTTTGTGTCATCAGCAAACACAGAAACCTTGCTGACAATACCCACTTCCAAATTATTAATAAATAGATTAAATAGAAGCCGCCCAACACAGAACCCTGTGGCACCCCCACTAGCACTTTAGTCCATAATGAAGCCCCATTTAAAACACTCTCTGCATCCTATTCATTAACCAATTTCTATCCATGTACAAATGTGACTCCCCAGATCAACAGACCTCAGGTTATACATTAGTCGCCTATGGGGACTGTATCAAAAGCCTTTGCAAAATCAAAGTAAACTACATCTACTGCTATGCCAGAGTCTAAATTTCTACTTACTTCCTCATAAAAGCCAAGCAAGTTAGTTTTACCTGAGCATTAAGCCATGCGGGAGAGGACCTACTTTTTTTTACAATGTTCCCAAAGGTACAAATTAAGAAATGTAATAGTTTAATATCACTTTAAAAGTGGTCAATCTGCTCAGTATCTTACCTAGAAACATTACCCCAGTCTATGAGCAGGAGTGATTCCTTTAACAGCACAAAATTAGCTTAAAAAGTTTTGAACCCAGAGCACTTTATTTTTTTGAAACCTATATTAAATGACACTATATCATGATCATTATTCCCTAAGCTTCCCATTACCTTCATCTCCAAAATGAGCTCAGGGTTTAGCTATCACTACATCCAACAACACATTCTGTCTAGCAGGAAACTTACCATCTGTGAAAGAAAATGCTCATATAGGAAGGAAATTTAAGAACTTTCAGGGAGATTCAAGAAAAGTTTTTATCATTTAAAAAGGTGCTAATTTTCCCCAACCAATCAGATCTTATTTAACATTTGAAAGCTAACATCTGATTGGTTGGGGCAAATTAGCACCATTAATGATAAGAACTTTTATTGAACTCCCTGATTATACCTTTTGAGGTGCTGGCAGTTCCCTTACTCCAATCTATGTCAGGGTAGTTAAAATCCCCCATAACCAAAACATGCCCCATACAACAGCCTTTGCCAAATGCATATGGAGATTCATTTTCACCTCCTCCCCGGCATTTGGTGGCTGATAACATACCCCAACAATTAATTTACCACCTTCTTGCTTCCTTGCTTTTTTTTCTGTTAGCAGCGCAAAGCGATGCAATAAATTTTGCGCTGGTTTTTGCGCTAGTTTTTTGAGCGACAATTAACGCCTCTCAATGGTGTCTTTAAAATACGTACAAAAGGTAAAACTTACCGCAGCGTTTTCGCTCAGATATATTAAGGTCACAAAGTGATTAAAACATTGCGGGAACGAGTGACGTAGGTTGCGATAGCGAAATAATGCATCTCCCCCTTAAAGCTCCTCTGGAATGTGACCACTCCGCCAGATATTGCTGTCATGGGTACACCACCAAAAATCACAGTCACGCTCATACCCCAACCATCAAGGCCACCCCCCAAAGATAGCTGCCATGCCCCCAAACACCGCAACTGTGCCCCTAAATGTTGTGAGTATGCTACCAGATATTGTGGTCACAATAAACTCTGACATCATTGTGCTAGTGGGGATGTTCTCAGCTGTGTGTTGCAGGGTTCTGATGACATCCAGTTGTGATCTAAAGGGCAGTGAGAGTCAAACATCAAATACTGATCTGTGTGTGAAAACCAACACACTCAGATCAGTATTTGAATGCTCTGATTTGTATGTGGGGAAACCAACAGTAAATGCATCAACGTATGGCCAGCCACAGAAGAACCAATTCTCGGTCAGGACTCAGCCGTGTACTGCATCTTAAGGATAAAGGACATACCTTTGAAGATTGTAATGTTAACATATTGGCAAGGAACGTGACTGGTTCAAGAGAGGTGTTAAGGAGGCCATTTATGTGAAAATAAAGAAACCAAGCCTAAATAGAGGTGGGGGGGTTCGACATCAACTCTCTGCCATGACAATGCTGTTTTGACACCTTGCCCTGGGCGTTCCTATAACACCTCTTAGCCACTATGCAATCCCGCCCTTAACACCTGGCTGTGATATGCTAATGGGATTTTTCAAGTACATAATTGCCACAGATTCTTGTACAAGTCATTCTGAATTGGAAAGCCAGTTGGATGACTAGCGAAATGTATTCAAGAACTAAACTTCAAGTCCAGTTGATCTAATTGAATACAACAGATATACCATGACCTGGATAAATGAGAACCTTCATAAGCATATCTTATTAATATTGTTCTGTTAATAGATACTGTTTAAGTTCAAGAACCACTGGCACCCATTATTGCATTCTACCCTAGAGTAGTAGTTTAGCAACACCCCTCTCCAAATATGCGAGGGACCACCCTGATATAAGAGTCTTGTGCATAGAATTTTGGTAAGGCTGACAGTTTCTGGAGCAATTTAAGTACTCTTACTATCACCTTACACATGTATTCATCTAAAGATCTATTGGGCCAGTGTTGGCTTGTGTGCACCAGAAGGATAGTGAGGATAGTGGCACTCATCTAGCACAGTATGTGCCTTTTGTGATTCTTGTATGGTGATGAATGTCCCAACGTCCTGACAATTTTAGGAGTGAATCCAATACAAAGTACACACGCTTGGGTCCTTAACCCATTTATTCAGTGAATCCAGTGATCATGTTAGGGTAACACAGCCACCCTTATCAGATGAGTCAGATGTGTGTTCCAGCCCTTATTTTGAATTACATTTGTTATCATCTGCCCACACCAAATTTGTTAAAACTTAATTTTGCAATTTTGATGTACCAGTATACTAATGAGAGCTAGATATTTTCTATAAAAAGGAACAAAGACTTCTGGGAATTTACCATGGAAGCTCTTAGGAAGCTCAAAAATGCTTATGTACTCTTGCATATTGAGACTTATGTCACATAATGGTGGCAATATATTGCTCCTGTAATTCTTTGCATCGCAAAAGTGTCCTTTTTGCATCTACCCCAATATGTAATAAAAACTTAAAATCCCTCTAACTGTAAATCCCTATTATAATTCTTTAATTAGTCCCAAAGAAAATCATGCTTTGCTATGTTTTTTGGACAAGAACCAAGGTAGTTCTCTTATATTTGGTAGGATTTCCGGAATTTTGTCATTCGTGTTTTAAAGGAATAGTACACTAAATGCATTGATCGAAGCATGGGAGGTAAAGGAATTATGTCTTACCTTCCCTTCTTCAATAAATTGTACAGGAGCCTGGAAAAAAGGTGAGTGTATTAACCTTACTCGTGATCCACCTTGGTAACAGGTTCAGACCTCTTCCAGTTTAAATATAGCGTGCAGGTATTCCACCCCTTCCGGATTGTCAGGGAGTCTCCCTCATTCTGGGGTGGTTTTAAGCTCGGTACACTCTGTACCAATCTTTGAAAAATGGCAGGGTGATATGTCTGATATATATATATATATTATATATTAATCTGCTGTTGTTGTGGGCGCACTCTAGGATTTTGTTAGATCAAAATTTTTATTGTAGTATGATCAACATGTTTCAGCCCTCGCAGGGGCCGTTCAGGAATAAAAAAATCACATCACTTTGTGTCTATTATACTCTATCCCAAACCCGCCCCCTTCACCCTGGTGAAAGACCCACAACTCCTTGTTAACCCCACAGTGCTTTCATAAACATTCCATATGTTCCCCAAAGTATGGATGCTACCCACCTCATTATCAGAATCCTCAGAGTCCTAGAGCCGTAGAGAAGCGAATTATATGGAGTGCGTTCCATCATGGAAGCATAACTCCATGGCAGTGCGTAATGACGCAACTGCAATCACTACCTTCCGGAGGACGGCGACACTAATTCTCCTCCCCTTCGGGGGAGTGTCCTAAAGTGGATTCTATAGTAACCGGCTGAGCTTCTAAACAGCCATAAACAGTGCCGTATTAAGACGGCTATCTCTCCTCCCTTTCGTGGGAGGGTCCGAGATCGTGACAGCCGATAATGTTGCTAAGCAGCCATCAACACTGTCATATTAAAGCAATAATGCCAAACGCGAATTAAGATTCAACAATATGTCACAAGGTTAAGTCCAGGGGAGTATACACTCTAATGTCCTATTAGGTTTAAGGCTCTACAGGTAGACACTGAATGAGGTAGGTGTGTTATCCATAAATAGTCTAAAAACATAAATAAAAGACAAATCATAATCATATAGCTTTCGACCTATCAATAAATGGGATAAATACATGAAACAAAAAATCATTTGCCCAAATGACTATACCATAAAGTGTGTCCACAGCAAATCCCTGAAATGTTTTAAAGCTATATACAAGTTTCATCTTTACATGACAATCAGCATATATCCACATGGATCAATCCAGTAGTGTACATCATTACGGTGCATTAGCAGATGTGTGTTTAGTGTCCCCACTATTTTCTCATAGATTACAGAAAGGGACATATTGAATATGTCTACATTCCCATCAGTTATAAAAATGGTTGGAGGGTAAACTGTTCGTTAAGACCCTTCAGACTTAGTGTGTCTACTTATAGATCCACCTTGCCTCCAACTTCAGAGCGAGTTCAGTATGGATATTTACTCCCTCTCTCGTGTATCCAATTGATCGATAATCATACATTTCAAAGAGGAGAGTGGAATCAAGTTCTCTAAAGTGTCGAGCTACAGTGAGCTCACCAACCTTGGTGGTGAGGATCTTGGCACTACTGATTATACTCCGTATAGAGGATCTATGGTTGGCCATACGTTCCCTAAAGATTGTGGACGTCATGCCTACATAATATAGGCACACGGACAGACAATATATATATGATATTTTTGCTGGTACATGTGACCCCTTTTCGAATTTTATATCTTTTCCCTGATGTGTGGTGGGGAAATGTATTGCCCGTTAGCATACTGTTCATGTAGTACAGTTTAAGCATTTGAAAAATCCAGGTTTCATCGGGTTCAGAAACACGTTGGTAGGTTTGGCCCTGTCAATTCTAATGTCTGTTCTAACCAGTAGGGAATGGAGGCTCCTCCCTTTCCTATATACATGTCTGATATTTTTATCAGAAAAGGGCAGGGATCTATCCCGTCTGATCAATTGCCAATATTCATTCACCTATCCCTAAGTTGTACATGTGGGGATTGTACTGGGTGTAGAAATAATAGTGTTTTGGGATATTTCTTTTTTATATTGGGTCTCCCCTGCGATATTGTATCAGTAGCTTTTTTGATAGCTATGTCTAATCCTGTTGATTGTACCCCTAGTTAAGAATCTTTGTTCATTTCTTGTATCTGGTTTTTGCAGCAGATCTATCACTGTTGTTTCTGAGAACTCTAAGAAATTGTCCATAGGGGATAGTCTCTTGGTCCCTTCGGGGTGACAAGAGTTTCTATGAAGGATCGTGTTCCTATCTGTCTCTTTTCTGTATAGGGTAGTGCCACTTTATGGCCCTCTCGAAAAATCCTTAAGTCTAAGAAATCTACTGTATCCTTGTTGATTGTGGCCGTTAATTTTATGGGGGGTCCCAATTCTTGATTTCTTTACAAAGTTGTGCGCACTCTTTTCATCTCCTTTCCAAATAAATAGCATGTCGTCAATGTAACGTTGTATAGAACTAGATGTGAGTTATATTTGGCACAATATATTGTAATTCAAAATGTTCCATAAAAAGATTGGCAAACGATGGGGCCACATTGGATCCCATCGCTGTGCCTGTTCGTTGTCGAAAATATTGGATATCAGCCCTAAAGTAGTTATGGGACAGGATGTATTCCAGCAGGTCAATTAGAAATTCTATGGGTGGGGTTTCTGTACGACCTGATTAATGCCTCTTTACATATCCGTACTCCTTCCTCATGAGGAATGACTGTGTATAGGCTAGACACAATCACATGTCATAAAAATTATGTTTTTGTCGATATTTAAATCAAAAAGTTGGGTCAGAAGATGGCCACTATCTCTCACATAGGATGCCATGTTTCTGAACTGGTTGGAGAAAAGAGTCCACAAATTGGGTACCGTTTGAAAAAAGTGACCCAATAGCTGACATGATGGGTTGCCTGGAGGTTGTGTTAAAGATTTATGAATTTTTGGTACAAGGTAAAGAATTGGGCATCTTGGTGCTTCTACTTTTAGAAATTCGAATTCATTTAGACTCATCCATCCCATTTGAAGACCCAGATCTAATTTTTGGTCCAATGCTTTTTTATATAGTGGTGTGGGGTCGGACTTAGCAATTCATAAGTGTTGGTATCCATCAATGATTATCCAACTCCCTGATGAAATCTGTCCTATTTAAAAGGATGATTGCTCCCCCTTTATCTGCTGGTCGCACCATAAGAGTATGGTCTTGTTGAAGGGTATGGATCGCCTGTTTTCTTCTTGGAAATATTGTCAAATACATCATTAGAAGATTTTTCTAATTCTTTTATAGTTGTAGACATTATATTGGAAAAGGTTTTTTAGGATGGGGCGTAGTTGGGGAGATCTTTTTTGTTGTTTTTGCCCAAAATTGTATATGAGGTTGTCTCGGTGGTGTTTGAAATAATCCATGTTATTCAATGTTCGTTGAAACCTGATACATCCACTTCCACATCAAAAGGATCGAAGGTCAGGGTTGGAACAAATGATATCCCTTATTGAGGAGTTTCATTTCTCCTTCAGTCAAATGTGTTGGCTAAGATTATAAATCACCATCTCCGATTCCCTCTGGGAATCGGATGTCACTCTCGGTCTTAGCAAACAAACCTTGTTTATTGTGCGATCACATCTAGCGTTTCAACCCACTGTGCGGGCCGTCATCAGGATGCAAACAATCCACAGTGCATACCCCATTTATAACCACCCACATTCAGTACTCCCGCCCACCATGTCTCAATCCCAGCGTGCACATAAATCCAATAATATAAAAGTATTTATAAAAAACTTTTAAAAACATCACTAATTTTTTTTTAAAAAAAGGACACAATAAATATACATTTAGAGAGAAAGCTACGATGCACAGGCGAATAATATATCTAAATAGCAATAAGTTACAATGAATCATAAAAAGTTACAATGAATCATAAAAAGCAGTGTAGTGAGAATTGCTATTTAATCCACTAGGGGATAGTGTCTGCAGTCTATGGGGTAATGCACTGTGGATTGTTGCATCCTGATGACGGCCCGCACAGTGGGGTTGAAACTCGTAGATGTGACGCACAATAAACAAGGTTGTTTGCTAAGACCCGAGAGTGACATCTTTTTTTTTTCATGTATGCTGTTTTTCGATGGGCACCCGGGCTGATTGTTAAAGTAAATGTGTGCTTACCGTTCCTGCATTGGGGCAATAATAAAGTTAGTCTGAAGGTCCTGAAAAAAACCCAAGCAATCCTATTATATTAAATGAACAAACCACACTTATATCGTCCCTTACCTATACTACACAGCCAGCTAGAATACAGAGGGTCTATGTGGAATAAACCTGCAGGTCTGAGAACAGACCCAGGCAATCTAAACAGCACCTATGGGCAATCAAAAGCAGCACATACATATATCTGATTTTACTTTCTCCGACCGATCGTCCCGGACATTAGAACGATGCCTGTCTGTGGCATAGAAGAATGGGAAGGCAGTTCCAGCAGGATCAATCTAATATCGCAGGAGCGTTGGTTGGGTAAGTAAAATCGGATATGTATGTATGGCACCTTAAATCCTATACAGTATCCTGATTACATGCAAGGTCACACTTATTAGAATTACCACAGGAAGTTCCAGATTTACAGTCACTATGGGGTTTAGAACTTGGTAGCATAAAATAGGTACTGATTGAATAACATGTCAGGGAGAGGTGTGGATAGAGGAGCTAAAAGCTCCACACAGAGTATAAGATGAAATAAAGCCTTCTTATAACAGAAGGTACCTCATAAAATCATGTTATTATAAGAGCATTGCCTAATAATGTAACATATAAACACATATTTCTCACTTAAAGAAATGGGTGGGGACATGCAAAGAATCTTATTTATAGCCTGTGGCAAAGGCATGTGCTTAGATAAATACAGCCTAATGGTATAGAGCAGGCGTGTTTAACTTGTGACCTTTCACATGTTTGAAAAACACAATTCCCAGCATTCTCTGTTGCAGTAAGGTTTTTCTTAATATCCTGTAGCAAAGGTATCTGTCTAGATCTATACAGTCTAAGCTTGTATTTCACATGTTTGAAAACTACAAACCTAGCATTCTCTGTTTTGCAGTTAGTTCTTCTAAAAGCCCACGATCATGCTTTAGCGCTTCCTACCCAAGGGTTTGAACATGCAAGTGATTTATCTGCCTCCCTTACTCCATAGCTATTAGACTATTGGATTAGGGAAGCATTATATAAGTTATCAGTTGGCGCGACATTAATGCCTATTTTGCGGCCGGCAGCGCGAGTACGGAAGAGGCACTCGTACGGCCGTTGCAAAGTAATTTACCAGAGGTTGCGTGCCTCTTCAGCGTAAGTATTTAACACAAGCTAATAGCTGCCATTAAATACTTATGTGCGGGTGAGATTCACCAAAATGCACAGCCTCGGTAAATCCGTACGGAAGATTTGCCCAGAGAGAGATCATAAACTTTACCATATTTGCACTCACTTCCAAATACCACCTACCTGTGAGTTTAATCCATGAATCTATAAGGTTTGTACACACGTGCAATCGCGGGTGCCAAAGCACAACGTGTACGAACGTCCTTTCGGACGATAATCGTGCCATGTATCGACAGCAGAACGGCAATTTTAGCGATAAAGTGACCATACAGGCATATTATCAGCCGTTCGTACACATCGTGCGGCAAGGTTAGCACCGCCAAGCACGTGTGTACGAACCTTAAGGTGGTGGTAAACACCAGTAACCAACCGATAGTGCCATGGATCAGTCGGCTGGAAAAAATCTGATGGTGTGGGTGGCCAGCTGTGACCGAGTTTGGTTGCCCGTATCAGAAAACAGGTCATTTAGTAATCACGGCCAATCAGCAGTTCCCTATTGGACCACATTATCAGTCTGTCACATGCACTGCAGGCTGCAGCCACTGTTGCTGTTACCAACAGTCATCTATCTGGCAGAGCTCTCACACAAAGCAGATGCTTAGTTGGGACATATGAATTATTAAATCCAGACTTAATGTATTAACTGCAGATCTGAAAACAAATCCAGGCAATTTGCCACAAGTGCAATTCAATCTGAACAGCACCATTTTATTTTTTATTGAAAGCTTGGTCGTGCTTCGTGCCTCACACACAAGTGAACACACAAGTGGCGAGTGGTAGTCAGGACCATCTTCCCCCCCCTTGTCCAGCCGCAACTGGACCCACCACAGAGGGGATCTTAGGTCTTCCCGGCACCATAAGGCTATGGGAGGACCACCAATACTGCCCCCCCCTTTTGATTTGATCAATTGGGAAAGCTGAAAATCCTAAAAAGGGCCCAGTCTGTCCCGCTACAAAACGTGAACAGCACCATGGTATTCTGAGACCCTATACAGGATCCAGAGAAGAATACATGCTAGGTTCATACTTATTGGTTTTTACCACGCAAGTTCAAAAATTACAGTCACTATGGGGTTAGGATTGGAAACACAGCATAGTGATTAGCTTGAAAAGTTTAGGAGAGGTTTGGATAAAGGAGCTAAAGTAGAGCCATATAACAGAAGGTACCCAACCGCGCTCACAGTTATTATATATTAATAGTGAAATAAAAGTGGAAACTGTCCATTTCTCTAAGAATGCGGGTAGTTTCAGAGACATGACAAGTTATTTAATCATTTACAGACACCACTTCCTCCGTCTAGCACACAGAAACTGGGTTGTCTCATTACTTTCTATGGAGAGGGGGGTGGTAGAAATGTGAAGTCTGAAGAACTTTCTAATGTAAGACTGTCACAGTTATACAAACAGCACATGACTGGGTATAATACAGGAACTCCTTACACTTGTCTTTTCATGTACAGTGCCCTAAGGAGATTTTTGGTTGGCGCACTGTCGGTAATACCATTTATCTCCCTGTTTCTTCTATGTATGTTTCTGTATTAAGCATGGAGGCTGCTACTGATAGTATTGATTTAAATCCTCCTGTCTTGTACCTGCAGATAAATTCCCCAATAGACTCATAGCTATACTCCAGGCCCATTGCCAAACACATTTTTAAATCTGATCCATTTGATGGGGAACTAGGGAGGGACTGATTGGATTAGACCGAAACTTTGATTTATTTGGCCACAGTACACTTATTCCTCTAATCGTCTGGCATATAAAGCGTGCTTTTCGCCCTTCCGGAAGTAACGGAAAGCCTTTTACTTATGTCGCGTCAAAGCCCCCTTCCCCGTCCGCATGGGTATCCTTTCCCCTCTCTATCCCCCCGACCCCTTCCTTCTCCCCCCCCCCCCCCCCCCCTTCCTTTCCCTCCAGCGGCCCCTTATCACCCAAGTGATTGTACACCCTTCTAACCTGCACCGACAATTAAATCCAAAGCGTTACCAGTTATTAAACATTGTTCTTGAAATGCACACTTTTTTCCACTAAGATTGTATATAAAGCGATTTATATCGAAAGGCATACGAAATCCATTTATTTAGGTCAAACTGGAATTGAGAAATGTTTTGTGTATAGGGTTAGTAGTATTAGCGCGACCCAATCTGCTATTACAACCTAAATGATGCTTCGTGCTTTCGGTATTATGTTACTATATCAAACGGTACACCATCAACCACTTGCTTGGTAGGTTCGCATACCTATATAAGTAGTATTAAACCTTATTGTCATGTTTAGTTTCAACATAACACCCAGTGCGTGTAGCAGGATTTGCCGGGTCGCTATTTTATGACTGCAGGATATCCTATTTGGTCTTGGAAAGTTTGGGTGACTGTTCTGAGTAACAGTTTAAAATTACTGTGTAAAGATTCTACTATCGCCACTATATCAAAAAGGAAAACATACACCATCAATTTCCAGTTTGGCACCAGTGCACAATTTTGTCTAATAAAATTATACAATTATGGGCGAAGAATACCATGGCCAGTTTTGGCAGACGTGGGTTCTATGTCGGTTAGGCGGTGGGTTAAAAGCTCCAAATTACATAGGGACACGTGCTTCGTACCTCCCTTTGGGTGGGTTTAAGCACACATAAATCGTGATCGCAATAGTAACAAAATATGTTGTAATGAGCGCCTAACAGTATAAAGCAATAGAAAATGCTAAATAATTGAGGCAAAAATTTATATAAATAAATCAAGTTCGCATAGTCCCACTCCTGTTTGTAATGGTATCATCAAAATGGAGGTTTACGCCCCCCACAGGAAATGTTTATCGGGAGGGGAGAATGGAAGCTTACTAAGGACAAATATTTATCCTGCCACTTGGTTTTGATGCATAATTTTTTTATTAAATGTTCATATATTGGGGGGCGCTCCTGCGAGCTAAAGATGACGAAAGCAAAGGTTAAGATGCTCATTCCACCCCTTCCGGATTGTCAGGGAGTCTCCCTCATTCTGGGGTGGTTTTAAGCTCGGTCCAATCTGTACCAATCTTTGAAAAATGGCAGGGTGAGATGTCTGATATATATATATATATATATATATTATATGCTGTTGTTGTGGGCGCACTCTCAGGATTTTGTTAGATCAAAATTTCTTTATTGTAGTATGATCAACATGTTTCAGCCCTCGCAGGGGCCGTCATCAGGAATAAAAAAATCACATCACTTGTGTCTATTTATACTCTATCCAAACCCGCCCCTTCACCCTGGTGAAAGACCCAAACTCCCCTTGTTAACCCACAGTGCTTTCATAAAACATTCCATATGTTCCCCAAAGTATGGATGCTCACCCACCTCATTATCAGAATCCTCAGAGGCCTCAGAGCGTCAGAGAAGCCGAATTTATGGAGTGGTTCCATCATGGACAGCATAACTCCATGGCAGTGCGTAATGACGCAACTGCAATCACTACCTTCCGGACAGGACGGGACACTTAATTCTCCTCCCCTTCGGGGGAGTGTCCTAAAGTGGATTCTATAGTAACCGGCTGAGCTTCTAAACAGCCATAAACAGTGCCGTATTAAGACGGCTATCTCCTCCCTTTCGTGGGAGGGTCCGAGATCGTGACAGCCGATAATGTTGTAAGCAGCCATCAACACTGTCATATTAAAGCAATAATGCCAAACGCGAATTAAAGATGTCAACAATATGTCACACGGTTAGAGTCCAGGGGAGTATACACTCTAATGGCTCCTATTAGGTTTATAGGCTCTACAGGTAGACACTGAATGAGGTAGGTGTGTTATCCATAAATAGTCTTAACATAAAATAAAAGACAAGAATCATAATATATAGCTTTCGACCTATCAATAAATGGGATAAATACATGAAAACAAAAATCATTTGCCCAAATGACTATAACACATAAAGTGTGTCCACAGCAAATCCCTGAAATTGTTTAAAGCATATACAAGTTTCATTTTACATGACAATCAGCATATATCCACATGGATCAATCCAGTATGTTACATCTATTACGGTGCATTAGCAGATGTGTGTTAGTGGTCCCCACTATTTTCTCAAGATTACAAGAAAGGGACATATTTGAATATGTCCTACATTCCCATCAGTTATAAAAATGGTTGGAGGGTAAACTGTTCGTTAAGACCCTTCAGACTTAGTGTGTCTAACTTATAGATCCACCTTGCCTCACTTCAGGAGTTCAGTATGGATATTTACTCCCTCTCTCGTGTATCCAATTGATCGATAATCATACATTTCAAGAGGGAGAGTGGATGATCAAGTTCTCTAAAGTGTCGAGCTACAGTGAGCTCACCAACTGGTGGTGAGGATCTTGGCCTACTGATTATACTCCGTATAGAGGATCTA
The DNA here is from genome assembly GCA_019447015.1 of Hymenochirus boettgeri. Classification (NCBI taxonomy): domain Eukaryota; kingdom Metazoa; phylum Chordata; class Amphibia; order Anura; family Pipidae; genus Hymenochirus; species Hymenochirus boettgeri. The sequence continues at coordinate 187,016,875 of CM033471.1, forward strand.
TGGTTGGCCATACGTTCCCTAAAGATTGTGGACGTCATGCCTACATAATATAGGCCACACGGACAGACAATATAAATATGATATTTTTGTGGTACATGTGACCCCTTTTCGAATTTTATATCTTTTCCCTGATAGTGGGTGGGGAAAATGTATTGCCGTTAGCATACTGTACATGTAGTACAGTTTAAGCATTTGAAACATCCAGGTTTCATCGGGTTCAAACACGTGGTAGGTTTGACCCTGTCACATCTAATGTCTGTTCTAACCAGTAGGGAATGGAGGCTCCTCCCTTTCTTATATACATGTCTGATATTTTTATCAGAGAAGGGCAGGGATCTATCCTGTCTGATCAATTGCCAATATTCATTCACCTTATCCCTAAGTTTAGTACTGTGGGGATTGTACTGGGTGTAGAAATTAATAGTGTTTTGGGATATTTCTTTTTTATTATTGGGTCTCCCCTGCGATATTGTATCAGTAGCTTTTTTGATGGCTATGTCTAATTCCTGTTGGTTGTATCCCCTAGTTAAGAATCTTTGTTTCATTTCTTGTATCTGGTTGTTTGCAGCAGATATGTCACTGTTGTTTCTGAGAACTCTAAGAAATTGTCCATAGGGGATAGCTCTCTTAGTCCCTTCGGGGTGACAGGAGTGTCTATGAAGGATCGTGTTCCTATCTGTCTCTTTTCTGTATAGGGTAGTGCCCACTTTATGGCCCTCTCGAAAAATCCTTAGGTCTAAGAAGTCTACTGTATCCTTGTTGATTGTGGCCGTTAATTGTATGGGAGTTTCATTCATTTCTTTAACAAAGTTGTGCGCACTCTTTTCATCTCCTTTCCAAATAAATAGCATGTCGTCAATGTAACGTCTGTATAAAACTAGATGTGAGTTATATTTTGACACAATATATTGTAATTCAAAATGTTCCATAAAAAGATTGGCAAACGATGGGGCCACATGGATCCCATCGCGTGCCTGTCGTGTCGAAAATATTGGATATCAGCCCTAAAGTAGTTATGGGACAGGATGTATTCCAACAGACAATTAGAAAATCTATGGGTGGGGTCTTCTGTTCAGACCTGATTAATGCCTCTTTACATATCCGTACTCCTTCCTCATGGGAATGACTGTGTATAGGTAGACACATACAGCATGCATAAAAATTATGTTTTGTCGATATTTAAATCATAAAGTTGGGTCAGAAGATGGCCACTATCTCTCACATAGGATGCCATGTTTCTGACCACTGGTTGGAGAAAAGAGTCCACAAATTGGGCTACCGTTTGAAACAGTGACCCAATTGCTGACATGATGGGTCTGCCTGGAGGTGTGGTTAAGATTTATGAATTTTTGGTACAAGGTAAAGAATGGGCATCTTGGTGCTTCTACTTTAGAAATTCGAATTTATTTAGACTCATCCATCCCATTTGAAGACCCAGATCTAATTTTTGGTCCAAGCTTTTTTATATAGTGGTGTGGGGTCGGACTTTAGCAATTCATAAGTGTTGGTATCCATCAATTGATTATCCAACTCCCTGATGAAATCTGTCCTATTTAAAAGGATGATTGCTCCCCCTTTATCTGCTGGTCGCACCATAAGGTAGGTCTTGTTGAAGGGTATGGATCGCCTGTCTTTCTTCTTGGAAATATTGTCAAATACATCATTAGAAGATTTTTCTAATCTTTTATAGTTGTAGACTTATATTGGAAAAGGTTTTTATGGATGGGGGCGTATTGGGGAGATCTTTTTTGTTTGTTTTGCCTCGAAATTGTATATGAGGGTTGTCTCGGATGGTGTTTGAAATAATCCATGTATTTCAATGTTCGTTGAAAACTGAATACATCCACTTCCACATCAAAAGGATCGAAGGTCAGGGTTGGAACAAATGATATTCCCTTATTGAGGAGTTTCATTTCTCCTTCAGTCAAATGATGTTGGCTAAGATTATAAATCACCATCTCGATTCCCTCTGGGAATCGGATGTCACTCTCGGGTCTTAGCAAAAACCCTGTTTATTGTGCGATCACATCTACGCGTTTCAACCCACTGTGCGGGCCGTCATCAGGATGCAAACAATCCACAGTGCATTAACCCATTTTATAACCACCCACATTCAGTACTCCCCGCCCACCAGTCTCAATCCCAGCGTGCACATAAATCCAATAATATAAAAGTATTTATAAAAAACTTTTTAAAAAAATCACTAATTTTTTAAAAAAAGGACACAATAAAATACATTTAAGAGGAAAGCTACGATGCACAGGCCGAATAAATATATCTAATAGCAATAAGTTACAATGAATCATAAAAAGTTACAATGAATCATAAAAAGCAGTGTAGTGAGAATTGCTCATTTAATCCACTAGGGGATAGTGTCTGCAGTCTATGGGGTAATGCACGTGGATTGTTTGCATCCTGATGACGCCCGCACAGTGCGTTGAAACCGTAGTGTGATCGCACAATAAACAAGGTTGTTTGCTAAGACCGAGAGTGACATCTTTTCTTTTCATGTATGCTGTTTTTCTGATGGGCACCCGGGCTGATGTTTAAAGTAAAATGTGTGCTTACTGTTCCTTGCATTGGGGGCAATAATAAAGTTAGTCTGAAGGTCCTGAAAAAAACCCAAGCAATCCTATTATATTAAATGAACAAACACACCTTATATCGTCCCTTACCTATAACTACCAGCCAGCTAGAATACAGAGGGTCTATGTGGAATAAACTGCAGGTCTGAGAACAGACCCAGGCAATCTAAACAGCACCTATGGGCAATCAAAAGCGCACATACATATATCTGATTTTACTTTCCCGACCGATCGCTCCCGCGACATTAGACCGATGCCTGTCTGTGGCATAGAAGAATGGGAAAGGCAGTTCCAGCAGGATCAATCTAATATCGCAGGTTGGTTGGTTGGGTAAGTAAAATTGGTTGGTTGGGTAAGTAAAATTGGATATGTATGTATGGCCACCTTAAATCCTATACAGTATCCTGATAACATGCAAGGTTCACACTTATTAGTATTACCACAGGAAGTTCCAGATTTACAGTCACTATGGGGTTAGAACTTGGTAGCACAAAATATGGTACTGATTGAATATACATGTCAGGGAGAGGTGTGGATAGAGGAGCTAAAAGCTCCACACAGAGTAAAGATGAAAAAAGCCTTCTTATAACAGAAGGTACCTCATAAAATCATGTTATTATAAGAGCATTGCCCTATAATGTAACATATACACATATTCTCACTTAAAGAAATGGGTGGGGACATGCAAAGAATCTTATATAGCTGTGGCAAAGGCATGTGTCTAGATATAATACAGCCTAATGGTATAGAGCAGGCGTGTTTAACTTGTGACCTTTCACATGTTTGAAAACCACAATTCCCAGCATTCTCTGTTTGCAGTAAGTTTTTTCTTAATATCCTGTAGCAAAAGGTATCTGTCTAGATCTAACAGTCTAAGCTTGTTACCTTTCACATGTTTGAAAACAAAATCCTAGCATTCTCTGTTTTGCAGTTAGTTTCTTCTTTAAAAGCCCACGATCATGCTTTAGCGCTTCCTACCCAAGGGTTTGAACAGAAGTGATTCATCTGCCCTTCCCTTACATCCATAGCTATTAGACTATTGGATTAGGGAAGCATTATATAAGTCGATCAGTTGGCGCGACATAATGCATATTTTGCGGCGGCAGCGCGAGTACCGGAAGAGGCACTCGTACGGCCGTTGCAAAGTAATTTACCAGAGGTTGCGTGCCTCTTCAGCGTAAGTATTTAACACAAGCTAATAGCTGCCATAAATACTTATGTGCGGGTGAGATTCACCCAAAATGCACAGCCTCTGGTAAATCCCGTACGGAGATTTGCCAGAGAGAGATCATAAACTTACCATATTTGCACTCACTTCCAAATCCACCTACCTGTGAGTTTTAATCCATGAATTCAAAGGTTGTACACAGTGCAATCGCGGGTGCCAAAGCACAACGTTACGAACGTCCGTTTCGGACGATAATCGTGCCATGTATATACAACACGACGGCAATTTTAGCCGATAAAGTGACCATACATGGCATAATTATCAGCCGTTCGTACACATCGTGCGGCACGGTTAGCACCCGAATCGCACGTGTGTACGAACCTTAAGGCTGGGTAAACACCAGTAACAACGATAGTGCCATGGATCAGTCGGCTGGAAACATCTGATGGTGTGGGGTGGCCAGCTGTGACCGAGTTTGGTTGCCCGTATCAGACAAACAGGTCATTTAGTAAATCACGGCCAATCATGCAGTTCCCTATTGGACCACATTATCAGTCTGTCACATGCACTGCAGGCTGCAGCCACTGTTGCTGTTACCAACCGTCATCTATCCTGGCAGAGCTCTCACACAAAGCAGATGCTTAGTTGGGACATATGAATTATATATATCCAGACTTAATGGTATTAACCTGAGATCTGAAAACAAATCCAGGCAATTCTGCCACAATGTGCAATTCAATCTGAACAGCACATTTTATTTTTTATTGAAAGCTTGGTCGTGCTTTCGTGCCTCACACCACAAGTGAACACACAAGTGCTCGAGTGGTGTCAGGACCATCTTCCCCCCCCTTTTGTCCAGCCGCAACTGGACCCACCAGAGGGGATCTTAGGTCTTCCCGGCACCATAAGGCTATGGGAGGACCACCAATACGCCCCCCCCTTTTGATTTGATCAATTGGGAAAGCTGAAAATCCTAAAAAGGGCCCAGTCTGTCCCGCTACAAAACGTGAACAGCACCATGGTCATTCTGAGACCCTATACAGGATCCAGAATAACATGCTAGGTTCATACTTATTGGTTTTTACCACAGCAAGTTCAAAAATTTACAGTCACTATGGGGTTAGGACTTGGAAACACAGCATAGTGATTAGCTTGAAAGTTATGGAGAGGTTTGGATAAAGGAGCTAAAGTAGAGCCATATAACAGAGGTACCCCACAGCCTCACAGTTATTATTATATTAATAGTGAAATAAAAGTGGAAACTGTCCATTTCTCTAAGAATGCTGGGTAGTTTCAGAGACATGCAAAGTCATTTAATCATTTACAGACACCACTTCCTGTCTAGCACACAGAAACTGGGTTGTCTCATTACTTTCTATGGAGAGGGGAGGGGTAGGTAGTAAATGTGATAGTCTGAAGAACTTTCTAATTGGCAAGACTGTCACATGTTATACAAACAGCACATGACTGGGTATAATACAGGAACTTCCTTACATTCCTGTCTTTTCATGTACAGTGCCTAAGAGAATTTTTGGTGGCAGCAGTGCTGGTAATACCATTTATTCTCCCGTTTTTCTTTTCTATGTATGTATCTGTATTAAGCTATGGAGGCTGCTACTGATAGTATTGATTTAAATCCTCCTGTCCTTGTACCTGCAGATAAAATTCCCCAATTAGACTCAGTAGCTCTACCAGGCCCAATTGCCAAACCTATTTTAAATCTGATCCATTTGATGGGGTAACTAGGGAGGACTGATTGGCTAGAGCAATTTGAATTGGCAGTCACTATTAATGGTTGGAATAAAGGTGCTCGCTTGCAGTCCTTAGCCTTTACTAGTGTAAAGCCAGGCAGGTATACCAAGGATTTACTTTAATACTGAAATAAAAAGCAGTATCAGTTATAAAAATTGCTCTGAAGCAACTTTTTTCCAATAAGATCTGTATATAGATATATAGGATAAATCCATTTCTTTAGGTAAACTGGAATTGGAAATGTTTGTTTATAGGTTAGATTATTAGGGCAATGCTATTACAATAATGATGCTGTGAGGTACCTTCTGTTATAATATATAAGGTACCATCACACTTGCTGTAGTGAATACTAATAAGTATTAACCTAGCATGTTTAGTTTCAAACACACAGTGTAGAAGGATTGCCTGGGTCTACTCTCAGACCTGCAGGATTATCCTATGGTTCCTCTGGAAGCTGGTGACTGTCTGAGTAACAGTTTAAAATATACCTGTGTAAAGATTCTATATCCACTATATCCACACAGGAAAACATACACATCATTTCCATTGTGCACCAACGGGCACAATTTTGCTAATAAATTTATAAATTCTGGGGAAACATTGGGTTTGCAAATCGATTGGACAGCACCAGCTTACGATATAAAACAGTATCTTTTATTTGTATCCAAACAAAGTTAAAAGCAAATACTTTTGTAGTTACATAGCTCTCATCGGCTACCATTACACACAGCAGGGCATGACGTTTCGGGTCAATGACCCTTCTCAAAAGCTTTTGAGAAAGGGTCATGTGACCCGAAACGTCATGCCTGCTGTGTGTAAGTGTAGCCGATGAGATATGTAACTACAAAAGTATTGCTTTTAACTTTGTTTGGATACAAATAAAAGATACTGTTTTATATCGTAAGCTGGTGCTGTCCAATCGATTTGCTTTGTCTAAAGGAGGATAAGTGGAGACCTCAGGACGTGCACGGCTCGCAATTGAACAGCAGTTTGGTGAGTGCCGGTTTCACAATTTCTAATGAATACATTGGGTTTTTCAGAGGTTCTATGTTGGTAGGGGTGGGTAAAAGTAATTACATGGGACATTGTTTATGTGTTTGTTTAAGCACCAAATAAATCGTTATATCAATAGTAACAAATATGTAGTAATGACGCTAAAGTATAAAGAAATGTAAATAAGGCAAAAATATAATAAAATAAAAGTACTTGCATAGTCCCAACTCCGTTTTGTAATGGTATCATCAAAATGGAGTGTTAAGCCACACCCCAGGAAATTTTACAGGGAGCAATGGAAGCTTACAAAGGAAATATTTATCACTTCCTTTTTTTTTTGTTCAATAATTTTTTTTATTAAAGTAATATATGGGAGGCGCTCGTGAGCAGCTCAAGATGGCCGCAGGTGAAAGAGCTCCTCACCTCGGATCTTGAAATCAAGCAAATAGTCGATAAAACCAAACTCTGCCAGAAAAAACCCTAACACACTAAAACAACCCAATCAACAACACAAGGGAAGAATAACCTACAACCTTTCACAAAAGCAACCAACACACGGACCGCCACCCAAGCAGAGCTCCATACCTACAAGAGACCTACGGAATCCCCTCCTTCCTCGCAAACCGCCGAGACCAGAAGCGACAAGTGAGCGTCGGCTCACCGGAAAAACACTCAGACATAACGGCAAACACTTTCAAATAGACGACGTGATAAGGAAAGAACTACGAATGCCCTCGCTCGACTCAGCTCAGACGGCAAGAAATGGACAAAGGCTTAGGACATAGAAGAATAAGATATGATGAGATGGCAGATGCGTACAGGCCACTCAAAACAAATATGGACAATTTAAAATCTACAACCGACAAACTACTATTGCAAATAGAGGACCTTGAAAATATATCCAGAAGATGATGTAACGTGCGATAAGGGGGATACCGGAATCACAAGCCGACGCCCACAAGGTAACACTAAGCATCTTCAGGACGCTCCTACGAGGAAACGGAGGAGCGCCTGGTGAGTGTGAGGGCTCACAGGGCCTTGGCCAGACCACCGGTAGATACCATACCAAGAGATATTGTAGTGAAACTACATACTATACTACAAAAGATAAACTGCTACAAGAATCCAGGAAAAAAACCTCCCTAGAAATAAAGGACCAAGTACCAACTCTTTGCGGATATCGCACCACAGACGCTAAACAAAAGGAGATGCTCCGACCAATCACAAAAATACTACAAGATCTAAATATAGATACAGATGGGGGTCCCTTTAAAACGCAGTTTACAATCAGCAATAGAACCCACACAGTGGAAAAACACTCCAAGAAGGAAACCATTGCAAAAATAGGATTACAAACAACATCATCCAAAATCCCGGACGAGCAAGGATCAATACAGAAAACCCCGCAAAAGATTGGCAAACAACAACTCCATCAAAACCACAGAGAAACGAAGACATGGGCGCCAGACACACCATGTCCCTCTGCACAGACAGAAGACACCTGAGAAGCGATAAGCCTCTCACAACAATGGATAAGTACTACCCAACACGCTTCAAACAAACCTAAATTTTTAAAATAGAAAATAACTATAACGTTACTGAAGCCAATACAATGGCAAAAAGAACAACCAGAACCAGGCAACAAAACCAGACAGTTTGACAAGTTAAAAGGCCAAAAAGAGGACATAACTATAGCCTACCTATATACCTAGCACAAACAAATGGCTAAATTCCCTAGCCAAAAGAAAAAGTCTTATTTAAAAAAAAAACACAAAGGATTACCGACCCAGAAAGTTTCTTCCTCCTCTGAAATAAGGAAAAGTTTAATATGCTCTAAAAGATTTAAAATGTTTGAAATGCTTGGGGTATTATTATTGCCAATAAGCTGGAAATGTATGACTACAACAGAAAAATATACTAACCCCAAACAAAAGGTACCCCTCCTTTGACAATCTACAAGAACCTCCGCCCTGACCCCCACAATCCCACATCCCCCCTCATATCTATACCAATGCTCTGTGGGGTAAATAAAGTTCAAGATGTTAAATTGACAAAACTTTAAACAACAAAAGCTAAAAACACAACTAAACATTTATAACTACTAGAAAAGATAACAGCAAAAAGGTACTACAAATGTTATAAAGTAATATACTAGCACCTGAAAAATGTAGAGAGAATTGAACCAACAAAGCCAATTACCAACGCAAACCAATAGATAACTCAGGATGTATAATATGCCTCCCTTTGTCAACCCATGCTATCCCTATAAGATAAACCTCAACGTAAAGTTTAGCAAATTTATAAAACCATATGCTCACCCCCAAAGGTAGACTATATAAGATATAAAATTATAACCCCAGTATCCGGGGCAAACGTATGACCCCCCAACTACGGGCCTCCTCTGTCCACATGGAAAATGGGGAGAGACGAAAGCGCATCAATCCAAGTTCAATACTATCCAATCTTGTTTATATGGACGCTCTTGTTTATTAAGTTTAAGTTTATAACTACATTTATGTTTTATGTTTTTCCTTATGTTTTGGTATAAGAACAGATATGTATACACACCGAGGGTGAGGAAAGGCCTCCCATGCAGCCACCAGACAACACCACGAAAACACCCCACGGAGAAAAACCTCCAGAACAAAACAAGCAAACAGTAAGCTACCCAACCAAAAAAACCAATGAACAAACAAAACAATCACTTATATGTATATCACACAACAATCCAGAGGGTTCAACACAATACAACAGATTACACCACACAGATGTCATGTCCTGTCTATAATGTATAAATGGGATGGACCCTAATGGCCGTCCATTTTCTTGTTCTCATGCCTGATGAAGGGTAATGTTAACCCGAAACGTTGCAATTATGGATGTTTTGATTATATGAAATACAACTGATTTTTTTGAAATTGAGTGCTGCTCCTTCCTATACATTTTTTGGATAAAAATTGGGAATACAGCTTCCTTCTTTGGAGATTTGCACCAACGTTAAAGAATATATATGAATAGTGATTTGCATATACATACACACACACACACACACACACACACACTGTAACAAAGAATGGATAGCACTCCTATGACTGTCATCCATCTTGGTGCTGCTCCAATAAATATATAATATATGCAATTGTTGTGGGCGCACTCTCAGGATTTTGTTAAATCAAAATTTCTTTATTGTAGTATGATCAACATGTTTCAGCCCTCGCAGGGGCCGTCATCAGGATAAAAAAATCACATCACTTGTGTCTATTTATACTCTATCCCAAACCCGCCCCCTTCACCCTGGTGAAAGACCCAAACTCCCCTTGTTAACCCCACAGTGCTTTCATAAAACATTCCATATGTTCCCCAAAGTATGAATGCTCACCCACCTCATTATCAGAATCCTCAGAGTCCTCAGAGCCGTCAGAGAAGCCGAATTATATGGAGTGCGTTCCATCATGGAACGCATAACTCCATGGCAGTGCGTAATGACGCAACTGCAATCACTACCTTCCGGACAGGACGGGACACTTAATTCTCCTCCCCTTCGGGGGAGTGTCCTAAAGTGGATTCTATAGTAACCGGCTGAGCTTCTGAACAGCCATAAACAGTGCCATATTAAGACGGCTATCTCTCATCCCCTTCGGGGGAGGGTCCGAGATCGTGACAGCCGATAAGGTTGCTAAGCAGCCATCAACACTGTCATATTAAAGCAATAATGCCAAACGCAAATTAAAGATGTCAACAATATGTCACAAGGTTAGAGTCCAGGGGAGTATACACTCTAATGGCTCCTATTAAGTTTATAGGCTCTACAGGTAGACATTGAATGAGGTAGGTGTGTTATCCATAAATAGTCTAAAAACATAAATAAAAGACAAGAATCATAATCATATAGCTTTCGACCTATCAATAAATGGGATAAATACATGCAAACAAAAAATCATTTGCCCAAATGACTATAACACATAAAATGTGTCCACAGCAAATCCCCGAAATTGTTTAAAGCTATATACAAGTTTCATCTTTACATGACAATCAACATATATCCACATGGATCAATCCAGTATGTTACATCTATTACGGTGCATTAGCAGATGTGTGTTTAGTGTCCCCACTATTTTCTCATAGATTACAAGAAAGGGACATATTTGAATATGTCCTGCATTCCCCATCAGTTATAAAAATGGTTGGAGGGCAAACTGTACGTTAAGACCCTTCGGACTTAGTGTGTCTAACTTATAGATCCACCTTGCCTCCAACTTCAGGAGTTCACTCCCTCCCTCTGTGTATCCAATTGATCGATAATCATACATTTTAAAGAGGAGAGTGGATGATCAAGTTCTCTAAAGTGTCGGGCTACAGTGAGCTCACCAACCTTGGTGGTGAGAATCTTGCCACTACTGATCATACTCTGTATAGATGATCTATGGTTGGCCATACGTTCCCTAAAGGTTGTGGACGTCATGCCTACATAATATAGGCCACACCGACAGACAATATAATATATGATATTTTTGCTGGTACATGTGACCCTTTTTCGAATTTTATCTTTTCCCTGATAGTGGGTGGGGAAATGTATTGCCTGTTAGCATACTGTTACATGTAGTACAGTTTAAGCATTTGAAACATCCAGGTTTCATCGGGTTCAGAAACACGTTAGTAGGTTTGGCCCTGTCAATTCTAATGTCTGTTCTAACCAGTAGGGAATGGAGGCTCCTCCCTTTCTTATATTTTTATCAGAGAAGGGCAGGGATCTATCCTGTCTGATCAATTGCCAATATTCATTCACCTTATCCCTGAGTTTAGTACTGTGGGGATTGTACTGGGTGTAGAAATTAATAGTGTTTTGGGATATTTCTTTTTTATTGGGTCTCCCCTGCGATATTGTATCAGTAGCTTTTTTGATAGCTATGTCTAATTCCTGTTGATTGTATCCCCTAGTTAAGAATCTTTGTTTCATTTGTTGTATCTGGTTGTTTGCAGCAGATCTATCACTGTTGTTTCTGAGAACTCTAAGAAATTGTCCATAGGGGATAGCTCTCTTGGTCCCTTCAGGGTGACAAGAGTGTCTATGAAGGATCGTGTTCCTATCTGTCTCTTTTCTGTATACGGTAGTGCCCACTTTATGGCCCTCTCGAAAAATCCTTAAGTCTAAGAAATCTACTGTATCCTTGTTGATTGTGGCCGTTAATTGTATGGGGGTTCCCAATTCATTGATTTCTTTAACAAAGTTGTGCGCACTCTTTTCATCTCCTTTCCAAATAAATAGCATGTCGTCATAACGTCTGTATAGAACTAGATGTGAGTTATATTTTGGCACAATATATTGTAGTTCAAAATGTTCCATAAAAAGATTGGCAAACGATGGGGCCACATTGAATCCCATCGCTGTGCCTGTTCATTGTTGAAAATATCGGGTATCAACCCTAAAGTAGTTATGGGACAGGATGTATTCCAACAGATCAATTAGAAATTCTATGGGTGGGGTCTTCTGTTCAGACCTGATTAATGCCTCTTTACATATCCGTACTCCTTTCTCATGAGGAATGACTGTGTATAGGCTAGACACATCACATGTCATAAAAATGATGTTTTTGTCGATATTTAAATCATAAAGTTGGGTCACTGGTTGGAGAAAAGAGTCCACAAATTGGGCTACCGTTTGAAACAGTGACCCAATAGCTGACATGATGGGTCTGCCTGGAGGTTGTGTTAAAGATTTATGAATTTTTGGTACAAGGTAAAGAATTGGGCATCTTGGTGCTTCTACTTTTAGAAATTCGAATTCATTTAGACTCATCCATCCCATTTGAAGACCCAGATCTAATTTTTGGTCCAATGCTTTTTTATATAGTGGTGTGGGGTCGGACTTCAGCAATTCATAAGTGTTGGTATCCATCAATTGATTATCCAACTCCCTGATGAAATCTGTCCTATTTAAAAGGATGATTGCTCCCCCTTTATCTGCTGGTCGCACCATAAGAGTATGGTCTTGTTGAAGGGTATGGATCGCCTGTCTTTCTTCTTGGAAATATTGTCAAATACATCATTAGAAGATTTTTCTAATTCTTTTATAGTTGTAGACATTATATTGGAAAAGGTTTTTATGGATGGGGGCGTATTGGGGAGATCTTTTTTGTTGTTTTTGCCTCAAAATTGTATATGAGGTTGTCTCGGTTGGTGTTTGAAATAATCCATGTATTTCAATGTTCGTTGAAACCTGAATACATCCACTTCCACATCAAAAGGATCGAAGGTCAGGGTTGGAACAAATGATAGTCCCTTATTGAGGAGTTTCATTTCTCCTTCAGTCAAATGATGTTGGCTAAGATTATAAATCACCATCTCCGATTCCCTCTGGGAATCGGATGTCACTCTCGGGTCTTAGCAAACAACCTTGTTTATTGTGCGATCACATCTACGCGTTTCAACCCACTGTGCGGGCCGTCATCAGGATGCAAACAATCCACAGTGCATTACCCCATTTTATAACCACCCACATTCAGTACTCCCCGCCCACCATGTCTCAATCCCAGCGTGCACATAAATCCAATAATATAAAAGTATTTATAAAAAACTTTTTAAAAACATCACTAATTTTTTTTAAAAAAAGGACACAATAAATATACATTTAAGAGAGAAAGCTACGATGCACAGGCTGAATAAATATATCTAAATAGCAATAAGTTACAATGAATCATAAAAAGTTACAATGAATCATAAAAAGCAGTGTAGTGAGAATTGCTCATTTAATCCACTAGGGGATAGTGTCTGCAGTCTATGGGGTAATGCACTGTGGATTGTTTGCATCCTGATGACGGCCCGCACAGTGGGTTGAAACTCGTAGATGTGATCGCACAATAAACAAGGTTGTTTGCTAAGACCCGAGAGTGACATCTTTTCTTTTCATGTATGCTGTTTTTCTGATGGGCACCCGGGCTGATGTTTAAAGTGAAATGTGTGCTTACCTGTTCCTTGCATTGGGGGGCAATAATAAAGTTAGTCTGAAGGTCCTGAAAAAAACCCAAGCAATCCTATTATATTAAATGAACAAACACACACTTATATCGTCCCTTACCTATACTACCAGCCAGCTAGAATACAGAGGGTCTATGTGGAATAAACCTGCAGGTCTGAGAACAGACCCAGGCAATCTAAACAGCACCTATGGGCAATCAAAAGCAGCACATACATATATCTGATTTTACTTTCCCGACCGATCGCTCCCGCGACATTAGACCGATGCCTGTCTGTGGCATAGAAGAATGGGAAAGGCAGTTCCAGCAGGATCAATCTAATATCGCAGGAGCGCTTGGTTGGGTAAGTAAAATCGGATATGTATGTATGGCCACCTTAAATCCTATACAGTATCCTGATTAACATGCAAGGATCACACTTATTAGTAATTACCACAGGAAGTTCCAGATTTACAGTCACTATGGGGTTAGAACTTGGTAGCATAAAATACGGTACTGATTGAATATACATGTCAGGGAGAGGTGTGGATAGAGGAGCTAAAAGCTCCACACAGAGTATAAGAAGAAATAAAGCCTTCTTATAACAGAAGGTACCTCATAAAATCATGTTATTATAAGAGCATTGCCCTAATAATGTAACATATAAACACATATTTCTCACTTAAAGAAATGGGTGGGGACATGCAAAGAATCTTATTTATAGCCTGTGGCAAAGGCATGTGTCTAGATATAATACAGCCTAATGGTATAGAGCAGGCGTGTTTAACTTGTGACCTTTCACATGTTTGAAAACCACAATTCCCAGCATTCTCTGTTTGCAGTAAGTTTTTTCTTAATATCCTGTAGCAAAAGGTATCTGTCTAGATCTAATACAGTCTAAGCTTGTTACCTTTCACATGTTTGAAAACTACAAATCCTAGCATTCTCTGTTTTGCAGTTAGTTTCTTCTTAAAAGCCCACGATCATGCTTTAGCGCTTCCTACCCAAGGGTTTGAACATGCAAGTGATTCATCTGCCCTTCCCTTACATCCATAGCTATTAGACTATTGGATTAGGGAAGCATTATATAAGTTGATCAGTTGGCGCGACATTAATGCATATTTTGCGGCAGCAGCGCGAGTACTGGAAGAGGCACTCGTACGGCCGTTGCAAAGTAATTTACCAGAGGTTGCGTGCCTCTTCACGCGTAAGTATTTAACACAAGCTAATAGCTGCCATTAAATACTTATGTGCGGGTGAGATTCACCAAAAATGCACAGCCTCTGGTAAATCCCGTACGGAAGATTTGCCCAGAGAGAGATCATAAACTTTACCATATTTGCACTCACTTCCAAATACCACCTACCTGTGAGTTATAATCCATGAATTCTAAAGGTTTGTACACACGTGCAATCGCGGGTGCCAAAGCACAACGTGTACGAACGTCCATTTCGGACGATAATCGTGCCATGTATCGACAGAACGGCAATTTTAGCCGATAAAGTGACCATACATGGCATAATTATCAGCCGTTCGTACACATCGTGCGGCACGGGTTAGCACCCGCAATCGCACGTGTGTACGAACCTTAAGGCTGGGTAAACACCAGTAACCAACCGATAGTGCCATGGATCAGTCGGCTGGAAACATCTGATGGTGTGGGGTGGCCAGCTGTGACCGAGTTTGGTTGCCCGTATCAGACAAACAGGTCATTTAGTAAATCACGGCCAATCATGCAGTTCCCTATTGGACCACATTATCAGTCTGTCACATGCACTGCAGGCTGCAGCCACTGTTGCTGTTACCAACAGTCATCTATCCTGGCAGAGCTCTCACACAAAGCAGATGCTTAGTTGGGACATATGAATTATATATATCCAGACTTAATGGTATTAACCTGCAGATCTGAAAACAAATCCAGGCAATTCTGCCACAATGTGCAATTCAATCTGAACAGCACCATTTTATTTTTTATTGAAAGCTTGGTCGTGCTTTCGTGCCTCACACCACAAGTGAACACACAAGTGCTCGAGTGGTAGTCAGGACCATCTTCCCCTCCCAGTTGTCCAGCCGCAACTGGACCCACCACAGAGGGGATCTTAGGTCTTCCCGGCACCATAAGGCTATGGGAGGACCACCAATACTGCCCCCCCCTTTTGATTTGATCAATTGGGAAAGCTGAAAATCCTAAAAAGGGCCCAGTCTGTCCCGCTACAAAACGTGAACAGCACCATTGGTCATTCTGAGACCCTATACAGGATCCAGAATAACATGCTAGGTTCATACTTATTGGTTTTTACCACAGCAAGTTCAAAAATTTACAGTCACTATGGGGTTAGGACTTGGAAACACAGCATAGTGATTAGCTTGACAAGTTATGGAGAGGTTTGGATAAAGGAGCTAAAGTAGAGCCATATAACAGAAGGTACCCCACAGCCTGCCCCAACAGTTATTATTATATTAATAGTGAAATAAAAGTGGAAACTGTCCATTTCTCTAAGAATGCTGGGTAGTTTCAGAGACATGCAAAGTCATTTAATCATTTACAGACACCACTTCCTGTCTAGCACACAGAAACTGGGTTGTCTCATTACTTTCTATGGAGAGGGGAGGGGTAGTAAATGTGATAGTCTGAAGAACTTTCTAATAGACTAAGACTGTCACATGTTATACAAACAGCACATGACTGGGTATAATACAGGAACTTCCTTACACTTCCTGTCTTTTCATGTACAGTGCCTAAGAGAATTTTTGGTGGCAGCAGTGCTGGTAATACCATTTATTCTCCCTGTTTTCTTTCTATGTATGTTGTCTGTATTAAGCTATGGAGGCTGCTACTGATAGTATTGATTTAAATCCTCCTGTCCTTGTACCTGCAGATAAAATTCCCCAATTAGACTCAGTAGCTCTACCAGGCCCAATTGCCAAACCTATTTTTAAATCTGATCCATTTGATGGGGTAACTAGGGAGTGGACTGATTGGCTAGAGCAATTTGAATTGGCAGTCACTATTAATGGTTGGAATAAAGGTGCTCGCTTGCAAGTCCTTAGCCTTTTACTTAGTGGTAAAGCCAGGCGGGTATACCAAGGATTTACTTTAATACTGAAATAAAAAGCAGTTATCAGTTATTAAAAATTGCTCTGAAGCAACTTTTTTCCAATAAGATCTGTATATAAGATTATATAAAGGATAAATCCATTTCTTTAGGTAAACTGGAATTGAGAAATGTTTGTTTATAGGTTAGATTATTAGGGCAATGCTATTACAATAACATGATGCTGTGAGGTACCTTCTGTTATAATATATAAGGTACCATCACCACTTGCTGTAGTGAATACTAATAAGTATTAACCTAGCATGTTTAGTTTCAACCACACAGTGTAGCAGGATTGCCTGGGTCTACTCTCAGACCTGCAGGATTATCCTATTTGGTTCCTCTGGAAGCTGGTGACTGTCTGAGTAACAGTTTAAAATATACCTGTGTAAAGATTCTATATCCACTATATCCACACAGGAAAACATACACATCATTTCCATTGTGCACCAACGTGCACAATTTTGCTAATAAATTTATAAATTCATGGGGAATACATTGGGTTTTTCAGAGGTTCTATGTTGGTAGGGGTGGGTAAAAGTAATATACATAGGGACAGTGTTTATGTGTTGTTTAAGCACCAAATAAATCGTTATATCAATAGTAACAAATATGTAGTAATGAAGCTAAAGTATAAAGAAATGTAAATAAGGCAAAATATATAAATAAATAAAAGTACTTGCATAGTCCCAACTCCTGTTTTGTAATGGTATCATCAAAATGGAGTGTTAAGCCACACCCCAGGAAATTTTACAGGGAGGCAATGGAAGCTTACAAAGGAAAATATTTATCACTTCCCTTTTTTTTTGTTCAATAATTTTTTTTATTAAATGTAATATATGGGGGGCGCTCATGAGCAGCTCAAAGATGGCCGCAAGGTGAAAGAGCTCCTCACCTCAGATCTGGGAAATCAAGCAAATAGTCCGATAAAAACCAAACCCCGGCCAGAAAAAACCCTGGGAACAGCAGCTAAAACCAACCCGAGGATGCCAAACAGACACAACAAGGGAGGAAGCGGGATTAAGGCGCTACAAGCCTTTCAGCATAAAACGCGCGAAACCAGAAGCCACGAGGCCGAAACGGGCCTGGACGGATCAGACGCGGAGGAACTACAGGCTCAACCAAAACACTCAGACATAACGGCAAACACTTTGTCACAGATACGAACAGTGATAAAGGAAGAACTACAGAATGCCCTCGCTCCGCTCAGGTCAGACGTCCAGGAAATTGGACAAAGGCTTATGGACATAGAAAATAAATATGATGAGATGGCAGATGCAGTACAGGCCACTCAAACAAATATGGACAATTTAAAATCTACAACCGACAAACTACTATTGCAAATAGAGGACCTTGAAAATATATCCAGAAGATGTAACGTGCGAATAAGGGGGATACCGGAATCACAAGCCGACGCCCACAAGGTAACACTAAGCATCTTCAGGACGCTCCTACCAGAGGAACCGGAGGAGCGCCTGGAGTGTGACAGGGCTCACAGGGCCTTGGCCAGACCACCGGTAGATACCATACCAAGAGATATTGTAGTGAAACTACATTACTATACTACAAAAGATAAACTGCTACAAGAATCCAGGAAAAAAACCTCCCTAGAATATAAAGGGACCAAGTACCAACTCTTTGCGGATATCGCACCACAGACGCTAAACAAAAGGAGAATGCTCCGACCAATCACAAAAATACTACAAGATCTAAATATAAGATACAGATGGGGGTTCCCCTTTAAACTGCAGTTTACAATCAGCAATAGAACCCACACAGTGGAAACACTCCAAGAAGGAAACCTATTGCAAAAACTAGGATTACAAACAACATCATCCAAAATCCCGGACGAGCAAGGATCAATACAGAAAACCCCGCAAAAGATATGGCAAACAACAACTCCCATCAAAACCACAGAGAAACGAAGACTATGGGCGCCAGACACACCACGTCCCTCTGCACAGACAGAAGACACCTGAGAAGCGATAAGCCTCTCACAACAATGGATAAGTACTACCAACACGCTTCAAACAAACCTAAATTTAAAATAGAAAATAACTATAACTTACTGAAGCCAATACAATGGCAAAAGAACAACCAGAACCAGGCAAAACCAGACAGTCTGACAAGTTAAAAGGCCAAAAAGAGGACATAACTATAGCCTAACCTATATACCTAGCACAAACAAATGGCTAAATTCCCTAGCCAAAAGAAAAAGTCTTATTTAAAAAAAAACACAAGGATATTACCGACCCAGAAAGTTTCTTCCTCCTCTGAAATAAGGAAAAGTTTAATATGCTCTAAAAGATTTAAAATGTTTGAAATGCTTGGTATTATTATTGCCAATAAGCTGAAATGTATACTACAACAGAAAAATATACTAACCAACCAAAAGGTACCCCTCCTTTGACATCTCTAGAACCTCCGCCCTGACCCCACAGATCACATCACTCCCCCCTCATATCTATACCTAATGCTCTGTGGGGTTAAAATAAAGTTCAAGATGTTAAATTGACAAAACTTAAACAACAAAAGCTAAAACACAACTAAACATTTATAACTACTAGAGAAGTAACAGCAAAAAGGTACTACAAATGTTATAAAGTAATATACTCAGCACCTGAAAAATGTAGAAATTGAACCAACAACTGCCAATTACCAATCGCAATAAACCAATAAGATAACTCAGGATGTATTAATATGCCTCCCCTTTGTCAACCCATGCTATCCCTATAAGATAAACCTCAAACGAAAGTTTAGCAAATTTATAACCATATGCTCACCCAAAAGGTTAACCTATATAAGATATAAATTATAACCCCAGTATCCGGGGCAAACGTATGACCCCCCAACTACGGGCCTCCTCTGTCCCACATGGAAATGCGGGAGAGACGAAGCGCATCAAATCCAAGTTCAAATACCAATCTTGTTTATATGGACGATCTCTTGTTTATTAAGTTTAAGTTTATAACTACATTTATGTTTTATGTTTTTTCCTTATGTTTTTGTTAAGATACAGATATGTACTCGCACCGAGCTGGAGGAAAGGCCTCCCATGCAGCCACCAGACAACCCAGAAAACACCCCACCGGAGAAAAACCTCCAGAACAAACAAGCAAACAGTAAGCATACCCAACCAAAAACCCAATGAACAAACAAACATCACTTATATGTATATCACACAACATCAGAGGGTTCAACACAATACAACAGATATAAACCACATATCATCTTTCTACAAGAAACACACTTTTCACAAAAATCCGCATCACAATACATACATAAACAATACACACAACATATCTCAGCAAAAGGACCCACTAAAAAATGTGGAGTATCCATATTATTCCACAATTCACTAAATGTTAACATTATACAAACAGACCTAGATAAGGAAGGCAGATACCTACTAACCCATTGCACAATCGACAACAAACCATACACACTATTAAACATATATGCACCAAATACACATCAACATAAATTTATTATACCAATACTACAAAAACTTGACAATTACCCACAAACCACGAACATAGTAGCAGGAGACTTCAACTTCCCGTTAGATCTGACATGGGACAGATCTAAAACACATAAACTAAACTACAACAAACGAACCCTATGCAAAGTACACTCCACAATGGAGAAACTAGCACTATCAGACAGCTGGAGAGAAAAGAACCTAAATATAAGAGACTACTCATACTATTCTATACCACATGATTGCTACACAAGATTAGACCACATTCTATGTTCCACACCAATTCTTCCAACAGTCACAAAAGCCACAATGGAAACATGTGTCTAGTCAGACCACAAAATTGTACAGATTAAAATAAATACGGGACAACAACCACTTAAAAAAACACAATGGAGACTAAATGAATCTCTACTAACAAATCCCTCTATAAAAGAACAAATCCAAAAACAGCTTATAAACTAAATCGATATAAACAACAATGGTGAAGTTTCACACCCGATACTCTGGGCAGCACACAAAGCAGTTATACGAGGATCACTCATACAAATAGCATCAAACCATAAAAAACAAACCATAAAAACACAGACACAGTTAGAAAAACAAATCCACACCCTAGAGACCAAACATATAGAAACAGGAAGCAAACAGATACTAGAACAACTGAGAACCGCTAGACAACAATTACAAGCAATAATGACAAAAACAGTTGAAAAAACACTAATGTGGCAAAAACAATATTATTACCAAAAATGGAACAAGCCAGACAAACCCCTAGCAAACCTCCTAAAACCAAGATCAGGAATACCCAAAATCAAAAAAATACGCACACCTCAAGGAACATTTACAACAGACCCAGACTCTATATACCAATATTCCACTCATACTACACTAAATTATACACAAACCCACATAAGACAAATAAAGACATTCCAACCTTCATACAAACGAACAAACCCAAAAACCCACTAACCCCACAGATGATAACAAAATTAGCACAAAACATTACACCATTGGAAACCACACAAGCAATAAAACAACTTAAGGCACACAAGGCACCAGGACCAGATGGATTCTCAGGAATATACTATAAAAAATTTGAAACCCAACTAACACCTCACTTAACAAACATGTTCAACTGCTTCCTGAAAGGAGAACATATGCCACCAGAAATGAATACAGCACACATTACACTGTTACCAAAACCAGGCAAATCAACCACAGAACCACAAAACTACAGACCCATATCCCTCATCAACCAGGATATCAAAATTCTAACCAAAATACTAACAACAAGACTGAACCCATACATGCCACATTTAATACATAACGACCAAGTAGGTTTCATCCAGGGAAGACAGGCTTCAGACAATACTAGGAGAATATATAATATAATAGCCTATTTAAATAAAAAAACACACAAAGCTGTATAATAACGTTAGACATAGAAAAAGCTTTTGACAGTCTAAACTGGCAATACATGAAAGAAATGTTACTGGCATTCCAATTCCCACAAACATTTCTAAATATAATAGAAGTCTACTACAATAACCCAAAGGCCATACTGAAACTACCAACCACAGACTACAAAATAATAAATATAGAAAGGGGTACCAGGCAAGGATGCCCCCTATCACCATTATTATTTGTTCTAGCAATGGAAATAATAGCCCAAGACATACACACCAACAACATCATACAAGGAATCACAATCACAGATAAAGAATATAAAATCAGTATGTTTGTTGATGACATAGCACTAACCCTCACATCTCTATTTATAGCACTTCCAAACCTATTCAATCTCATGCAAAAAATATCAGCAACCACTGGCCTCAAAATTAATCAAGACAAAACAGAAATCATGGGTATTAAGTCCAAATAACACCCACATACGAAACAATATACCAACAAAACATCCCACCCATACTAACTAAAATAAAATCAGATTTAATAAAATGGAACAAATTACAAATATCATGGATAGGAAGAATCAATACCTTCAAAATGAATATCCTACCCCGCTTGCTCTACTTATTCAGATGTCTACCAATAAAGATCACAAAAGCATGGCTACAACCTATACAAAATCAAATTATAAAATTCATCTGGCAGAACAAACAACCTAGAATAGCTAAAAATATCTTATACAAGCAAAATCACAAGGAGGTATGGGGGTCCCAAATATATACAAATATTATTTAGCTGCTCAATTAACTCAGATAATCACATGGCATAAAACAACAAATAAACCAAGATGGCTGGAATTGGAATCAGACTTAGCAAATCCTCTAACACTAGACTCAATAGCATGGATACCCCATACTCCTAAAACAAACTTATCCACAATCAGCCCATGTACACAAACCACACTAACATTATGGCACAGAACCAAAAACAAATACAACTGGATCTCAAAACCTTCACTAATGCCCACTATCACACAAGACCCAGCCTTTATAGCAGCATACCATGATAAAGGATATATATGGTGGATAGACGCAGGCATCTACAAACTGATACATTTTCATAACAACGGCATAGGAATAGACATCAACCAACTAAAGAGCAAATTTGCAATATCGCCTAGACACTACTTTCAGTATATACAAATATCAACATACATAAACAAAATAATGAAAACCAGAGGAAACAAACCTGCTCTCACAAATTTTGAGAACTTCTGCCTCAAACAAACACTCACTAGAAACACTTTATCACTAATCTACCTCTGGCAATATGAAAACAAACAGACAGATAACTACAATTTTCAGGCTGCATGGGAGGCTGATCTGAAGGTAAGGATCTCCCCAGAACAATGGAGTGAATCATATGAAAATCTGAATAAAGGAAGTTTAAATGTAGCATTGAGAGAAACATCCCTAAAAGTTATGTACAGAACATACAGAGATGCCACAGATTCTTGTACAAGACATTCTGAATTGAGAAAGCCAGTCGGATGACTAGCGAAACGTCTTCAAGAACTACATTTCAAGTCCAGTTGATCTAATTGAATACAACAGATATATCTAAAATATTTTACAGACGGGTTGAGCCCTCTCCACTGGTGGCCCTACTGGGGCATAACATCCCGGAACTCAACAGACAAAGCAATAAACGAGTACAATATATTATATTAGCAACCAAAATACATATCGGAGCACAATGGAGAAAACAAACACTAGAACTAACAAAGATAATTAGCAGAACCAACAATATAATGATAAACGAAAGAATTTTCCATGTACTCCAAGATACACTACAAATATTTACCAGGGTCTGGACACCTTGGACCACCAGTGAATACTCCATAATCCCACCTTTTTAACCAGAGGGGAAGAGATTAAATAGTCAAAACAAAACTATGTAAAAAAATATATAAGTTAAGGTGTTACGTGGAAATGCAGGGAAAAAACCAAAGAATAAGAACAAAAACAAAGCAGTGCATGTCGGTTTCATTTATTATTTATTACTTATCTTTATTTTTATTTAAATATTGTATTAATGTACAAGCTATGAAAGATTTAGTTTAATTCTGAACTTTAAATGATTTATTAATGTTAATACAAAAGTCAATATTTGTGAATGTCAACAAATATGCATATAATATGAGACAAAATTTCAAAATCAATAAAAAAATGTATTGAACACTAAATGTAATATATTACAAAACAATAAATGTAACTTTTGAAAAACAATTTGGTTACATTATTCACTATTTTCAAATTTGTAGTTCACAGTATCCAAAATAAATATATCAAAATATTTAGGCAGGCAAACATATAACTTTCTCTTTCTCAAGTTCATTAGATAAATAGATCCAGTTACTATAAAACATGTTTTGTTTGGCATACTTACGTAATAAGAGAAGAAAGATATTGACAATTCTTAGGCTTCCCGGTCCTCAGTCCTCTCTCTCCCGGTCGGTGCTTTGTGGCTGTGAGTATAAATCCCAGTATATCCATATATTTTGCCATATAAATTTCCCAGTTCCTCTCTGAAGTTTGAGTACATCTGATTGTTTGATTTCCAGGGGAAGAGCGCAAAATAAATATAGAATTCTGGGGAGTGTGGTCATTTTGATTGCTGCTATTCTCCCTCCCAGTGAGAAAGGGTAGGAAGTCCACTGCTTCATTTGTCTGGTTAGCTCCAGTATTCGCTTTTCATAATTCTGACTATAGAGGGTTTCTTGGTGTAGGCTTAGTTGAATTCCAAGGTATTTCAGTGAAACTGTATGCCATTTGAAATGAAAATTTTCCTGTAGGGAGTCCATAAGGGTGGTAGATAGATGTATTGGGTATGCTGCAGATTTAGATTGGTTTACCTTAAATCCAGAAATGGTTCCAAATTCTGTTAAAATCTTATAAAGATTCGGAAGAGAGATAAGGGGGTTAGATGTATGAATTAGTGTGTCATCTGCAAAAAGTGATAATTTTGATTGTATGCTACCAATCTTTACAATACATACAATTTTCATGCTTTCTATAGATAATGACAGTGTGATTGTGGGAGAGTAAGCCATGGTGTGATGGGCCATTGTATATAATAATGGGAACAGGATTATATTGATGTATAAATATTAAGATGGTATCTCTTTAAGAAAGCGATTCAAAAGGGAGGTACTGGACGAGTGACGTGATACCCTGACGAAGCGTCCGGAAAGGGCGCGAAACGTGCGTCGGTGTTCTTTGGCTGGGTGGAAGGGCTAACGGAGGAGTGGAGCTCGCTACACGGGACACCGGAGACCATTGTGTTCATGATATTCAGCATAAAGGTCGTGAGTATGAGAGGATTATACCATATACTTCACACGAAGAGAACACAGTACACGGGCTAGATAATTTGCTTATGGAGGTGGGACGGGTGAAGATTGTTGTTTGTGTCAAGTTTGGACTGCAGTGAAAGCTCATATGGGAGCTAACTAAGACCTGATACCAGCACCGAGTTTTGGTGTTTGGGACAGGCGAAGCAGTTGCCGTATACCTAGTGCTAAAGGTGGCGTATAGACTGTATCTGCTAAAAAGACAACAGGAAATTTCTATTCGAGGTGTAAGTCCCGATACCCCTCCAGGCTGGATGTCCGTTGTATGAGAATTAAGTCTTATGGTGTTCATATAATCGTTAAGAGCATTTGAACTTTGTGTGACTTTTTGACTCTCTGCACTGAATGCATATAGTAGCGAGTGAGGAGCCTACAGATACCATCATGCTTTGTTGCCCTTCCGCCCAGCCTATTGTTTTGTCTTGTTTGCTTATTAACATTATATGTTGTATCATACAGGGTGGTTCCCTTGTGGAATGATGTGGTTCTAATATATATATGTATGACACGTTTCGGAGCCAATAAAGGGACATTGTATTTATCTTTGAACCTTGTCAGACGTTTATTATAGAAATGGTGATAGTGCCTATAGTACAGGGCCTGTGTTTTGTCTTCTGGATACTTACCGGGTTTCTTTTGCTCGGGGGTGAAAGAAGTCACTATTGAGCTTATGCTAAGTTTGCCCTGGAGGCACCTTTATACTAAAAGGAATCACCTATAACAGTATTTATTAGGGAGGAGCACTATACCGCAATTGCTTTACCAATCTTTATACCTGTAATATCTGGGGAGGCTCTTATTTTGGATGCTAAGGGCTCCATCGCTAGAGCAAAGAGAAGTGGTGACAACGGGCAACCTTGCCTATTGATGTTTTTTATTTGAAATCTGTTAGAGGGGTAGCCCATATTACATACTAAAGCTTGTGGGTTGTTGTAAAGGCTGAAGACTCCAGTTATAAACCGTGTGGGGAAACCAAATTTGGTTAAAATTTTGTACAAATAATCCCAGTCCACTCTGTGAAATGCCTTTTCTATATCTAGCGATAAGAATACAGAGGGTATATGTTTTAGTTCAGCATATAGCATTAGTGTAATTACCTTCCTGATATTGTCTGTTGTCTGATGGCCCGGGATGAATCCTGTCTGGTCATAATGGATTAGTGATGATAGAAGTGTGTTCAATCTATTTGCCAGTATCTTTGCTATTATTTTTACATCCGTGTTTATTAAAGAAATTGGTTAGCATATCTGAGGGTATTATGGTGTTCCCTTCCAATATTTTGTTACACAGTATGCGAATCTTTGGGGTCAAAATTTTTTGGAATATTTTGTAATATAGAGCCGTAAGTCCATCGGGGCCTGGTGATTTTCCGGATTTAAGGTTTTTGATAATTTCTTACTTTTGTAATTTCTTCCTCTGTTATTTCACTTTGGAGGAAGCTAGCTTGTGTATCTGTTAAAGTGGGTAGGTGGATATCATTTAAAAATTGGTCTAGGGCTTTGGAAGTGGCTGAATCCTTATTGGTGGTTGTTCCTTGTATAGGTTCTGGTAATATTGCGCAAATGTATTGGTGATGTTGGGTCGTATTGGAGGTGGCCCCTTTGATCTCTTAGTGGTAGGAATCTGTTTTGTGTCATTCTTTGATTTAACTTGTTGGCCATCATTGTATCCGGTTTATTGCTTCTGGAGTAGAATTTGTGGGTTTGTCAGGGCATTTATCTTTTGTTCCCTTTGCTTTTTTTTCCCTTGACGCAATTTGGATTAAATGGCCTCTCATTACCGTCTTATGTGCTGCCCAAATTGTGCCATATTCCAGATCTTCTGTTGTGTTGTCTAGGAAATAGTTATTGAGGTTTACTGTCAGTGAGTCTAGGTTCTGCTTGTTTGACAGGATCGTTTAGTTCAGTCTCCATAGAGGGCGGAGTTTAGATGTGACAATATTTTGTATAGTGAGAGATATGTGTGCGTGATCTGACCACGTAATTTCTGTGATTTTTGTATGTTGGAGATCAATTGTGGGGAGACAAAAAAGTAGTCTAATCTCGTAAATATCTTATGGACTAGTGAATAAAATGTGTACTCTCTTTTAGAAGGATTGGCTATCCTCCAAGTATCCAACAGGTTACAAACGTTGAGTATTTTGGCGAGGGGAGCAAGATAAAGATGTGGCGGATTTAGATCTATCCATTTTTGGCTATATAGTATTTCCCGGTGCACTGAAGTATTAACCATGTACCAATGCAAGCCGCTCTTTCACTGAAAGCTGCTCTGTCCCGACCGCGCGCCCTATCTTAGGCGCATGCGCGCCAATACAAAAGATAGGGCGCGCGATCGGGAGAGAACAGCTGTTCAGTGAAGAAGCGGCTTGCAAGTGGAGCGCGGTAAGGTAAGTTCCAGGTCCCCCGAGCGTCCTATTATTCACAGGGAGGTGAGAATAAGCATTCTCACCTCCCTGTGAATAATAGAAACTAATGGCAAATAGTTATTTTTATGGATTTAGTGTTCCTTTAAGAAGTTGTTTAAAAGTGGGGAGGAAAATAGGTTGGAGCAGACTGATAAACAGGCCTTGAATGATTTGATGGAATTGTTGTTTGAGAATGTGGGGGAGACAGATAAGGAATCAAGAGGTAAAAGAGCCTTGGAACTAATTAAATTGCGCCCTAAATCACGATGGTTTCCAACGATAACTTCAGTAAATAATATAGCAACATTTGTTAAAATGGTGACAAGTGAAATAGATGCTCTTGAGGTAGTACCAGCAGTAGGAGGTAATCTTACTAGAGAGGAAAGGAGATCGCTATATAATTTACAAGATGATGCATAGTGGTGATGGGGAGAGAACAATATAAAAAGGAGGCCTTACGCCAATTGAAAGATGTGGATCAATATGAATGTCTTAAAGAGAGTCCCATGAAAAAAACTATGGAGAGGTTAAAACAAATTGTAATGGAAGGTTTTGATAAGGGACTAATATGTAAGAAAGAGAGAGATTACTTGTTGGTGCAGCATTCGGTAACTCCGATTTTTTATGAGGTGAGCATCTCAGATCACATACAGAATTCAAGGTTAAACTGTTGCAATTTATTTTAGAGAATAACACATTCCTATTTGACGGCTCCCACTATCGCCAGGTGAGAGTCACGGCGATGGGTGCGGCATGCACGCCCACCTATGCATGCCTCCACCGGGGGATGTGGGAGCAAGAAGATGTGAGGTGATAAGTGAGCTGGGAGTAGGTGAGTCAATTATATTATGGATTTGTTATGTAGATGATGTCCTGTTAATTTGGCAAGGTACAAAGGACTCACTGTTGAAAATCATTGAGCGTCTAAATAAAAATGCTCGGAATATTCAACTCACCTTTGAATATAGCTCAGACAGTATAACATTTTTAGATCTGTTGATAGTGAAACAGAATGGAATGTTGTTGACAGAAACATATAGGAAAGATACGGCGGTGAATTCGTTGTTGGAAGTGAGAAGTCACCACCCCAAAAGGCAAATAGAGAGCATACCAATTGGACAATTTTTACGAATTAGGAGAAACTGCTCATCAAAGGAATCGTTTGAAAGGCAAGCACAGGAATTGAAACATAGATTTGAGCAAAGAGGATATAGCAACAGATGTATCTGGAATGGATATAATAGAGCTAAAAGCAGTAAGAGACAAGACTTGCTGTATACAAGTAGAAAAGATTCCAATGAAGTAGATGATCAAATAAGATTTATTTCAACTTTCAATAAAGGGTGGGAATCTATTCGGAGGATACTTTCCAAGTATTGGTTCCTACTGAGTGAGGATCAGGATCTGAAGGATAAAGTGAGGAAATATCCCCAGATGACGGCAAGAAGGAGTAGGAACCTGAGAGATTTAGTGTCCCCTAGTTATTTTAAACCTGAACCTGTGAATCTCTCATCATGGCTAGGGATCAACCCTGTATTAGGAAATCGAAGGTGTGGCAGATGTGTATCCTGCAGGTATATGATGGAAGAGAGTGAATTGGTAGGAATAAATGGGATAACATTTAAGGTTAGATCACTATTAACGTGTCAAAGCAAGCAGGTAATTTACATGCTTAAATGTGAATGTGGCCAAAAGTATGTAGGAGAGATGAAAAGATCACTCACGAGCAGGATACAGGAAAATATACGTGCCACCAAATATAAGGAGATAGTTAAGAGTGCAATGTCTAAACATGTGTGGGAGATTCACAGTTCGGGAGAGATTAGGTTTAGATTTATGGGGATACAGCAAGTCTTGTTGGGGAAAAGGGGTGGTGACGTAAACAAGAGATTGCAACAGTGTGAGAGCAGATGGATACATGATCTGGGGACGCTCGCCCCGGAAGGGTTAAATGAAGTAATAAATTTTGCATGCTTTCTATAAGGTATATTGCCTTAAGTAATAGAAATTAAAGGTCATGTCTGGGTACAATAAAAGTATTAGAACTGTTAAAGTGCCATAAAATATAGAGTATAATGATGCATGATTAAGTCAACTGAACAGATTTAACATAGAATGCAAATCCACCCACATTAATAAGTAAAAGCATGGGATCATGCTAATTGGAATAAGGATTTAAATCTGTGGTTGCTATTTGGCTAAAGAGTTTATAAAGGAATATTATGGTTGCCATGTAATATATCTTAAGAATGATTATAGCACTTTCCTTAGAGATAAATTGCACCTGGGGGATAATTTGCACCTGGGCGATAATTTGTTTAAGTACCGGGAGCAAGGCAGATCTCGCAAGACCCTGAAGAAACCAGCGGGGACAGGTGAAACGTACGTCGGTGAGCGAGGGAATGGAGGAGGAACGCCGACCTAAGTTCCAAGGGAGTTCCTGATCAGTAATGATACAGCAGACAGCCCGGGTGAAGGACTACTAGTGCACAAGAGCGGGTGAGATCGATCCATTTACATTGCTTTTTGTGGGTTCAGTTCGGCACTTTATATGTAGATGTAAGTCCCGGTTGCTGTCTTGCTTAAAGGGCATGTCCACCCCCAAACTAAAATTTTACCAACTACTGGCCCCACTGTACAAAAGAAAAAAATCCTTACCTTACATCCATGCTCCTTGTGGTTCTCCTGTTCTGCCTCTTTAAAGTGTAGGAAATTGCTGGGTAGGAGCTGTCAGTGCCTCTTCCTGTGCCTGTCTCTTGGCTAGCCTTATCAAGGTATGAGGCATGCTCAGTTGAGCCTTTTCCCCCCTCTCCCTCCTTCCCTCCCGATCACTCCATTCCAAGAAGTAATGTAGCTGTAAAAGCTTTTGTGACAAAGCAGGGGATACCCTCCCACTCCCAACCGCTATATTCATTAATCTAAAATCGTTGTCAATCTCTACTTACAACTCCTCGATCCTGCGCTGTCTACAGTGAAGTCAGCCACGGCTGTGATTGGCTGCCTCTCAGCCAATCATAGCCGCACCTGCTGGTCCGGCCCCCTGCTTGCAGTTCCGGCGGGCAGGGGAGCTGGACCAGAACAGCGTAGGATCGACGAGGTGTAAGTAGAGATTGACAACGATTTTAGATTAATGAATATAGCGGT
Source organism: Hymenochirus boettgeri (assembly GCA_019447015.1). Lineage (NCBI taxonomy): Eukaryota > Metazoa > Chordata > Amphibia > Anura > Pipidae > Hymenochirus > Hymenochirus boettgeri. The sequence goes on from CM033471.1 coordinate 187,047,269, forward strand.
TGGGGGTGGGTGGACATGCCTTTAAGTGAAGCCGCTTGTAGTGGTGAGACAAATTAGGATCGCCTAATACTCTATGTACCAACCCTTGTTGTACCTGCAAACCGGGGATGACCGGTGTTTGCTGGTGTTATATGTGAACTGTTTGGGTATTTTTTGACACTTTCGATATGTGGGAGTATCCCTCTGATGAAGTGACCGGGTTTACGTCACAAAATGTGTCAGGGTACTGTGATTGTCCCCCTCTGTGAAGCATGCTTTGTTCAGCAATAAAAGTTAAGTTTTATTTTTAGTTGGTAGCAGTCTGTCATCTTCTCTTTTTCATGTGTTCTATGCCATTGGATGTTCCGGATCGCCATTTGACTGGACTCCCACTACGAGTTGGGAAGTAGAGGAGCCGACGCTCTAACTGGCTGGTAAAACTTTGTTTCTATTTTACCAACCCTTGTTGTACCTGCAAACCGGGGACGCCCGGTAAGGGAAGTAGTGCTACCTGAAGCTACGTACTGGGGGTGTAGTCTTCATTTGGGAGGGGTACGGGTGTGGGACGGTTGCCTGACTGTACTCGATGCATCGTTTGTGAGATACACAACGACCCCTTGTTCTTGCCCCTGGATTCTATATTATTGGCACTTTTTGCAACCATGTACATATATATATTTTTTGTGTCTATGAACAGATACTTTTAATTCCAGCGTTGGGCTGCCACGGTTTAGCTGCTACATTGTGTTTGCATTTTATGTAGCAGCAGACAGTAGCGATCTGCTTATTATCACTGTTTTTGATACTATTTTTTGATACATGTTTTATATGATATTGTGATAGAAGTGTGGGGATGGTTTTATGGTACTAATATATAGTGTTAATAAATCACTGTGCTGGCATCAATCTAGGATTGGTTATTATATTGGTGGCTCAAGTGTGTGAGTGCTTTACATATTTCCTTCCCCAATATTTGGGTTCTCTACCCTTTTTAAAATGAGTCTCCTGTAGCATAAGGATGTCTATTTGAGTTCTATTGTAAAATTGTAATGCCATTTTCCGCTTTGTTGGTGAGTTAAGTCCCTTAGTATTGTGTGAGATTACCTGTAAGGATGAGGTCATATTAGGTTTCTATTTGGTAGAGATGCTTGAGTCGCCGGCGGACCAGTTCGAGTGGAGTGTTGTTCAGCGTCCGGTAGAGGAGGACCGACGGACCGGGTATGATGCCTGCGGAAGAGTTGTATGAATCATGAGAAAATGATTGTGAAAACAATAAATAAAAAAAAACAATGGTGTAACATTAAACCATTTAACTTTATCGTTATAAAAACAGTTTTTTAGCATAATAATCATGTGCTAAAGGGAGGATATAAGTATTCCTGAGAATAGTGGATTAGATATATCTCTCAGATCCACTAGGTAAGGGTCTTTAAACCTTACTAAGATTTCTTATCGTAAGACTGTCCAGAGTACAGAGGGTCATCTTCAGATTGTGCAGGCTTTTGTCAGCCACAGCTGGGCCTGATGTTTCATCACTAGATTGATCACTTCTCTTTTAGTGTTGTATCCAATGGTGTGCTTAATATTAGATTGATAGCAGCACTAGCGAATCAAAACATTTGTTAAAAAACAGTGTTCGTAGGGAAGTAGGAAGTGTTAGTAGGAAGTTGCAAGACTTATATGTCACTTCCTTTGTAAAACATGTGACAGTCTTAGTAAAAACATTCTTCTCACTCTCACATAACTCCACGCCACCCCTCCCCTCTCAATAGACAAAAAGGTTGCTGGACAGGAAGGGATATATATATATATATATGATAGGGGGACTGAAAGGAAAACATCTTCACACCCATTTCTCTGAGACAATGAAGTGAGTTTGTTAATGGTTTATTCCATTATTTAAGCAATAGAATCCAGTTTCTCTTTGCTAGACAGGAAGTGGATATAAAGAAGAAACTTACTGCTAACTGAGAATCCTGGGAGTTGTAATTTTCAAACATATGCATATTCAAATCCTTGGGTAGGAATCGCTAAAGCACGGGCTTTTAATGTCTGTAAGTCAGTAAAAGGGCTTTATTCCAGGACGTATAAAAAATTAATTTTCCAGCATTCTGTGCAGCCAGGGAATGCTGGGAGTTGTAGTTTTTAAACATGTGAAAAGTTCAACACCCATATTCTATATCATTACACTGTATTGAATCTTAGTACATTCATTAGCCAATGGACATAAGGAAGAAAGTTACTGCTAACAGAGAATGCTGGGAGTTGTAGTTTTCAAACATGTGCATATTCAAACCCTTGGGTAGAAATCCCTAAAACATGGGCTTTTAATGTCTGTAAGTCAGTAAAAATGCTTTATTCCAGGATGTATAAAAAATAAATTTTCCAGCATTCTGTGCAGCCAGTGAATGCTGGGAGTTGTAGTTTTTAAACATGTGAAAAACTGGCAGGTCAAATAGAAATGGGAGAGTATATTATGTGGTGGGATTGCCTGGGGATTTTCAGTCTAATCCCATTTGAGCCTCCCCCTAGATACTTGCTGGGAGTGGAAAGGGAGAGCAAGTTCAGAATGGATCCTGATACCTACCAACTAAACATATGTAAGTAGTCTATCTCTGGCCCTAGAACTTAACAGCTATATGCATAAGGGAGAGGCAGACAGATCCCGAATCACTTGCATGTTTTTGAACTTTGTGTTGGTATCGCTGAAAGAATGACCCTGAGCTTTCAATAAAATAAAATTCTTGAGGGAGGCACTCCAGCTTCATATTCATATGCCCGGGTGCTTATCGCTTCCATCACATTTTAAGATAGCACTCACGGGACTTGTGTGAAAGTATCAAAAATTTATTGAAGTATCTAAGTATTGACGCGTTTCCGCTATCACAGGAGCCGTCTTCAGAAAATACAAACCAATATAGGGTGAGATGTATGTCTGTCACGAACTTAACTGCCGCTTCGGTCCCACGCCGCACTGCACTTCCGGGTGGGCGGCGTCGTAGACGTCATGACGCCCTGGCACCTTGTACTCACCTGCCTTGGATCCTGTTCCTCTCCTGCTCCAAATACTTACCTTTACCGCTCCAGAGACTTTACCTACCTTGCCTGCTCATTTGACCACTTACCTAGCCTGTTCCTGTGCCTTACCTTGCTTGTTCCAGTTCTTCCGCACCATGTTCCAGCATCCAGCCTACAGTTCCCAGCAGCACCTTGTTCCAGTATTCAGCCTACAGTTCCCAGCAGCACCTTGTTCCAGAATCCGGCCTACAGTTCCCAGCAGCACCTTGTTCCAGAATCCAGCCTTCTGTTCCCAGCAGCCTCTCTGTCCTGCAGTTTCCGGACTATCCGCCTCCTCCTAAAGCGTACTTGTAAGTACCCCGGCCTCCCGGCCGTTTATTACAGTACTATCGGGCTATGGAAACGCCTGAGGGGGCTATGACAGAGTTGAGTAAAACTCTCCAAACTTTGTCCAAACGCATGGACATTTTTGAACACCATCAGGGCCAGTTGGCTCAGTTCATGGATACCCTCGCTGTCCGGCTACCTCCAGCTTCTGCCTCTGCTCCGGGTTCTACTCCACCTCCTTCTACGTCCGGATCCGTTGATCCTTCTCTTCGGAGAGAGCCCCGCATACCTCCGCCCTCGCGGTTTGATGGTGATGCCCAAGCCTGCCGTGGATTCATTAATCAGTGCCAAATCCAATTTGAGCTTCAACCATCTCATTTTGCATCAGATCGTGCAAAGGTTGGTTACATCATCGCCTTGTTGGAGGGCAATGCTCTGGCCTGGGCTTCTCCCCTATGGGAAAAAGATGATCCTCTAGTCTATAATGTTACAGACTTCCTGAGTTTGTTTCGCAAGGTCTTCGATGCTCCAGGAAGAACCTCTGCAGCTTCCTCCCGTTTGATGCAGCTCCGCCAAGGGTCTCGTTCCGTGGGTCAATATGCTATTGAATTTCGTACCCTTGCCGCGGAGACTTCTTGGAACAATGAGGCACTTACAGCAGCCTTTTGGCAGGGACTCTCTGATCGCCTCAAGGATGAATTAGTATCTAGAGAATTACCTGTCCCATTGGAAGACTTGATTACGCTATGCATCCAGATTGATACCCGCTTTCGTGAACGGCAGGCAGAAAGGTCTGCAGCTCGTTCCAGCTTCCCTAAGACCTTTCCTAGGCCTGCTCAGACCTTTCCGCAACCAATATCTTCGGTTGAAGAGCCGATGCAAATTGGCGGCACTCATCTGTCTCCTGAGGAAAAGTCACGCTGACGTACTAATGGACTTTTTCCTCCCTGGCCTTTGTTGATTCTGGTGCAGCTGGAAACTTCATTTATTCTACCTATGCAGCACAATTGGGGCTTCCTCTCCTTCACTTGCAGCAACCTCTTTGAGTTCTGGCTATTGACAATAACCCGTTGGCTTCTGAATTCATCTCCAAATCTACATACAAAGTCCTATTTCGCATTGGCATATTTCACCAAGAACGTTTGTCTTTTCTTGTCATCCAAAGCCCTTCCGCTCCCCTGATTCTCGGACTTCCATGGCTCAGATTACACAACCCTGTTATAGATTGGTCTAACAATGAACTCAAGTCTTGGAGTCCTTTCTGTTTTGAAAATGGTTTTTCTACTCATTGCACCACCATTACCTGTGAAAATAAATCTGAGAAAGATCTCCCTGAATGTTATCATGATTTCTCTGATGTGTTTTGTAAAAAGCGAGCTGAGAAGCTACCACTGCACCGATCCTACGATTGCCCCATCGATCTTCTCTCAGGTACTATGCCTCCTCGGGGATGCACATGTCTCCCTCTGAAACTCTAGCCATGAAAGAATACATTACTGAACATTTGTCTAGGGGTTTCATACAACCTTCCACTTCCCCTGCTGGAGTTGGGTTCTTTTTTGTTGAAAAAAAGACGGAGGTTTATGACCCTGCACCGACTACCGTGGTTTAAATAAAATTACAATAAAGAATCGGTATCCCCTTCCTCTCATCTCTGAACTGTTTGACCAGACAAAATGGGCTAAAATATTTACCAAACTGGATCTTTGGGGGCATACAATCTGATCCGTATACGCAAAGGTGACGAGTGGAAAACACTAGGGACGGTCACTACGAATATCTCGTAATGCCTTTTGGCCTTTGTAATGCTCCAGCGGTGTTCCAAGAATTTGTGAATGAAATTTTCCGGGATATGTTGGGAATCCCTGTAGTCGTATATCTCGATGACATTTTAATCTTTTCTCAAGATCTGCCCTCACACTGCCTCCATGTTAAACAGGTGTTACTACGTCTGAGAGAGAATAGCCTATATGCCAAAATGGAAAAGTGTCTGTTTGAGTGTTCGCAAGTACCCTTTCTGGGCTACATCGTATCTGCGCAAGATTTCCAGATGGATCCTGTGAAAGTTTCAGCCATCCAAGATTGGTCTCTTCCTATGGGAACCAAAGCTATTCAAAGGTTCATTGGCTTTGCCAATTATTACAGACAATTCATTCAAGGGTTCTCTTCTATAATTTCTCCGATATTAGCCCTCATCAGTAAAGGTGGTAAGCCTCATTCATGGACCCCTGCAGCCCTCGAAGCCTTCAAACGATTCAAGGAGGCCTTTGCTGATGCACCTGTTCTAGTACATCCAGATCATAGTCTTCCCTTCTACATCGAAGTTGATGCCTCGGACTTGGGCACAGGAGCCGTCCTTTCCCAAAGACAAGGCACTAAAAGGAAACTCCATCCATGTGCTTATTTCTCTAAGAAGCTTCTACCCAACGAGCGAAACTATATTCAACTTTGTTATCACTTACCACCTGGTTCCAAAAACAAAAAAGCTGACGCCCTTTCCAGATCATTTGTTGCTTCCAACTGTATTAATCAAGATAAGGGCTCCATTATCCCAACCACTAAAATCTTGGCCTCTATATCTCCTCAACTCTGTTCCAAGATTCAAGCCGCACAAGATTCTGCTCCTCCAGACACACCCTCTGGTAAAACCTTTGTTCTTGTTTCACTTCGGAAAACTATCCTTCTTCATACTCACTGTTCCAAGCAAGCCGGGCATCCCGGTGTTAACAAAACTTTTAATATTCTTGCCCGTTCCCTTTGGTGGCCCAAAATGAGAAAAGATGTTAAAGACTTTATTCAAGTGTGTACCAGCTGTGCTCAATCCAAATCTCCTAGAACCCTCCCCTGTGGTCTTCTTCAACCCCTCCCCATTCCGTCCAGACCTTGGACCCATCTATCCATGGACTTTATTATTGAACTTCCGCCTTCCAAGAAAAACACGGTTATATGGGTGACAGTAGACCGCTTCAGCAAAATGGCCCATCTTGTTCCCCTCCCCAAACTACCATCTTCTACGGAGTTAGCTCAACTATTTATTTCGCATATCTTCCGCTTTCATGGACTCCCTTCTGAAATAGTATCTGACAGAGGTACTCAATTTGTTTCCAAATTTTGGAGAGCACTATGTAAATCCATGAACATCAAGTTACAATTTTCTTCGTCTTACCACCCACAGTCCAATGGGGCTACTGAACGCACTAACCAGTCTTTGGAACAATATCTTCCTTGTTACATTTCCTATACTCAGGATGATTGGGCTGAACTTCTGCCTTGGGCTGAGTTTGCCCATAACAATTCTCCTTATGCTTCTACTGGGAAATCTCCTTTTTTATGTGTCTTTGGGTCAATTCCTAGATGTTTTCCTCAAGATTTTCTTTTCACACATGTACCCGCTGCCAATGACTCTGCGGCCAGATGACCGCTATCTGGCATGCTATGGAAATCAGCCTTCAGAAATCTGCTTTGGTACAAAAAACTGCAGCAGATAGGAGACGTAGAGAACCCCCAGCTTCCAGCATCCAGTCTACAGTTCCCAGCAGCACCTTGTTCCAGTATTCAGCCTACAGTTCCAAGCAGCACCTTGTTCCAGAATCCAGCCTTCTGTTCCCAGCAGCCTCTCTGTCCTGCAGTTTCCGGACTATCCGCCTCCTCCTAAAGCGTACTTGTAAGTACCCCGGCCTCCCGGACGTTTATTACACTGTCCTTTCACCCCTTCCCTTATATTATATAAATACATTTATAAATTCATGGGGAATACATTGAGTTTTTCGGAGGTACTTTGTTAGTGGGGGTGGATAAAAGTAATATGCATAGGGACAATGTTTATGTGTTGTTTAAGCACTAAATAAATAGTTATATCAATATTAACAAATATGTAGTAATGACATTAAAGTATATAGAAATGTAAATAAGGCAAAATATATAAATAAATAAAAGTACTTGCAACGTCCCCACTCCTGTTTTGTAATGGAATCTTCAAAATGGTGTGTTAAGCCACAAACAAAAAAGTTCCTATGCACATCCACCAGCCTGGGGTGCAGATCCTTCCAACCCCTATGGAAGGCCGCACTCCAAAATATAAATAGTGAATACTTTATTGAACCACAACACACAACGTTTCGGAGGGTTCCACCCCTTCATCAGGTGTACACCTGATGAGGGGGGTGGAACCCTCCAGAAACATTGTGTGTAATGTGTTAAGCAAAACACCAGGAAGTTATACATGGAGGCAATGTAAGCTTAAAAAGGAACATATTTCTCACTTCCCTTTTAGTGTTGTATCCAATGGTGTGATTAAAGGGTAACTGTGGTCCAAAAATGACTTTAGGTAAATTGATAAAAATTGCTTTCCTGAGGATTTTTGCAATTTACTTTCATTATTTATTTTATGTAGTTTTTAAGATATTTACATTAATATGTGTGATATGGTTGCAGCATCACCAGATCCCCTGCACTTCCTGCTTCCTGCACTGAAACCATGTGACAGTCCCTCTTCTGTGTTTCCTCCTCCTCGTGGGCCCCCATGCCCCCCCCCTAGCAGCCCCTTGGGTCTTTACCTTGCAACCTCCCGGGACCCCTCCCACTTGGGGGCCCCTCCCACTCGGGAAACAGTATTTCTGACAGCAGATTCGGAACCTCCCACCCCCTAACTTTCTGATCAGTGATTTCTTCATATTTTGGGCTGTGCAGCACGTAGAGAGGCGGTTGATGGCTCGTTTTAAAGGTATGAACCTTGCCTTTCATTTAAAATAAACTTGTTTGGAGACCACAGTTCCCCTTTAATATTAGATTGATAGCAGTGTTAGCCACTAACACTTTTCTGAGTGTTAGTAAGAGGTTAGTAGGAAGTTGCAAGAATTATATGTCACTTCCTTTGTAAAACATGTGACAGTCTCTCACCCCACCCCTCCCAATAGAAACAAAGGAGAGCTGCTGTTTGCTGGACAGTAAGAGATATCTAACTACAGATTGCTTGTAGAGGAATGCTGGGAGTTGTAGTTTGAATTCCCTAACTACAGAGTGCTTGTAGAGGAATGCTGGGAGTTGTAGTATGAATTCCCTAACTACAGAGTGCTTGTAGAGGAATGCTGGGAGTTGTAGCTTTCAAACATCTGGAGATCTACTGGTTGCTTATCCCTGCTATATATGATAGGGGGACTGAAAGTAAAACATTTCTATGCCCACTTCTCTGAGACAATGAAGTGAGTTTGTTAATCATTTATTACATTATTTAAGCAATAGACCCCATAGAAGCCATGAACCTGTGTCCTGAACTGATAAAATGTAATAAGATTGAAACATGACAGTATAATCTGGGATCTTTATAGGACCTCACATTTACCAATAGTGATCCCTCTGATCAGTTCCGCAACGAATTTCCGTGATTCACAGATTTTGCGGGAATTCCGCTTTGCAGATTTTTTCAAGACGTGTTCGAAAATTCAAAGAACATTTCAAGGAATTTTTGAACATTTTGTAAAAATTATACAGTAACTTACTGTAAATAGTTTTGGGACCTGGAAAATGGTCTGGGGAAAAGACAATTAGATTCTTTGTAAAAGAATCTGATTGTAACCAATTCTGATTAGAAAAGAATCTGATTGTAACTAATTCTGATTGGTTACAATTAGATTCTTCCAGAAAGCATACCAATCAAATTCTTTCTGAAAGAATCTGACTGTAACCAATTCTGATTGGTAACAATCAACTTTTTTTTTATTTTTAGAAAGAATCTTATTGGTATGCCAATCGGATTATTTTCCAATCAGATTTGGTTACAATGAGATTCTTTCAGAAAAAATCTAATTGGTTAGTATACCAATCAGATTATTTCTCAATCACAATTGGTTACAATCAGATTCTTCCACTAAGCATACTAATAAGATTCTTTCTGAATGTATCTGATTGTAACCAATTCTGATTGGATACAATCAGATTCTTTCAGAAAGAATCTAATTGGTTACATTTAGATTCTTTCAGAAATATTCTGATTAGTTAGTATACCAATCAGATTATTTTCCAATTCGAATTGGTTACAATTAAATTCTTTCAGAAAGAATCTGATTGGTTAGTATACCAATCAGTTTCTTTCTGAAAAAATCTGATTGTAACCAATTCTGATTTGAAAGAATCGGATTATCTGTTCCCCAGGCCATTTTCCAGGTTTCAAAGCCATTTACAGTATGTAACGTATCAACTTATAGCTAAATAAACACCCACATATTTCCCACTGTGCACCAACGGGCACACTTTTGCTAGTTATTTATATATATAATAGCACTCACGGGACTTGAGCATCACAAACAATTTTTATTATAGTTGGTTAGCTTGACGCTTTTCTGCTCTCACAGGAGCCGTCCTCAGAACATACACACCTTGTGTCTAAAGCCTACCCTTAAAAAACCTCCCCAATCCCAACCACCCTGTGCATACCACAAACCGATAAAAACATGTATAGTTAAAAAGCAAATAGCCAAAATAGCAACATCTCAATCTACCTCTGTATACTCAAGTTCCATCATGCTCTGCCCGGGAATCCCACAAAGCCATAACACAGAGGGGCACACCTCTAGTGACGTGCTAGTAGATGTGCCGCTAGTCAATGTTCTGAGTAACGGGAAAGCAACCAATCATGCATTAACTATACATGTTTTTATCGGTTGTGGACCGTGGTATGCACGGGGGTGATTGGGACTGGCGAGGTTTTTTAAGGGGTAGGGCTTTAGACACGAGGGTGTATGTTCTGAGGACGGCTCATGTGAGAGCGGAAACGCGTCAGCTAACCAACCATAATAAAATTGTTTGTGATGCTCAAGTCCCTGTGAGTGCTATCATATCTAAGAGCAAACTACTATATTCTGATTGAGCACCCGGGCATCTGTTGACTGAAGCTGGATGCCTCCGTGGGATGTATTTTATTATTTATATATATATATATACATATATATATCCACAGAATGATTGCACTCCATAAATCAGTATACTTGCCCGGGTGCTGTACACAATGAAATAAGGAAAATGCGACGCACTCACAGGACTTGGCAAAAAAGTTCAATACAAGCAATTTATTCCATCAACATGTTTCAACCCTTGTTAGGGCCGTAACCGTCACGGACTCATGACGGCCTAACAAGGGTTGAAACATGTTGATGGAATAAATTGCTTGTATTGAACTTTTTTGCCAAGTCCTGTGAGTGCGTCACGTTTTCCTTATTTCATTATATATACATATATATATATAGTTGATTGTATCCAGTGCACACATAAGGTCTTCATTTTCATGTTAAAAAAACTTTTATTCACACATTAAAAGGTCAGAAATCATGACCAAAACGTCGCTGTATGCACTGAAAAAATATGTGTGAATAAAAGTTTTTTTAACATGAAAATGAAGACCTTATGTGTGCACTGGATACAATCAACTATATTATTAATCTTCCATCAGTAGCACCAAGGCAGTACAAGCTGTAAAGTGAGTGCCTGACTATATCACAAATATATATAAGGGATAATGCACCCCTTACAGTGTGATATAAGGATATAAAGTCACCGAGGAGTTCCCTGGCCATATAAAAGCACGAGACCGAAGGTCGAGTGCTTTTATACAGGACAGGGAACTCCGAGTTGACTTTATAAACCTTATATCACACTGTAATGGGGCGTATTATTTCTTATAATATATAAGTTTAAAAAATGTAATTTGATGGCTAGTCTCCAGCTGTTATTCTTTCACTAAGTAATTAAATAAGCTATATTCCCTGTCAGCCCTGCAATAAAATTAGTAAATGAATAAATAGAAAGGAATAATACCAGACTTTAACTTTAACTGTCTTTTTCTGGAATTTTCTCCTCCACTTCCCGGCACTTTTCCTGTCAAACCCTGGAAGAAAAAAGATTGATAAAACATTACTGTGCAGAAAATCCTTCTGAGTCCTCCATCTGAAATGTATCTCTCACCCGGTAACCTTTTAAATCCTGTCAGCCATGATTCAACTTCTGCCTGTTCAGTCCGTGCAAGTGGGTTAAACAGAGCGGCTGTTCCAGCTACTGACTTCCAGTACTGACTCCCGCTGAAGTTGTCAGTAGCTGGAAGAGCCGCTTGTTTAACCTCACTTGCACGGACTGAACGAGGCAGAAGTTGAATCATGGCTGGCAGGATTTAAAAGGTTACCGGGTGAGAGATACATTGAGATGGAGGACTTAGAAGGATTTTCTACACAGTAAAGGTCTGTGTGTTTTATCGGTGTTTTTTTTCTTTGCTTGGTTTGACAGGAGGTGTGGAAGGAGGACGGCAACTGAATGGGAGCAACAGTGGCATATATTCTTATAAAAATCACTCAACTACGTAGTTGAGTGATTTTTATAAGGATATATTCCACTGTTTGCCCCCTTATAATCCAGGCCACTTATATATTATATATATAATATATATTATATATAATATATATAATATATATATGAAAAGTCTATCCTTTCATTATTACATATATATAAATATATGGTGAGATGTCTATCCTTTCATTCATAAATATATATATATATATATATAATAAATAAATAAAAAAGAGAAATACACCGCCACTCCAATGAACATCATCAGTATTATTCACGACCAACTGCATATATATAAGCAACGTTTTGGGTAACACATTCCTTTTCTCAAGCCGTACAGTTATTCAGCCATTATGAAAACAATATGGTTACATCACTCATGACATCACTTTAAATAGCCTTCATGCCCCACCCCTATTTGTTCCTTAAAGGGTTATCCCAATTAACATTTACTTTCAATAATTAAATTTTTTGTACAATACATATATACAGTATAATATTGCTCATGAGGAAATGCAGGGACCATAATCACATTTAGCCTCCTCCAAAACAATGACTCGTAAATCAGAATCTTTATGTCCCATTTGAACAAAATGGGATGAAACAGGTAACTTCACATTACCGAGTCGATGTTGTTGGGAGATTCTCCCTTTAATAGGCTGTACTATCTCTCCTATGTAAATTAGCACAATTAACGCATATACACATACGAGTGTTACATGTAAATAGCCCCTTAAGTGGAAATTCATCTCATGTCTAAGGATGTACAAAGGATTTTCAGGGTTATTCAATAAAAGTTCTTATCATTTAAAATGGTGCTAATTTTGCACAACCAATCAGATGTTAAGCTTTCAAATGTTAATAAATTCTGATTGGTTGGTGCAAAATTAGCACCATTTTAAACGATAAGAACTTTTATTGAACCTCCCTGCATGTTTTTATAACATTACATATTGATTACAAGATCTGCATGGAAACATTCCTATACCTGTTTTTTGTTACTGGAAAAATCTGAATGAACTAAGTGACTAGATATAGTCTTATTCCTCTTGTAAGAGGAGGCACAGAAAATTCTTCTACCAGAGGATAGACATCTTTAAGAATGTACCAATGTCGTTGCAGAATGCAATTGATTTCAGTGCTCATGTACACAATATTGTGTTACAAATGGTATCCTTTTTGATTTCTCAAAAGGATCATTGGGTTTCTTTCTATATGACTCTGGGGTGTTGCTCAACACATAAGGGGATATCCTCTCTGTTTCTCTGCATATTAGTAATTTGTATTTCTCTACAGACAGGGTCACTCACAAACGCTCAACTCTTTTAAATTGACTCACAGGTATTGACCTCTTTATATTAGGGGGGTGAAAGATTGACAAAATAACTGATTTCTATCGGTGGGTTTTGAATAGAAGTCCGTACTAAACCCATTATTTTGTAAAACCAACACTAGTACTAATACTAGTACTATTATGTACCATGGTGTACTGAATATTCGAATGTAATCCATTAAAGGGTATGTCCACCCTTCTTTTTGATTTTTATATAGTGTAAGGCTTAGTCCCCCAGCCCCAACCGCTATATTTTTAATGAAAGAAACTTCCCCAAACATTACTTACCTTCCCTCTTTCCTCCGCCGCACTGCCCGGCCCTCTGCTTGCGCCAAAAAGGCAGGCAGAGGGGTGGGACCGTCAGCCACATCTGTGATTGGCTGAGAGGCAGCCAATCATGGACGCGGCTGCTGGTAGATCTGAATAGGGGAGGAAAGAGGGAGGTAAGTAAAGATCGGGGAAGTTTCTTACATTAAAAATATAGCGGTTGGGGCTGGAGGACTAAACCCTACCCTATATAATATGGATTTTGCACTAGGGGGAGTCCAAAACGGGAGGGAGAGGGAGGAGGGGAAGGGGAGAATGGCTGCAATGCGCCATGAGGGGAGACAGGAGGCAGAGTCCTATATGGACTCTGCTATCTCCTGGTGGGCAGTTTTTGGGACTTTGGGGGGGGGGGGGACTACAGGAGAACCATTTGGAGCTGGGATGTGAGGTAAGGATTTATTTACTACGAGTGGGGCCAGTGGTGGGGGGAATTATAGTTTGTTGGGTGGACATGCCTTTAACTTGTTCATTGAACTATTATGAAATCCAATGGCCCCGGAGTGTGGTGCAGACTAATTTCATATATATGTATGGTGAGATGTCTATCCTTTCATTATTATTATATATATATATATATAATATATATATATATTATTATATATATATATATATATATATATATGAGAGTTTGTGTTTAGGGCAATGGCCATATGGAGTGTGCCCATTAGAGTGGTACATGATGTAATTTCCTTGTTATGTCATTTCCTCTGGATTATGGTAATTGACTTGATGTATACACTCCTAATCCTTAAATATCTTGGGATCATTATAGATGATACCATACGTCGAGCCTGATGAAGGGAGCGGGATGTCTTGAAACGTCGCTCAGATGATTGAATGAAAATTGCTGCAAATGCGTGAGTGCTGCCTTTATACTGTTGTTTGTAATTATTGGGGATAACACAGCCACAGTCCCTTAGGCATTGCAGTGAATTTGGTGGAGTGCTGTGATATACTATTTGTATTTGTTGATTGCACAAGCACCCCCGGTAAAAATGGGGACATGAAACAAACATGTTTGCTTATTCAGAACGGAAGAGCCAGGGTAAATTAGGGATCTTGTGAGTTTCTGAATACCCCGATATCTATCTCTGGCCGCAAACAGCTGGAGGCTATGCATAAGAAAAAAAACTGACTTAGAATGCATGGACTTACCCTAAGTGATTATTGCGACAGAATCAAACTCCACAGGGTCTACGAGTGAACCTTAGACCCACACTGTTTGCTGATAATGATGTATTCAAAATGAATATATGCAAATCCTAAACAAATGTTCCATCGACATTATGATGTTGAATATGAATTTATTACAGCTAAATTGGATGCCCTTGGCAATAAAGATTTCCGCATTGGAGACGGAGTTAAGAAATGGCCGGAGTTAAGTAATGGTCCCGGGCAGACCTTGAGGCCATAAAAAATGATTTGGAACACAGGATTGCACAGTAGCGCAAAAGAGGGGAGGAGTTTAAGCTGACCAATTCGCTTACGACCTCCTGGACTATCAGCGGGGCAATGTGTATAACTGGTGCGCTCCACAAGTCAGAGATGCAGAGTGAATTAAGATCTGCCACAAATATTGCGAGAGCGTGGCAGCCGACTCCGCATGTGAATCGAATCCAGAACAAATGGTAGCCGTATGCTCCGAGACTGGTTACTTTTTAGATGTCAGAAGAGGCTGGGAAGAAGGGCGGCTGCAGGTGCCGCAGAAATGGAGTCTCTAGACCCGCAAGCCCGCACTGAAACGCCGGGGGAGGTACAAGTGATTAACCTGTCCAAGGTAGTCTGATAGAGAGTGAGCTTGCTGTATTAAACAGGTGGGTTTGGGTTTTTGCCTACCGCCAAATTGGATCTGTTTCAAACTGATATGATTTATGCTTCAGGGGTAGATTAAAGGGCATTGTCAGCCCTTTTTTCAACTTTTATATATTATACATATTGGTCCCCGCCCAAACCTCCGTAATAGAATTTTAGAAAGTGCCCCGATAGTTATTACCTTCCACTTCCTCCACCGCACTGCCCGGCCCTCTGCTTGCACGGAAATGACAAGCAGGGGTGGGACGCGGCTGCCGGCTGCTCAGAACGCCGGAGGATAGAGGGAAGGTAAGTAACTATTGGGGCACTTTCTAAGAATTCTATTATGGTGGTTGGGGCTGGGGGACCAATATCTACAATATATACAGGGGATTTTACACTAGGGCGAGAGAGAAGAAAAGGGAGGAGAGGGAGGTGGGAGGACTCTCCTGCACATGCCTCAGACCTTGTCGAGGTTGAGGCTGAGACAGGCGCAGGAGATGAGTCACACAGACCTTCTAAACTACACTTCTTAGACTTTGGAGGGGCACAGCATGGCAACCATAAGGAGCTGGGATGTAATGGTACAGGTTTTTTGTTGTCCAGAGTGGGGTTTTGGTTTGGGGGTGGACATGCCCTTTAAAGGCACACTTTTACAAAAACCCGTAGTGTGTGATGATATGATTGTGGTTTTAGACACCCAGACTATTTGGAAGAGATTAGGTCCCAATTAGCTGATTGTGATGTGTACATTGAGGTACCCAGATATCCCATCTGGATATTAAAAAGCAGATGATGGTATATTGGAATGGGCTGTCCAGGCCAAAGTAATTACTAAGAAGTTAGGGTTACCTTGTGTAAGCACCCAATTACCCTGGTATTGTACACTCTGCCAAAGGTGCACAAGAATCCTGTCCAGCTCCCGGTGGCCATTGTTGCAGGGGTAGGGTCTGTAAAGATATAATTTATCAATGTTATCATTGTATAGAAACTGATTGGCTACATACATTATGCAATGACTGTGTCGACGTGGCACGAATATGAGATGTTACATGGACCTCGGATCTTAGTCACAATGGATAACATATTTTTCTTGTTAAAGTGTGTGTAAGTACAATGGCCATATAGAGAGTTACATGTCTAAAGTTAAACAGGGACGGCAAAGTCCTTTTCTATAGGATGGGCTTGGGACGTATGGTCAAGATTTGTATAAGAAGGGGTCCGTACAAGCTATCTTTGTTACTCACTATCCAGTTGAGTGACCAGCACGTGTTATGCATATGCAATAAATCTCTACTATCGACTTCAAGACTGGTGTGGCTCTACTTAATTCCCTAACAGGTCCATCTTCTGCCCCCTGGCCATGATGCTGAACAGGATACTTGTCCCCTGATACAGATGTGTGTGATCCTATTTAAGAGATTTTTGGAGATTTTTTTAGGAAATGAAATAAAGGTGGATGATTGGGAAAATATTTGGTTGGTAACGCTTGACGTCTCCTCTCTCTACACCTCCATTCCCCATGTGGAGGGAATGGAGGGTGTGGAGAGAATGCTAAGAGATACTGGTTCTATAATGATACTCAATTAGTTTTTCTGAAATGTCTGGAGATTATTTTACATAGAATTATTTTTTCTTTGATGCAGGTATTTAAACAAACTAAGAGTGACTGCCATGGGATCCAATTGGCCCCGTCATAGCAATTCCTTTATGGCTAGGCTGTGAGGCGTCATCTATGTGTTTACCATCTTCACCAGTCACTGTGTAGCTTGGTGGCGTTACATAGATGACGTCTTCCTCATGTGGCGGGGCCACGTTGGATCTTTGTTGGGCTTCTTGAAGAGCTCAATATACACATCCACTATTAATATACATTGCATTATGTCAACATAAAATCTGTTTTTTGGATGTTTTGGTGGTGGTTGGTGAAAGTTTAAATACAGAATTATATAAAGGAAACCGATAGAAATCAATATTATTATATCACAGCTTCCACCACCCTCATGTGAGGCGGGCTATTCCTGTTGGACAATTCAAAGAGTTTAACTATAGTGAGTGATTCCCGGGTACCGGGATGCTCATTGACACTAATGTATGTCGAATCATTAGTTATGAACTATAGTTATGGGGTGAGCGAATAGCATGGATGTACGAAATGTTTCCCTTGCCTACACTGCACTCAATGTGCGAGTGTGCACACGTTTCAGTCTGGGAGGCCATTTTACATGTGATACTAAAATTTGTTATTTACATATTGTGGTGCCCGTGTATGCTGCTATATGTGGGTGAGACCACCCAGGCGGTTAAATCCTGCATATCGCAGCATTGCTCTAGTATAAAAAGTTACCTGTGTCCAAACACTTTGTAGAAGCGGGACACAGTGATCAGAACTTAGGTATATGGTCCTTGAGATGGTTCCCCCCTATATGTGTGATAATCATTTGATTATGATTATATCTATTTTTGTGAAACTTGGTCAGTTTCTTTCTATTTAGCACTTGGGTCCAGTATTTATAATGGGTTTTTGTGCATTAAAGGGACTGTCCACCCCTCTTTTTGAAAAATGAATATTGGTAGATAAGCCCCCAAAACCTAACATCGTTTAATTCTCAACCTTTAATTCGGCTCCCACACTGAGATTTATACTTACATCCTCCTCGCTCCACCCTGCCGCTTCCGGGTTCTTCCCAGTCTCCACTGTGGCCGCTCTGTTCTTTTCTGTTCCGAGCAGCCGCAGCCGAGCAGACTGGTCCGGGAATGGCAGTCAGTGATTGGCCGTGACGTCACAGTCACGGCCGACACTGACTGCCTTACCAAAGTGCAGAACCACCGGCGGTGGAGTGAGGAGGAGGATTGTAAGTATACTATCCTCTGTGTGGGAGCCAAGTTAAAGGTTGAGATTAAACGATGTCAGGTTTTTGGGGCTATCTACCACTATTCTATTCATTTTCAAAAGAGGGGTGGCTCTACCCCGACCCTGGTAATGTTTCCCTTGATATTTTCCATTAGTTTCTGGCCCTATATATCATCTCGGTTGTGTGTACCTTTTCCCTTCCCTTTTTATTATGGTCTTAATGGTGTTCAACTTATTTTTGTAATTGTAATGTTTTAATTGCGTTTATGCAGAGTTGTAGTAATGGGCTTATTGTGTTTTTCCTCCACCGCCGCTCCGGGTTCTTCTCCCAGTCTCCACTGTGGCCGCTCCTGTCTTTTTCTTTTCCCGACAGCCGCAGCCGAGCAGACGGTCCGGATGCAGTCAGTGATTGGCCGTGACGTCATCAGTCACGGCGACCACTGACTGCCTTACCAGAAGTGCAGAAACCGCCGTGATTGAGGAGGAGGAGGTACGTATATATACTATCTCTGTGTGGGAGCCGAATTAAAGGTTGAGACTTAAACGATGTCTAGGTTTTGGGGGCTTATCTACCACATATTCATTTTTCAAAAGAGGGGTGGACAGTCCCTTTAAGTATATTCATAGTTTCTGGCATATATAGGCTGGATATGGTCAAGGGAATTTATATTGTAATTGTAATGTATTTATATGATATATGCAGAGTTTGTAGTAAGGGGCATGGCCATATGGGGGATGTGCCCATTAGAGTGGTACATGATGTAATTTCCTTGTTATGTCATTTCCTCTGGATTATGGTAATTGGCTTGATGTCATTTCCTTGTAACTCATTTAAATATCTTGGGATATCATTATGTGATTGATACCATTTATCTGTGAGCCTGATGAAGGGAGCGGGATGCTCTTGAAACGTCGCTCAGATGATTGAATAAATATATGAAAATTGCTGCAAATGCGTGAGTGCTGCCTTTATACTTGTTGTAATTATTGGGGATAACACAGCCACAGTCCCCTTAGGCATTGCAGTGAATTTGGTGGAGTGCTGTGATTATACTATTTGTATTTTTGTTGATTGCACAAGCACCCCCGGTAAAAATTGGGGACATGGAAACAAACATGTTTGCTTATTCAGAACAGGAGATGAGCCAGGGTAAATTAGAGGGATCTTGTGAGTTTCTGAATACCCCGATATCTATCTCTGGCCGCAAACAGCTGGAGGCTATGCATAAGAAAAAAACTGACTTAGAATTGCATGGACTTACCCTAAGTGATTATTGCAGACAGAATCAAACTCCACGGGGTCTACGAGTGAACCTTAGACCCACACTGTTTGCTGATAATGATGTATTCAAAAATGAATATATGCAAATCCTAAACAAATGTTCCATCGACATTATGATGTTGAATATTGAATTTATTACAGCTAAATTGGATGCCCTTGGCATAAAGATTTCCGCATTGGAGACGGAGTTAAGAAATGGCCGGAGTTAAGTAATGGTCCCGGGCAGACCTTGAGGCCATAAAAAATGATTTGGAACACAGGATTGCACAGTAGCGCAAAAGAGGGGAGGAGTTTAAGCTGACCAAATTCGCTTACGACCTCCTGGACTATCAGCGGGGCAATGTGTATAACTGGTGCGCTCCACAAGTCAGAGATGCAGAGATGAATTAAGATCTGCCACAAATATTGCGAGAGCGTGGCAGCCGACTCCGCATGTGGAAATCGAATCCAGAACAATGGTAGCCGTATGCTCCGAGATCTGGTACTTTTTTAGATGTCAGAAGAGGCTGGGAAGAAGAGGCGGCTGCAGGTGCCGCAGAAATGGAGTCTCTAGACCCGCAAGCCCAGCACTGAAACGCCGGGGGAAGGTACAGTGATTAACCTGTCCAAGGTAGTTCTGATAGAGAGTGAGCTTGCTGTATTAAACAGGGGGTTGGGTTTTTGCCCTACCGCCAAATTGGATCTGTTTCAAACTGATATTGATTTATATGCCTTCAGGAGGGTTAGATTAAAGGGCATGTCCAGCCCTTTTTTCAACTTTTTATATATTATACATATTGGTCCCCCAGCCCCAACCTCCGTAATAGAATTCTTAGAAAGTGCCCCGATAGTTACTTACCTTCCCACTTTCCTCCACCGCAATGCCCGGCCCTCTGCTTGCACGGAAATGCAAGCAGGGGGTGGGACGCGGCTGCCGGCTGCTCAGAACGCCGGAGGATAGAGGGAAGGTAAGTAACTATTGGGGCACTTTCTAAGAATTCTATTATGGTGGTTGGGGCTGGGGGACCAATATCTACAATATATACAGGGGATTTTACACTAGGGCGAGAGAGAAGAAAACGGGAGGGAGAGGGAGGGTGGGAGGACTCTCCTGCACATGCCTCAGACCTTGTCGAGGTTGAGGCTGAGACAGGCGCAGGATGAGTCACACAGACCTTCTAAACTACACTTTCTTAGACTTTGGAGGGGCACAGCATGGCAACCATAAGGAGCTGGGATGTAAGGTAAGGATTTTTGTACACTACAGAGTGGGGTTAAATTTGAGTTTTGGGGGTGGACATGCCCTTTAAAGGCACACTTTTACCAAAAACCCGTAGTGTGTGATGATATGAGATTGTGGTTTTAGACACCCAGTACTATTTGGAAGAGATTAGGTCCCAATTAGCTGATTGTGATGTGTACATTGAGGTACCCAGATATCCCATCTGGGATATTAAAAAGCAGATTGATGGTATATTGGAATGGGCTGTCCAGGCCAAAGTAATTACTAAAGAAGTTAAGGGTTACCTCAGTGTTAAGCACCCAATTACCCTGTTATTGTACACTCTGCCAAAGGTGCACAAGAATCCTGTCCAGCCTCCCAGTAGGCCCATTGTTGCAGGGGTAGGGTCTGTTAAAGATATAATTTATCAATGTTATCATTGTATAGAAACTGTATTGGCTACATACATTATGCAATGACTGTGTCGACGTGGCACGAATATGAGATGTTAACATGGACCTCTGGGATCTCTAGTCACAATTGGATAACATATGTTTCTTGTTAAAGTTGTGTAAGGTAACAAATGGCCATATAAGGTTACATGTCTAAAGTAAAAAGGGACGGCAAAGTCCTTTTCTATAGGATGGGCTTGTGACGTATGGTCAAGATTGTGTATAAGAAAGGGGTCCGTACAAGCTATCTTTGTTACTCACTATCCAGTTGAGTGACCAGCACGTGTTTATATGCATATGCAATAAATCTCTACTATCGACTTTCAAGACTGGTGTGGCTCTACTTAATTCCCTAACAGGTCCATCTTCTGCCCCCTGGCCATGATGCTGAACAGGATACTTGCTCCCCTGATACAGAGTGTGTGATCCTATTTAAGAGATTTTTGGAGATTTTTTTAGGAAATGAAATAAAGGTGGATGATTGGGAAAATATTTGGTTGGTAACGCTTGACGTCTCTTCTCTCTACACCTCCATTCCCCATGTGGAGGGAATGGAGGGTGTGGAGAGAATGCTAAGAGATACTGGGTTATATAATGATACTCAATTAAGTTTTTTCTGAAATGTCTGGAGATTATTTTACATGAGAATTATTTTTTCTTTGATGGCAGGTATTATAAACAACTAAGAGTAACTGCCATGGGATCCAATGTGGCCCCGTCATATGCCAATGCCTTTATGGCTAGGCTGGAGGACGTCATCTATGGTTTACCATCTTTCACCAGTCACTGTGTAGCTTGGTGGCGTTACATAGATGACGTCTTCCTCATGTGGCGGGGCCACGTTGGATCTTTGTTGGGCTTCTTTGAAGAGCTCAATAGTACACATGCCACTATTAAATATACATTGCATTATGTCAAACATAAAATCTGTTTTTTGGATGTTTTGGTGGTGGTTGGTGAAAGTTTAAATACAGAATTATATACAAAGGAAACCGATAGAAATCAATTATTATTATATCAAAGCTTCCACCCACCTCATGTGAGGCGGGCTATTCCTGTTGGACAATTCAAACGAGTTCATAATATAGTGAGTGATTCCCGGGTACGGGATGCTCAATTAGACACTATGTATGTCGAATATCATTAGTTATGAACTATAGTGTAGGGAGTGAGCGAATAGCATGGATTGTACGAAATGTTCCCTTGCCTACACTGCACTCAATGTGCGAGTGTGCACAGCGTTTCAGTCTGGGAGGCCATTTTACATGTGATACAAAATTTGTTATTTACATATTGTGGTGCCCGTGTATGCTGCTATATGTGGGTGAGACCACCCAGGCGGTTAAATCCTGCATATCGCAGCATTGCTCTAGTATAAAAAGTTACCTGTGTCCAAACACTTTGTAGAAGCGGGACACAGTGATCAGACACTTAGGTATATGGTCCTTGAGATGGTTCCCCCCCTATATGGTTTGATAATCATTTGATTATGATTTATATCTATTTTTGTGATAACTTGGTCAGTTTCTTTCTATTTAGCACTTGGGTCCAGGATTTATAATGGGTTTTTGTGCATTAAAGGGACTGTCCACCCCTCTTTTGAAAAATGAATATGTGGTAGATAAGCCCCCAAAACCTAGACATCGTTTAATTCTCAACCTTTAATTCGGCTCCCACACTGAGATATTATACTTACATCCTCCTCGCTCCACCGCCGCTTCCGGGTTCTTCTCCCAGTCTCCACTGTGGCCGCTCTGTTCTTTTTCTGTTCCCGAGCAGTCCGCACTCGACCTAGCAGACCTGGTCCGGGATGGCAGTCAGTGATGCGTGACGTCACAGTCACGGCGACACTGACTGCCTTACCCAGAAGTGCAGAACCACGGCGGTGGAGTGAGGAGGAGGATGTAAGTATAACTATCTTCTGTGTGGAGCCGAATTAAAGGTGAGACCTTAAACGATTGTCTAGGTTTGGGGGCTATCTACCACATATTCATTTTTCAAAAGAGGGGTGGACAGTCCCTTAAGTATATTCATAGTTTCTGGCAATATTAGGCTTGGATATGGTCAAGGGAATTTATATTGAATTGTAATGTATTATATGATATATGCAGAGTTTGTAGTAAGGGGCATGGCCATATGGGGGATGTGCCCATTAGAGTGGACATGATGTAATTTCCTTTGTTAGTGTCCATTCCTCTTGATTATGGTAATTGGCTTGATGTCATTTCCTTGTAACTCATTTAAAATATCTTGGGATATCATTATGTGATTGATTACCATTTATCTGTGAGCCTGATGAAAGTAGCGGGATGCTCTCGAAACGTCGCTCAGATGATTGAATAAATATATGAAAATTGCTGCAAATGCATGAGTGCTGCCTTTATACTTGTTATATAGAATATATATATATATATAATATAGGAGCACTCCTGGGATTTTTTAACCAATTTATTGTAGATAACACATCAAGCGGCAACGTTTCGGCGCCGTGTCTAGAGCCTTTATCAAGCCATGTGAGCACAAACAGTGATTGCAACTAAATAGAGGGAAACTCCTCCCAGTGATAGTGATGTCAGGTCACATTGTATTACGTATATACTCGAGTTATAACCTGACCAGTATAAACCGAGGTACCCATTTCACTTAAAAATCTAATAAAGTTGTTGACTCGAGTATAAACCGAGGTAGAATTGGCATCAAGAGTTTGGAAACTACACTCCCAGCTAATAAAGCATGCTGGGAGTTTGTAGTTTCCAAACTCTTGAATGCCACCCTCACTTGCCATTCAAGATGTTTTGGAAACTACAACACCCAGCATGCTTTATTAGCTGGGAGTTGTAGTTTCCAAACATCTTGAATGCCAAGTGAGGGTGGCATTCAAGATGTTTGGAAACTACAAACTCCCAGCATGCGTTATTAGCTGGGAGTTGTAGTTTCCAAACATCTGTGATGCCACCCTCACTTGGCATTTAGATGTTTGGAAACTACAACTCCCAGCTAATAAAGCATGCTGGGAGTTGTAGTTTCCAAAACATCTTGAATGCCACCCTCACCCTCAAACCCAGTAAGTTTGTACCTGGGGCTCTCTTCATCCAGGATCTGTGGGCTCTCCTCCATCAAGGGCTCTCCTAGGACTGGTGCTGGTAAGTTCCTCTCTCAGTTCCCTCTCCGGCAGCAGCGTCCTCTCCATTCCTGGCATGCTATCCCCCATTCGGCAGCCGAACGATCAGTCCATGTACTGGCGCGCCGGCTGACGTCACTAATTGGCACCAAGCCCGGCGCGTAATTGTGACGTCAGCCGACGTGCCAGTACATGGACTGATCGTGCGGCTGCCGGAATGGAGAGAACGCTGCTGCCGGAATGGAGGAGGACGCTGATTCTTCAAAGGTGAGTATATAACGGTAACCCCCCACAGAGTAATTATCCCCAGTGCAGATAAGTGTAACACTATTACCAAGTAAAGTGCCTCGATAATAGAGCTAAATATTTGTATAAAGTGCACATAGTCGTAAATGCATATATATATAAGGCTATGATGTGCCATAAAGTGCTCTTAATAGAGTAAAAAGTTAAAAATGTGTATAAAAGAATTAAATAGATAGTGTGGACATAGTGGTGTGCTAACCTCATAAAATATTAATAGATAACAATAGAGTATAATTACAAGTACTAAAGTGCCAATGCTCTCAATTAAAAGATAATAACAAGAAGATCATCATGGTTATAAATTAATTAACGTCACTTAAAAACATCTGTATGAAATATTTCATTCAGTCCATATGGATTGACCGTATTAAGAGTCCTGATCCAATTGTTTCCCGTTGGAGTAAGATTTAGATCTATCCCCCCCGTCGTGGTATTGGCACATGATCAATGGCCTGATATCTAAATGTAGCGATATTATGTCCAAGTTCCAAAAAATGTTTAGCCAAGGGTTTGTTAGTCCTGCCGTCTCTAAAGGCCGTATTAATAGCCGATCTATGACCATCCATTCTCAATCACAAGGTAAGGTCCGTTTTGCCCACATAAAACAGTCCACAAGGGCAAGAAGCCAAATATACTACATGAGTCGTTGTGCAGGTTATAGCATGTTTGATGTTAATAGGGGTTTTGGTGTGTGGGTGTAAGAAATGGGTCCCTGTTTGCATGTGTTTGCAGGATGTGCAATTACCACATTTGTAACTTCCACCACTCCTAGTGGCCAACCATGTTAGTTCCGGCGTGTAACACTTAACTGGATTCTGTTTAAATAGAATATCCCCCAAGTTTCTACCCCTACTGTAACCAATAGTTGGTTTCTCCGGTAAGCAATTCCTCAGTTTCTGATCGGATAATAATATTTTCCAATTGTCATGTAAAATGTCACTTACTTTAGTGGATAGTGTGGTATATTTAGTAATACATACAAATGGTGATGAGTTCCGGGATTCTCTCTTAGAGCATTCAGTTAATATTTTGTTTCTGGCTCGGTCTAAGGCATTGGTAAGTACTTCCTCTTCATACCCTCTGTGTATAAACCTCCCCCACATGTCCGTAATTTGTTGCTCAAATATATCAGGATCCGAGTTATTCCTCAAGACTCGACAAAACTGTGATATGGGAAGGGAATTTTTCAGTTTCTTTGAATGAAAACTATTGTAATGCAGTAACATGTTTCTATCTGTGGCTTTGCGGTATAAGCAATAATTAATTTTATTACCTGTCAATGATACTTGAACATCCAGGAATTGGACTCTCTCACAGCTCAATTCTGCCGTCAATCTTATAGGGTTATCCAAGTTGTTCAGGTAATCCAGCATATCCTGGAGTGATTCCCTGGAACCTTGCCATATAAGAAAAATATCATCAATAAAACAGCGGTACATCAAAATATGTTTGGAAAATTTTGTCAAGACATGGGTTTTTTCATATTCAAACATAAAGGCATTAGCGTAGGCGGGCGCCATAGCAGCGCCCATTGCCGTCCCAAGGACCTGCAGGTAAAACGTGTTTTCAAAACGAAAGTAATTCAATCTTAAAGTCAAATTCAAAAGATCCAACACAAATTGCCTTTTCCTGTTTGTCCCATATTCATTCTCATCCAACAGATGTTTAACCGCCTCAATCCCAAGTTCATGGGGAATATTTGTATATAAACTGGTAATATCAATGGCTGAGAGCCACAATTCTCCCTTGTCAGGTAATGTTACATCATTGAGAACAGATAAAAAATGTGAGGTGTCCTTGATATACGTGGGTAATTTCTGTATGAACGGTTGTAATATGTAATCAATATATTTCCCAATAGGCTCCGAGAGACTCCCCCTACTGGAGACTATTGGCCATCCCGGGGGATATGTCAAACTTTTGTGCATTTTAGGTAATGTGTAGATAATCGGATGCCTGGGATATTTTTGAATCAAGAAATCACCCGTCTGTTTATCAATAATACCTTCCGTAACAGCTTCCTGGATTACTCTGTCTATCTTTTTCTTATAATGACTTGTGGGATTCTCGGACAGAGGTTGGTAAACATTAGTATTGGTAAGCTGTGTAAGTATTTCAGCTTTGTACATGGAATAATTCATCAGTACAATACCACCCCCCTTATCAGCTGGGCGTATCACAATATCATTGTTATTACTAAGAGTCTTTAAAGGACAATTATACTCACCTTCCCTCCGCTCCAGAGCTTCATGTAGTAACTTTTACCCAGGGTGAGGACCTGAACCGATAAGTCCTCACCCCGGGATTCACGAAACCTACAGCAGCGTGTTGCAGCAACGCTGCTCTTGTAGGCTCCGCCCCCTCCTCCCCGTCGGCGACGAGGCCAATAGGAAGGCACGCTCTGCAACAAGCGGCAACGTTTCGGCCCTGTGTCTAGAGCCTTTATCAAGCCATGTGATCATGGGGGCCGAAACGTTGCCGCTTGATGTGTTATCTACAATAAATTGGTTAAAAAATCCCAGGAGTGCTCCTATATTTTCCTACATTGTATGCAGTTATCAAGAGGGAAGCACCCGGGTTCTTCGTATTTTTAAAACCTGCTCAGAGTGCCACCCATATCGTTGGCTATTTACTTGGGGGTTATTATCCCTTGGGATGAGCACCACAGCACGGGAGATGGAACAAGCCACAGAGAGAGTAAACCTGTTACCTGGATTTACAGACATTTGGCAAGTAACTGAAAAGGATGCTGAAAGAGTATTATGGAATAGCACCAATACTGATTATGTGATACATACCTCAATGAAGGATGTGTGCAATGAATTGTTTTACAATTACAAAAGCTGAGATGACCTGGACCTCCATGGCATGTTTCTATCTGATATTACAGACTAAACAAATCTCCTAGGGGTTTTCGTATTATGAATATACCCACCATTGGCCGCAACAACCCTGAGTTTTGCAGGAGATGGACGGGTATTTTGAATCGATGCTCCCTCGACTTAATGGTGCTAGTCCTGAAGGAAGTGGCTGCTGACCTTATGAAAGTGAGAAAGAAGCTGACAGACATGCAACAGTTGCACCAGTAGACATTGGAAAATGAGGCATGTCAAGAGTTAAAGGGTATGTCCACCCTAAAATTAATTTTTTTATATACCATTCCTCCTGGGCTCCCAGCCCCAACCGCATTATTTATTTTTTAGAAAGCCCCCCAAACTCTACTTACCTCCCCTCTTCCTCCGACGCGCTCCGGCCCTCTGCTTGCGAGGATATGCAAGCAGAGGGGCGGGACCGGCAGCAGCGTCTGTGATTGGCTGAGCGGCAGCCAATCACTGACGCGGCTGCTGGCAGCTTACTTCCGCGTAGGAAAGCGGAGAGGTAAGTAAAAGTTTGGGGAGCTTTATAAAAATAAAAATTATGCGGTTGGGGCTGGGGGACATGGGGGAAAGAGATATTAAAGGGGATTAACGAGAGGGGGAGGGATAGCAGAAGGGAGGGAGAGGGAGGGGGAGGGGAGGGAGGGGGGAGAAGGGCTGCAGTACGCATGGCAAAAATCTCCGGGAGGCCAGGTAGCAGGCAGTGTCCTATATGGACCTGCTAGCCTCCTGGTGGGCAGTTTTTGGGAGTTTGGGTGGGGACTACAGGAGAACTATATGGAGCTGGGATGTGAGGTAAGGATTAAAGTACACTACATGGTGGGGCCAGTAATTGGGGGATTATAGTTTTGGGGGTGGACATGCCCTTTAACCATTAAAATTAAAATTCAATTGGAAAGACACAAAAACTACTTACTGCGATATAAGAGATCCAAACTGCGCAAGGTAAACGATGACTATGCACAGAGACGCGTGTACCGGTGGTTGCTCGGCACCCAGGATGGACCACGTGGCTACTCTAGGGGGCGCAAGACTAGGCGCGTCAAGTTTGCACCAGACTCTGACACTGAGACTAGCCGGTACTGGTCGGATGCCGATGATGTCACGGGAGCGACGAGTACTCCCGTCAGATCGCGCCGCGAGACTACCCGCACAGAGGCAGCTGTGGGTAATGAGGGAAGAGTCCCGGGTTACACAGCAGTCCTCTTTTTTGTCCAGGGGCACGGACCACAACACCGTTCCCCCCCCGAGGCATGTCGGAAGGTACGATACCCGATCAGGCGGGGGAGGGGCGGCAAATGTAAACAGAGCCAGAAACAAACGGATTTAATCCCTGTCTTTAACCTTTCCTCACATCCTCTCACGGAGATAGAAGAGGGTGTTTTAAGGAAGGGACTATCTTTTGTACCCACCACAGTCTTTAACGATTTCGGATGGGACATTGAATTATATAATATAGGTAGGTCCTTAGCATTGAAAGATATCTTTGGTAATGATCCTAAGCAATTTGACTCTACAAAACCCAAACTGAAAAGTTTATTTGAACCCCCAATGGTGAACTCAACGATCAAGGTCTTTAAACAGACAGTTAATTCAGAAGTCACTAAGGCTAAGGCGGAACGTAAGAGACACTATCCCAATTTATCTAAAAATGAAATGTAAGCATTAAAGACTCTTAGTAATAACAATGATATTGTGATACGCCCAGCTGATAAGGGGGGTGGTATTGTACTGATGAATTATTCCATGTACAAAGCTGAAATACTACACAGCTTACCAACTACTTAATGGTTACCAACCCTTGTCAGAGAAATAGCCCCAAACAAATCATTTAATAAGAAAAAAAGATAGACAGAGTAATCCAGGAAGCTGTTACGGAAGGTACATATTGTAAGCAGAAGGGTGATTTCTTGATTCAAAAACTATCCCAGGCATCGATATCTACACATTACCACTAAAATGCACAAAAGTTGACATATCACCGGCACTTGGATTCAGACCACATAGTCTACGGGGAGTAGGGGAGGTCTCTCGAGCCTATTGGGAAAATATATTGATTAATATTACAACACCGTTAATACAGAATTACACGTATATCAATGAACCTCATATTTTTAATAGTTTGTTGATCTCAATGATGTAATATTACCTGACAGGGAGAATTGTCGTTGTAGCCATTGATATTACCAGTTTATATACAAATATTCCCAATGAACTGCGGATTGAGGCAGTTATCGTAAACTATCTGTGGATCGCAGAAGATGATAGGGAACCAAAACGGAAAAGGGAAAGTGCATGTGTTGATCTTTTGAACCTTTGACTTTTATAAGATTGAATTACTTCGTTTTAAGAAAACACGTTTACTCTGCAGGTCCTTGGGACGCAGGCAAAGGGCGTGCGCATGGCGCCCGCCCTACCTAAAATGCCTTATGTTTTGAATATGAAAAAAAACCAGTCTGACAAAATTTTCATCAACATTGATGTTTTGTTTGGTTTGTACGCCGTGTTATTGATATTTTTCTTATATGGCCAATGGTCCAGGATCACTCAGGAATCATGTGATCTGGAATACCTGAACAACTTGGATAACCTCATTATGAAGATTACGGACAGAATGAGTAGAGGCGATCGTGAGTGAGAGGTCATCCAATTTCCCTGGATGTTAAGTCATCATTCAGACAGGTAATAAAATTAATTATGCTATGATACCGCAACAAAGCCACAGAAGATAGAAACATGTTACATGCATTACAATAGTTTTTCATTCAAAGAAACTGAAAATTCTTGCCCATAATCACGAGTTGTCGAGTCTTTGAGGAATAACTCGGAGTCTGATAATTGGGCAACAAATTATGCAGCATGGGGGGAGTGGTCATACACAGAGGGTATGAAGAGGAAGTTACCAATGCCCTTGCGAGCCAGTAATGAATAAATATTAACTGCATGCTTAGGAGCGCACCCGGGCGGAAGAAACTCATCACCATTGTATGTATACTAAATTTACCACAATATCACTAAAGTAAGTGACATTTTACATGACAATTGGAAAATTTATCTGATCAGAAACTGAAGGAATGCTAACGGAGAAAACCAACTATTGGATACCGTAGGGGGTAGAAAATTTGGGGGATAATGCTAAACGGGATCCAGTTAAGTGTTTACACGCCGGACACGACATGGTGGACCACTAAGAGTGGTGAAGTTAAAATGTGGCCAATTGCACATCCTGCGACACATGCAAACAGGGACCATTTCTACACCCACACACAAAACCCTATTGCACAAACAGTATAACTGCTTGCCTACAACAACTTATGTAGTTAGTATATTTGGCCTTCTTGCCCATTGTGGACGGTTTTATGTGGCACAAACAAAACGGACCTTACCTTGCGTTGAGAATGGATGGTAATAGAAGGCTATAATACGGCCTTAGAGACGGCAGGACTAACAACCCCTTGCGCTAAACATTTTTTGGAACTGGGACATAATATCCCCCGCTACTTTTAAAATCAGGCCATTGATCATGTGCCAATCAATCCACGACGTGGGGGGATAGATCTAAAAATCTTACTAACGGGAGGAAACATATTGGATTAGGACTCTTAATACGGTTCATTCCATGATGAGATGAATGAAAATATTTTATACAGATGTTTTTTAAGTGAACGTTAATTAATTTATTAATCATGATGATATCTTGTGAATATCTTTATAATTGAGAACATTGGCACTTTTAGTACTTGTAATTATACTCTATTGTTATCTATTAATATTTTATGAGGTTAGACACCACATATGTCCACACTATCTATTTTAATTCTTTTATCACACATTTTTAACTTTTTACTCTATTCTAAGAGCACTTTAAGGCACATCATACGCCTTTTATACTATGTGCACTTTACGACTATGTGCACTTTATACAAATATTTAGCTCTATTATCGAGGCACTTTACTTGGTAAATAGGTGTTACACTTATCCTGCACTGGGGATAATTACTCTGTGGGGTTAATACCATGTGACCTGACATCACTATCACTGGGAGGAGTTTCCCTCTATTTAGTTGCAATCACTGTTTGTGTTCACATGGCTTGATAAAGGCTCTAGACACGGGGCCGAAACATAGTGGTAGCCTGGTTCCATAGGGAAACTCTCCATAGTGGTAGCCTGGTTCCATAGGGAAACTCTCTATAGTGGTAGCCTGGTTCCATAGGGAAACTCTCCATAGTGGTAGCCTTGTTCCATAGGGAAACTCAACTCTCCATAGTGATAGCCTGGTTCCATAGGGAAACTCAACTCTCTATAGTAGTAGCCTGGTTACATATATACTGTACATACATACATGTGAAAATAGTGCCACTCCACTCGCTATCACACCAAAAGCTGGTGCTTATTTGAGGTCTCTGGGGAGATTCTTTCACCTAAAGCAACAGACGCGACCTAAAGCCTGGGTACACACAGGCTGATATTTTGACCTGAACAATCGCCTTTCTACCAGTTGGTTGGTCCGAAATATCGTCGGTTGACCGCACGCAGTCCGCGGGTGAAATTTTGCAGCCAGTCACGCGGCTCATTGAAGACCAAGCAATTAGACAAAATTCACTACACGGCCAAAATAACTTGATTACTAAAATGCAGCTGGAAGATTTTAGTAGCAGTTCTCTTCTCGTCTGGCACAGGGGGAATTTATATTATTAGTGTTAGGTGATAAGTGTATTTTCTAGCAGGTACAATTAATAAAGGTTAGAATCATTTTGATTATATTAAGGTGGTGTTACTAGCTGGCTACAGTATATATGGGAACTTTTTTTTACCAAGAGGGTCTGCTTTTGGACTTGGTGTTTTAAGGAATTTGGTATTCCCTTTCTGCACCACACTATAGTGCGTGGCTACACCAATTAAAGAGTGGTGCACATAGTACAATTTTTGAGTAGGAGATATATGGGGTGCTAGTTGTTCTTCGATTCCCACCAACGTCGGTCATAATAAATAGCCAGGGCTTCCACACCTCATCGTATTTACGAGTTGAACCTTTGATAAGGTGAGAGAGGTGTTCGTTTTCACAGATCCACCAAATCTTTGAGATGAATTGAGTTTCTGAGGGGGAAGGTTGTTTCCAGGTTGCAGCAAGATGGGTATGGGTAGCTGCGCAGAAGCTATGAATAAGTTTGTTACTTGGTTGAGGTAGGTGGGGTATATCTCTATCAAATAAAGCTGTCCAGGGGTCTAAGGTTATCGGGGAATGTAGAGTTTTATAGATTAAGCTCTCGCATGTAGCCCACAGTTTTTTTGGTCTCCGCACAACCCTCCCATATAATTTTAATTGTCACAATGTCATTATGACACATTAATAGCTGGTGCTAAGAGCAAATAACATAATATACAAAATGGAGACACAGGGTTGTTACATAGATGTCACCCTGTCCTGAAATGAAGATGCTCAAATAGCATTTAATCAAATAGTTCACAGAATAATAAACGCTAAATAGTCACGTATACTTAAGTATAAAGACGGGGAATATCAAATGCCAAGTTCTATTTAAAGGGTATGTCCACCCTTAATTAACATTTTTAGTATATAATAGTAAATGTGCCACCAACCGCTATAATACTTTTCTTAGAAAGTCCCCAGATAGTTACTTACCAGTTACTTGCACTGCGCAAGGCAAAATTCTCCCGGAGGGGAGACAGGAGGCAGAGTCATATATGGACTCTGCTCTCCTCCTTTTTGGACTTTGGGGGGGGGGATTACTGGAGAACCACTTAGATCTGGGATGTAAGGTTTTATTGCACTACACATTGGGGCCAGTAGTGGGGGGAATTATAGTTTTGGGGGTGGACGTGCCCTTTGATATGCACAGTCACACAAAATGTAAAAAACCCTATACTGTTTAAATCAGAATGCCCCCAAACTGCTAGCAGTACCCAGTAGACATGGAAAGATCAAGTACTGAATATAATGTCTCTATCACTCAGGTTCAGGACTAGTAAACAAAGTATTCTTAAGTGAAGCAATAGTGTAACATCATCAACAAATGTATTGCCAAAACACAGTTGAACTATAGAGTAAGGTGAACGAGTTACACATGTGTAATGCAGATTACTACCAAACTGTAGTCCAACAAAGGCAGATGTAACCATGCCGTTCATATACAGGGCACCTGCCGATATTGTCACTAACAGTCAATCTGCAGCTCCGTGTCCTCCTAGGCCAGTACACACCGTTTCATCTTGGCTCCTTGTGGTATATGGTAATAGTCCAAGCACCCGATCATCACACACCGGAATGGCCGTGTCACTCCTTAAAGGACATGAAAACTTTGCCAAATCATTTTTGAACTAGTCACATAGTAATTAGTATTAATTACCACCAATCTTAAATCTGCTTTTTTTTCCTTCTCTGACCTTCCTATCCCTTGTTTTTTAATTCTCTTTTTCTACAAGGAATCATCATGAGGTAAAATAGGTTACTAGTATTAACTAGTTACAAGTACCTTTTTTATACATTATATAAACAATGTGTATATTATATAAGCATTATGTGCATTATATAAATACTTTCAACACTTTGCTACATTATATAGTTGTTATAGGGCAGAAATGTGAAACTGGCTGCTTGTTTACATTGGATATTTCTGCCATATGCATATATTGAAATATGCAGGATCAGGCAAAAATCACTTAATACATATCTAATCTACGGTACTTTTAAACTGATTTTGGTGAAAAGTCACCAAAAATATTGGTTGTGTTGTAATTCTGGGTAAAATTTTGTCCTAACCAACCAAAATATTGCATCAGATGGTTAGTCGAGCCAAAAGAGTGTTACATGTCAAGAAACAAAAGCACCTCCCTCCTCACAATTTCTACCAGAAAAGTGGCCCAAATACTACCTATTTCAATGTGTATTAGATGAAAACTATTTACCATGGTCCCAGCAAATAACCACCATCTATATTGTTTTATTGGCCCAGATGTAAAATTTTGCAACATGTATGTATCTCCCTGTCCATAAAAGTACCCAGAATGAGCACATACAATTCTAGCTTCTCGCTTTTAGACGTATCTTACCCATACTTAGTCTTTGAAGTATCTGTTGCTTGCTAAGTTCTTCGATCGGTTCTTCAATCTTTTGACATCCAGAGATCCTTCTATTGATTGTATGAATGCAGCTTTTGCTCAGGAATGAATGAAAAAAAATTGCCCAAACGGCATTCCAACATTCATTCTATTCTAATTTGGAATGGAAAAATCTCACTAAGGCTCAGGCCACTCTGAAGCGGCCACGAGCGAAAGGTGTATGAAATCAACTGATTCTTCAAAGGAGAATATATAGAATAGCTAGGTATGTATAATATAAATTAAGAATTTCCAAAATTATATTTTCCACAGAAGTTCATCTTTAAATGCAGCCCACTTATTTTTACCTAAGAACATCTATGAGCTGAGAGGATTTTTTAATAGCATGAGATATTCTTTCCTAAAGTTAAATATCTTTGTTAACCCAGTGTACTTTTTTTTTTTTACAACATATCTTAAATGACAATATATCGGGATCACTACTTTATAAGCTTCCCATTAATTTCATCTCCATAATGAGCTAGATATTACCAAATCCAACAAAGCATCCTTTCTATAAGCAAAAAATGCATTGAGTGCTCTATACTGTAGTACTAGGATCCAATCAAGTGTGTCTATCCTCCATCTGCTGAGCCATCCACACACACTCCAAATATATTGATAGACAATGAGGTTAGATAGGGAGAGACGATCCACCTGCCCAAAAGTGCTTGCAGTCTAGAGGAGATTGGGATGAAACATAAGGTGAAGCAGATAAGTAGGCTGTAACTATTTTGTCAGTGAAGTATAACTAGTAGATCACTGATGGGCCGGTAAGAGGTGTAGGAGTGTCTATGTCCAGATTGAAACCTTGCCTGAAGAGGGGAGTTTTGTATTGGCGAGTGATGTATAAATCGAGGAAGGGAGTAGATGAGAGTGGAAGATCGTTAACAGATCGGAGGTTACGCCTTGGATAGTATCTGTTTATCAGATTAGAGATGTTTGGGGGGGGCTGTATTGGAGAGAGCCTTGTAGGATAAGGTTAGCAGCTTAAATTGGATCCTTTGTGTAATGGGAAGCCAGTGAAGAGATCGACAAAGGAACAGCGCATGTGAGAAGCAGGAAGAGAGGTGAATGAGCCTGTCAGCAGAGTTAAGAATTGATTGAAGGGGTTCCAGTCTGTTGATTGGTAGACCGCACAGGAGGGTGTTACAGAAGTCCAGCCGAGAGAGGTGGTTAAGGGGGCAACAGTATCCAGGGTGGAGGAGACAGTGTTGTGGTAGTGGAAGGCAGCAAGCTTGGGGGCAGAGAAGGAGGCCATTTTAATGAGTGGTTGGAGAGGAAGGGAGAGTGAAGATGGGTCAAGGTTGGGGTAGTGGCTGGGTTGGATGAAAGAAGATTACATTTGAGAAGGTTGTGATCTGATAGCAGAAAGAGAGAATTAGAAAAGTTAGATGAGGAACATAGTGGAGTTAAGACAAGTTGAAGTGTGCGTCCATTATGGTGAGTCTCTGTGGAAAACCACTGAGAGCAGTTAAGGGAGGAGGCAAGCCGAAGAGGTTTGGATGTAGCAGAGTTGTTGGCAATGGGGATGTTGAAATCCTCAAAAATTACAGTAGGGATGTCAGTGGAAAGGAAGTGAGATAACCATGCAGAGAAATGGTCGAAAAAAGTACTGGTTGGGCCAGTAGGCCGATAAATAACAGCAATCTGTAGGTGTGTGGGAGAATAAATATGAACGGAGTGTTAAAAGAAAGATGGGGCAGGTAAAGGAGTAATGGATTTGAAACTGCAGCACTCAGGGAGAAGAATGCAGACTCCACAACCATGTTTGATTCCATAAGTGGAGTGCGGCAGGTGGGACCATAGCAAAGGGAGATAGCCATGTTTCAGTGAGGCCTAGGAAAGTAAAGGAGTTAGAAATGAAATGGTCATTTATGAGTGTGAGTTTATTGAAAACAAAGCATGTGTTCCATAGTGCCCCAGATAAGGAAGCTGGAGAAAGGGGAGGAAGAGAGATGTTTATAATATTACCTGGGTTTTAACATATTAGAGGATTAGGAAGTGTGACATGGGGTAGGAGACAGGATGGGCCAGGATTTGCTAATAGAACATGGGCCAGGATTTGGGGAAATATCCCCAGCAGCAAGCAGAAGGCGTGAGAGTGGGTTTTTAGTTGGAAGCGTGATTGCCTGGTAATTATTGAGAAAACAGAGGAGGATTTAAAAACACCAAGCAGATAAAATGTAGGGTGCAATGTAAATGGTGTTAGCAATAATAGGGTGTTGTAGTGTGGCAAAAAAATTGATATAATAGGATAGCAGGATAGTGAGGAAGAAGGTAATTTGGAACATAGTTAATGGGTATCTCCACTCGTTTTTTCAAGTTTTGGTAATCCAGTTCTATTGAAGAACGGGAGGTAAAGGAGCTGTGCCTTACCTTCTGTTCTTCAATAGAACACACAGGAGACTGGTGACAACCTAAGAAACTTGCTCGCTCGCTCCCCCGGCGCGTAGTCTGACAGGTCCCGACGGACCTTGTCTTCTATGCACATGCGCGATCTATGCGCATAGAAGACAAGGTCCGTCGGGACCTGTCAGACCAAGCGCCGGGGGAGTCTCCTGTGTGTTCTATTGAAGAACGGAAGGTAAGGCACAGCTCCTTTACCTCCCGTTCTTCAATAGAACTGGATTACCAAAACTTGAAAAAACGAGTGGAGATGCCCTTAAAGGGCATGTTTTTTTCAACTTTAGTAATATTGTAGTGATTGGTCCCCCAGCCCCAACCGCCATAATAGATTTTTGAGAAAGTCCCCCGATAGTTACTTACCTTACCTCTCTCCTCCGCCGCACTGCCCAGCCTTCTGTTTGCACGGAACTGCAAGCAGGGGGTGGGACCGGCATTCGCATCTCTGATTGGCTGAGAGAAAGCCAATCGGACGCGGGTGCCGGCTGCTCAGAACGTCGTGGGAGATTAGTTATAAAGCAAGTGAAATCTGGACAAATTCTGGTGTTAATTCATCCCAACATTTAGAAAAATGCTGCACTTGGAAAGAATGCTGCAGGAACTGAGCAAGGTCAGGAACTGACTAGGCCAAAAGAATATATACAGATAACAATTAGGGAATGATGATCAGCTGGGGTGTGGCTAAGAGGAGACAGACTCAATTAAGTTGAAAGTGCAAATCTGAACAAATGGGGGTTTCCTAACATTTACATAAACAAACCAGACTAGACTATGATATAAGTAGAGGATGATAGTACAGATGCATACTAGATCAAAATACAATTAAACAACAGAGGGAATTGTGGAAATCGGACGGTGTTCAGTGGCAAAGTAGAAGATGCATATAAGATCAAAATATCTTAAAGGAATTTACACTCACGGTATTTTTTTTTTTTAGTATTATTGCTCATTACTATAATTCTCCCTA
Organism: Hymenochirus boettgeri; assembly: GCA_019447015.1. Classification (NCBI taxonomy): domain Eukaryota; kingdom Metazoa; phylum Chordata; class Amphibia; order Anura; family Pipidae; genus Hymenochirus; species Hymenochirus boettgeri. Next base: position 187,084,960 of record CM033471.1, read on the forward strand.
ACTATGACTGTACAATTATTTTATTCTGTCCCTTATTCCTTTAAATATCCATTCTGAAATAATCTTACATTTCAGCTATCAATCAAGTGTTTTTGTATCATAAATTCTTCTGTTATGTATAGTTTTGCTGTAGCTGGAATGGTGATGGTTGGTAAGTAAACTGCGAGTTGAGAAATTCCCTCTCCCAATGCTGCCTAATATGGATTAGTGAGCATGCTTATACAGTTCAGGAACACTCTAGCACACTGCTGTTGGCTTGCTGCCAGACAATCGATAGGTGCTATCCCTCAGCTCTCTATTCCACGAGCTTGAATAATTCCAGAACAAAGATGCAAACGAGGGAGCACCCTATAAGTGTAGAATCAATAATTTATTGTGAACAATACACAACGTTTCGGGACAGCAATGTCCCTTCCTCAGGTATAGTGAGCATGTTTACCCTTACAAAGAGTCGGATGGTCTGGCAGGGGGCTGGAGGACTGAGGGACTGAGCTTAAGTAAACAAGTACTGGATTGGAGTCATGCAGCAACACAAACACATCAGACTAAGTGCTGCCATCATGTATTTATAGATTGTAATGAGGCAAAGTAATTTTTTCAGTGTACAATTTCTTTAAAGTGGAACTGTGGTCTCCAACAAGTTGAGTTTAAATTAAAGGCCAGTATCCTACCTTTAAAATGAGCCATCAACCACCTCTCTACATGCTCCACAACCCAAGATATAAAGAAATGACTGACGAGAAAGTTAATGGGTGGGAGGCTGACGTGACATTCCTAAGGCTTCTCCTGCCTCAGACTGGTGGTGGAGGTACCCTTTAACGGTTACAACCATCATAATGCAGACTATTCGATTTGTAAAATGGTCTTGCAAAATCATTTTATGTTTTTGTACACTGTACATGGAATAGATTTTTTACTTACCGTATTACTAACTTGATTGTGTGTTTGTATTCAATTAATTTAGTTTCATTTAAATATTTCCAGGAATGTACCCGTATTTTACGTGTTCGGGTTATAGCAGGCATTGAACTGGCAAAGAAAGATATTTTAGGGGCAAGGTAAGTAATAATTAGTAAACAATATTTCTAAATGAGTGTGTTTTGTCAACTATTTAGACAGTTGCATGCACTAAAGCAGTGTGCAATTTATCATGTGTATTCACAACCCAAAAGCACTGCAGAATTGCCTACCTTGTGTACTGTGACTGGGGGGAAAAAACTACAAACTGCAGCATTTCTTTTATCGTTTACATTATATTTAGTAAGATGTTCTATTTAACCCTTTTAGTGCCAGCTAGATTTTCATCTTTGTGCATAAGAATTTTTAGCACTTACCGTAATGCAGCTTTGCCTTACCTCCCGAAGAAAGAAGATATTTACCTTACACGTGATCCACCACTGTAACAGTGAAAATTCCCAACTGCTTCCTGTTCAGAGTAACTATAGCGTGCATTATTGTGCATGCGCGCTAAAGTTACTATGAACCAGGAAGTGGTGGGGACCTATCAGTGCGACAGCGGAAGATCACGTGAATGGTAAATATTTTCTTTCCTCGCCCGTAGCTGCTGGTCAATTGATTGAAGAACGGGAGGTAAGGCATAGCTCCTTTACCTCCCAGTCTTCAATCAATACATTAATGGAATAGTTCACTTTTTGTGTGAACTATTCGTTTATGTACCCAGGATGAGATACTAAACCTCTAGGTACTCACCCCTGTGTTTGCCCTAGATTCTCCATAGTAGTCCTCCAAAGTTGCACAGTGTACTCCTGGTCTTGCCCCATCCCCTCTCTCATGTCTGGGACTGTTCCTGGACTTGCAAAGCATGTTTCCCCATTGAACAAATCCCAGGGTATGGGAGGAAATGGAGCCAGACTGGCAGTACGAGTGTACTTTTAGAGGACTTGTAAGGGGACCAACCTAGGGATTAGGACTTAGGGTTTCAGTCCCTTACCCTGATTACTTTAAGGGGAGTGGAGTTGTGGAAGAAGAGTTGAATTCTCATTTAGGGCACAACCACCCCAAAAATCAAATTACCAATCTTTTCCTCAATTTAAGTAAGTCCCATATGATCATCTGTTGTATTCCAAAATGCCCCCAATAGCCTGCACCACTTCTGTAAAGTCATTTATTTTCTCCAAAGGTTGCTGTCTCAGCCTCTCGCCTTATGATCTTGTTAAGAGCATGAGCATGCACAGTGTGCAGTGCAACATAATCACACTTGGCACAAGCTCACTGTGAGTACTTTGCACACACATTATCAAACAACCTTAAAAAATGGTCTCAAACATGGTATATATGGATACTGAAAATGTATCCAAGGTGAGATAGCAGCCAACACAGATAACGGGCTCCCCGGGCGGCAGACCCCTGAGAAGATACTTAAAAGCTGAAATATATATAAACCTTCAAAGGAAGCTAATCAATTTTCTCCTAAGAACACCCAATGATTGTATCAGCCTAACAAATCAGCATTTTAATTAACCTGAAAAAGCCTCCTATACTAATTTATTATTTGTTAAGAATTTGTTTAATTTCCAGTATTGCTTTAATTTTACCCCAAAATGTATAAGAATATTCTTATAAACATGTATCCAATGCAAAATTTCTTATAATTGTACTGAAACCTTTTCAGTAAAAATAAATGAAAAAAAAAAAAAACACAAGTATGTGCAGGGCAGCATGCTCGGGGAAACTCAAGTCAGTCACTGGTTGTGACATCAGTGTCACAGGCATGATTGGTAGGGGTGGGTAGAGTTGTCAAAACTTTGTTTTGAGTTGGTGCGGGCTGCAGGGTTTTTTTTTGGATTATAACAGTGGAGCAGTTGAGGTTTACTTAAATTTAAGGAAACGGTTGGTAGATTTGTATCTTGTATGGAAATGCGCTCAAACTAAAATCCACAGATAAATCCTGAGATATTTTTGGAAACTACATGCCTCCAGGTTTTTAGGTGTGGAGTAATTTTTGATCAAAATGCAGATACTTGAACATCGCTTTTCATTAAGTTTTACAGAAAAACAATAGAAGAAAGTTGAAACCCATCATGATTATAAAAGTCTAATCTCTACTGAATAAATCGGTATGCCACATGTATGCATACCTCCCAAATATTCCGAAGATGGGGATGAGGACGGACCCTAACAATGGTGTAATTGTTCCCCAACCCCGTATGCCCGCCACACCCCTAGAACACCCACGTCCTGCCCATCACTAGACTTTACAGGTATTACCAGGTCTGTCACGGAGAAACCAGTACGGTTGAGGGGTATGTGTGAAGGTTCTCACAGAGACATGTCCAGAAACTAACCCCAACACCACAAAATATTTTAGCCAATTCTGTATGTGAACAGTATCTTTTTGGAAACTACACATCTTTAGATAGATAGATAGATAGATACATAATAGTTAAATACATGCAGAATTCCAGATGCAGTTCAGCTTTTATAAGAAAAACATGATTTATCTTGCCTAAACCCCCATGAAAAGTTAAAAAGTACACTATTTATACACTAAAATACACTATTTATAGATATGTGACACATCCTATATATCAAACTGTATGCCACATGCGTGAGAGAGACATTTGCAACTATCCCCAAACAATGCTTACCTTTTAAATAAACCAAAACAAAATCAGCTAGCTCTGTATTTGAAAAGTTTGTAGTATTTCAAACAAAACATCCGTAGCTACATAAATGCTGTTATTAAAAGTTAACAATCTTAGTCAAATAAGCCCCTCCCGCTAAAACTCCTCCTACCTCCCAATAGGGTCTGTGCCCTTACAGCAAAGAACCTTACAAACTTTTTTTGGAATATACACAAATTCAGCTACATGTGAGGCATCCTTTCATATATGCCTGCAGAATCCTGGGTGCAGTTCTGACTGTCAAATCACAAGCAGCGATAGCCCATTATTATAACCTAAAAAATGTATGATAATTTCTTGGTTAAAGGTTGACTTTATCATGGAGATGTAATAAAAGTTCTTTTCATTAAAAATTATTCTAATTTTGCCCTAGCCAATCAGATGTTGGCTTTCAAATGGTAAATAACATCTGATTGGTTAGGGCTAAAGTAGCACCATTTTTAACAGTTAGATCTATTATTACATATCCCTGTACCTATGTAAAACTGCAATTAAAAAAATGATTAATATTTTAATGGAAATGTGTTTATTTTTCAGTGATACTTATGTAAAAGTTACACTATATGACCCTATAAATGGAATTCTGTCAACTGCTCTAACAAAGACTGTTAAAAAGGTAAAGACTTTGTATAACATATAACAACCAATTTTTATTATTTACCTGTTATTTTCATAGTGGCAAGCACTCTCCTTTTTTATTTTGTTTGTCTTGTCAGTCCTAAAAATGTGCAGGGCACGCTATAATCATCTAGAACAAGCAGGAGAAACATATTTAATAGCTTTTTGGACCATTTCCAATAGGGCAGTGATTGCTGTCTCCTTGCTAAAGAGAAAACAAACAATGGTACCTGCTAATATAGATACGTACAAATAGAATGAGAAAGGGTCCATGAGGCCCGATACATGATGCGAATGAGCTACATGGATTTTTTTTTTTTTTTACCTCTAACAGTTTTGCTGCCTGTTTGTTACCTCATTCATTATACTTTATACTGGACCTGATAATATAGAGCATTGTTTCCTAGCTCGGATTATCTCATGGTCCTCTAAAGGTTAGTCAGTTTAACTTGTGCTCTTGCCATATTGCCAACAGATTACATTGATCTTTTGTTGTTTAATCAATTGCAGTCGCATCTGTGTCACATTTTTGGAAATCTACAGTGTTGAAAGTGCATAGAGAAATGGTTAGAATTAAATTAAGCATTTGAATGTTAACAAATTCAGTAAATACATACAGGGAGGTTCAATAAAAGTTCTTATCGTTTAAAATGGTGCTAATTTTGCCCCAACCAATCAGATCTTATTTAACATTTGGAAAGCTAACATCTGATTGGTTGGGACAAAATTAGCACCATTTTAAACGATAAGAACTTTTATTGAATAACCCTGATAATTTCCAAAAAAAGCCTTAATTAAAGTGGTTTTGTAATAGAAGTGTTTTGAATGTTCTTACAGCATCTGTAGATATGGCTAGCTTTCTAAAAATCCCTTCTTTTACCCATTAATGTCTCCAAAGTATTCTTTGTGAACATTGATGCAATAATATACAATCAGGCTGTATCTTCATTGCTATGCTTGCTATAGCTCAAATTATTTTATTTACTATAAGGCACTTATAGTGCAACTACTGGAAACAAAGGATTAAAGGTTTAGTGCTGTATCAGTTTATTTTCGTGGTGTAGTGCTGTACCAGTTGCTTAAAAAAATGGAAAACTGAATGCTAAAATAATCATTTGCGCATTAAAGGAGAACTAAACCCAAATTTTTACACTCCAGAATCTGAACATATCCCCTCTAAAAACACCAATAAACTGTAAAATAGTAATACAGTAAATGTTACCACTTGAAGAACTGGATGAAATAACTGTGTGTATGTACAGTGACTGGCTATTGCCTATTCTGTCCTTTAAAAGGATTGGCTTGAGGCTACAAGTGGGTGTGACAAACTGAAACAAGTTCCTGTAGTTCTCAGGACTGGGCATGTGTAAAGAACATAATGGTCAGTGACCACACTGTGCGATACTGGAACAATGGGAAATAAGACACAAACCTCATGTTAGAAAGTTAAATTTCTCAACAACCATATTAAAATGAGAGGTGAGACACTGATTACTGCTTGTATAACAAGGATATCTGCCTTCTATTTCAATGTTTTTCTGAGGCTTTAGTTGTCCTTTAAAAATAATGCGCACACGACAAACTTTATTTGTAAGGCAGAATGCGCAGCATATTGTCCCTTCCACCACCCTTTGTCAAGGCATGAGTGATGGGAGCCACCCATGAGCTCTTTCAGCCTAAAGTTGGGTATACACAGTAACGATAAAGCACCGATACCGTATTGGCGCTTTATTGTTACTGTGTGAAGCATATTTTCCAAACAATCACAAGGCCCACAAACGTTCCCGTTGGCCTTGCGGCCGTTTGGAAAAAACTGAAAATTTCCCTTGGTCACGCTGGTCTCCCTATATATCCCTATATATAGAGGAGGCAGTCATGGGAAACGTGCGGTCCTGAACATTCTATAGGGAGAACGTTCGGGATTGTGTGTACCCTGATCTTTGAAAAATAAATGTGAGTTTTTATCTTCAAGTATAAGCATTTTAGATGTTTTAAATGTTTCTGTGATGTCGGCAATTAAGTCTTCAATGCAGGGTTTCTCTTATAATTTAAACATGAATCTTATTCAGTATTGACTGATAGATACCCGTATAGATTGCATTCAAATGTTTCCTGTTTAATGACATGTTTGGGCCCCTTTCCTGTTTATTTGCCTGTGATCACTGGAACAATTAACAAAATATTTAATCAGAGACTAGCATTTTGAAATCATGCAGTCCTCCATAATAATTTTGTTTGTCCTAAAATAGCTGTTGGACAGGCTGTATGTCTTCATTCTGGCACTTCAGGGAATTTTCTTTTTCTGTGCTGCAGCCTACCTTTTCATGCATTTTTATTAAATCAGATCCAGAGTTTGCTGATTGAGGTTTTAAAATCTTTCTTAATATACAGACAATTATCAATAGAAGGATAATTTTCTAGTTGTTCCAAAGAACCCTGTTCACGCATTCCCAGTGGTACTTACTTTCCTTATTTTGAAAAGAGAGTATCAAGACAAAATCCAAAGTAATGGTGAAGTTGTTTCTTCCCTAAAATATGATGATGATGATGATGATATATGGTATATTGAAGGTTTTTTTTTTGTGTGTGTGTGACTCCCTTAATAATTATTTTGATCTGTAAAACTCATGGAAGCATTTTTGCACAGACCTAGTTTTGTGCATACTACACCTGCCTTTATTAACTTAAAGGGGAACTGTGGTCTCCATACAAGTGGTCTTGATTAAAAAGAGCACATTCCTACCTTTAAAATGATCACGATTCTAGCTGCAGTCTATCCAAAGATACAGCATCATAAAGGGTGTTTTTTCTTGCCATTACTGTGAGCTCTGACCAGCACCACTGCTCAACCCCCAAGTGTCTGGTTGGAGAATGCCCACTGCTGGGACAGAGCATCATTGGTTGCATCATAAGCCCCCCTAACGTCTAAATCTTTTTTAAAGATAACCACAAACCAGTTTTTTTCTTCTCCCTAAGGTAGAGGAAAGGACAGAGAATGGTTGCAGGTCTGTAACTAGCTTCAGAAAATATAGATTTTTTTTGGGGGGGTGGGGCTTATTACACAGCACATCATGTGACTGTCACAGACAAGAGAAAGGGCAGACAAGGAAGTGTTATTTTACTAGCTAAAATAAATTACAGAAGGCCCGGAGAAGTTGGAGACATCATCCTAGGCTTGTTTAAAAGGCATGAGAGATATTTTAAATAGAGGACACTTGTATGGAGAGCACAGTTACCCTTTAAGAATATTACACTTTTAAATGTTATATCTGTTTTCTTCCTTCTTCCAGACTTTAAATCCTAAATGGAATGAAGAAATGTTGTTCAGAGTAAGTACTAATCAAATGCATTTCTGTTAACCTTGGTTCTTATTTGTTTTGTTGAAAATTATTATAGTATTCTTAGGATATTATAGTATTCTTATTTATTAGGAGTTGTGTATTTGGCCATCTTAAAGCCTTAAAGGAATAGTTCACTCTCAAAGTGAACTATTCCTTTAATATATTGATTGAAGCCCGGGAGGCTAAGGAGCTATGCCTTACCTCCCGATCTTCAATCAATATTGCAGGGTCCAGGAACGAAGATACCAAAGACCTTTTACGCGATCCAACGCAGCCCAGCTGGAATCTCCGACCATTTCATTCTTCTGTACAGCTATAGCGCGCATGCGTGTAATGCACGCAACAGCTGTACAGGAGAAAGAAGTGGTAGGAGATTCCAGCTGGGCTGCATTGGATTGCGTAAAAGGTAAGGTCTTTGGTATCTTTGTTCCCGGACCCTGCAATATTGATTGAAGATCGGGAGGTAAGGCATAGCTCCTTAACCTCCCAGGCTTCAATCAATATATTAAAGGAATAGTTCACTTTGAGAGTGAACTATTCCTTTAAATACATACAAACCTTTGTTTAATTTCTTCCTGTTGCTGGTGATGATGTAAACCCCCTTTTAATTGTATTGGGAGTGTGCCAAATAGGGCTTTGATTCAGAGAGAGGTGCAACCAGAAGCAGAGGAGCCTGGGAAGAAAAGGAAAAGCAACAATAACATACATTTTTAACCAACCAATAACATTTGGAAGGTTAACAATATATAAGTATGAAAATATAGCTGGGCATGCTAGTCTTGAAGTGAATCAAACAAAATTTATTGTGACGTTTTGGCACAGTACAAGTCCCTTCTTCAGAAAAACTTTATAAAGTCAGATATCTCACCCTGTGAATCTAGAAATATTTTTAGGGTGGTGCCTACACAGTGTGTTCTACCAGTGTAGGCACCGTATCATCATTATACTGACTTTATTTGCACACCCTAATGAGGTGACATGAATTAAACAAATCACCCTAAAATCTTCAAATCCTATAAAGACTTATTCACAGCATGCATATTAGATAGATACATAAACAGGACATACAACAACGTTCAAAACATGCAAAGACACGAAAATCCTGGGAATTAGACTTACGAGCCGGCCAAATTTGGAACCCCTATTATATATATTATATTTGGATATAACCCCTATACGCTCCAGTGTTCCTGTGTTTCTCCTTATAAAAGGCTTTTCAATTTTGCACTTTATAAAGTTTGTCTGAAGAAGGCACTTGCACTGTACCGAAATGTCACAATACATTTTGTTTGATTCACTCCAAGACTGGTGTGCCCAGCTATATTTTATCTATTTGGTAACTAGCATTTGTTTGCAACGGCTCTGGCAGGATCCAGCATCTAATGAAGAATATTCACATGTATCCACATGTATGTTAAAGGTGTGCAGGATTTTCCTTCTCTGAGATGCATAAACTTAATTATTAGTAGATTTTCATTCTCCTTAAAAATCTGGGAGAGAGAAAACAGGAAAACATTCATTTTTGCATGTTGAAACTTTACTTTGCTCTGACTATATGTTACATGGTAAACAGGCTTTGGGAGGTCCTCAGAAAAAGGGAATCACACCATTTTAAAATGTGTTTTAGCACTTATTTTGTTTACTGAAAATATATTTATACATACCTGCAAAAAAAATAAATAATTCTGATATTGTCCTTATTCCTTCCCAGGTTAATCCACAAAAGCATAGACTTATTTTTGAAGTATTTGATGAAAACCGCCTGGTAAGGGTTCACATGACTAATCTAATGCCAAGATTTTTTTCCCCCCCTTTGGAACTAAATCCAAAAGTATATGCCATTATCTCAAAACATGCACACTTATTAATATTAATGAAGTAAGATACCACTTTAGTAAATGGCATTTAACTGCAGTACATTTACCTATAGATTTATAGCATTTACCTATAGATTTACTTGGTTAAGTAACTGACATTGCCACCATTGGTCGCTTTTCGGTTGACCCTAGCTTCAGTCACATACTTTGTGAAGATTCCAATCTCTTTTCTGTACTGGACAGTAACATAATTAGCTAGAACTCTCTAGTGGACAGTGACCTGCTTTAAAGGGCATCTATAGTGACATTTATACATTGCTCCAATCCAGACATAAAGAAAGGTTAGTATATTCTGCCTTATTCTTACCTTCCTCTGTGGCTCCGTGTTTGCACACTGTCTGATTTACTGCAGGACTCCCCCTCCCCTCTCTGGTCATTCCCCTGTTCATTTAGTCCGGCTGTAAATTAAGCCTGTGAAACAAGCCGCTCATGCGCATTAATCCTCCTACACATGACACATCACTCTAACTTTGTAAAAAAAAAAAATTCGGTATGTAAGCCTGTAGAGAGCAAGTTTCTCCGTTGTACTGAAGATAGTGCTACGTAAGGAATGGAAGGGGGGAAGGGGGGGAGTTTGGAGAGACCGAGTCCTGAATCGCTGCAGCCAGGTCTCCCTTTGACAGGCAATAAATCGGTGAAAGTTTGGGGAGGAGGGGGGACTTCTCCTTCCCTTTACTTCTGTTTTTAACCCAGTATTTGCCAAGCATTTTTGAGAAGGAAGGAGTCATTGGGAGACTTGCTGTAAATCCTGTGTAAGCCTACACACTATACCGGCATGCTGTTAGGGGATTTGATGGACAGCTCAAGCAGGAGTGGTGTATTGAAATCTTCATTTCTTTTAACTTGTATATCTCAGGACAGAGGTGGAATCTGAAGGAAATAAAGGTACTCTGGGGTTTGGGAGGAATTATAGAACACCAAGAAAGAAAAAAATGTAATTTTCCACTATAGATGCCCTTTAACAAGCATCTGCAGCATGTCTGATTAAACACAACAGTCCCTGACTTAAAGGGAAACTTAAAACACCATTGAATCAGAAGACAAAGAACTTTGGGGGAGATGCAATAAATTTCAGTATCGCAACTGACCTGCACCTGTTCCTGCGATGTAGTAACCACTTTGCAACAGTTATTGCATCGTGTGAATGCGAGAGGTAAGTTTTGCACGGCTTTAAAGCCACAATTAAAAAGGCTTTAATTTTGGTGAAAAAAACGTGCAATTATCATCTCTATATTTATTGCATCTCTTGCAATGAGCTATTTCCAAAAGTCTTTGGAAAGGGTGCAGGCAGTGCAAAATGAGTAAAAAAAACCTTGCTAACCCTATATTACATCAGTTAGCGTGGGATTTGCACTTATTTTACCCCTTAGCAAGGGATATTGCATCTCCCTGTTTGACTTGAAAATATTCATCTGTGTCTCTCCTCTTGTTTTGGTCTGGCTGTTTACAAATTTACTTCATTAACACGTTCATTTGCTATCAGAAGTACCGTAAATTGCAAAAATTGGGTCAGGTTGTTGTCGGTCAAATATCTATACAACATTAATATAACATTGGGATGTAAAAACATAATGCATGACTGACTAGATTTTTGCCTGAATTTTTGCTAAATTGCTGTCTACTATGCAGCTGAAGTTGATGCAGCACTGGAATTGTTACTTTTATATGAAAGTAGTCTAAAATATATTAAGGCTAGTAATGCTTTTTCTGGTGCATAGTAATTTTTGTGCCAGCTCAGAGTTAGGGCTAATACACACACTTAAAATTTACAAAGTTATCCGATCTCCTTTTCAACCAATTTTTTTAGAAACTGTTCGAAAATATTAAATGCACTATAAATTTCTTCTTTCTAAGAGGGCAAGTATGCTTAGTAAGAACTTTAAGGCAGCATTGGAAGAGGGAGTTTCTCATCATGCATTTCACACATGCCAACTGTGAACATTTTAAAAGAATTTAGTATGTTAAGCAGGACCCCCTAAACCTAGAGTCCGTTTTGGTTATAGTGTTTCAATCTGCGCCCAGCAAGAGAAAACATTTTGCATCTCACTGCAGCTTCCAGGCTCTCCACTCTGTTGGTGTTGCTGCTCTGTTCTTAACAATGTAATATACTAAGCAAATAATGCAGTGGCTGGATAGTGTACTGGTTAAAGGCACTGCCTTTGACATGAGAGACCAGGGTTTGAATCCTGGCTTGGGGAAGCAATACAAATGTTTCGATTATTATAATACCCTAGTAATATTATAACCATATAGTAACCTAGTAAAATAACCATATAATACCCTATATTATAACCATATAATAACCTAGTAATATAATAACCATATAATAGCCTAGTAATATAATAATATAGTTTGAGAAGTCTGAGTCCGTTCGAACTTCTAAAGTTCGTCTCGGGTTCGAGTTCTAGTCCATCTCCAGTGAAGAACTAGAAGTTTGTGGAGGTGGCATTTTTACATTTCCAAATATAGCAATAAGGGCGGTATCATCCGAATGGAATTTCCCTTTTACCTTTATTTCTGTTTTAAAGGGCATCTCAATCCCACCCAAAAAATGAGGATTATACTTGACTAGACCCCTCAGCCAATCACTGATCAGCAGCCGGTGAGCTTCTGATCCAGAAATGGACCATATTCATGGATCAATACAGAGAAGAAAAAACAAGGCCACATAAGGCAGAAAGTTAAAACAAGAAAAATAATTGTTTCCAAATTTTAAGCTTTTACTTTTTGAAAAATATTGTCAATGCTGCTAATTTCAGGGGTGAGATTTGTAGCTAGTATTTTTTTTTTTTAAAGTAATACCACTAGAGGCCACAGCAGGACACCTTATAGTCATTTGTTCTGTTTGAAGACCGTTTCTTTTAAAAAAAAAAATTTACTTTTTGCATTTTAATTCAATTCAGTATATATTCTTGCTTTGATATTTTTTTTCTTATTAATTTTTTTTATATCATTATCATTTGCAATTATTGCATATACTTGTTTGGCTACAATAAAAATGTTTATTGTAGGTTTAAAGATAACGTAAGGCAAAATATACAGTTTTGCCCTATATTGCTTTGTTGTTTCCTCATAAACTTTAGATAAAAATCTGCCAAGGTTGTAGAGGAGCTGATAAGTAGTCCAAGTTGCAGTGCCCCCTTGCCTCTTAACCTCTTAAGCTGATGTACATCCCCGTGCCCCTTCTGCAGCAGGATTTGTCGTTTTTAGATAGAGATGCATGACATCAATGTAGTTGGTTTTTTTTTGTTTTTGTTTTTTTTTCAGTGAGATGATGTTGCTAGAATTTTAAAAGAAAAAAGATAAAAATATACTGTCGTTGATTGCTGCCTTTTTGTTTATTTTACATTTTTATCTTTATTTTTATTGATTTGGCTTGAAAAAGCCAAATTCCTGTTCTTTCTTCTTCTTCCGTTTTATTTTTCCACTTTTTTGGACTGTATTTCCTCCAACAATTTTTGAGCTAAAGACATGAAATGCGGGACATATAGGAGAAGTGTTCCATCTTCTAGCTAAGGAATCCGCTGAAGCGTTACATCGTTATCTGCGAATTTCGGGACATTTTTTCCCATAGACTACAGTTTCTGACAAAAGTCTTGTCGTCTGTGTATTTTGCAGCAATTCCTGCTATTAACCTGATTTTTAATTGATCAATTGGTTTTAAAAATAGCTTATGAATAGCTAAAGCCCTCCCAAATAATATTAAATGTACTAGTAAAAAATACGGTAGTTTCACTGAAAAGAGATTTATCACTGCAATATTTGTGGCGACTGTGGTGTAAACAGAAGATTCATCTGAAAAGTCCACCTTTTGCCACTTATCCAGCGTCCATCCTTTTAGCAGTCTGTGGGACTTGGCAAATGCCACACGGTTTTTCAATTGTCTTTTGTTTGTGATGGCTTATGGGCACTGATTCAACCATGGAGGCCATTTCGAGACAGAATCCGACAAACTGTTTGGGTTGACACAGGGATTTCAGGTGAACAGGTCTCCTGGAGCTCTGCTGCAGTTGAAAATGGGCTTGCCTTGGATTTTTGAGCCAACACATGGTCCTCTCAAGCAGTTGTCTTGCGGGGTCTGTCTGACTTGTCCAGTCTCTTCAAATCTTTTCTTTATCCTCTGAACTTGACGCTGAGAGACATTGAAGGTGTGCACCACATCGGCAGTGGATTTGGTCTTCAGTCTCTTGATAATCAACACTTTAGTCTCAGGGTGAATCTTAGGCATGTTTGCAGAGGTCTATTTGCAGTTGATGTAAAGGTCTAGTGTACTGGGGTTCTTTTTATACAACACTTATGTCTTTGCAAAAATTGACTCAATGGGCTTTACCAAGCTGTGAATATTAGAATACTTTTTGTTAGTTTCGTTTTTCATTGAAACATTATTACAAAAGCTGTTTGGGGTAAAATGAACCATTTCTTGAAACAAAATCTGCATTAGAATTATTGTTAATCTGCACTTCAGGTCTATTTGTACACAAGCATAAGACTTTTGTCAGAAACTGTATAATGGTAACAATCCTCAAATATGGATATTTCAAAACAGTTTGTTTAATGGTCATAAATACAAACGGTGGTACCCCCAACCCCCCCCACACACAGGTACACCCACCAACTGACCTACCTTTCCATTACCATGGAAGCCATACTTAAAGGGTAACTATAGTAAAAAAAAAACTAATTTTGATCAATCATCAATAAAAGTTAGTTATATGGTCATACATGCAAAAACATATACCCCCACCTCACACGGGTACACACACCTTTATTCCTTTGGCAGCCATACTTAAAGGGTAAATAAAGTCAAAAAAACTAATTTAGATTTTTCCTCAATAAAAGATAGTTTTATGGTTGTAAACACAAAAAAGACATACCCCTCAACCAGACCCAAGTACACACACATACTGATCTACTTATCCATTACTGTGGCAGCCATACTTAGTCTAAACTAAAGTCAAAAACAAATTTTGATCAATAATGCAGCCATACTTAAAGGGTAACTAAAGTAAAAAAAACTAATTTTGATCAATAATAAAAAGATGTTTTTTTTTTAACTTCCAACCTGATCCAGGTACACACACCCACTGATATTTAAAGGGTAACTATAGTAAAAAAAACACATTTTGACCAATCATCAAAAAAGTTTGTATTTTATCCCCAAACCTGATATTACACACACACCAACTGACCTACCTTTAATGCATTTGACATATTTAAAGGGTAAGTAAAAAACAACAATGTCTTCATGGTTGGCATTATTGAGTTTTAAAATCTGCAGCACAAACACACAAATTCCCTTCCAAAATGTGATCTTTCAAGCCAAATTCAAAGTTTATACTTAAACTTTCCCTTTCTAGTTATATGAATAGTTATTTTGTCTGACTCCATTTTTCTGTTAACTATTTTAACAGGAAAACATTTTTTTAAAGTTAGCAGTTTTGGCAGACAAATTAAAGTTGAAAAGTCACAATTTCCTGTAGAAACTTAAACAGTTTATTTTTATGGGTGGCTTTTAGAAATCCAATACCACGTGTGATACCTGATTATGTGGAACTTCATTCCTTGAAACTTCCTGTAACTTTATATCTATGGGTAAAAATATTAGAGGCTCTCTGCTTGCTGAGAAACTTTTAGACATATTGATGCAAGTAGGGCAAGTGTTCAGTTGGATCAGCTGGAGAGAGAGAAAAACTGTTTGTAATGCAAGTGGACTGTTGATCTTGGGTAGGACTCATTCATGCAAATACGGGAATGTATTATTGGAACAAGCTTGGCAGTGTTTCAGCTGGTAAACTCCAGTAAAGCACGATTTACAGGTCGTGGAAACCTACTGAATGTTAAGTGAATTCAGTTTTTCGAATACAAACAGCCGATTTAAAACTTGTGGATCCCAGCAATATGATTACTTCACAATATGCATTGCACTGCTTGGACTTATCTTTCAGCAGTTTACTAGGACATATTTTGTGTATTTTTTTGCATCACTTTTAGATTTTTTACTGCTGCTTCTGGTTTACCTTCAGAGAGAAGGATAATTGTAAATTAAAGACTATAACATGTTCAGATTCAACAAATGGCTCGACGGTTAAGACTTCACTTTGCAACGAGACGAAGTAATACTGATCCACTGCCAGAAAGCTCTGGAGATGATTTGGATAGCAATATCCATATGTGCTTCAAACGGCTTTCATCATCACCAAGCCTAATACAAATGAGGCTTTCTCCGAGGCAAAATGTACAAAGGTCATCTTCTGCCGAAAACAAATCACTGCAACAAGGTCATTCTGTTTCACCACCAAACAAAAAAAGCACCTCACTGCAGATTTCTCTACAGCCGAGTAGAGATAGTGTAGGTCATCAGTCTAGCAGTGCTGTGCCTGCTCCAGAAGATATTCTGTTTGTCAGAGCTAGTAAAGATGGTATTACTTCTACTTATAATGTGAGTGGGAAATATAGTTGTCAGTCAGCAAGAAATGACAGCACTATCCTTAAGAGTACTTCGGCTGAAAATGAAAGTTTACTTAATATCTCTACAAATGACAATGGATCTTATAGTAGCAACAGTAGTGACTATGGATCGTGCACAAGTACTACAAGTGATGCTGGTTCATGTACTAACAGTATATTAAGTGACAGCAGTAGTTGTACTTTTTCTTTGGGTGACTGCAATTATTTAACGTCATTACCTGGTAGCAATCAATCATTTATGAACACAGAGGATAAAACTATATTGTTTGGAAATACTTTACAAAAAGCTTTGTCTCCAAGTAAAGAAAATTTCTGTTTAGACTTAGAAAAAACAGACAAAGAGGAGGTCAAAATTCCTGCCAGGCGGAAAACAAAACTTCCATTAAGGCGCTGTTCTTCATTGGTCATGTTTCCTCGAAGTCCTTCTAACACCCCTCCAACATCTCCTACTGGCCTGATACCCCAACCAAGCAGAAGCTCTTATCAAACATCTTACCAGCTAATGCTTTCTTCTAATGATTTTTCACCAAACGAAGAGCAGGTAACTTCCAAAGGATTTCTTTCAACAGCAGTCAATGGTGTTCGGCTTTCCAAAAATACTTGCACTGTTGGAGAAGTTAGGGATATAAAGACACTTTTCCTTAATGACAAAAATGGAAGTCCTGATAAAATGTATACTGCAAAAGATGTTTTTTCATTTATTTCTGTAAATAAATGTCACCAGAGACCATCCTCAGCTAGTTGTGAAGCTTCTGGTAACTATAACAAACAAGAATTAAATGAAGATAAACCTCAACTGAACTCAGGACAATATAATAATGTTCAACTGTTGCACAGCACATCTGCTTTTTCTTCCTCCAATAAATGTATGGAATGTCAGATTGTGAACAACTCTGACCAGGAATACAGGGGCATTCCCAAATGTCAGTCTAAGTATGTTTTCCAAAGAAGTATGTCTGAAGGGCCCCATCAAAAATTGTCTTCTGGCATTAAAAGTAACCATCCCAAATCAGGATCATCCTATTTGCACATACAATTTGCTAATGGGAAAGAAAGTAGGATAAGTAGCTATAAGAAGCAATCATTAAGAAAGCCTGCAGCTAAATTTCCTGATAAACCCTCTGTGAAATCACATAAGGTAGGTTTCCTTTATCATTTAAGCCTACCTTTTTATTTTTTTGATCTGTTTCTCATTCAGAGGTCCAGGAACCCCAAGGGCTTTCTAAGAGGTTCCTTAAGAGGCAGTGACAGGAATGTAGAAATATACCCTTGTGATAAATGGAAGTGATTTGTCTTTTATTTGTATGAATTACTGTATGCATGTTGATCTATTGGTGACTGAAAAAGAAAGTTAAATAAAAATATACTTTTTTTTGTTTATGTAATGGTTCCTAAAGACCTGAAAATTGTTTCAAGGGCTCTGCAAGGGTAAAAAGTTTGACAAAGAGTAAAAATGCTTTTCAGTACACAGCTCTATATATTTAAAATCTGCTGGTTTAAAGTATTTAGGGAAATCTAAATCTAAGTCCTTTTGTTTCTCCAAAAAAACATTTTTCACAAACTGTCTTTTAACCACTCTTCTGCTTATTATTTGCAATGAAATTGTTGTAATCCATGCATTAACAATGTAGTTCTGTGTTTTTCCTAAAGTGTGAATGTATTCTGATTCTACAGTTCATCTTTGTACACTAGTTAAAAATAAACAGCTCTTGAAGTATTTCACTTGACTCCAGTTTGTCTGGGTGTGTATACTGATATGCTGAGTGTGGGTTCAAATTTAACAAGCTGATATTGGAGTAGTGTTTAGTAATGCCAGCTATCTGCGCAGCAGTCGTGAATTTAAATTAGTGCTTTGGTCAGGATCTGTAGGCATTGGAAGAATTTTAAATTTTTACTTTACTCGTTTTCCCCCCGATTTTTTTTAGTTTTGCTAATCATTAGCTTGTGTAATGCATGATTCTTATTTAAAGATATCTCCACAAGCAAGGTAACTAGCACATCTTCTTATGTTCTACAATTTTTGTTTGTTTTTTATGTTTAGTTTGTTTGAATGCTCAGTTGGATCTTCCAGTGCTAGAATATATATCCATATCATGTTCATTTATGGTGAAACTGTAGCATACGTGTAATCTGGTTTATGGTTTTAAAAACTGAACCTAAAGTGCAAAATTAGTATTTGCAGTTTCTTCTTACTTAAAAAATAAACATTTCTACTTTCATTTCCAGTTATGCACAGTAACTGGCTTTTGGTCTCTTGTTGCCAAGACTTGTATGAAGCATGCAGTGGTATTACACAGACCCCATTATATTACCATAGTAAACAATTGGTGCTGCATCAGCACAAAATGACATTAAACTTCTCATTAAATCATTTATATAGAAAATATAGCCATTGTTCAGTAGCAATGGATATTTTCTGCATTTTTCTATGACTTCATGCTTTAGCATTTACATTAACTTTTAATTTATACAGATAATTGTTTTGCATTTTCTGGTGTGATTACAATATTTTTAATTATAAGTTTTTCCACATTCTCTTTTTACAAATTGTTAAGCAAATGCTGGATATACAATAGAAAATAATATCCCAAGTTCCTTTCAATTGCAAAATAAAAGGGGCCAAGATGGAGAACATTGGGAAAGAAAACCACCATATACTAACACTATAGAGTAAATAGATTCAACAATGGAATGAAAAATCTAATCTCACATAAGTGTATGGATGGCACATGAACTGAATTTTTTTATAAGGCATCTATAGTGTGAAAATATATATATTTTTTTCTTTCTATGTGTTCTATAATTCCCCCCCCCAACCCCCAGAGTACTTTCACCAATTCATTACCTGTTAAAAGGAGATTGGGCTGCAATGATAAGGCAGGACTTAGGTCTCTTAACTAACACCCCCACACTCTTTATGTAGCAAGTATCTCTCTCACTGACATTTCTGTACTGCAGCTTCTGGGTAACTGTCACCATTCAAAGCTTTGATGGCCATTACCAAAGCAGCCTCTTTATTGTTGTGTGTGCTTGTAACCAGATCGCAACAGCAGCAGAGGAGCATGAACCACGAGCGATTGAGTATGTTGCTTTAGGGGTTTGGAAGTGCATAGAATATATACAATATAAAATAATGATTTAAGGTTAGATATGCCCTTTTCAATGAATAAAATGAAGTACATTACCCCATGTAACCAGCAAAGTAATTAACTTTTTCCAACACTCCTTTTAGCTTAAAGGGCAAGTCCAGCCCTAAAATGAAAAGTTACATACAGGTAAATCACACCCCAAAATTCTAAACTGTAATAGTTTGAAATCTGAAATATATAAGTCTAACCTGTAATCCTGCACAATGTCTTGTTGCCCCAGTTTCTGCTTCCAGGTTCTTCCAGTTAGTAATTGTCAGTTATGGATTTGACAGTTGACATCATAGCCAATGACTGAATGTTAATCCCTCGTCTGCCTCTTTTGAGCATGCCCAGGCTCAGTAAATGCTCAGTACAGGTTTCTAAATTGCTCCGTTTCCACGAGGCATCCAGAAGCATAGCAGGCATACAGTAATGAATTCTTAGGAAAAAGTGTGACATATCAACATATTTTAAAGAGGCCGTTCTTTCTAAAAGATGTTCTTATGAGGGTGGAGTTGTCCTTTAACATTATATATATGTTTCAGGCAAAATGTTAATGTTTAAAACTGTTGATTTAAAGGACGAGCCATAAATGGGTGCCCTAGTGCAAAAACATTGGCAAAGAAACATTTAAGTGTATGTGTTGGATACAATTTGATACTGCATAGAACATGCTCTTCTGTCTGGGAGAACCTCTCCTCCTAGCACAGCACAAAACTGCTGAGACATTGAGACATGTTGCGCTGTTACATTTCTCGTTTAAAAAAGATTCTGCTGAACTGTTATAGATATTTGTCCATTTTAAAAATGCAAATATTTTCATTTATTGCATTTTTGTGTGTTGTATTTTCTCCGGTCATATTTAATGATATAAAGGATTAGTGAATAAACTAAAAATGTTTTTGTTTTACCATTTTAGAAAACTTTTTTTTTGTTTCCAAGGCTGTATACAAATAAAGTTTAATTTTGTGAGGCATTCTGTATACTGAAGGAAACCTTTTATGGCACTAGATGCCTTATGATGCTACTATTTATGTGGTTAAACTTATATACGCCTTTGCAGACATCCCATCCTATCAATATTTATATCTGGGACAACACCCTGCTGCATATGTGAGTACCTCACCCCCCATTGAACTTTAAGCCAATTTTGAGCAATTTGGTTCATTTTTGTTGCCTACTGTACCTGGCAGTTCACAGAGGTTTCCTGTCACTTTCAGGCATTGTAGTAGCTTGTGATGCTCTCGCGGGTATGTGGGAAACAACCCCAGAAGCCATGAGACTGCTAGAAGGGATAGGAAACTTGCTAATGTCTACACCCAATAATAGGTTAGATTAGTTTGATTATTGATGCTTTCCCTCTTCCTTTTTTCACAGTTGCCCCCATTGCCTGGTGATATCCTAATAGAAGTTTGGCCCACAGATAACTGATCAAATGCCATATATTAATTACACCACCTTAAAGGGCATGTCCACCTGTGAAAAATACTTTTTATATGTGGTAGGGCTAGTTCCCCCAGCCCCAACCGCTATAATGTTATATCCAGAAAGTGTCCCGATAGTTACTTACCTTCCCTCTATCCTTCGCCGCACAATCCCGGCCCTCTGCATAGAACTGCAAGCAGGGGGCGGGACCGGCAGCTGTGTCTGTGATTGGCTGAGAGGCAATAAAATACAGTCCCAAGCATTCTCCCTTTGCTGTTTATAGGGCGAATGCTTGGGACTGTGTGTATTCTGGTCTTTCAAAAATTAGTCTTGCAGATCCTGTCTGTCATTTTTCAAAAATCTTTCCTGTGTGTTCCTAGCTTAAGCAGAAAAGCACCATTTGGCAGCACAAGTGCATGCAGTTTGTACAGTGCTTTATAAACCGATTGAGAACACTGTACACTGAATAACAGCAGTATTATTATTTAGTATCTGCAACTCTCCTGCTGATGTCAAAGAGATGTCATGGGAGACTTTAACGCTGACCTACCCCCTTTCTGGTTTCAAAAGCTGTGTGTAACTAGTTCCTTACTGGAACTAACTGCATCTGATTATAATCCATGCCAGGCAAGATAGATATTGTTTGCTTGCTTTAGAAGAAAAAGTTACATGAAATTCACATTTTAGCTTTTACAAATTAATAGAGATAAGGCATGATTAAGCCAATTTCTGTAAGTATCCCCAGCCGTGTTTCTGTTCTTTTTGCTGTCTTCGAAATGCTGCAGCTGCGTGTTTTTTTTTTAATGTAGCACATGTAGTTCTGCAAGAAATTTAAAGGGCATGTTCATAAACTTTAAACCACATGATCTGAACCCCACAAAATCCTTCTTTTGCAATACTTTCTTTTCTCCCCAGCAATATATTTACCTTAAAGTCCATGGGTCCTTTGCTGCTATTTAAGGTGCTAGCCATCTTTTTTAGGCTGTGACTGTGATGTCATGGCAATGATTTACAACAGCTGCCTACTTTATGGCTGCATAAAATGAGGTTGCAAAGCTTTAAAGGGGGCAACACTGTTCAAAAGGGAGAGTTAACACACAAATTTACTAATATATGCGCTTTGCTATTTGGCAATAACTTTTGATGTGGAAACATAATGCAGGGGAAATAATTAAAAATCCTTTGGCTGTTTTAAAAAATTATCTAATTACTGATTTGGACAATTTTTTGACAAAACATGTCTACTGGCCATGCATATTTCTGATATTCGTACCGGATTATCTGAATTACCGGTACTAAATAACCAAAAATTTGTTTGGCAGATGCCAACAAACGTTTACAGTTGCCATTGCGACGTATGGGCCAGCCAGAAAATATCCATACTATCATTACTAACTTTCTTTACTAATTTAGAAGGAGCAGATAAGATTTCCAAATACGTGGCTGCACCATGACACAGTGTACAGTCATGTCCAAATCAGGACATCCCATTAAATACTCAGTTCTTTATTAAGAAATGTTCACATAGCTTGTTTTTATTTATATCTGGGGAAGTGATTTAAAGGGCAACTTCACCCCCAAAACTAAATTTTACTATCCTGCAGGTAATTGCTATAAACCTCAACCTCAAGAGGTTTATAGCACTCCCTGCCGACCCAAATGTACTTACCAGCCTTCGTTCCCGCCTGCTTCCTTCTGCTTAACTTTTCCGTGCACGGAAGTCAAGCAGGAGGTGCTCGACCGGCATTAGCCCCTGTGATTAGCTAAGGGGTGATGCCTTAGCCAATCACAGGCGGATGCCGGTCGAGCCCCTCTAACTTGACTTCTGTGTACGGGAGTTAAGCAGAAGGCAGCGGGGGAACGAAGGCTGGTAAGTACATTTGGGGATAGCAGGAAGTGCTATAAACCTTGCATGGTCAAGGTTTATAGCAATTCCATGCAGGATAGTAAAATTTAGTTTGAGGGGTGGAGTTGCCCTTTAAGTGCAGGTAAACCACCAAAATGAATCTAGATTAAAGGAATAGTTCAGTGCTAAAAAGAAGTTATGATTTACAGAACAAATAATTGTAACAGATCCCACACCTCTTACCTGTTTCTCTTTGTGATGCTACTTTCCCCAGTAATCTTACTCGGTATAAGCTTCCCCGTTGTTCCTCCTGATTTTGTCTCTCTGCCCCTTGCCAGATTTGCGACTATGCTGGCTTCGTGGTGCATGTGCATAGAGAGGCCTCTGTAGTCGTCAATCAGTGACCTCTCTTAGCGTGCATGCAACTGGGAGAGTGCATAGTGCTGGTATGTGCGCGTCATGATAGGTACAGGTACGCATGCGAGTGAAACAGGACCCTGTGGCAGGAGTTAAAGAAGGGAATCGGGACTCATAGACTGTCAGAAGGAGGCAGACTGAGTGAGTTGAAGTGCAGTGCCCGGAGTTAACCTCATATTTAAAGGGCAACTATAGTGAGAAAATAGTTTTTTTTTAATTTCTTCTAATGTATCCTAAAAGTCATCCCAAACACCAGGGTACCTTTAGTTTCTTTAAATTCTTCATAGTCCCCGAGATATAAGCCTTTGAATATGCTGTGATTTGTAGGAGCTGCTACACCTCATCTGTCACTCAAAGGCACACACCCACACAATCCAAAGCTCCCCTGCAGTACTGTCACACACTCTCTCACCCACACTATATGTACCATGTGCAACATATAGTCAAATGCTGTAGTGCTAAATACAATCAATAAACCATTAACCCAGTAATATGAGCATAACACACTATAAAACAGCCCCTCCCCCCCCCAAAAAAAATCTTATATACATACAAAACCAGTGACTCAAATGGAACACTAATACAGTATATATAATACAGTAATACAGACTATATACCAAACAAGACATACAGTGCAATCTATGAAATATATAGACTAAAGCAACTGAAATGTATCAGGATAACAAGCAGTGTCACTGTGTTTGTGAAGGTCTCTCACTACAAGCTGCTGTTACACTGACTCTTGTCTTCAGTGATTATGATCTCAGCTAAGCAGGGGGAGAGATATGAACTTTAGGTAAAAAATAAATAACAATTAGCAAAGTTAGAGAACAGGCAGAGTTCAGTAACTTACTTGTAAAGAATCTCAGCACCACTTGTCCTCCTCTCTCCCCCTCTGCCCCTCCCTTCAGTATATTGCTACTTTCTCTACTGCTTGCAGTCTAGCTCTGGAAGGGAGGGGTCAACAGGATGTCAGCACTTCATTTAAAGTCCTTTCAACTGACAATGCTCGGACTCTGTATACAGCCCGTCACTGCTTGAGGGGGAGTAGACAGAGAGGGGAGGGGGACTACACAGCTTGGTACAAACTTCTGCCAGTGTGAAGAAACGAAGCCACACAGAAACATGAAAGTAAGGCAGCTTATACTAAGTGATCTATACATTGTATACAGACAAAGTTTTTTTTTCACTATAGTTGCCCTTTAAATTGTCGGGATGAAAGAGACACAGAGAGAGAAGATTTTTACTAATATGGAGATAAAGTAACAGCCAGACAGACAGACGAGATAGATAGATAGATAGCAGAGTTAGATAGATAGATAGCAGAGATAGATAGATAGATAGCAGAGATAGATAGATAGCAGAGATAGATAGCAGAGATAGATAGCAGAGATAGATAGCAGAGATAGATAGCGAGCATAGATAGATGATAGCAGAGATAGATAGATAGCAGAGATAGATAGATAGCAGAGATAGATAGCAAGATAGCTAGATAGCAGAGATAGATAGATAGCAGAGATAGATAGATAGCAGAGATAGATAGCTAGCAGAGATAGATAGCTAGCGAGATAGATAGCTAGCAGAGATATAGCTAGCAGGAGATAGATAGTAGCATAGATAGATAGATATAGCAGATATAGATAGTAGATAGGATATAGATGAGATAGATAGCAGAGATAGATAGATAGCAGAGATAGATAGATAGCAGAGATCGATAGATAGGCAGAGATAGATATATAGCAGAGATAGATAGATAGCAGAGATAGATAGATAGATAGCAGAGATAGATAGATAGATAGATAGCAGAGATAGATAGATAGCAGAGATAGATAGATAGCAAGATAGATAGATAGATGCAGAGATAGATAGATAGCAATATAGATAGAAGCGGATGATAGATAGCAGAGATAGATAGCTAGCAGAGATAGCTAGCAGAGATAGCTAGCAGAGATAGCTAGCAGAGATAGATAGCTAGCGAATAGATAGCTAGCAGAGATAGATAGCTAGCAGAGATAGATAGCTAGCAGAGATAGATAGCTAGCATAGATAGATAGCTAGCAGAGATAGATAGCTAGCAGAGATAGATAGCTAGCAGAGATAGATAGCTAGCAGAGATAGATAGCTAGCAGAGATAGATAGCTAGCAGAGATAGATAGAAGCAGAGATGTAGATATATAGCAGAGATAGATAGATGATAGTAGATAGCAGAGATAGATAGAGTAGCAGAGATAGATAGATACAGAGATAGATAATAGCAGATGATGATGGATAGCAGAGATAGATGAGTATAGATAATAGATAGATAGCAGAGATAGATAGATAGATAGCAGAGATAGATAGATAGATAGCAGAGATAGATAGATAGATAGATAGCAGAGATAGATAGCAGAGATAGATAGATAGCAGAGATAGATAGTTAGCAGAGATAGATAGATAGCAGAGATAGATAGATAGATAGCAGAGATAGATAGATAACAGAGATAGATAGATAGCAGAGATAGATAGATAGCAGAGATAGCTACAAGATAGCTAGCAGAGATAGCTAGCAGAGATATGAGCAGAGATAGCTAGCAGATAGATAGCTAGCAGAGATAGATAGCTAGCAGAGATAATAGCTAGCAGAGATAGATAGCAGAGATAGATCAGAGATAATAGATAGATAGCAAGATAGATAGCAGAGATAGATAGTAGCAGAGATAGATAGATAGCAGAGATAGATAGATAAGATAGCAGAGATAGATAGATAGATAGCAGAGATAGATAGCAGAGATAGATAGATAGATAGAGATAGAGCAGAGATAGATAGATAGATAGCAGAGATAGATAGCAGAGATAGATAGATAGCAGAGATAGATAGTTATCGAGATGATAGATGCAGAGATAGATAGATAGATGAGATAGATAGAATAGATAACAGAGATAGATAGATAGATAGATAGATAGATAGCAAGATAGATAGATAGCGATATAGAATGATAGATAGCAGAGATAGAGAGATAGCTAGAATATAGATAGATATAGATAGATAGCAGAGATAGATAGATAGATAATAGCAGAGATAGATAATAGATAGCAAGATAGATAAGAATAGCAGAGATAGATAGATAGATAGATAGCAGATAGATAGATAGCAGAGATAGATAGTTAGCAGAGATAGATAGATAGCAGAGATAGATAGATAGCAGAGATAGATAGATAGCAGAGATAGATAGATCGCAGAGTAGATAGATAGCAGAGATAGATAGATAAGCAGATAGATAATAATAGCAGAATACTAAGAGATAGCTAGCAGAGTAGATAGCTCAGAGAATAGATAGCAAGATAGATAGCAGAGATAGATAGATAGATGGAGATAGATAGATAGATAGATAGCGAGATAGATAGATAGCAGAGATAGATGGAAGATAGATAGATAATAGCAGAGAGAGATAGATAGATAGATGCAGATAGATAGATAGATAGCAGAGATAGATAGATAGATAGATAGATAGCAGAGATAGATAGATAGATACAGAGATAGATAGCAGAGATAGATAGATATCAGAGATAGATATAGATAGATAGATAGATAGCATAGATAGATAGATAGATAGCAGTATGATAGATAACAGAGATAGATAGATAGATAGATGATGATGAGAGATAGATGAGATGATAGATGATAGCATAGAGAGATAGCAGAGATAGAAGATAGATAGATAGATACAGAGATATAATATAGATAGCAGAGATAGATAATAGATAGATCTAGAGATAGATAGATACAGAGATAGATAGATAGCATAGATAGATAGATAGAAATAGCAGAGATAGATAGATGATAGATAGCAGAGATAGATAGATGATAGATTTATAGGTAGATGGACAGAATGAGAGATAGATATCCATCAAATAAAAGTTCCAAGGCACTCTCAGGTCTTGTTCATTTAGATAGATAGATAGACAACGACCAAACGAGAGCTAAATAGATAGAAGATAGATAGATGGACAGAACGAGAGATAGATAGATAGATAGAGAGAGATAGAGAGACTTAACTTTATTTTATCCCATACTTATCCTTTAAAGGAATAGTTCTGTGCTGAAAACAACTTGGCTGGGTACAGACGTTCATATTTACACTATGCACTATGAATGGGAAAGGGCTATGTGCGATGATGACTATGTTTGGTATCTACACTATACCACACTAAAAGGTGATGCACAGGCACTATGAAATGGAAAGGGCTATGCGAGATGGATGACTGTTTGGTATCTACACCATGCCACACTGAAATGATGCACAGGCACTATGAAATGGGAAAGGGCTGCGATGGATGACTGTTTGGTATCTACACTATGCCACACTGAAAGTGATGCCAGCACTATGAAATGGGAAAGGGCTGTACATCATGGATGTCTGTCTCCTACCTACACTACTTTGCCACACTGAAACCGATGCACAGGCTCTATGGGAAGGGCTGTACACAGTTACACAAACACACTGACAGACTCACACTATACACAAACACACTGACACTCACACATATACACAAACACACTGACAGACTCAGTTACACACTGCTATATAGAAACATAGAAATCAAAGTAAACATTAACATATACATTTTATTTCCTTAATCAGTACCAGTGAAGTGTAAGTTGTCTGTAAGAATACTGTTTCAGTAATGAGTTGTGTTAATTTTCCCCTCTCTGCCTGCCAGTAACTCTATCTGATGCAGCAAAAAAACAGTGCACGTGAAGAGAGGGAACAGTCTATTAATCAGGGGTCAAAAGGGGAGGGTTTATAACATGTCAGTACAGCAGATAGACAACAAGCAGTGCAGAGTGAAGGACACTCCCACCAAAAACGAGCAACAAGCTGATTGCAGAGGCTACAGGCAGAATTTTTTCACAAGAAAGGGATCCTGGGGGCTGGGGCACAGGGGGGTTTATTTCAACATTTGTAAAATATGTCATTTCTGAGAGAACACTTCCTTTAACTAAAATATAAACAATGTGTATTCCTGCTGATGGCTGAATAGCTAGTGAAATAGCTGCACTGAAATGCTTTTTGCAACCATCTACCAGTCTGGCTTTTGCCTGAGGAAAGTTTGCCCCTCAATGCAAAATTCTTTCAGCTGTGCGATGTTTGAGTGTTCTTGCATGTATAGTCCATTTCAAGTCAACCCACATGTGTGCTTTGATTTATCCACTCCAGATGGTGGTGGATTTACTGGTACGTTTTCAGTCATTTTCATTATAGTTCTGTTTTAACTTAAATTTTGTTAAGGTGATCTCACATGTTCCTTTAAGCACCCTCTGATAGAATTCATGGTGGATTTCATGATGCTGAGCCGGCCAGGTTCCACTGTAGCATAGCATCCAAAACCATGACTTTCACACTGTTTTCGGTTTACGCCAAACATGTTCATCTGGAAACTTCAGCCTGGCCTTGATGTTTTTCTCATAGAGAGTAATGGTCTCCTCCTTGCTCACCGTGTAAGTTAGTAATTCTTCTCAGAACTTAACAATATTATCAAAAACCCCATATCTGTGATTAGCAACATTCACAGATTTTGAACTCATGTTAACGTTAGGAGCTGCTACAATTCCTTGGAACAAGCTGTCTGTTAGTATATGGCACCTGGCTCAACAACAATGCATATGTTTACATAGAAAATCCAGAATATGTTTAATATAGCAAATACTACAGCAAAATATTTTTGAGAGAAGTCACCCACATAACCGTAATAAAACAACAATTGCCTGCAATATAACAAACAGATGATCCTTGGTAATTGGAGGGCTGGCTGGAACACTAGGTGATTTGTGAATGGAGGGCTGTTACATTTAGTAATGGTGGGAGGTCTAGGTATCAACATTGAAGGGTGGGATGTTGTATAAAGCAGGTAAATAATTACCTGCTTACCTCTGTCCTGAGTTTGATGTAGTTCTTGCCCTGTTTGTCTCTTATGACGTTCAGCACTTACTACTGCAGCTCAGACTGCCTCTGCTTCTGTGTAGGTTTGTCACTCTATCTTATCCAGTTGGCTAGTGTAATTGGGGCATCTAAATGGCCATTGCGCTGCCTTTCAATGCAATCTCCTCGTTTGCAAGCTGCATAGTTTGGTTGCGTATCTCAGTTAGGTTGTGTGTTGGCAATCACTCAATTCTCCACGATGATAGCACACAGGTCAGATCGCATCCCATATTAAATTATACATGAATAAAAGGGGGTAAAAATGGGTGTAATGGTGTTTTCTAAAGTTGTAAAGTTCCTTTTTTTCCAGGTCCTAAAACGTATGTATGCCAAGTCTCTCAAAATTCTTGGTCCAAAAATACGTTACACACTCGATCACTTCGTTGCTCTTGCCAAATACACACAGATCCAAGGAGCACTCGTCTGGAACATTTTATAAAGATCAAATACTTTATTACTAGAACATGGAACACCCTTAATCCATGTGTTTCGCCATCATCTGCATATACATTATAAACAAAGGGGTTTTAGTATGCATTACGGATAACCGCGGGTAAGATAGCAGAGATAGATAGATAGATAGCAGAGATAGATAGATAGATAGCAGAGATAGATAGATAGATAGCAGAGATAGATAGATAGATAGCAGAGATAGATAGATAGATAGCAGAGATAGATAGATAGATAGCAGAGATAGATAGATAGCAGAGTTAGATAGATAGCAGAGTTAGATAGATAGCAGAGTTAGATAGATAGCATAGCCAGAGATAGATAGCAGAGTTAGATAGCAGAGATAGAGATAGATAATAGATAGATAGATAGATAGTCAGCAGAGATAGATAGCATGATATAGTAGCAGAGATAGTAGAGATCGCAGAGATAGATAGATAGATAGATAGCAGAGATAGATAGATAGCAGAGATAGATAGATAGCAGAGATAGATAGAGAGAGATAGAAGAGACATAGATAGATAGCAGAGATAGATAGATACAGATAGCAGAGTAGATCGATAGATAGATAGCAGAGCAGATAGATAGATAGCAGAGATAGATAGATAGCAGAGATAGAGATAGATAGATAGCAGAGATAGATAGATAGCAGAGATAGATAGATATAGCAAGAGATAGATATCGATAGGAGATAGATACTAGCGAGATAGCTGCAGAGATAGCATAGACAGAATAGTAGCAGAGATGAGCAGTAGCTAGCAAGATAGTAGCTAGCAGAGATAGATAGCTACAGCAGATGATAGCTAGCAGAGCATAGATAGCTACCAGAGATAGATAGCTAGCAGAGATAGATAGCACATGCAGAGATAGATAGCTAGCAGAGATAGGATAGCTATAGCAGAGATAGATAGCTAAAGCAAGAGATATATAGCTAGCAGAGTAGATCGCTAGCAGAGATATATAGATAGCCAGAGATAGATAGATAGATAGCAGAGATAGATAGAAGATAGATAGATTAGCAGAGATAGATAGATAGATAGCAGAGAGAGATAGATAGCAGATATAGATAGATAGCAGAGTAGATGGATAGCAGAGATAGATGGATGCAGAGATAGATATAGATGCAGAGATAGATAGATAGATAGCGAGATAGATAATAGATAGCAGAGTAGATAGATAG
This sequence comes from Hymenochirus boettgeri, assembly GCA_019447015.1. NCBI lineage: Eukaryota > Metazoa > Chordata > Amphibia > Anura > Pipidae > Hymenochirus > Hymenochirus boettgeri. Next base: position 187,115,314 of record CM033471.1, read on the forward strand.
ATAGATAGCAGAATAGATAGCAGAGATAGATAGATGCAGAGTAGATAGTTAGCAGAGATAGATAGATAGCAGAGATAGTAGATAGCAAGATAGATAATAGCAGAGATAGATAGATAGCAGAGATAGATAGCAGAGATAGCTAGCAGAGATAGCTAGCAGAGATAGCTAGCAGAGATAGATAGCAGAGATAGCTAGCAGAGATAGAATAGCTAGCAGAGATAGATAGCTAGCAGAGATAGATAGCTAGCAGAGATAGATAGCAGAGATAGATATGCAGAGATAGATAGATAGATAGCAGAGATAGATAGCAGAGATAGATAGATAGCAGAGATAGATAGATAGGCAGAGATAGATAGATATAGCAGAGATAGATAGATAGATAGATAGATAGATAGATAGCAAGAGATAGATAGATCGAGATAGATGATAGATAGCAAAGATAGATAGATAGATAGCAGAGATAGATGCAAGATAGATAGATAGCAGAGATAGATAGTTAGCAGAGTAGATAGATAGAGATAGATAGATAGATAGCAGAGATAGATAGATAACATAGATAGATAGGATAGATAGATAGATAGCAGAGATAGATAGATAGCATAGATAGATAGATAGATAGCAGAAGATACAGAGATAGATGATAGATAGCAGAGATATATAGATAGGATAGCAGAGTAGATAGATGATAGATAGCAGAGATAGATAGATGATAGCATAGAAGATAGATAGATGCAGAGATAGATAGATAGATAGATACAGAGATAGATAGATAGATATAGATAGTCAGCAGAGTAGATATATACAGAGATAGATAATAGCAGAGATAGATGATAGCAGAGATAGATAGATAGCAGAGTAGTAGATAGATATCAGAGATAGTAGATGCAGAGATGAGAATAGCAGAGATAGCTAGCAGAGATAGCTTAGCAGAGATAGATAGTAGCATAGAGATAGATAGCAGATAGAAGAAGATGAGTAAGATAGATAGCAGAGATAGAGATAGTAGATAGATAGTCAGAGATAGATAGATAGCAGAGATAGATAGTATGCGAGATAGATAGATAGATAGCAGAGTGAATAGATAAGATAATAGATAGTAGATAGATAGCGAGATAGATGAGTAGATAGATAGCAGAGATAGATAGATAGATAGAGGAGATAGAGATATAGTAGATAGCATAGATAGATAGTTATCAGAGATAGATAGATAGCAGAGTATATAGATAGATAAAGATAGATAGATACAGAGATATAGATAGATAATAGATGATACAGAGATAGATAGATAGATAGCAGAGATAGCAGATAGATCGATAGAGAGATAGCAGAGATGATAGAAGATAATAGATAGAGACAAGATAGATAGATGATAGATACAGAGATAGTATGCAGAGATAGATAATAGCAGAGATGATAGATAGATAGCAGGATAGATAGATAGATAGATGAGATATCGATAGATGTATGGTAGTGGACAAATGAGAGATAGATATCCATCAAATAAAAGTTCCAAGGCACTCTCAGGTTTGTTCATTTAATAGATAACAGACGACCAAACGAGAGCTAAATAGATAGAAGATAGATAGATGGACAACGAGAGATGATAGATAGATAGAGAGAGAAGAGAGACTTAACTTTATTTATCCCATACTTATCCTTTAAAGGATAGTTCTGTGCTGAAAACAACTTAGGCTGGGTACAGACTGTTCATATTTACACTATGCACTATGAAATGGGAAAGGGCTATGTGCGATGGATGACTATGTTTGGTATCTACACTATACCACACTAAAAGTGATGCACAGGCACTTGAAATGGGAAAGGGCTATGCGAGATGATGACTGTTTGGTATCTACACCATGCCAAACTGAAAGTGATGCACAGGCACTATGAAATGGGAAGGGCTATGCGCGATGGATGACTGTTTGGTATCTACACTATGCCACACTGAAAGTGATGCACGGCACTATGAAATGGGAAAGGGCTGTACATCATGGATGTCTGTCTCCTACCTACACTACTTTGCCACACTGAACCGATGCACAGGCTCTATGGGAAAGGGCTGTACACAGTTACACAAACCACTGACAGATCACCATATACACAACACACACTGACAGACTCACACATATACACAAACACACTGACAGACTCAGTTTACACACTGCTATAATGAAACATGAAAATCAAAAAGTAACATTACACTATACATTTTATTTCCTTAATCAGTACCAAGTGAAGTGTAAGTTGTCTGTAAGTAATACTTAGTTCAGTAATGAGTTGTGTTAATTTTCCCCTCTCTGCCTGCCAGTAAACTCTATCTGATGCAGCAAAAAAACAGTGCACGTGAAGAGAGGGAACAGTCTATTAATCATGGGGTCAAAGGGGAGGGGTTTATAACATGTCAGTACAGAGATAGACAACAAGCAGTGCAGAGTGAAGGACACTCCCACCAAAAACGAGCAACAAGCTGATTGCAGAGGCTACAAGCAAATTTTTTCACAAGAAAGGGATCCTGGGGGCTGGGGCACAGGGGGTTTATTTACAGACTTTGTAATATGTCATTTCTGAGAGAACACTTCCTTTAACTAAAATAAACACAAATGTGTATCCTCGCTGAGGCTGAATAGCTAGTGAAATAGCTGCACTGAAATGCTTTTTGCAACCATCTACATCTGGCTGTCTTTTGCCTGAGGAAAGTTTGCCCCTCAATGCAAAATTTTTCAGCTGTGCGATTGTTTAGGGTTTCTTGCATGTATAGTCCATTTCAAGTCAACCCACATGTGTGCTTTGATTTATCCACTCCAGGATGGTGGTGATTTACTGGTACGTTTTCAGTCATTTTCATATAGTTTCTGTTTTAACTTAAATTTTGTTAAGGTGATCTCACTTGTTCCTTTAAGCACCCTCTGATAGAATTCATGGTGGATTTCATGATGCTGAGCCGGCCAGGTTCCACTGTAGCATAGCATCCCAAAACCATGACTTTCACCTGGTTTCGGTTTACGCCAAACATGTTCATCTGGAAAACTTCAGCCTGGCCTTGATGTTTTCTCTCATAGAGAGTAATGGTCTCCTCCTTGCTCACCGTGTAAGTTAGTAATTCTTCTCAAACTTAACAATATTATCAAAAACCCCATATCTGTGATTAGCACCATTCACAGATTTTGAACTCATGTTAACGTTAGGAGCTGCATTACAATTCCTTGGGAACAAGCTGTCTGTTAGATATGGCAGCCTGGCTCAACAACATGCATATGTTTACATAGAAATCCAGAATATGTTTAATATAGCAAATACTACAGCAAAATATTTTTGAGAGAATGTCACCCACATAACCGTAATAAAACAACAATTGCCTGCAATATAACAAACACAGATGATCCTTGGTAATTGGAGGGCTGGCTGGAACACTAGGTGATTTGTGAACTGGAGGGCTGTTACATTTAGTAATGGTGGGAGGGTCTAGGATATCAACATTGATAGGGTGGGATGTATGTATAAAGCAGGTAAATAAATTACCTGCTTACCTCTGTCCTGAGTTTTGATTAGTTCTTGCCCTGTTTGTCTCTTATGACGTTCAGCACTTACTGACTGCAGCTCAGACTGCCTCTGCTTCTGTGTAGGTTTGTCACTCTATCTTATCCAGTTGGCTAGTGTAATTGGGCATCTAAATGGCCATTTGCGCTGCCTTTCAATGCAATCTCCTCTGTTTGCAAGCTGCATAGTTTGGTTGCGTATCTCAGGTTAGGTTGTGTGTTGGGCAATCACTCAATTCTCCACCAGATGATAGCACACAGGTCAGATCGCATCCCATATTAAATTATACATGAATAAAAGGGGGTAAAAAATGGGGTAATAGGTGTTTTCTAAAAGTTGTAAAGTACCTTTTTTCCAGGTCCAAAACGTATGTATGCCAAGTCTCATCAAAATTCTTGGTCCAAAAATACGTTACACTCGATCACTTCGTTGCTCTTGCCAAAATCACACAGATCCAAGGAGCACTCGTCTGGAACATTTTATAAAGATCAAATACTTTATTACTAGAACATGGAACACCCTTAATCCATGTGTTTCGGCCATCATCTGCATATACATTATAAACAAAGGGGTTTTAGTATGCATTACTGTGATCCACTTTCCACCACGTCAAGGTAACCCCAGTCTGGAAGTCCTAACGTCTAACCCGGTTTACTCTAATTATGATTAGCAAACTATTGCATTTCTCATACTGTACTTGCATACTGGATCAATTTAGCAGTCTCTCACTTCCCCCAGCCCATTGTTTTTTTTATAATGAGGGAAGAGGCCACCCATCCATTGCATTATATTAATAGGACATGGAACATCCTTAAAGTCCTTAAAATGTATTTTTTCATCTTAATCTAAAAATAAATACTTGTAAGTAGCACTTACTCAGAAAGGTGCATAACTCCATGCCTACAATCCAGCAAGTTTTCCCCAGGACATTATCCCCCCTGTCCTTCTTTTAACCACTCCCACGCGACCTTTTTTTCCCCTCAAACTAACTGTCAAAACTGTCACCATTCCATCTACAGCAAAACTGCTCACAGAAGAAGAGTAAAAGGGACACTATACTGAACAAATGACTTTTCCTCATTTTAATCTATAAATAAATATGTGTAAGTAGCACCTACTCTGAGGTGTGTGTCTGCATGCCTTCAATGCAGCACATGTTTTTGTTCAGGAGCAGTATCCTCTCCCACTTTCATCTGACTTGACTTTTTTTCCACAAACCAACTGTCAAAACTCCAGCCCACAGCATTCCAACTGTCAAAACTCTATCACCATTCCAGCTACAGCAAAGAATAGTTTGACAGCAAGGCAATTGATTGACAGCTGAAATTTAAGATGTTTAACTTGGATATCTCAAGAAATTGGGGTCAGGTCAACAAAATAATGGCACAGTGGTTGTTGGGAAGTATTAAAGTTTCCATTAATGATTCATTTGAAAAAACTTTTTTTTCAGCATAGATGCCCTTTAAGGATAGCAAGGCGCTTGACTGCTGCAATGTAAGATGTTTTAAATTGCATATCTACATTAATAGTGAGCAGATAAACAAAAACCGAGGTACAGTGGTGGGTTGGAAAGAATTATAATTTCTAGTAGTGGTCAATTTAAATTACATTTTTTAATATATATGCCCTTTAATCAATCTGTTTCGGCCATCATCAGGATACGGCCTGATCCAAAATGGCCCAAATGCATTGATTCAGTGGTTCTATTTGTAAAAATTTGTCTTTATAGAAAGTGTTCCAGACGAGTGTTCCATATTATATATATATATATATATATATATATATATATATCGTGTTCTTGGGTCAGCGGGTGCTACGGATGCAGATGCAGGGACTCAATGTAGTTCCAAATATTATATATATATATATATATATATATATATATATATATATAATTTTTTTTTTGTTGTTGTAGGCACACACTGTAGCTGGTGTATTGTCCGGATGCAATCCTTTTCTTCACCACATATAAACCAAATACAAAAATAAGAGCACTCCTGGGTCTTCTTAAGTAATTTTATTCACTTCATAGTGCAAAACGACAGGCAATGTTTCGGTCTAAACACTCTGACCTTTCTCAAGCATCGGTTCTGTTGGCTTGAGAAAGGTCTGTCCAGGACCGTTGCCGTGACACAGATATAAATCTGTGTATACAATAAAATTGTTAAGTTTCCCAAGTGTGCACTGAATACTTCTGGAAATATATACAAGGATCTCACAGTAGCACCTGGGTCATAAAGTGTGGGTGAAAGAGTGCCTGCAATTGACTGCTAATGCCATTTTTTGTATAAGCTTGAAAAAGGAGCTTGAGCTCCGAAACGTTGCTTGTGTATATGGCACGTTGATGAAATAAAGAGTTTGCATTGAAGACCTGTGTGCTGTATATGCTATTGAATATATATATATATATATATATATATATATATAGATACACACTAGCAAATTGTGCCCAATGGAATTGTGTATGTTTTGCTATGTGTGGATATAGAATCTTTACACAGTAATTTTAAACTGTTACTCAACAGTCACCAGCTTCCAGAGGAACCAAATAGGATAATACTGCAGGTCTGAGAGTAGACCCAGGCAATCCTGCTACACTGTGTGGTTGAAAACTAAACATGCTAGGTTAATACTTATTAGTATTCACCACAGCAAGTGGTAATGGTACCTCATATATTATACCTCACAGCATCCTGTTATTGTAATAGCATTACCCTAATAATCTAACCTATAAACACCATTTCTCATTCCCAGTTTACCTAAAGAAATGGATTTATCCTTTATATACTATTTTATACAGATCTAATGGAAAAAAATTTGCTTCAGAGCAATTTTTAATAACTGAGAACTGCTTTTTATTTCAGTATTACAGTAAATCCTTGGTATACCTGCCTGGTTTTACCACTAAGCAAAAGGCTAAGGACTTGCAAGCGAGCACCTTTATCCCAACCATTAATAGTGGCTGCCAATTCAAATTGCTCTAGCCTACTGATGGGCAAACTGCGGCTCTCCAGATGTTCGAAAACTACAACTCCCAGCATTCCTATGCTTCTCTCTGTAGTTGAGGAATGCTGGGAGTTGTAGTTTTCAAACATCTGGAGAGCCGCAGTTTGAGGATCACGCGTCTAGCCAATCATCCACTCCCTAGTTACCCCATCAAATGTATCAGATTTAAAAATAGGTTTGGCATTGGGCCTGGTAGAGCTACTGAGTCAATTGGGGAATTTCATCTCGCAGGTACAAGGACAGGAGGATTTAAAAACAATACTATCAGTTGCACAGCCTCCATAGCTTAATACGGAGAACAAATATACAAGAAACAGGGAGAATAAATGGTATTACCAGCACCGCTGCCACCAATTTGTACTGCATTATGGAAGGATTATGGGTAGCATGGCACAGTGGGTTACTATGTGGTCTGGCACAAAGCAGATTGTGCACATAAACAGGTTCTCCACATAACGTGCAGTAATCAGGGGTGTCCTTGTCTATGGTGCACCACTTTGAATATTGACCAGGCCTGTATAATGTGTATCCTTCTAATTTGGTGTACACTTATCTGTTGCCTCAGAGTTTTGTATCCAATAAGGTAATTGTCTGTCCAATAATCTGTCCTCCCAACTGGTGGTAACAGGATCTTATACACAGGATCTTGTGTTGCAGTCAATATCACTCACTCCAAACCATACACCACAATCCACTTTCACTTTCTCTCCTCCTACCATAGAGAGCAGGGATGTCTTGCATTTTATTACTCACTGACACCACCTGCGGGCTGGAGTGGTATATAAGGAGCCTTGGAGTATATGTTCATTACAATACACATCATATCCTGTGTAGCAGACAGAAACTTTTTTTGGATTATACTTTCTTTCATATGGAGCAGACCAGGGGTGTGGTTTAATCTGCCATTTGGCCATTCCATTTTAAAATAGGGATCTCAGCTCTGTAAGTAAGTTTGCATTTTGTATATTTTGTTGTTGTACCTAATATAAGTCAGTGCTAATTTTATATACATTTACTGATGGTCATTTAAATGGTAATAGTGAGATAGTATACAATACACACCTTTCCTATGTGCAATCACCTAATACCCCCCACCACCATTGGTAGCTCCTAGAAACTCAATGCAATCTCCTATGGAGATATAAATATATTTATATAATATAAGGATATATTATATATATATAATATATATATATATATATATTATATATATATATATTATATATACCACACACATACATTTGCGGTGGAATTCAATGCACTCTCAGGTCTTATTCCTCCACACGTTTGTAATATGGCTTGAGAAAGGGACAGCACCTAGGCTTCTAAAGAGGGTGGTGAACTGAGTGCCTGTACTGCTGCATAATTTTATATATGTGAACAAATCCAATTCTTAAACTATCTTTTTCACAAAAACTTAATTTTCGACTCCTTATTTAACACACTGTCCTCACACACCAACCAATTATCTATTTTTAACTTTCAACACCCACTTATTCCTTTACCACACTTATAACCCTTTTAACATTTTTCCCATCAACCTTTTTTTTTCTTTAAAATTAAACTTCATACTTGTCTTATTTTATAAACCATGTCATAACAGCAACTTTGTCTTCAAACAGTATCTTAATTGTCACATGTCACCAAAACTGCATGTTTCGGCACTGCCTCTTTCTCAGCACAGTGCGGGCTCACACCCACAAACAAAAATGGTATACACATTGTCTCATGATTTTAACTTTAACCACACCTCTAATTAACACACTTGGTAACACCCTAATGGAATTAACCCATTACAGTATGTGTATGTTGTTTCAAAATAACTCTTCTTTCTGGATAGAGCAGGGGACTCTATGTATAGGCAAACAAGCTCAGAGGGATACATTTCGTTTCCCAAAGACATGTAAATTAGTCTCTGTTGAGAACGGCGGTGGAGGGAGCTCAGACAGTGTACACCAGACCTCCCTTCTAAGAATAGTTCCCTATCCCCACCCTGGGTGGTTTAGGAACATTCAATACCAGGAACTCAATTCCTTTTCTTGATGGCCCTTATCCAAAGTGGGCAGAAACCGGTAGTTTGCAATGTTTTTGCCTCATTGTAGACCGATGTTGGGAGATCCTACCTTTCACTGGTTGGGTATTTAGTCTCTCCTACGTATAAAAGATTGCATGAGCATAAAATACAATACACCACATACTGGTATTACACTGAAATAATCCCTTAATTCAACATTTTCTTTAGTCACGGGATGTCTAAACTGGGCCCCTTAATCACACACGGCATTGTGCACAGGACCGACTGTGTACACTCCCTTTTACATTGACCTTGTCAAGACAGAATGTACCAATCTATTCTGCAATGTATTCCCCTTCCTATTAAATGACGGAGGTATAGCAACTCCTCTACCGTGGATACGCCTCCTTGAGGATATGCCAGTGCCTTTTAATACATCTATTAATATCATTGCTCTCCCTCCAAAACGGCATAACAAACAGAATTATTTTTGACATGACCGTTCTACGTTTGTTAACCTCCTGGGCTCTATTTCTGGCACCTCTAAGATACCCCTAGGTTAGCACCGTGCCCTGAATTTGTCAAACTGACCTGCTTGAAGTATATCTTCCTTTCTGATTGGTTAACAATGCGGTCACCCCTTTAAAACTGTGATATAGGCAGAGATTTTTTGATATGGGGTGGATATATTTGATTAACTGATACGATCGTGGGTTTGGTATATAATCTGTACACAAACCCCCTTCTGTGATCACTATGGTATATAACGGAGTTTTTTACCAAACCCACAGATCGTAATCAGTTACTCAATATACCAGCTTTCTCCATCCCATATCAAATTTTCTCCCTATATCACAGTTTAAAAGGGTTGACTGCATTGTAACGATAATGTGTAAATCCTCCGGGAACGTTGAGATTTACCCATTATCATCCGTGTGTAGGGCTGTTTCCAGCCAACTGGATTGCCAACGAACAACCATAGTCGGCATTAGGTCGTTCGTGAATGACGGAAAATTTCCATCAGTCGGATCAGTCAGTTACTTTAAGTAAAGGGAGACAATCTGATTGATCGTACTGTTTATGGCCGTACAGCTGACCGATCCCCATACCACGTATGGGGACTGGTCAGGTACGTGTGTCGGTTCCAGATATCAGTGTGATCGGTCGGCACACATGCTGTGGAAATCGCATGTTATGTCCACCTTAAGACCGCTGCTTGCTTTATCTGTTGACCATTGCATTATCACACAACTGCATCTCTCTGAAGCCTTGGTGTGCGCTGCCCTAACACCCCCCCCCCCCCCAAAAAAAAAAACTTCAAACAATAGTAGTGCACTCTGGATAAAAATTCTGCTTTGAGGGCACTTCATGAAAAAGCCTTTATTCAATCAATAGAAATTAAGGTTGAATAAAGTCATAGTCCATGAAGTTCAGAGCTGTCTGGAAAAAATTGCATTTGGGTATGCTCATTATATAAACATTACTGATTTATGTGTCGCTATCTTCAATGCTTTCACTTGCAAGCTTTTTTTTTATTGCTGCGTTGGTGACTTTTATGCTTTATAACAAACCATATAAAATGGTTTTATGCTTTTTAAACAGCGCAGAGGAACCTTACCCTTCACATTCCTGGTATCTACTGGAGAATCAGCTTCTATCCAACTTGACTTAAGGTTCGTACACACGTGCGTCATGGGTGCTAACCCACTACGCACATGTGTACAAACGGCTGTTCCGGCCGATAATCATGATGTGTATGGGCACTTTATAGACCAAACGGCCGCTCATTCAGACATACGGCCGGTCAGGCAACGATCCCCACCAACCCAGCCGTTTTGGCCAATAAAGTGCGCATACACGGCACGATTATCGCCCGAAATGGACGGTTCTACACATTGTGCGTCGCGGGTTGCCGCCCACAATTGCATATGTGTAACAACCTTTATTGTCTAATTTTATAATTTTATTGTATTTTGTTACTTTACAGCGCAGCTCCTCAAGGGGCACTTATAAATAAACATACATACATACATTTAGAGTAAACTAACCCATAAAAAGACACTGGATCCACCATTTCTTACAAATGTTAACTGAAAAGTTGAACAACAGTTTTACAATAAGCAGTAAAATGTACAGAAGTAGTTGGGTTTGGGCATTTAAAGGGGGCCTGTGGTCTCCAAACAAGTTGAGTGTAAATGAAATGTCAGTTTCCTACCTTTTAAAACGAGCCTCAACCACCTCTCTACGTGCTCTACAGCCCAAGATATAAAAAATGACTGACCAGAAAGTTAATGGGTGGGAGGCTGACATGTGACATTCCTAAGGCTTCTCCTCCGCAGTGCCGCCGGCGAGCACAGCCTAGATTCCCTCAGTGTGTGAGGGAGACAGGAAGTCCCTCCTCCCTCTCTGTGTGAAGGAGCTGCAGAGAAGGTAAGGGAATCTAACAGCCTTCTCTCTCATTATGTAAAACAGCCTTTTCAGGCAGAGTTCTCTCAATCGCATGCGATTTCGTGTGCAATTTTTTTTGCGTTAGCATGCGATTGATTTTGCGTTGGCAGGATTTCAATGATCTGAAAAAACGCACTGCAGTGGTGGCCTAGCCCTTATGCTGCAGGAATATTTTTATGTGCTTTTCTGCATCTGTACCATTTATATAAGTGTATGCAATATATATTTAAATGCGTCATGCAATTTTGCATTGAATTCATTTTTGCCATACAGCATGTTTTAATTCAAAGAGTAATGGGAAGGGCATAAATACCCTCCAACTTCCCCTTATAATAGTTACTTGTAAGCAATGTGGTGCAGAGCTTCAGGGGTGGGATAAAGAAGTGAACCTGATCGTAGCACAACTCTGTGCAATGCAACTCTAATGAGTGTACTCTATTTAAGGGGTTATGTCTTCTAATTTTTTAACTATGGATTGTTCAATTTAAAGGGCATATCCACCCATAAAACATTTTTAATACACATGTTTAAGCACTTCTCATAAATAACAATTAGCAAAGTTAGAGAACAGGCAGAGTTCAGTAACTTACTTGTAAAGAATCTCAGCACCACTTGTCCTCCTCTCTCCCCCTCTGCCCCTCCCTTCAGTATATTGCTACTTTCTCTACTGCTTGCAGTCTAGCTCTGGAAGGGAGGGGTCAACAGGATGTCAGCACTTCATTTAAAGTCCTTTCAACTGACAATGCTCGGACTCTGTATACAGCCCGTCACTGCTTGAGGGGGAGTAGACAGAGAGGGGAGGGGGACTACACAGCTTGGTACAAACTTCTGCCAGTGTGAAGAAACGAAGCCACACAGAAACATGAAAGTAAGGCAGCTTATACTAAGTGATCTATACATTGTATACAGACAAAGTTTTTTTTTCACTATAGTTGCCCTTTAAATTGTCGGGATGAAAGAGACACAGAGAGAGAAGATTTTTACTAATATGGGAGATAAAGTAACAGACAGACAGACAGACGAGTTAGATAGATAGATAGCAGAGTTAGATAGATAGATAGCAGAGTTAGATAGATAGATAGCAGAGATAGATAGATAGCAGAGATAGATAGCAGAGATAGATAGCAGAGATAGATAGCAGAGATAGATAGATAGCAGAGATAGATAGATAGCAGAGATAGATAGATAGCAGAGATAGATAGATAGCAGAGATAGCTAGCAGAGATAGCTAGATAGCAGAGATAGATAGATAGCAGAGATAGATAGATAGCAGAGATAGATAGCTAGCAGAGATAGATAGCTAGCAGAGATAGATAGCTAGCAGAGATAGATAGCTAGCAGAGATAGATAGATAGCTAGCAGAGATAGATAGATAGATAGCAGAGATAGATAGATAGATAGATTTATAGGTAGATGGACAGAATGAGAGATAGATATCCATCAAAATAAAAGTTCCAAGGCACTCTCAGGTCTTGTTCATTTAGATAGATAGATAGACAGACGGACCAAACGAGAGCTAAATAGATAGAAGATAGATAGATGGACAGAACGAGAGATAGATAGATAGAGAGAGATAGAGAGACTTAACTTTATTTTATGGCATACTTATCCTTTAAAGGAATAGTTCTGTGCTGAAAACAACTTAGGCTGGGTACAGACTGTTCATATTTACACTATGCACTATGAAATGGGAAAGGGCTATGTGCGATGGATGACTATGTTTGGTATCTACACTATACCACACTGAAAGTGATGCACAGGCACTATGAAATGGGAAAGGGCTATGCGCGATGGATGACTGTTTGGTATCTACACTATGCCACACTGAAAGTGATGCACAGGCACTATGAAATGGGAAAGAGCTGTACATCATGGATGTCTGTCTCCTACCTACACTACTTTGCCACACTGAAACCGATGCACAGGCTCTATGGGAAAGGGCTGTACACAGTTACACAAACACACTGACAGACTCACACATATACACAAACACACTGACAGACTCACACATATACACAAACACACTGACAGACTCAGTTACACACTGCTATATAGAAACATAGAAATCAAAGTAAACATTAACATATACATTTTATTTCCTTAATCAGTACCAAGTGAAGTGTAAGTTGTCTGTAAGTAATACTTAGTTCAGTAATGAGTTGTGTTAATTTTCCCCTCTCTGCCTGCCAGTAAACTCTATCTGATGCAGCAAAAAAACAGTGCACGTGAAGAGAGGGAACAGTCTATTAATCATGGGGTCAAAAGGGGAGGGGTTATAACATGTCAGTACAGCAGATAGACAACAAGCAGTGCAGAGTGAAGGACACTCCCACCAAAAACGAGCAACAAGCTGATTGCAGAGGCTACAAGCAGAATTTTTTCACAAGAAAGGGATCCTGGGGGCTGGGGCACAGGGGGGTTTATTTACAGACATTTGTAAAATATGTCATTTCTGAGAGAACACTTCCTTTAACTAAAATATAAACAAATGTGTATTCCTGCTGATGGCTGAATAGCTAGTGAAATAGCTGCACTGAAATGCTTTTTGCAACCATCTACCAGTCTGGCTTTTGCCTGAGGAAAGTTTGCCCCTCAATGCAAAATTCTTTCAGCTGTGCGATGTTTGAGGAGTTTCTTGCATGTATAGTCCATTTCAAGTCAACCCACATGTGTGCTTTGATTTATCCACTCCAGGATGGTGGTGGATTTACTGGTACGTTTTCAGTCATTTTCATATATAGTTCTGTTTTAACTTAAATTTTGTTAAGGTGATCTCACATGTTCCTTTAAGCACCCTCTGATAGAATTCATGGTGGATTTCATGATGCTGAGCCGGCCAGGTTCCACTGTAGCATAGCATCCCAAAAACCATGACTTTCACCTGGTTTCGGTTTACGCCAAACATGTTCATCTGGAAAACTTCAGCCTGGCCTTGATGTTTTCTCTCATAGAGAGTAATGGTCTCCTCCTTGCTCACCGTGTAAGTTAGTAATTCTTCTCAGAACTTAACAATATTATCAAAAACCCCATATCTGTGATTAGCAACATTCACAGATTTTGAACTCATGTTAACGTTAGGAGCTGCATTACAATTCCTTGGGAACAAGCTGTCTGTTAGATATGGCAGCCTGGCTCAACAACAATGCATATGTTTACATAGAAAATCCAGAATATGTTTAATATAGCAAATACTACAGCAAAATATTTTTGAGAGAATGTCACCCACATAACCGTAATAAAACAACAATTGCCTGCAATATAACAAACACAGATGATCCTTGGTAATTGGAGGGCTGGCTGGAACACTAGGTGATTTGTGAACTGGAGGGCTGTTACATTTAGTAATGGTGGGAGGGTCTAGGATATCAACATTGATAGGGTGGGATGTATGTATAAAGCAGGTAAATAAATTACCTGCTTACCTCTGTCCTGAGTTTGATGTAGTTCTTGCCCTGTTTGTCTCTTATGACGTTCAGCACTTACTGACTGCAGCTCAGACTGCCTCTGCTTCTGTGTAGGTTTGTCACTCTATCTTATCCAGTTGGCTAGTGTAATTGGGGCATCTAAATGGCCATTTGCGCTGCCTTTCAATGCAATCTCCTCTGTTTGCAAGCTGCATAGTTTGGTTGCGTATCTCAGGTTAGGTTGTGTGTTGGGCAATCACTCAATTCTCCACCAGATGATAGCACACAGGTCAGATCGCATCCCATATTAAATTATACATGAATAAAAGGGGGTAAAAAAATGGGGTAATAGGTGTTTTCTAAAAGTTGTAAAGTATCCTTTTTTCCAGGTCCTAAAACGTATGTATGCCAAGTCTCATCAAAATTCTTGGTCCAAAAATACGTTACACTCGATCACTTCGTTGCTCTTGCCAAAATACACACAGATCCAAGGAGCACTCGTCTGGAACATTTTATAAAGATCAAATACTTTATTACTAGAACATGGAACACCCTTAATCCATGTGTTTCGGCCATCATCTGCATATACATTATAAACAAAGGGGTTTTAGTATGCATTACTGTGATCCACTTTCCAACCACGTCAAGGTAACCCCAGTCTGGAAGGTCCTAACGTCTAACCCGGTTTACTCTAATTATGATTAGCAAACTATTGCATTTCTCATACTGTACTTGCATACTGGATCAATTTAGCAGTCTCTCACTTCCCCCTAGCCCATTGTTTTTTTTATAATGAGGGAAGAGGCCACCCATCCATTGCATTATATTAATAGGACATGGAACATCCTTAAAATGTATTTTTTCATCTTAATCTAAAAATAAATACTTGTAAGTAGCACTTACTCAGAAAGGTGCATAACTCCATGCCTACAATCCAGCAAGTTTTCCCCAGGAGCATTATCCCCCCTGTCCTTCTTTTAACCACTCCCACGCGACCTTTTTTCCCCTCAAACTAACTGTCAAAACTGTCACCATTCCATCTACAGCAAAACTGCTCACAGAAGAAGAGTTAAAGGGACACTATACTGAACAAATGACTTTTCCTCATTTTAATCTATAAATAAATATGTGTAAGTAGCACCTACTCTGAGGTGTGTGTTGCTGCATGCCTTCAATGCAGCACATGTTTTGTTCAGGAGCAGTATCCTCTCCCACTTTCATCTGACTTGACTTTTTTTCCCACAAACCAACTGTCAAAACTCAGCACACAGCATTCCAACTGTCAAAACTCTATCACCATTCCAGCTACAGCAAAGAATAGTTTGACAGCAAGGCAATTGATTGACAGCTGAAATTTAAGATGTTTAACTTGGATATCTCAAGAAATTGGGGTCAGGTCAACAAAATAATGGCACAGTGGTTCATTTATTAAAGTTCAGTTTATTAAAGTATTAAAGTTTCCATTAATGATTCATTTGAAAAAACTTTTTTTTCAGCATAGATGCCCTTTAAGGATAGCAAGGCGCTTGACTGCTGCAATGTAAGATGTTTTAAATTGCATATCTACA
This sequence comes from Hymenochirus boettgeri, assembly GCA_019447015.1. Taxonomy (NCBI): domain Eukaryota; kingdom Metazoa; phylum Chordata; class Amphibia; order Anura; family Pipidae; genus Hymenochirus; species Hymenochirus boettgeri. Next base: position 187,131,294 of record CM033471.1, read on the forward strand.
TTAATAGTGAGCAGATAAACAAAAACCGAGGTACAGTGGTGGGTTGGAAAGAATTATAATTTCTAGTAGTGGTCAATTTAAATTACATTTTTTAATATATATGCCCTTTAATCAATCTGTTTCGGCCATCATCAGGATGACGGCCTGATCCAAAATGGCCCAAATGCATTGATTCAGTGTGTTCTATTAGTAAAATATTTGATCTTTATAGAAAGTGTTCCAGACGAGTGTTCCATATTATATATATATATATCTATATATCGTATTCTTGGGTCAGCGGGTGCTACGGATGCAGATGCAGGGACTCAATGTAGTTCCAAATATTATATATATATATATATATATATATATATATAATTTTTTTTTGTTTGTTGTAGGCACACACTGTAGCTGGTGTATTGTCCGGATGCAATCCTTTTCTTCACCACATATAAACCAAATACAAAAATAAGGAGCACTCCTGGGTCTTCTTAAGTAATTTTATTCACTTCATAGTGCAAAACGACAGGCAATGTTTCGGTCTAAACACTCTGACCTTTCTCAAGCCATCGGTTCTGTTGGCTTGAGAAAGGTCTGTCCAGGACCGTTGCCGTGACACAGATATAAATCTGTGTATACAATAAAAATTGTTAAGTTTCCCAAGTGTGCACTGAATACTTCTGGAAATATATACAAGGATCTCACAGTAGCACCTGGGTCATAAAGTGTGGGTGAAAGAGTGCCTGCAATTGACTGCTAATGCCATTTTTTGTATAAGCTTGAAAAAGGAGCTTGTAGCTCCGAAACGTTGCTTGATGTATATGGCACGTTGATGAAATAAAGAGTTTGCATTGAAGACCTGTGTGCTGTATATGCTATTGAATATATATATATATATATATATATATAGATACACACTAGCAAAATTGTGCCCAATGGAAATTGTGTATGTTTTGCTATATGTGGATATAGAATCTTTACACAGGTATATTTTAAACTGTTACTCAGACAGTCACCAGCTTCCAGAGGAACCAAATAGGATAATACTGCAGGTCTGAGAGTAGACCCAGGCAATCCTGCTACACTGTGTGGTTGAAAACTAAACATGCTAGGTTAATACTTATTAGTATTCACCACAGCAAGTGGTAATGGTACCTCATATATTATACCTCACAGCATCCTGTTATTGTAATAGCATTACCCTAATAATCTAACCTATAAACAAACATTTCTCATTCCCAGTTTACCTAAAGAAATGGATTTATCCTTTATATACTATTTTATACAGATCTAATTGAAAAAAATTTGCTTCAGAGCAATTTTTAATAACTGAGAACTGCTTTTTATTTCAGTATTACAGTAAATCCTTGGTATACCTGCCTGGTTTTACCACTAAGCAAAAGGCTAAGGACTTGCAAGCGAGCACCTTTATCCCAACCATTAATAGTGGCTGCCAATTCAAATTGCTCTAGCCTACTGATGGGCAAACTGCGGCTCTCCAGATGTTTGAAAACTACAACTCCCAGCATTCCTATGCTTCTCTCTGTAGTTGAGGAATGCTGGGAGTTGTAGTTTTCAAACATCTGGAGAGCCGCAGTTTGAGGATCATCGCGTCTAGCCAATCAGTCCACTCCCTAGTTACCCCATCAAATGTATCAGATTTAAAAATAGGTTTGGCAATTGGGCCTGGTAGAGCTACTGAGTCTAATTGGGGAATTTCATCTGCAGGTACAAGGACAGGAGGATTTAAATAACAATACTATCAGTTGCAGCCTCCATAGCTTAATACGGAGAACAAATATACAAAGAAAACAGGGAGAATAAATGGTATTACCAGCACCGCTGCCACCAATTTGTACTGCATTATGGAAGGATTATGGGTAGCATGGCACAGTGGGTTACTATGGTGGTCTGGCACAAAGCAGATTGTGCACATAAACAGGTTCTCCACATAACGTGCAGTAATCAGGGGTGTCCTTGTCTATGGTGCACCACTTTGAATATTGACCAGGCCTGTATAATGTGTATCCTTCTAAGTTGGTGTACACTTATCTGTTGCCTCAGAGTTTGTATCCAATAAGGTAAATTGTCTGTCCAATAATCTGTCCTCCCAACTGGTGGTAACAGGATCTTATACACAGGATCTTGTGTTGCAGTCAATATCACTCCAAACCATACACCACAATCCACTTTCACTTTCTCTCCTCCTACCATAGAGAGCAGGGATGTCTTGCATTTTATTACTCACTGACACCACCTGCGGGCTGGAGGTGGTATATAAGGAGCCTTGGAGTATATGTTCATTACAATACACATCATATCCTGTGTAGCAGACAGAAACTTTTTTTGGATTATACTTCCTTTCATATGGAGCAGACACAGGGGTGTGGTTTAATCTGCCATTTGGCCATTCCATTTTAAAATAGGGATCTCAGCTCTGTAAGTAAGTTTGCATTTTGTATATTTTGTGTTGTACCTAATATAAGTCAGTGCTAAATTTTATATACATTTACTGATGGTCATTTAAATGGTAATAGTGAGATAGTATACATATACACCTTTCCTATGTGCAATATCCTAATACCCCCCACCACATTGGTAGCTCCTAGAAACTCAATGCAATCTCCTATGGAGATATAAATATATTATATATTAAGGGATATATATATAATATATATATGGATATATATATATATATATATATATATATATATATATATACACACATACATTTGCGGTGGAATTCAATGCACTCTCAGGTCTTATTCCTCCACACGTTTGTAATATGGCTTGAGAAAGGGACAGCACCTAGGCTTCTAAAGAGGGTGGTGAACTGAGTGCCTGTACTGCTGCATAATTTTATATATGAAAATCCTTTAACACCGCACCACTTTGTCTTGCAACAAGTATTCTTAATTGTCACACTGTCACCAAAACTGCAATGTTTCGAGGCACTGCCTCTTTCTCAAGCAACAGTGCGGGGCTCACACCCAACAAACAAAAATGGTATACAACATTGTTCTCATGATTTTAAACCTTTAACCACACCTCTAATTAACACCTTTGGTAACACCCATAATGGAATTTAACCCATTCACAGGTATGCGTGTATGTTTGTTTCAAAATTAACATCTTCTTTGCTGGATAGAGCAGGGGACTCTATGTATAGGCAAACAAGCTCAGAGGGAATTTAACATTTCAGTTTCCCAAAAAGACATGTAAATTATAGTCTCTGTTGAGAACGTGCGGTGAGAGGGAGCTCAGACAGTGTACCCACCAGACCTCCCTTCTAAGAATAAGTTCCCTATCCCCACCCCTGGGTGGTTTAGGAACCATTTCTAATACCAGGAACCTCAATTCCTTTTCTTGATGGCCCTTATCCACAAAGTGGGCAGAAACCGGTAGTTTGCAATGTTTTTGCCTCATTGTAGACCGATGTTGGGAGATCCTACCTTTCACTGGTTGGGTAGTTAGTCTCTCCTACGTATAAAAGATTGCATGAGCATAAAATACAATACACCACAATACTGGTATTACACGTGAAATAATCCCTTAATTCAACATTTTCTTTAGTCACGGGATGTCTAAACGTGGGCCCCTTAATCACACACTGGCATTGTGCACAGGACCGACGTGTACATCCCTTTTACATTGACCTTGGTCAAGACAGAATGTACCAATCTATTCTGCAATGTATTCCCCTTCCTATTAGAAATGACCGGAGGTATAGCAAACTCCTCTACCGTGGGATACGCCTCCTTGAGGATATGCCAGTGCCTTTTAATACATCTATTAATATCATTGCTCTCCCTACAAAACTGCATAACGAACAGAATTCTTTTTGACATGACCGTTCTACGTTTGTTAACCTCCTGGGCTCTATTTCTGGCCACCTCTAAGATACCCCTAGGTTAGCACCGTGCCCTGAATTTGTCAAACATGACCTGCTTGAAGTATATCTTCCTTTCTGATTGGTTAACAATGCGGTCAACCCTTTAAAACTGTGATATAGGCAGAGATTTTTTGATATGGGGTGGATATATTTGAGTAACTGATTACGATCGGTGGGTTTGGTATATAATCTGTACACAAACCCCCTTCTGTGATCACTATGGTATATAACGGAGTTATTTACCAAACCCACAGATCGTAATCAGTTACTCAAATATACCAGCTTTCATCCATCCCATATCAAATTTTCTCCCTATATCACAGTTTAAAAGGGTTGACTGCATTGTAACGATAATGTGTAAATCCCTCCGGGAACGTTGAGATTTACCCATTATCATCCGTGTGTAGGGGCTGTTTCCAGCCAACTGGAGTGCCAACGAACAACCATAGTCGGCATTATGGTCGGTCGTGAATGACGGAAAATTTCCATCAGTCGGATCAGTCAGTTACTTTAAGTAAAGGGAGACAATCTGATTGATCGTACTGTTTATGGCCGTACAGCTGACCGATCCCCATACCACGTATGGGGACTGGTCAGGTACGTGTGTGCGGTTCCCATACCAGATATCAGTGTGATCGGTCGGCACACATGCTGTGGAAATCGCATGTTATGTCCACCTTAAGACCGCTGCTTGCTTTATCTGTTATGACCATTGCATTTAATCACACAACATGCATCTCTCTGAAGCCTTGGTGTGCGCTGCCCTAAACCCCCCCCCCCCCAAAAAAAAAAAAAACTTCAAACAATAAGTAGTGCACTCTGGATAAAAATTCTGCTTTGAGGCACTTCATGAAAAAAGCTTTTATTCAATCAATAGAAATTAAGGTTGAATAAAGTCATAAGTCCATGAAGTTCAGAGCTGTCTGGAAAAAATTGCATTTGGGTATGCTCATTATATAAACATTACTGATTTGATGTGTCTGCTATCTTCATGCTTTCACTTGCAAGCTTTTTTTTTATTGCTGCAGTTGGTGACTTTTATGCTTTTATACATAACCATATAAAATGGTTTTATGCTTTTTAAACAGCGCAGAGGAACCTTACCCATTCACATTCCTGGTATCTACTGGAGAATCAGCTTCTATCCAACTTGACTTAAGGTTCGTACACACGTGCGGTCATGGGTGCTAACCCACTACGCACAATGTGTACAAACGGCTGTTCCGGCCGATAATCATGATGTGTATGGGCACTTTATAGACCAAAACGGCCGCTCATTCAGACATACGGCCGGTCAGGCAACGATCCCCAACCAAACAGCCGTTTTGGCCAATAAAGTGCGCATACACGGCACGATTATCGCCCGAAATGGACGTTCATACACATTGTGCGTCGCGGGTTGCCGCCCACAATTGCATATGTGTACAAACCTTTATTGTCTGAATTTTATAATTTTATTGTATTTTGTTACTTTACAGCGCAGCGTCCTCAAGGGGCACTTTATAAATAAACTATACATACATACATTTAGAGTAAACTCCCATAAAAAGCACTGGATCCACCATTTCTTACAAATGTTAACTGAAAAGTTGAACAACAAGTTTTACAATAAGCAGTAAAATGTACAGAAGTAGTTGGGTTTGGGCATTTAAAGGGGGCCTGTGGTCTCCAAACAAGTTGAGTGTAAATGAAATGTCAGTTTCCTACCTTTAAAACGAGCCATCAACCACCTCTCTACGTGCTCTACAGCCCAAGATATAAAGAAATGACTGACCAGAAAGTTAATGGGTGGGAGGCTGACATGTGACATTCCTAAGGCTTCTCCTGCAGTGCCGCCGGCGAGCACAGCCTAAGATTCCCTCAGTGTGTGAGGGAGACAGGAAGTCCCTCCTCCTCTCTGTGTGAAGGAGCTGCAGAGAAGGTAAGGGAATCTACAGCCCTTCTCTCTCATTATGTGAAAACAGCCTTTTCAGGCAGAGTTCTCTCAATCGCATGCGATTTCGTGTGCAATTTTTTTTGCGTTAGCATGCGATTGATTTTGCGTTGGCAGGATTTTCAATGATCTGAAAAAAACGCAGAAAAAACGCTGCAGTGTGGCCTAGCCCTTATGCTGCAGGAATATTTTTATGTGCTTTCTGCATCTGTACCATTTATATAAGTGTATGCAATATATATTTAAATGCGTCATGCAAGTTGCATTGAATTCATTTTTGCCGTACAGCATGTTTGTAATTCAAAGAGTAATGTGGAAGGGCATAAATACCCTCCAACATTCCCCTTATAATAGTATACTTGTAAGCAATGTGGTGCAGAGCTTCAGGGGTGGGATAAAGAAGTGAACCTGATCGTAGCACAACTCTGTGCAATGCAACTCTAATGAGTGTACTCTATTTAAGGGGGTTATGTCTTCTAATTTTTTAACTATGGATTGTTCAATTTAAAGGGCATATCCACCCATAAAACAATTTTTAATACACATGTTAAGCACTTCCCCAAACCCCAGTTCCGTTTTACTTTCCCAAAGATGCCCAGGAACATACTGACTGGTACAAGACTCGGCCCCATGCCGCTCTGCTTCCTGGTCATGGCTATCAGGCAAAGGTACGCTGATGACGTCACAGCCAATAGCTGACGGCCATGACCAAGCGGACCTGGACCGGGCATCTTTGGGGAAGGTAAGTAAAACGGATCTGGGGTTCCAGGGTGTGCTTAACCTGTGTTTGAAATTTTGTTTTTTGGGTGGACATGCACTTTAACTGAAGAACAGGGGGGAAATAACATCTCCACTGATAAATTCAACATAGCTTTCAATAGTAGTGGCAATGAAGTTGTCCACCTACCCAGAGTTTCAGCCTCCTCTGTGCAATACATCCGACTCTATCAAGCTTCTGAAGCCTGTAAGCTATACAGGCATCTGATCCATCTGACTTTTGTGCACGCCTGCTAGTGTACCTCCCGACGTGCGTGCACCATTGTGCGCATGTGCACGAAGACTCTTCTTTAGTCTGAGAAACTGACCCTGCTCTTTCCTCCGTCAGCCAATGGGAACATTAGCATCATGTTCCCATGGCTACCAGCAGTGGCGGATTATAATTAGTTTTATTGGAGTACCTGAAGGATCCTCGTATTCCTCCTGCCCTTCCCATCCAGACTCGCTGACTTCATGGAGATTCAGCATGGTCCGGTTGAGTGGAGAGATCAAAAGCAGCAACTGCATTCCAATCCTGCCATCCAGGCTGTGAGCACAGACACTGCACATAATTTACTGAACCAGGAAGTCTGAAGGAGGAGGAGGGGCAAAGCATGTCATGGAGACTACAAAGGTGAAGAGCCATTGGGGGAGATAGCTGGAGGGGGGCTGTAATAGGGAGATGGCTGGAGGGTTGCTGTAATGGGGAGATGGCTGGAGTGGGGGTTGTAATTGGGAGATAGCTGGACGTTTGAGTTTATTCAACCACCAATACTATTTTTCTATGTAACCGCAATCAACCACTTTTTTCCTAAACACCACACCAAAAATCATCTTGTATGTCAATCACAGCTCTGCAACTACAAGTTTTGACAATCCCAGCATCCCCTGTAAAATAAACCTTCTGTCTCACTCCCAGCTAGCACTGCAACACAGCTTGTGAAACTCCCAGCATCCCCTCTAAAATAAATCATCTACCTTCCACCTATCCCCCTCAATATGGTTTTTATAAAGCTATTAACTTTTTTGACTTTATAAATATATGTTCATACAAGTACAAACACACAAGTCCCCCCCAGCCTTCTTACAGCAGTGTGGCACAAGTTTCTATCTTTCCTGTGTCTCTCCCTGCACTATCAGTTGTGAATAGATTGTGCAGACAGGGATTAAATGCTTTGTTTACATCAGGCATCACTGGGGTCAAGTGTGTGTGGCAGAAATCATGAATATGCATGTGATGACTGACCCAGCACAGTAGCAGAAACGAGCAGAACTTCCCCTGGCTGCTGCAAAGAAACAGGAGTTTTTTGAAATAATAAAGGTAGGGGGAGGGTTGGGGGAAGGTGTACTATCAGATAGAAAAAAAAAAACAAAAGGTTTTTACATCAGTGGAGATACCCTTTAATACATCACAGAGATTAAGAGGGGGGGATGTTAAGATTACAAATGTAGATTACAAATTACAAGATTATAAAGTTTTATAAGCAACTGACAGGCAAGAAATGTCAGACATGGCTATTTGAATGCAGTAGAACCTAAAGAAAGCACAAATGAGTGGAGTTTTCCATGCTTAGAAGGTTTCTGAGGCAAGTAATTTATTAAAACCTTTTTGGTGGGTTTCATTCTCCTTCTTTCCTAATTTCTGTAAATTAATCTTGTTGCCTCATCTTGTTAAATAAAAAGATGTGAAATAAGTAATAAAGGAGAATTTAAGCAACAATACTGCAAATTAGATCCAGCTGTCTGGATTAATTTTTGCTTATTCTGTAAGTAGCTTATATTATTCAGTAGAAATTCAAAGAAATGTGCATAAAGGGCTGTGTAGGTTACAGAATCCCCCACTTATCCCCCAATCTATGCTGTAAATATAAATATCATTGACTGGAACAGAGAAATGCATAATTGGGATAATGATAAATAGAGACAGAGCTATGCTCTGTCTGCAGGGATGTCCAACCAGTGGCCCTCCAGATGTTTGCAAACTACAATTCCCAGCATTCCCTGCCTGCAGTTTGCAAACATCTAGAGGTCCACTGGTTGTACATGCTTTCTCTGTCTTCTATTAATGGAATAAGGGCTTGTATTGTGCATTTATGGTAAGTTATTTAATTTGATCTTATTTCACTGCTAAGTAGCCTTTTTCCACTTACAATTGTGATTTGTTGTGCTAATTGGTAGATACAGGTGTGTGTTATGTGTTTTTCTTTCCAGATGTTTTGATTATGGCATTGCCTTACAGATCTGTACATAAACATTTTCTGTTTGGACAGAAATGTGGCAGGGCGATGTTGCTAAAATAAGTTTGTCTTAAACTCTTTGCCAAGATTAAATGTCAATAATTAATAGAAAATATGGCTATATGTTAATGTCTTTCGAAGAGAACTTATTATTTTAGTGTTACTAGTGACTAAATGGATGGGGAAATTTTTTAGTTGTACTTTCAGCCTGATAATACTGATTGAAACAATGACTAATGGATGCCATAGACTAGAGATGTTCGAAACTGAGTTTCGTTCCGTTTTAGAATTTTCAGAAACTTCGAAAATTCGAGTCTCAATTTTTGAAAATTGTCTATTTTAAATTTTTGAAAATCGTCTACTTTCAATTAATGATTTTCAAAAATCATCTACTTTCGATTTTCAAAAATCGGTTTCTTTCAATTTTCGCTAAAAATCAAAAATTTTAAAAATCTGGGTTCTGTGAAATTTGGGAGTTCCGAAAGTTTTGTCGGGACTTCGAAACCCTCAGGTTCTATTAGAAACCACATTTCATCTCTATAAAGGAGTAAACAAGTTAAATAATAGGAGGCGGTGGTGTTTAATACCCCTACAAACCTCACCAAGCTGTATCTCTGGCCAGCTGGCAAACAGGTTAATTTGCAAATAGACTTGTTATAAATAGTAGTCAAAGTGACAAATGCTCCACGAGTAGACAAAACGAATCTGTGATGCTTTACATGACATTTCTAGCAGGGCCTTATCTAAATGTCATCGATCACTAATTACATTATCTTAGGAGGCATTATTGTAAAATGATATGTACTAATCAGAGAACAGGACTGTAGAGGAGTTTTATTTCCTTGATACTGTGCACTCTTCTCTATACTGTAACATTAAAGCCAAAAAATCATTAGAATGCAAACAGCAGTAAAATACATCTGTATTAATTTTAATCCCCAAAAGAAAAAAATGAATGCAAGTGGACATGCATAAGAGTATTCAAACCTATAAACAGTTATTCCATTTGCACTGTTATTTTCTGCATACTCTTGTCTATTTTATTGGTATGCATTTTTTTAGGCTCTGGAGGGGCATAGGTAAAGCTGCAGCTTCCAAATGAACATAACTTAGTGAACTTGTGCTTTAAATGGGTCTGTTCAAAAATGTGAAATCAAACAGAACTTTAGGAAGTTCGGCCACCTCTAATAATGTTGCAATATTGTAAAAGGAAATGCTTAGGGATACAATGCTATTAGGCACACTGTCCAGAAAAGCTTGTATAACGGACATTTTGAGAGCCCATTGGTAAAGTCTTGAAATCATGGCTGTTAGTTGCAGTTCGTGATTATTTAGAAAAAAATCTGACACAAATCTGACACAAATACTAATATCCATTAATGGGAGTCAAATAGTTTGAAAAGTTCAAATTAAATACAATTAAAATATCAATGGTAACTTAATGTAAATAGCTGTGGGACCTGGGAAATGGTGTATGGAACAAGTTCGAATATACAGGACTTTCGAAAAATCGCTACTTTCGAGCTCTCACGTTTGAAGATTCGATAATTATCCCATAAACGATATTTGCTCGCTTATTGATATAATAGACATTTTACTCACATTTGATAATTCAATATTAACTTGCGTATTGGTATAATAGACATTTTACTTGTATATTCGATAATTCGATATTTACTCGTGTTTTGGTATAATAGACATTTTACTCGCATATTCGATAATTCGATATTTACTCACGTATTGGTATAATAGACTGTCAGGAAAGTGTGTAGTGACTTGGCAAGAATAGGTTAACTATTGGTATTAGTTCTTGCAAAGGACTAATAAAAATACCATTCCACCCTGGAACAGTCCTTTTGTTTATATTACTATTAGTGAAGCATGGAACCAGATCTTCTTTTCCAGACAATGTGGGGCCGAACCGTGTATCTGTATTCTCTTCAGCTAGGGGTCTGGTGGGTACTTTAAGAGGTCATTTTAAGGACAACCATACATGTAAAATAAATGTATTTCGGTATTGGAATATGTAAGACAGAAACCAATATTATATTTGTGAATAGGAAAGTAGGCCCCTTAAAATGATACCCAACATGAAGCCCTTATTCCCTTGCCAAGGTGCGTTATTAATATCTTGGGAAATATGGATTACAAACAGGTCATGTTTGGTATTGTAGGAATTGATAATTAATACAGGAGAGGAATATGTGGTCAATATCCAAATACAATGTACATATCTACATTTATATGGAATCTGCCTAACTGAGGGGGAATGAATGCTTTTGGCCAGTCGTAAATCTGGACATTCCTAGACATATGCATAGCAGAAGGGGGGTGGTTCATCAAAGGGTTTAAAAATCCTTGTAGCCCCTATAACTGTTTTCATACTGAGGGGACATGCTAAAACCGTGTGTATGGACCCAATGTTTCTTCCCCCCCCCCCCCCCGGGATACAGGACTTCTTCTAGTGAGTAGGGTCTGTGAATATTTTTATACTTTTTATTTTATATAACTGTTGTACCTATTGTATGTCATTTTATTATAACACCATTTCTTTTGCTTGTGAAGGTTCTCATTCATCCAGGTCATGGTATATCTGATGTATTCAATTAGATCAACTGGACTTGAAGTTTAGTTCTTGAAGACGTTTCGCTAGTCATCCAACTGGCTTTCTCAATTCAGAATGACTTGTACAAGAATCTGTGGCAATTATGTACCCTGGAAAATCCCAATTAGCATATTACAGCCAAGTGTTAAGGGCGGGATTGCATAGTGGCTAAGAGGTGTTATAGGAACACCCAGGGTAAGGTGTCAAAACAGCATTGTACATGGCAGAGGAGGGGGGGTGTGCATAGTCAGTGAGAGTAAAGAGTGTTTTTGGGGCATCTTTAAAGCCATAACTTAGTGGTGGCAGCTTGTACCGATTGATTGGTCAGATTACGTGCCCAGCGAACTGGCGTTCCTGACAAATTGGCTGGCAGCGTGTGGGATAACTTATTTTTTGTTAGAGCATTAGTGCTTGGATTAAGTATTTAACCCTTGTTCTAAAGAAATGTATCCTTGCGAGGGTATCAGTCTCCAAAGACAAACTCAGTACATTTATTTTTAAAAGACATACGTACAAACAGTTGCCCCCCCCTTCCTTCTCTGTTTTTCTTATCTATCTTTTATTTGGCAAGGTTAGCTGAGGATGGCAACCTTTCACAAGAGTCAAACCAAGGAGGTCCTGATCAACTGATCAACCTCTGTGAGGAAGGATGTATTGATGTCCTGGACAAGTCCAAGGAGCTGCTGATAAGGGCATTGTTGGAGAGTGACCAGGGGCAGCAGAACTACACAACTGAGTCGGGAAGCGGTGTGGATTTAGCTATCCCAGAGAGGACTGTTAACCTTGGATCTTCTCAGCATGAGAATACTACAGTGCAGGAAGACTGTACTTCTTCTCTGCAAAAGGATTTACAATTATTGGGTTCATATGACCCCCAGCTACATCTTCAGTTGATTTTGCAGCATCAGGAGCGAGAGGCACAGAGGGAGATAGCCGCAGCCGCTGAGGGATCTGAACGGCAAGCGCAAAGGAAAATGGAAGCAGCCGAACGGCAAGCAGAGCGTGCATTTCAACTGGAGTTGGCAAAGCTCCAGCACCAGACCCAGTCTCCACAGTCCAGTGAGTCCAGAGAGGGTCCGTTTGCTTTGCATGGTTCACCCAAATTTCCTGTCATGGACAATGATAGCAATTTGGACACTTTTTTGTTAAGTTTTGAAAAGTGCTGCAGACAGTATCAGTTGCCACAGGAGAAGTGGGCAAGAAACTTGACACCTGGATTAAAAGGCAAAGCCTTAGATGCCTTTGTTGGACTACTACCAGAGATTGATGGGGACTATGATGCTTTGAAACAGGCTCTGATTTAGAAGTTTAACCTTAGGCCAGAGGTGTATCGCAAAAAGTTTCGAGCATTGCAGAGAGGTCCCACTGACAGCTACTCGGATGTTGTGAGTAATTTGGTCGGTTACCAAATTTGAGGAGCTGGAGGATCTTATGGTAATGGATCATTTCCTTAATATCTGTCCTGAAAGATGTGCGACAGTTTGTATTGGATCGGGAGCCAAAAACAGCGCAAAAAGCAGCAGAAGTCGCAGACACCTATGCAGCCAACAGGGTGCCAACATATCCAAAAGGTACAACTTTACAAAGATCACCAAGCTGGAAGGAGCGTCACCACAGCATGTCAAGGCTGGTGAGAATTTGCCTGAAAGGCCCAGTGTGAGCGTAAACCATGGAGATACACGCAGATGTTTTATATGTAACCAGATGGGACATGTAAGAGCTTCCTGTCCAGAAAGAAAGGGACCAGTGTCACCTGTCAATCCAGTGGTAATGCTTGTATCTGGTAAGACAGAGAGAATTTATGTCATCATATTCCTGGGAAGACTTTATTGGTAAAGGGAGTGGGTGGGAGTCATCCACGGGTGCCTGTGGCTAATGTTTACTCGGATTGGGGTGTGGGGAGAGGTCTGAGGGAAGTGGGAATATCCAATGAAATTCCTGTCAATGTGTTACTGGGGAATGATTTGGGGAGAATGGTCTCTGCTTTTGTGCCAAATGATCCGGTCTCACTAAGTCCAGCCGTGCTGGAGTGTGACCACCCACTGCAATCAGTAAAGAGAACAGGTAACAAGGGGCATGATAACTGGGAGGGAGGGCTGAGAGACCAGAGCAGGTGTCAGTCAGCGCCAGAACCAGTACTGTCTATATGTGTGAATGTAGAGGGGGAGGAAATGTATCGACAAGGTGATGTTCTGGGTAAAGTACCCATAGTAGAGATGGATTTCCAGAGTAGGATCCCTGATCCTGTGCCCAATCTGCCTGAGGTCCTGGATAGCAGTCAGGAATTAGTGCAGGAGTGTGTGGGGCAGGTGGTAAGGACTCAGAGCAGGGTCCTAAAGGATGTTTCCACTCAGACTGAGGGAGAAGAGGGTAGCTGTGGGCATGCGGTAGCGCCAGTACCAACCTCAGTGGTGGGACAGCTAACAGAGCTAGGAGTGTCCCAGGTAGATGAAAATAAGGTAGCTATCCCTGAGGACAAAACCATTTCAGTAACAGTCACTGGTTTGTCCCAGTCTAAGAGGGAGCAGGGATATGGCGAGCAGGAAGGCAAGGAAAGGGTTAAGAGTGGCCAGGATCTGTCTGACTTTAGACCCAGGGGATGGTGAACTTTAGACCCACAGGATACAGGTAGCAGTGAGGATAAAGGAGGATTTGTCCAGCAGGAAAGTGTATCAGAGGGTGGACAGATGCCTGAGGTTAGGAGTGGCTGGGTACAGTCCCCTACATATCACTGTACTCCAGGTGGTGAATACAGAACTGTACCTGTCAGCACACAAAGTGGTCACACAGATGGTAGTATGGGTGGTTTGCTCTCTATATCGGAGTGTGTACAGACTGGGCATCAAGAGGTTAACCAGTCTACTTGGGTGAGTGAATGTAAATCCAAACCCAGTTCTCTGCACTGTCCACCTTTTGGAATATTAAATCTAAAATTTAATAAGTTTTGCTTTGTGCTCTGAAAGACTCAGTTAGCCTCTGTATTTTTATATGTGGTTGAATGAAATGTTTTGCAGTGTAAATGCAATTAACTCTGTGACTGCTTGTAAAGGATGAGCTATGCTAATTAAAGGGCATGTCCACCCCCAAAAACTATAATCCCCCCAACTACTGGCCCCACCATGTAGTGTAGTTTAATCCTTACCTCACATCCCAGCCCATCTGGTTTCCTGTAGTCCCCCCCAAAGTCCCAAAAATGCCACCAGGAGCTGCAGGTCTATATAAGACACTGCCTGCTACCTGGCCTCCCGGAGATCACTGCCATGCGTAGCAGCCCTTCTCCCCCCTCCCTCCCCCTCCCTCTCCCTCCTCTCCCTCCCGTTCTGCTATCCCTTACCCATAGCGTTAATCCCCCTTAATATCTCCTTCCCCCATGTCCCCCAGCCCCAACCGCATAATTTTTAATTTTATAAAGCTCCCCAAACTTTTACTTACCTCTCCGCTTTCCTACGCGGAAGTGAGCAGCCAGCGGCCGCTCAGCCAATCACAGACGCGGCTGCCGGTCCCGCCCCTCTGCTTGCATTTCCTCGCAAGCAGAGGGCCGGGAGCGCGTCGGAGGAAAGAGGGGAGGTAAGTAGAGTTTGGGGGGCTTTATAAAAAAATAAATAATGCGGTTGGGGCTGGGAGCTGGGGGGGGTCTACAGGAGAACCCTATGGAGCTGGGATGTGAGGTAAGGATTACACTACACTACATGGTGGGGCCATTACTGGGGGGGGATTATAGTTTTGGGGGTGGACATGCCCTTTAAAAGAAAAAATGAAGACAATCAAATTCAAGGTTAGATTTCTCGCACAAATCACTGCATCACTCCTATTTTAGGAACAAAATTTTTGGTTTGGGAGAGAGGAACAGTCTTTGTACTGTACAAAATAGGGGTGTCTACTGTAGTGAGAGAAATTAATTAACCCTAACAATTTACCATTTTAAAGTTATGTTGCCAACACAGTCACATTAAAAATGTCCTATGAATGAATTTGAGATTTCTGAGCATATTTATAAAGGAGTGCTAATATCTTAATTTTTGTACTGTTATTTACAAACCTGGAAATACCAATGTAAATACAAACCTGGAAATACCAATGTAAAGATTTTTTCTGTTCTGATATAAGGTAGTAATTTCGTTGAAAATTATTTTAATACATGGTTATTCTGTAAATATTGTGAAAATCACAGATATTTTTTTCTGTAAATGAATGAAAATAGTCTAATTCCCCCCCCCCCCCCAGCACTTATTTTCATTGGTAAACCCGCCAGCAGTTGTTATTTGCTGAAATCTTTTTCATGATGTGGTAATAGAAACTATTTCCAGACTACAAATGTCCTCACTGATTACCACCACCTCAGATTTTTTTTTCACTTGCGCCGTGGGGCAATATTTGAAACAGTGATATCAAAAATGGCAATATGCCATTTTAGAATTTATAAAAGGTCAATTCTGGCAAAAATGTAACATAAAATATATATAAATATACCCCTTAATTGTACAGTCATAAACAGAAAAATAACCACCCATCTAACGTTCTCCACAGCCCAAGATATCAAAATGACTGACCAGAAATTTATGGGTGGGGGAGCTGACAGTGCATTCCTTAGCTTCTCCTCACAGAGCCACCGGCGCATAGCTCAATGTGTGAGGGAGACAGGAATTCCATCCTCTCTGCTGTGTGAGTCCTTACCGAAAGGTACGGATCTACGCCCGTCTCTTTCACTGTGTGTAGAGGGCCGTGCCAAACTGGAGGGACAATGGTCCTATGAGAGGGACCATGGGCTGCAAGATGGGAGGAGACACAGGACCGATTGGACTGACGATTTCAGAGCAGGAAGCAGGAATGCAGGGTACCTGGTGATCGCTGCAATATCACACACACAACTTGTAAATATCTTCAAAACTTGCAAATAAACAATTGGAATAAATTGCAAAAATTCTCAGTAGCAATTCCATTAATTTACCTAAATCATTTTTTGGACCACGTTCCATCTTTATATCCAAGGGAAAGTTGTATCCCCCTGCACCCCTTAAACCATCTCACTCATACTATCACAAGCCCTTGAAGTTTGGGAGGTTACTCACACAAATGTAAAATTCCCAATGATCAATCTCAACCCCTCATTGTGGATAATCAGAATATTACCTGAATCTTTCTCCATTCCCAGATATACAGCATCTGGTATTAATACCTAATACCACGTCTAACACTTTGTCAAACAGGAGTCATGAAAGGGTTTGATAGTGCTACAACAAGACTTTGAACTATCAGAAGATATTCTTCAGACACATACAGGTCAGAACATGCATATCAAAACTGAATTTGGAGGCTCCCCAACTGAATTTCCCACCGGACACACAAATTGTTAATCATGTCTAATATGACATCACCTAAACTGATCTGTAAAATATATGGGGCAATTACCAGACCACTTGCCAAAAGCTATTTCACCCATAAAAATCCTGTATGAAGGCAATGTGAGAATCGGAAGAAAGCCAAGGGACGCATTCAAAAACTGCCTCCAAAAGCATCTGATAGACTGTACCCAACTGTTAAATATATTTCATAGATCCGATCTAACCCCTATACGACTATCGATATTCCCCAAACAACAACCCTCTTTCCAGAGAAATGCCAAAGAACTCAGTGAAACCGTGTCCCATCTTATCTTGTCCGCCTGCCCACAAATACACTTAGCTGGAATCGTACCCTAATTTTACATGACTCTATGGGAACACAGTGGGTCTGGATGCTAAAAACCTGCTTGCTAGGCAGAATAGAATTTGATTCTAGACAAATTCACAGGTGCTTTCTGGACAGAAGTTCTATTTGCTGCCAAAAAACTAATGCAACATGTGGGATACAAACACTACCTACCTAGATCAATGGGAATGGCAGTAATGCTACTCTCCTATACAAAAAGCTATATTGATACATAGAGAACTGCTCCTCGAAATGCAAACATATGAATAGATGGGAATCGACACGAGAAACATGTAATAGTAAACAAATACAAGTATGAGCAACATTTTGGTAAACATATCGTTAGATTTTACTAATACTAATATAATGGACATACCAATCTAATGAGCTAAGAATTATGATTACCTAAGATGGGATATCACACAAAAAGATTACCTTTTACCAGAACTGGAATTGTAAATAAAGTTAAATTGTATTAAAATAAAAATATTTGTGAAAACCTGTATAACCCTCCTATTTAAACATCTTTTCAGACCTCAACCAAAGATACAATAAGTAATAAACATATATGCCTTCCTCTTCCATACCATCAGATACGGCAAAAAATGGAAAGACTCACAAGATTTTATTGTATAATATTCACCATTCAATTTCCCTATATATAAATGTCGAAATAAACCCAATGTCTTATACATGTTTTACAGTAAATAAACATAATCCTCCAAACAGAGGGGATTTAAATCTATTTCACCTCTTTATACAAGACATTTGTGTGTGCTAGCTCTGCCGTTGCTGTGTGGCATTGCTTGCTACCATTCTGTTATCTCTATTAGAAACCCCAAATCTTTTTCCAATAGACTAGGGTTTAGAATACACCCTAAATGCATTGGTCTGCCATACTGCGGCCCCAAGCCAATTTGAATAATCTATCTAGTCTCTTTACAGCAATTGCACATCATCAAGCTTTTTTTAAACTATGTACTGGCTTTTTTACACCATCCTAATGTTATCATCTAACGTCGTGTAGATGCCAGAGTAAAAGGTGAAACCCACTAACACAGTTTCTCCTATAAGCAGTTTTTGTTGTGGGTTCCAGACCGAGTGGTTACTTTCCTGTTCCATTTTGTGATCCTTCTCCTGCTGGTTTTGGTAGTGGTGGTGTGGAATGTTATTTTAAAGAGAATTCATTCTGCATTTGAATTTGCCACGGTCCCTGCATCTTCTTTTGAACAGACCTTCGTTTGAGGTCACCTCTGTTTGCACAAGAGACATGAATTTCAATCCTCTATGGTTATTAGACTCATCCCCACAAGTTTTGTTACTTTGGATTTTTGGATTTCTCTCAATACATTCAAATTGTGTTCTTTTTACTTTACTTTTTCAAAAAAAAGCTGTTTGGTTATTTTTTAAGAGTTAAACAAGGATTTTTGTTGTACTTATGTTTGTCTGTGGGGTTTTTTTAAGTGTTACATAATACATTACGATTTATACAAGGAAAAAGTTAAAGGGCATGTCCCCCACCCCAAACTAAATTACCCAACCTGGCCCCGCTGTGTAGTTTAAAAATCCTTACCTTACCTCATCTGCTCCAATGGTTCTCTGCGTACTTGTTGCAAATTCCAGGAAAGTAAAGCGTATGAGCTGTCAGTGATCATCTAGATTCCCTGCTGCTTCCTTAACCTCAATAAGGACTGTGACATGCGTCAGTAACGGGGGAAGCCCTCTCTCCCTTGGATCCCTTCTGCTCGGCTACATCCCACCTACCTAAACCTTTTTACTATGTGCAGTCCCATTCCATCCTACCCAACCGCCGATTTACATGTGCAAGGAAAGCCCACAGAAAGTTTACTTACAGACCTTCGTTCCTCATTTCTCTGATTAGGCCCCGCATCACAGACATGGCTGGCTAGCCAATCACAGACACCTGCTGGTCCCGCCATCTCTGGTATTTTGTGCTATCAGAGAGCCGGATCAAGGGTGGCCGTGGGATCAAGTCTGTAAGTAACTTTCGTGGGTATTTTTCTTTTAAATGTACTCCAGGTTTTGGGATTGTATGGAGTGGCTTATACATGGTAAAAAACTTTAATTTAGGAGTGGATATACCCTTAAAGATAGACAGTAAATACACACATTAAATATACCAATCTCGCTCAATTTTATTCAAACAACTATTGTGATCATGTGGCTAAGAAACAATACAAACAACATTAACATTGTCATTGTCTGTAACGCAAACACACCCTCAGATGGTATTCTGTTTTACATACTGTTTTCGTCAAGAATGACAGAATAATTTCTAAGCATGATTTGTTACTCCAACAGCTACATGCCTCTGGACATTATTGAAATCTCTCCAAGCATTAAAAGTTCCAAGCACTCTTATTTGGTATAATACATACATAATAAAGCCTTGCCCATGTGCCCTGCAATTCTGATGTTCAGAGGCAAATGAAAGGAGAAAAAGGCATTTTAAGCCTTTAAAATCAAAAGGGAAAAAAAGGGCTAGTCGGGATTATAAAAACTGTAACCCGTAGTGTAAGAAAGCATCAAACTCGCTAAAATTAATATGAAGTTAAGATAGCTGAACAAAGCATACTAAAGGGCCAAATATTTAATAAAGGTTTCGTTAAACTTTTCTCCTTCTTAATGCAGCCTTTTGCCAAATTATGACTTTTTTGCTATTTATAATAAAGAAATGACCAATGGCGCAAGGTCATAACCGCTACATTTCGATTTTCGCCCTATATCTCTGTGCGTTACCGCTCAGCATATTTATAAAAGGCGAAACTGTAATTTGGTCTCCATTTATTTAGTCTGTCCTGGGTCCATAGAAAGTGTCGTACATTGTGTAGGTTGTTTCTCAATACTAATAGTACTCAGGCGGGTGGTTAGACTATTTTTCCAGCATTTACTGTATACAATCTGATATTTCGCTTTTAATGGTTAATTTTTGCTTTGTAAAGATCTTTGCTTTTTTTTTAATTACAGTATATACTCGAATATAAGTCGATCCGAGTATAAGGCCGAGATACCTTTTCTACCCTTAAAAATTATAAAAATGGATTGACTCGAGTAAATCGAGGGCAGAAAATGCTAGTATTAGTTTGCCTTTTGAATGGGTAATCCCACACAGTAATCATATCCCACTTCCCCCACACAGTCAATCACTCACTAACTAACCCCCAATTCAGTGCACTCCAGAATGTTTGGAAACTACCACTCCCAGCAAAACCAAAGCTGCTGGGAGTTTTTTAGTTTTTTCCCAATCAATCTGTATGCAAGTTACACAAAAAAAGTGGTTATGCCAACTCTGTAACCAACCAACCTGCAGGCAATAAAAGCAATTTACCTTTTAACCAGTCCCACGACCATCGGAGGACTACGGTAACTCTTCCCTGCTCCTCATTGAGCCGTGCCCGACTCCACGGCGCATACCCGCGGCGAGCGTGCGCAACGCATAACCCTGCGAATGTAACCTACCGATCCCACAGGACCAGCGGGGATACGGTACTTCTTCCCTGCTCCTCCATTGAGGCAGTGCTACTAAACGGCGCATACCCGCGGCCGAGCTTGCCACGCAGAGCCATGCCGATCGTGCTCGCGTATACCCACTATGGTCTCTGTTTGGAGCGCTTATTCTCCCTAGCAGTGGTCTTGCAAGCATATCCTGGCAGCCTATGGCGAAGGAACTGTAACCGGTAAGTGAAATACATACTTACCGATTTCTTCCTGTGTCCTTTGCGCGTTGTGACTTCGAGGATAAGCCGAGGCAGGTTTTTAGGTTTATTTTTAAACCTAAAAACCTTTGCTTTATAACTCGATATATAATGGTATTATTTACCATAAATTTAATAGTTTCTGGAGGGGCATATTTATAAAGGGATTCATTTTTGCTTTTTTTCCCCACCACCTTTACCACAGGTTTTTAACTTTCAAACTTTTATTTATTCAAGTTTAAAAAAGGCGTAATTTTCTCAAAAGCGAAATTAATGTATGTAAAAGTAGCACGAATAGAATGCTGAAAAATTCAGCACTATGATGTGTAAATAGGTCATATCCTCCCTGGTGTTTTTCTAAAGTAGTATTAAATTGGTATACACATAAAACACCTATCTTTGTTATTTAAAAATATGCCTAGCACATTTAGTGTTTTTTTTCAGTCAAAGATATAAATATATAAACTCAAAAGGAGAATTTTTCTCTATTCATTAATAGGGTGATAGTGTAAACTCAAAAGGCAAATTTTCTCTATTTTATTAACTGGATGATAAATAATATACTCAAAGCAATTTTCAATCAAGTTGTATTATAGGAACATGGTAAATAGTGTAAAAGTCCAAAGGCGAATTGTCTCTATTTTATTAATAGATGAAAGTGTAAAACTCAAAAGGAGAATTTTCTCTTTTTATTAATGGACACATTTTTTAGTATTGCTTATTTTCAGCAAACTGCAGCTAATACAACCCAGTTCCATTAATATGAGAACATACCATAGTGCTGTGTAAGAAATAATCATGTTAATGAAACATTCCAGTAAGTAATGATGTTTGGCAAAATCTGGTAAAACTGCAAAAAAAGCAACAAAAGGAAAACTAAGGCATTTTATAAATAAAGCAAAATAGAGCTATTTGTCATTGGCGATGTCCTGCGATAGCGAAATGTTAAAATAGCGATTTTTTATAATATCCCCTAAGCGCATTTTGGTTAACCAAGGAAATGGTACAGAAACAAGTAAATAAGGTTAATATTAATAAATCTCCTGGACCAGGATTAAAATACATCCTCGGGTCCTTAGGGAGCTAAGTTCAGGTTTTACTAGCCCATTATTTCTTATGTTTTGCAGATTCCCTCATGTCCGGTGGTGCCTTTGGATGGAAAAAGGCTGATGTTATTCCATATTCAAAAAGGGTAGTCGTTCCCAGCCAGGTAATTACAGGCCTGTAAGTTTAATAACTTCAGGGTGGGGAAGATACTGGAAAGTTTTATAGGGAGCATATTCTAAGTATGTTTCAGGACTGACATTTAAGTAGTAACCAGCAGGATTTAGGAGGAATATCTTGTCAAACTAACTTGCTTGGCTATTATGAGAAAGTAAGTATAAATTTAGACTCTGGCATAGCTAGATGTAGTATACTTGGAATTTGCAAAAGGCTTTGATACAATCCCCCCATAGGCAACTAATTTATAAGCAAGGCCTGTTGGTCTGGGGGGGCACATTTTTACATGGATAGAAATTGTTAATGAAAAGGATGCAGAGAGAGTTGTTAACAGGGCTTCATCATTATGGATTAAGTGCAAGTGGGGTGCCACAGGGTTGTGTGTTGGGGCCACTTCTATTTAATCTATTAATGATTTGGAAGTGGGTATTGTCACAAGGTTTCTGTGTTTGCTGATGACACAAAAATTTGTCACCATTAAAATCTTCAGAGGATGTACAATCTTTGCAGGGGGATCTATAAATAAGAAAAAAGAAAAAAAAAGAAAAGTGAATATATATAATAAGATGTTGGTGATACATTGACGCAGCTTGAGGATAAGTTGTGTTTAAAAAAATGGGGGTTCCTGCTTTTGAGAGGGGACTCGAACAGTTATGTATAGGAGCGTGGACGCGGTGGAGACTGTCAGTGAAGCTGGAGCGTTACGCCGCTAAGTTTCTTCTGCTCTCCTGAAGTTTTACTGAAGGACAGGAGGTAAGCATATCTCATTTACCTCCTTTCCTTCAGTTAACGGAAACAAAGTTTAAATAACGGTGGACATACCCTTTAATTCATAATTAAATATGATATATGACATACCCTTTAATACCCATAATATCATACAATACATTTGCACTAATTCTAGCACATTAATTTAACGCGGGCTAATGGCACCATAAAATCACGCTGCGAGTAACATCCCTTTTTGGCTTTTACCAACACAGCGAACGCGATATTGAATCATGGAAATAATTTCAGTGATGCCCATAGCAGTGTGCATTACAAATAAATTACATTGATGACAATTAATTAGTAGGCAATAAGGGTGCTTAGAATTTTTCATGCTGCTTTGTTACAAAGTATTCTTTTTTGAAATAATAACCCTCGAGAGGTTGTGATAGGCAACTACTGTATGGGTTGACATAATTCCAAAAATTAAAAATAAACAACACCCCCAGCAACCCCTAAAACCACCAGTATCCCACAACATCAATGCTGATCCTGAACAAAATATCAAGATATGTTTTCACATTATTTTAAAACGTTCCTTACTGGAGCATGAGTCCTGGACCTACAGAGGAAAATAATGGCATAAGAGAGGCTGTAGGTTCACTGGTGTTGTGGGAGATTTGCTTGCCAACTTTCTGTTATGTTAAGGGAATGGATGTTGGAGCCATATTTCAGATCAATTTTGGGGGGTGTGGGGGTTTGGAATGGGTATCAGTTTGGGGATAGAAAGGGATAGGGAAGAGGGGTTTGTATATGGAAAGGAGAGGCTGTAGTATGGCCTTAAAAATGGTTTGCACTTGAGGAATGGGAATAAGAATGCAATAGGTGGGGGATAGGAAGTCAATAAGCAGAGGGATTAAGTGAAGATATAAATTTGAAAAGGCATAGGGGTGTGGATATTTAAAGGTGGCATGTTTTCCTGGATATTGAGATACATGGTAGTAATTTTTGAGGAGGAACTGTAGCCGTGGTTGTAGTTTTTAGCAGGTGGGAGGCTGTGGATGGGTATGTGGCATACTGTGGTTAAACTAAGAGCAAAAGTTCTTACTGACAACATACCTGACCTCCACTTTTAGTTTTGGGAGCTTATTCCCATCTATTCCACTTTTTGACGGTATCGTAGAAATAGAGGGAATATTGGTTTGTTTTGCAGTGTGCCCTTCTACAATTTCTACACAAGGCTCTTTATTGGTTTTAGTTGATTCATGTATGCCTGTCAGAGTATCGTTCTGTATCTTGATTCTCCGACAATAAAATATAATCATAATAAGAACATACATGACAAACATCACATTATGACATGACTAGCATGTTGACAAATCTAATTTTACATTTTGTGGTTTGTTCAATTAAAGGGCATGTCCATCCTAAAACAAAGTTTCCTTAGGAATTTTTGCCACCCCCCCAAACCTAGGTTTCCACATTTCTAAGGGAATGTCCACCCTTTAAAAAAACTTTTTATATATGAAGGTCTTGCTCCCCCAGCCCCAACCGCATTAGTATTATTGTAAGAAAGTGCCCCGATCATTACTTACCTTACCCTCTTTCCTTCGCCGCACACTGTCCCGGCCCTCTGCTTCGCATAGAACTGCAAGCAGGGGGCTGGACCGGCATCTCGTCTGTGATTGGCTGAGAGGCAAGCCAATCCACAGACGTGGCTCCGGTAGTGCAGAGCAGCGAATGGAAGGTAAGTAATGATTGGGGAACTTCTTGCAATAATACTAATGCGGTTGGGGCTGGGGGAGCAAGACCTATCATATGGGAAAGGGATTTTACCCTAGGGGGAGGGACCAAGGAGAGAGAGGGAGGGGGGAGGATCTTCTGCGCATGGCAAAAATTCTCCCGGAGGAAAGACAGGAGGCAGGATCCTATATGGACTCTGCAGTACTCCTGTGGACATTTTTTTTGGGACTTTGCGGGGGGGGGGATAATGGAGAACCATTTGGAGCTGGGATGTAGGTAGGATTTTGTATTCACTACAGAATGGGCCAGTAGTGGGTTAACTTATAGTTTTGGGGGTGGACTTAAAGTAAAAAGATTCCCCTGAAGTGACTAACCTAGACCGGCCCCATCGCCCCATGTTCCTGTTTCAAGCTCATTTCGAAGAAAAAAAAGGGACAAAGGGCGTCTGCGTTGACAGACGCTGTACCTCCTGTTGCGGCTGTCAGGCATTTGGGCGTGACATCATGTTGGCCTTTTACTGAAGCAGGAAGTGGAGCGGCTGTCAGCTGCAGAGCGAAGGGTGGGAGGACCCGGGTTAGGTAAGCCACTTCAGGGGCATCTTTGAAACTTAGGATAATTCGAAACCTAGGTTTGGGGGATGATAAACATTTCTAAGCTAACTTAATTAATGCTGGACAGTGCCCTTTAACTTACAACAACCAACGTCATCATAACATGCTGGTTTGCGACGTAATGACGTCAGAGTGCGCATGCATGAAGCAATCCGCTGGCAACCGCACATGCTCATTGTTGTCACGTTGCGCGCTCTGCAAATGGGAAAACTCTTTCCCTGGCATAGGAATTTTGGCCAATTCGTGGGTACAGAGCGCTAAACATGGGACATTACGAAGGAGAAAGCAGAAACTTTTAAAGATAAAAAGGTAGGTATAGGAGGTCCTAGAACCCCCTGAAAAAAATACACTTTACACTTAAAGCCTAGCTATCTAGTAATACTAAGTTGTATTTACAGTGTACATACCCTTTAGGGCTAGTCCACACTGCTGTGTTTTCTCCAAAGTAACGATCGTGCACGTGATTTTTTTTGCACAACTTTTTAAATAACATTGAAATTGCGGGAAGGCAAAACTTCCTGGCGATTTCTATGCGCATGCAATTGTGCTCCTTTCGCATTCACCATGTTGTTGCGCAATCGCATGCATTTTCCATTGTAAATAGTGAACCCGCATGGCAAACGCACGTTAATGCACACCGAAATTGCACATCAATTTCTACAACACTCGCAATTTGGTGCATTGAGTGGGGCCTCAGTCCAACACACAAAAAGGTCAACAAAATTTCTCCTTTCAAAACTTTTATTCGCAAAAGATCCAATCAAATGTACGTTTCACCACTGGGGTAAGTAAAGGTATTTGTACCTGAAGTTCAGCATTTGGCCAAGAAATATGAGGTTTTCAATTAAAAAAAAATACGTTATTAACCAAAGTAACTTTTTTGTAAATGATGCTGGGATAAGTGTTCAATATAAACTAAGATCATTCAACTTGAGCTGTGGTGACATAATCATTGCTGATTTTATATCTTGCCTATTTTAAATATATTTATGCTGCCATGAAAGCTGTTTTGTTATCAATTAACTCTGTCCGTAGGGATTTTGGAAGGTGTAGTTAACCACCCAACCAGACAATGGAAAAAATGTTGTAGGGACATATAATTTCTGCTCGGCCACACTGTGCCGCAATCGCACACGGAACCGCATGCGATAGTCGGTGTGATTTTTTTTGCGTTTATGTTTTTTTTCAATAATAGAAAAACGACACAATTGCTATTAAAAATGTGGAGCGCAATCGCATGCGCAATCACAATGCCACCCGAAAACGTGCATTTTCAAGTGCATTGCCGTGTTTTCAATGATCTTAAAAAATGCATGCAAAAATGCTGCAGTGTGGCCTAGCCCTAATGTTTATTAAACAAGTAATTAAAAGGTCTTCTGACCCAATTTTTAATAGATAAAATTAAAGTAATAGTTTAGCTTTTGGAACTCATGTCTTACCTCCCATTCTTCAATAACTGTTACCTGAGCTGAATTCAGTGTTTTAAACTTACCCAGAGCATGCTACCCTCGCAGACAGTTCCCAGCTGCTTCTGGTGTATTCTTTACTATAGTATGGGAACTGATACCATTATAAAAAGTGATTTGATAAAATTATGATAATGTGTATTTGCGAATTTCTGCAAATAACTTTTTCAAAATTGTCATAATGTGCTAGAAGTATTTTTGAAATAACGATACCTGTCAGAGAGGCTTTTAAATAAGGGAAGTCCAGCCCCAAAATGAAAAACTTACATACAAGTAAATCACCCCCAAAACCCAAACGGTAATAGTTTAAAATCTGAAATAATCGAGTCTAACTTAAATCCTGCACATGTCCTGGTGTCCCTGTGCTGCTTCCTGGTTCTTCCCAGTTAGCAACTGTCCATGTTATGGATTTGACAGTTGACATCACAGCCATGACTGAATTTTAATCCCCTGTCTGCCCCTTCTGAGCATGTCAGTGCTCGTATAGGCTCAGTACAGTTTCGTAAATTGCTCCAGAAGCATAGTAGGCATACAGTTATGAATTCATAGGACAACGATTAATTATCAACATATTTTAAAGAGGCCATTCTTTCTAAAAGATGTTCTTATGAGGTGTATGTTTCCTTTAAGCTAGGTTCCAAGACTGACTTAAGACCCACAGCTGCAGTGGAGATATCAAAGCCAAGACAAAGATTGTGTTAAGTAATAATAGGTGTCTTTGCTAAAGGTAAGTATAGTTCAAATTGGTATGGAAGGGGGGTTTCCTTACATACTGGGTAATTTTATTTTTAATTGAAGGACAGCATGCCCTTCAATTTCAGATCAAACCCTATTCACAGTGTCGACTGGCCCACAGGGTTACAGTGGAACCCCTGGTGGGCCCACAGCCCACTCACCCAAGAAAACAGCTAAAATTTAAATATAAGCCAAAGGGACAGTAGAAATGCATTCTAATAACAAAAGAGTCAATTGTAGAAGTAGATATGTAAATGAGTGAGATATGTAAAAGTGATAATAGAGTTATGAAATGTTATTGGCCCCTAAACTTGTCCTGGGGGCCAATGGTGTCTGATTTTCTGATGGGCCCCAAGACCCTAGTCCAACAATGATATTCACCCAAATGATTTAAAGATGAACTATTCCTTTAATGCATCTATTAAAGGATAAGTATACTCCAAATCAATTAAGCGTAATTGGAGTTACAGCTTAACTAATCATCTCCCGCTTTTTTTAAGCTGGGTACACACGATAGATATTTCGGTCCGATCACCGATAGTTCAGTGTATTGGTCGATCAACCGAAATTATTGCATCTGAATGCCCCATGTTCCGACCGACCGTTTGTCCGAATGGTGGAAACCTCGTCCAATCGTGCAGTCCTCTATGGACCCACGATCGGTTGCGGTAACTATTGGACGCGGCTGCTTTTGCCGCGGCCGACAGTCCTTCCTCCTGGCCGACCGGGTCTAAAGTATCGAACGGTCGGTCAGGAGGAAAAATCGCTAGGTGTGTACCTTTACAAGCTTTTTTCTAGGCCCCTCCCTAGCCTACCTGTGATGATCTAAAGTTCCTGACATCTTGGATCCTCATTGTAGGTGTTTAGCTCCGCCCCCCAAGACTTCCTGGCTCTCTTTGTTTATTTAATATTTTAAAACGCATTCATTTGCGTAAAAAAATGATGCACACAAAACGCAAATGCATGCGCTAAAAGCGTGTCAGTGTGGCCTAGCCCTAGGAGCTATGCCTTACCTTCCGTTCTTCAATCAATGCATGTGGAGCCGGAACAAAGATAGAGCAACTTAACTTTCACACAAACCTCCGCAGCCACTAAAATTCCCGACTGCTTCCTGGTTCGTTTTAACTATAGCTCATAATCGCGCACATGCGCTATGGTTAATCAGAACCAGGAAGCGGTCGGGAACTGCATTGCTACCACGTGCTTCCCTATAGGGAATGAAGAGAAACAAAGTAGACTTGCACTCCAATGTGAACGATTTTATTGTGAGCCAAACATCAACGGTAACACATGTTTTGGGGGAAAACCCCCTTCATCAGATGATGAAGGGGGATCCACTTGCCGTGTATTGTGCATACTAATGAGTATGAACATAGCATGTTTAGTTTGAAACCCCACAGTGTGGCAGGATTGCATGGGCCTACTCTCAGACCTGCAGGATATCCTATTTGGTTCCCTGGATGCTGGTGACTGTATAAAATTTGTAATTCTATATCCACACATAGCAAAACATACACACACACACAATTTCCACTGTGCACCAACGGCACACTTTTGCTAGTATATATATATATATATATAACACAATCAGAGAGCACTGCGCACCTTATTACAATAACCGACCTGGTGCTGTGTGTGCAGGAGTACGTCTGCACTACTCCTAATATATCCAACACACACAGATTTCCTCCATCCAACACACACAAGATTTCCTCCTAATAACATGGGGAGAGTGTTACTACATTGCTATGTACAATGTATGTATCCTATTATAATGTGAAATGTCATGTTATGGAGGATTTGCTCATTTACTGTTTCCCACAAGGTCTTTGTATTGCTGTGCACTGTAAAGGAGGAGGGCTATTTGTCACTCCTACTCCTACAACTATAGCTTCCATTATCCATCGGTATCTCTGTCGAGCTCACAGGTTGCTGACTGTCCCTGAGTAGATGTTGTCAGGGTCTGGCTATCTGTGATGTGTATGGAGTTGTTGTTGTTAGGCGGATTGCGCCTGCGCGGTCCGGGTCAGCCTCTGCTCCCCTCCAGTGAGCGCCGTGCGGGGCGCTCCTGGGCTGCATGGGAACCAGTGCTGGCAGTGCTGTGTTCGACCTTCGCCGGGAGAAATTGACTGCCGTTTTAGCTTAATGACTCCGGTTCGCTGGGCGTTCACTCCGGATTCCGACTCTCCGGTGTTACCCTTGTGCTGTCGCTCCTCCCAGCAGCCACCTTACCATGCACCTCACCCCATTTCGCACGTTTCTACGACTGTAGCCGCCCGCGCTCCACTCAAACCCGGCAAAGTGCCCCCCCAAACCTCGTCATGTCCCTCCAGCAGGGAAAGGCGACTTACTCGAAGATCGAGGTAAAGGCCTAGTTTGCTGTGCTCCTTCCGTCCTCCTGTTTCCCACCCTCCCCACCTCCCTCACCACACACACACACACACACACACATATACACTGAGCTCAGCATCAGTAATCATGGCAAAAGAAAGCAGCAACCACAAACCCCGAAAAAAACAACGACCCGAGCAGAGTGCCCCAGCTACCCACCTCTGTCCAGGGGCCACTGCCACCTTGGTGACAGGACTGCAAGGGACAGGGCCAGTGCACTGCAACAGAGATTAGAATTCTATCTGGTAAGCTTCCAGCCCTATTTACACAACATGTCCTGTCATACGTTCACCTACCATCTGGAGTATAGCCTTGGCTGGCATTGGTTATGGCAAGGCAGAATCTATTAGCTTAGCATTGGCATGGACATCCCATAGGTTATGAACAGACTACTGTGTATCGCGGTATAATCAATAAAAATTCTTAAAACTCCAGGAACATTTTGTGTGAATAAATATGACTTAGATTGAATAGATATGCAGATTAGAGCATGCCATTTTTTATGGTCTTTCATATGCTGGTCCAAGTGTATCTGGAATACTTGTCACTTGCCAGAATGCAGTGCCTCAAGTATTTATTGAATAGCATTATGGTTCTTGTCACAAGAGGAAAACGTTTTTTATGCAAATACGTGAACGCTTTTGTGCATTACACCATAGCTTAAACATGTCTGTCAAACCCTCAACTGATTACGTTGACTTGTCAGGCCCCACCTCCTGTGAGTACATACCTGGTCCCCATGTGGCCCTTCTAAAACTTGGTGAACTACAACTACCTACCAGTAACTAGATAAAGTGAGCTATGTTATTTGGTTCTAGATCAGCAGCATTCTGAGAGGGCCGCAGTTTGGATATGCTTTCGTTTTTTTGCATTCGAAACTATTACATTAATAAAATTACATAATTTTTGCTGATTGTGTTTTTTTATTTTCTATATTTTAATTAAATGCGGCTCTAGATTAGTCTAAATTGTCTTTCAAATTAAATACAGACATGCATTGTTTTTTAGCTCCTGTCCTGTGCAGTATTATACAAGATTAAATGCAGTGCTGCAGATATTGCAGTGTTAAAATTCATTGCAAGAGAATCAACATTTTCTCATTTGCATGTAAAAAGCAAAATAGGACAAGTAGGTGCTCAAAACCTTTTCATTCAAACAATTGTATATATATATATATATATATATATAATATATATATATATATATATTACAATACACCATTATACACACACACACACACACACACAACACACACAACACGAAGGTTGGTCAGATGCAGTCATGGCTGGGTGATATTCTTTCTTGCATCAGGTACTAGACTGAGTTTTGTGGGAGTGTCTAAAGGTCTTCGATAATTATACCTGTTTAGGTTTATAAATTAGTATCTTCACATATATGCAGATTGTTCTTTTGCAATCATAATTAAACTAGCCTCTAGCTTAGAGATACATGTTAAGTACTGTATTTGTGCAGCGTTTTCTGCATAGGCTTTACTCTCATTTTCACTCTGCTGTTAAAACGCGCACCAGCAGAGCTGTTTACATTCACTCACAGTTGGTAGCATGTCAAAATTCCTGGCAAAATGGCTACTGATGTGAAAACCTTGTTTGTTAAAGCACATCTTCGCATGCACATGGCCATCCATGTTGGATATAATACCCTCTTGTTTAATCATATTTTACTCTTTTTTTCTTTTTTTTTTTTTCTTTCGCTCCTAGGGATGAATTATCAGTTGTTGGGAGTGAATCTTGGTATATTTTCACAAAGCTTTCCTGACATGCTTTGCTGCTTTAATTTTAGAAATAGGCTAGATATTCTTTCTTTTTTAATTAACATTGGTTAAGAGAAGGTTTTACATTGTAGAAAATAATTTATTTTAAAGGTAAACATGTGCTTTTGGTGTTTTCCTCACCATCTTATATTTGTTGCATTTAAAATACAGTCTTTGCACACAATTTTATCTTAATTTTGTATTATGTAATATTCAAACCTAGCCTACATTTTCTATATGGGTTCTTAGCTAGTTAAACAACTCCTGCAGGATTATGGTTAGTTGGTGTACTTGATCCGGTGGACCTTTTCATTCCAAGTCCAATGCTCTTATAGCATCATGTTGTACATCTACATCTACACCTTTTATAATTAATACCATAATCAGCTTTAACTAAAGTTCCTTTTCTTCACCCATCATTTCATTATGTAAAAATCCAACATATCCACTCCAGTAAACTGCAGATTTTATGTGGTGTTTTCATTTGATGCTCACATGCTACATATAATAATAATACTTATAATATAGCTTCAGAAGGTGATTTCAGGAGAGATGTGGCATGCCTACATTCTCAGGTCGTATGAGGTGCAGTCCATAGAAAACATTCCTCCAAAACCATTTTGTGCTGGTTAATTTAATTCACTTTGTAACAATTTTGTTGACTTTAATTTAACAGTTTAAGCATCAAGATATGTAGCTCTGGTTTCTCAAAGGGTGTATTGAGCACACTGGTGTGCCTTCAGAAAACCAGATGTGCTTTCAAATTTTTGTTGTTAAAATATTTTCACCAGTTATTACTGTACATTTAGTTATCTGTATATGTTTCAAAATTCTAAATATATTATCATGGTAAAATTTTAGTTCAGTCAAAGTATTGTAACTTTACATATATTAATAGCAATCAATTGTGATTACAATATAAAACTGTAAATACAGAGTTGTACCACAAGAAAAGGTGTACAACATTCCAGAACCCTAGTGCATATGTTGTCATATAGTGTTAGTTTCTTTTGTATTTTAATGCACAAATCCTTTTTTTATTATCTAATTTGAAACCTTATATTTATATTTGAGTATGGCAAGTATCTTAAAGGGCATGTCCACGCCCAAACTATAATTCCCCCCACTACTGTCCCCACTCTGTAGTGTAATAAAATCCTAGCTTCAATCCAGCTCCAAATGGTTCTCTCTGTAATCCCCCCCCAAGTCCAAAAAGTGGCCACCAGGAGGATAGCAGAGTCCATATAGGCATCTGCCTCCTGTCTCCCCTCGGAGATTTATGCCATGTGCACTGCAGGCCTCCCTCTCCCACCCATTTCTTTCTCCCTCCCCCTAGCTCCAAACCCTTTCAGTGTGATAGATATAGCTTCCCCAACCGCTATAAAACTTATTGTCAGAAAGTCCCCCGATAGTTATTTAACTTACCTCTATTTCCTTGCCTTTCTGAACTGCCGGCAAGCCGTTTCCATATTGGCTGCCTCTCAGCCCCTGCAGTTCCATGCAAGCAGAGGGCCGGGGCAGTGCGGCAAAGATAAGAGGGAAGGTAAGTACTATTAAAGGACTTTCTGACTTTAGAATTATAGCGGTTGGGGCTGGGGAAGCTATAACTATCACACACTAAAAGTTGTTCTAAAGGGTGGACATGCCCTTTAATCTTAAATTAATTTTTAGCCTTACTAACACTAGACTTATGGTACTGGTCACGATATTTAAGTTTCCACCTATTCATTATTTATTTACAGTATATTGCTCTTTTCTAACATCTTCTGACTCACAATAGAGGCAAGGTTAAAGGATAACTATACTCTAAAAATGTACTTTTAAAAATGAAAGTACCTGGGGCAGAGAGGTAGGATTGATTATTCCTACCTCACAATAGTTGTTCGTTGAAGAGCTACAGCACATACAGTTTCCATTTGCCAGTTGTCCTGGACAAGTCCTGTATATTAAGATAGTGCTGAAGCCAGGAGGAAGACTTTGGGCTGGTGCTCACTCCCAAGTACTTTCCATTTAAAACTATTTTTAAAAAAAAAAAAAACGATATCACACTATAGTTCCATTTAAATACCTTGTGAAGTTCTCATTCATCCAGTCATGGTATATCTGTTGTATTCAATTAGATCAACTGGACTTGAAATGTAGTTCTTGAAGACGTTTCGCTAGTCATCCGCTGGCTTTCTTCAATTCAGAATGACTTGTACACAGAATCTGTGGCAATTATGTACCCTGGAAAATCCCAATTAGCATATCACCAGCCAGTGTTAAGGGTGTGATTAGATAGTGGCTAAGAGGTGTTATAGGAACGCCCAGAGTAAGGTGTTAAAATAGCATTGTACATGACAGACAGTTGGTGTCGAACCCCCCCCACCTCTATTTAGGCTTGGTTTCTTTATTTTCACATAAATGCCTCCTTAACACCTCTCTTTGAACCAGTCACGTTCCTTCGCCAGTATGTTACATTACAATCTTCAAAGGTATCTGCATCTTAAGGATAAAGGACATACCTTTGAAGATTGTAATGTTAACATACTGGCGAAGGAACGTGACTGGTTCAAGAGATGTGTTAAGGAGGCCATTTATGTGAAAATAAAGAAACCAAGCCTAATAGGTGGGGGGTTCGACACCAACTGTCTGCCATGTACAATGCTTTAACACCTTACTCGGGGCGTTCCTATAACACTCTTAGCCACTATCTAATCACACCCTTAACACCTGGCTGTGATATGCTATTGGGATTTTCCAGGGTACATAATTGCCACAGATTCTTGTACAAGTCATTCTGAAGTAAGAAAGCCAGTCGGATGCACTAGGAAACGTCTTCAAAACTACATTTCAAGTCCAGTTGATCTAATTGAATACAACAGATATATCATTAAATACCCTTTTAAAGTTATTATAACAATAGTTGTTGCCACTTATATTTGGTAAATGTTTTGTTATCTTCATTATAAAACACATGGAAACCTAGTTTTCATGCATTCCATGCCTGTTGTGTAGTTTGGGTGCGTTGCTTGATTTGTTGCAGTGTTGTATGCCATGTTAATAATTGCAAGCAAAACCAACCATAAATGAGGATGGCTTCATTGCATTCTAAGTTTTGTAATTGCAGTAACAGTCTGTTAAAAAGACAAACCAAGCCCAAGTTAATACAATGTGTTCCCTATAAGCTGTGCCCCCTCGTGCACACAACTGAGCAGGGCTTGTGTGTGCTTTTTAAACAAATCGCATAAAAAAATTGGGTTTATATACATAATGCTGATGTAGCACAAAAAATGTGATTTTGTGTCTGCACAGATGGTATGTATCTGCCACGGAGATGCTAAAGAATTAAAGGGAACCTTGGACTAGGTTTTATATATATATATATATATATATATATATATATATATATAATATAATATAATAAAAAGGAATAGTCCTGAGCACACCTCACTTAATCAAGTTGAAAATTTATTTTAACGTTTCGGAACTGCCTCGAGTCCCTTCATCAGAAGGGACATTCTGATGAAGGGACTCGAGGCAGTTCCGAAACGTTAAAATAAATTTTCAACTGAAATGAGGTGTGCTCAGGACTATTCCTTTTTATGGTTAATCTAGAGATGGAGGCACCTGTATCCTTTGAAGCACCCAATTATTTCTTGAACTTGGACTGAGTGCGAGTTGTGATTCTATTGTTTCTATATATATATATATATATATATATATGTTTACTATTTATGTCTACGAAAGCAAAACTGGCCTGGCTTGCAGAATTATCTTTCTGGCTTCCCATTTGATTAGGTGTCTGATATTGAAGCAATTGTTTAATTACTTTCTATTGCTATCCAGGTTTTCAATCTCATTCCCTTTAATAATTAACACACATGTTGACATTATCACTTTAGAACTTATTTTCCATTATTATGTCAGACCACAGAAATATGCAGCAGCAATTAAATTATCAAACATCTAGCAAGCATGTATGTTGATTTTTTTTTTTAGCCGCCATTTTAAAATGGGTGAGATAAACCATCTTCCCTCCCGAATTTTTGAGATTTTCAAAATAACACCCTAGTTTTTCATCAACCTCAATATTTTCCTATGGCAATGATATTCATTTAAATGCAGAAACTTGTCCAGGGGGTGTTTGACTATTTGTCATGATTTTTTGCCTTGGAGGTGTAAAAACGGTTAACTACAGTAATGTTTTTAGGGTGTTTTATTCATGATCTTTCTCTCTAAACAGCATTCTCTATATGTTAAGGAAGCCCCATATGCATTTCCTTAAAAATGTTTGTTTTTGTCCCCCCAAACTTAAATTTAACCCACTGTTGGGCCCACGGTGTAGTTAACAAGTCTTGCCATACACTCTCTGCTCCTTATGGGTCTCCTGAAGTCCAGGAAACTGAAGAGGAGCTGTCCTTCCTGTCAAAAGTTTCTGCCTCTAATCTAGCCTCCTTGTGACATGGCAGGGCAGCCCTCCCACTGCCTCTCAGCAAATCACAGATTGGTGTCTGCTGGTCCGTCAAGTTCCGGCAAGATGAGCCGATCAAGCCACTGGCGCAAGGGGCTGTAAGTTGGTTATGATTTCTTTTTAGTAGTTGGACATAGCGTTGGGGGATATAAACATATAAAAAGTTGTTCTTTAGGGTGGACATGCCCTTTAAGTTACTTACGACCATGATCTCTCCCTGTGGGCTGTCAATTTATTTTCTCTGCAGAGAGGCAGTTCCGAGAAGTCTGTCAGTGAAGCCGATGATGTTGCGACCAATCCCTGGTGGGCTATTCCCTGTTTAGAGAACATTGTATAGAGGGGGAACTTACTCTTAAAGGGCATGTCCACCCCCAAAACTATAATCCCCCCCAGTATGGCCCCACCATGTAGTGTAGTGTAATCCTTACCTCACATCCCAGCTCCATAGGGTTCTCCTGTAGACCCCCCTAAAGTCCCCAAAACGTCCACCAGGAGCTAGCAGGGCTCTGCCTCTACCTTGCCTCCGGTAGATTTTGTCATGCGTACTGCAGGCTTCTCCCCCTCCCTCCCGTTCTACTCTCCCTCTCCCTAGCGTAAAATCCTTTTAATATGCTGCTCCCCCATGTCTGGTAGCCCACAACCGCATGATTAGTATTTTGCAAAAGCTCCCCAAACTCTTACTTACCTCTCCTCTTTCCTCCGCTGCACTGAATGACCCGGCAGCCGCGTCCGTGATTGGCTGCCGCCACCAATCACAGACGCGACTGCCGGTCCCGCCCCTCTGCTTGCATTCTCGCAAGCAGAGGGCCGGCAGGGCAGCGGAGGAACGAGGGGAGGTAAGTAAGAGTTTGGGGGGCTTTTGCAAAATACTAATCATGCGTTGGGGCTACCAGACATGGGGGAGCAGCATATCAAAAGTTTTTTTAAGGGTGGACATGCCCTTAAAGGGCATGTCCCCCCCAAAACTAAAATTTAACCCACTATACTGCCCCACTGTGAAGTGTTAAAAATTCTATTCTACTCCTCTGCTCCAATGGTTCTCATGCTGCACTGTTTCCGAAGTCCCAGAGAAAGTGAAGAATAGGATCTGTCAGTGAGTCATCCGGTCCCTACTTCTTCCTTGTCCTTGTTGAGGTGTCTGCATGTGCAGGGGACCCTTCTCCCTCCCACCTGCAAATACCTTCATGGCTGGCTCAGAAGCGGCTGCTGGTCTTGCCCCTGTTTGCACTTACAGCAAACAAGGAGCAAAGAGCCGATGGAGCAAACGCTGGTATAAGTCTGTTTCTGGAGCATATTTACAAAAACTAACATGGCAGTTGGGTACCCTACGCTACAGAATTTAGGTTGGGGGGTGGAGATACCCTTTAAACTACTTTTGCCCTCTGTGGCAAACTAATTTACCGTAACATGCTCTGTTGAAAATGTTTTGACATTTTTATGCAGATGTTAAAGGGACCCTAAACCAGCATTTTTAATACCTAAAATCTATTTCTATTATTCAAGGAGGTGAGAATGCTAATTCCCATCTCCCTGTAATAATAGTATGCCCAGGTGACACAGCTTACTTACTTACCGTGCTCCACTCGCAGCTGCTTCTAAGCTGAAATATGGAGCTGACCAGAAGGCGCTTGGTCGGGAGAGCATGGATGTCGCTCAGAAGCAGCTGCGAGTGGAGCACTGGTAATTTAAGTTTGGCAGTAACCTATATTTCTCCAGTAACACAAACAAAAACTTTATTATTGTAGCATTTGGCCTCATGTAGTCCCACCTTAAAGGATTATGGTCCCCCATATTTCCCTAATTTGCAAGGCTTGTAAGGCCCGGGGTGAGGACCCCGTTATTTAGGTCCTCACCCTTATTACTATTCACAGGGCAAGGGTGATATCGAATGGCATAAAAATGGCAAAAAAAGTGTTTGCAATAGTGTGCCATTTCTTCAAACATGTTTATTTTGTGGACTATTTTTTACTCTAACATGTAGTATATTTATTATGTTTACCTCCAGTATATAACATTTACTTGTGGATAACGGACATACTTAAAACCGGTTTTACAATATTTTGTGGCAGAAGTAATCCAGAAATAACTTAACACTAACGGGAGATTCAATAAAAGTTCTTATCCTTTAAAATGGTGCTAATTGCCCCAACCAATCAGATGTTAGCTTTCAGTTGTTAATAAGATCTGATTGGTTAGGGCAAAATTAGTACCATTTTAAACGAAAGAACATTTATGGAATAACCCTGTAATTATCTCTTTATTCTTTTTGTCTGCCAACTAACATAATGATTACTTGGCTGGTACTTTCCAAGGAAGCATTAATGTTGCTGTTTTTTATGGCCTAACTTTTCTACAAGACTGTAATCTTAGGATTTTGCTAAGTGGTGTACCTAGTTTAACAAGCCTAATTCATTGCCACAAGGATTGACTCTCATCCTTCTTAGGTGAATGTGTTTTTAGAATTACATTTACAGCTCTGCCAGCAGATATAGCAGCCAATGAGAACCTTTAAACCACAAACAAGCCTCTGCTTGTCTTCCAACTGTACAGACAAATATAAATTAGGACAGGATGTAGTTTTCTAGGACAATGTGTTATCATTATCACAGTTTAGATTTAATTTATTGTAACCCCCCACCCCCAAGAAAATACATTTTATGACAGTAGAGTATGCTATGTCACAGAGATCAACTCATTTTGACAGGAATTCAAAAAGTTTGCGAGGGTATATTATTTGTGATTAATTAAAAATAAAAATATTCTTAGGCTGTTTAAAAGTCACTTTTCTCAGGATACCTGATATTTTGTGGATAAATAATATGTGATATTTGCCTCTGAACTACAGTAATTTTTATTTATTTATGCAGAGTGACTTTTATTTTTGACCCAGTTTGACAAGTTTAGGACGCCTTAATTGTCTTTCATTTTGATTGTAATTGGGCAGTTTTGTCATAAGTGGCAATGAC
This sequence comes from Hymenochirus boettgeri, assembly GCA_019447015.1. Lineage (NCBI taxonomy): Eukaryota > Metazoa > Chordata > Amphibia > Anura > Pipidae > Hymenochirus > Hymenochirus boettgeri. Next base: position 187,170,165 of record CM033471.1, read on the forward strand.
CATGCCCCCATCCTCCTTAAATGTGTAATCCTTATATGTATATTATATAGAAATAGATGTGGTTATAGCAGACATGGTGGTAACTGGTTTGGTCTTTCAGAACAACTGAGCCTAAAACTTGAATTGGGACTGCAATGGGGTTTGGTGAGGCTTATGCTACTCTGGACAGACAATGCTTTAGTTGCATTGGGGGGCACGATAAATGCAGCCCTTCTAACATCAAACTTTCCCCCAGCCTTTAGGTGTGTTATACTTTTTTGTATCAAAATATTCAGGTATTTTGCCTTATATAAGTAGTTGCTGTTCTTTGGTTTTTGAAGATACTACAGTGCCTTGCATATTTATACATCTCCATGCACTTTGTTGTTATTGCCTAGAATTAAAATAGATTTTGTCATTGCTCATGAAATTTCCATAAAGTAAAAATTAAAAAAATTTTATTTAAAAGAATCTGTATACATTTGCCACCAAAATCCCAGGAAGACTCTACCTGTGAGAAGTTAAAGGTTGATATGTATAACAGCAAAGTGCATCATGAACCTGTACACAGGCTTGATTTTGATTGCCCAAGAAAATGCAAATCACTCTCTTTGTGGCCTAGGTGATCCACACAAGCTTGATGAGTAAAAAACATTCCCTAAAAAAAATAACACAAAAAATTTGGTAAAAATTTTGTGGGAATGCAACACTAAAGTGTGCCATACAAACACAACGATAAGGTAAACAACAGGATTTACCCATATTGTCGGTGTGTAGGGGCATTATGGTCATTTGGAAATTCCGTCGGTCGTATAGGCTTCCTTTACTTACCGGTAAGTAAAGGGTGCTGAAAATTTCCATTGGTCGGTATTGGCTCCCTTTACTTTAGTAAAAGGAGCTGATACGATCGTGCGGTGTATGGCCCCATGGCCGACCAATTCCTATACCAACATATGGGGATCGCTTGGCCGTGTGAGCAGTCCCCACACATCTGTGCCGACAGATACCAATGTAATCTGTCGGCACACATGCTGTGGAAACGCAAATGTATGGCCACCATAAGTAGCTCTATATCCCGTATGGGAGCGTCTGAGACAGGTAAGATTATAACAAAAGTCTGGTTTTGGGGGGTAATTTTTTCAAATATTTTCGGGCTGGAGTTACCCTTTAAAACATGGACAGTCCATGTAATGTGCAAACAACATACTTAAAGTAAAAGGAGCCAATACTGACTGACAGAATTTTCCATCGTGCCTGAAGGCCGTAATGCCGACAATGGTCCTTTGTCGCACTACAATCGGTCGGGAAGAGCCCCTACACTGACGTTTCGCGACAGGATTTACCCATTATCGTTAGAGTGTACCTATACACAAAGCCGGTCCCTCGACGAAAGTTGCTCCTCCTTTGCTCCTGTTGCGAGCTGGTTACAAGTATGCTCAGGAGCATACTTACAAGTACAAGTATGCTGGGGAGACCAACAGTGTTCTCCCCAGAATTTTTTTCCAGCCGGGTGGCATGAAAAAGTAGGCGGGTGGGGTGGGATGGGGAAATTTGGTCATGGAAAAATTGCACTGCATTATGCTCATTATATAAGTCAGGGTGTCTAGTTTTCGTCCCCTAGATTTTGAAAACTAGGCCTCTCAGCATTCAGTGGTTGTAGAATCAAAGAGTTGTAATTAGGAAACATCTGCAGGGAGTTGTAGATCGACATATTTGCAGGGAGTTGTAGCTCGGAAATATCTGCAGGAAGTTGTAGTTTGGCAACATCTGAAGGTACCCCAGATATAATATGGCAGCACAAGCACATGTGCCACCATTTGTGCCTAAGGGATCTTGGAAAAGCTAGTTAAACGTGCTAAAATAATGTAAAAGTGTAAAAGGGTCTGGACTGGGCAGTTTGTCGGGAGTTGTTAATGACCTATTGGTACACCTATTAAACCTACTTCTAAATTCTTTTAAATCACAAGTGTTCTCTCAGAATTTTTTCCAGCCGCTGGCGTGAAAAAGTAGCCGGGTGGGTCACCCGGCTAAAAGACCCTAGAGAGCACTGATTTAGTCTGCTGTGCTGAAGCTTCATTTTTGCCAGTCAATCGGACGAAATATCAGACTCATGCCACAGCCTTAGTTTAATCCCCACTATTTTCATATGCCATGTAGGAAGGTTTTGCATTTTATATTAAAACTGTATCGTGTTTTTCTTGAACAGGGTCATGTTTTCAGTTACAATACTGATTTCACACCTTGTACATTGTACTGTATTTAGTGTGTCTTCTTTCTAAATTATTTAGTAACATTTTTGCTAATATATATTAATCAGTCTCAAAGCCTGAATGTCATCTTTTAATTGTAGCAGTGGTCTACTTACTGGTATTTTTTACATTTAACTCCTGTTAATATTTGAATGTATTTGGAATTTAGAGGCTCTTTACATGGATATGGTACATGTTCCCATTAAGGGCTTAAACCAGCTTCAAATGCCTTGGATTAGTCATTGTATCGATTTTCTGGCTATCATTCATTACACATTACATTTTTTTAGGAACTAGTATAAACTGAACACGGTCTTCTTGTTCTTGATATAAGACCATTAACATTCTTATGATTTTTTGTTATGAAATAATAAAACATCAGTGCTACCACCTTGTCCTTTAAATCACTTAACAATTTGTCAAAAGAACTAGCATATAAGAACAAAAATGATGATACAGATAATGTAAAATGTTATGCAGAAATTATAAATATTACTGCTAAGCTTTGATTTTTTTGATTAAAATTACTAAATCATGGCCAGAAGATTTTTTTTGTATTTGTCTGCAAACCAGAATCAATTTTGTGATCAGTTGATTTAGTTGAAGTGTTGTAAAACAAAAACCTTAAAATAGTTGAAAACTTTGTAAAAATTGTTTGCAGAAAATCACGGCATGGTATCGATATTTGTTTTGCAGTGGACTTAAAATACATTACTATAGTAGCACCTTTTTCGACCATGAAAAAAGCTCAATTCAATTAATTCAATCCTTTATATGGTAAATACTGCTCACTGTAGTGTACTGTAACATAAAACTCTATTTTGGGTTTTCGGTGAACGGATAGAAATGTTTGTAAAATTTTAAACTGAAAAATATAAAGCATTGCTTTGGAAACATACTTTTACTATAAAACTGTAGTAAGAGATAGGATCCTTGTGTACATATATATCAAAATTAGGGACAAAAACTTTTGGGTAATCTCAGTTTTACTACATTTCCTTAAAGGGCATGTCCACCCTTAAAATAACTTTTAGATTGCTGCTCCCCCATGTCTGGTAGCCCCAACCGCATGATTAGTATTTGCAAAAGCCCCCCAAACTCTTACCTCCCCTCTTCCTCCCTGCACTGCGTGCCGCCCTCTGCTTGCGAGAATGAACAAGCAGAGGGGCGGGACGCGCAGTCGCGTCTGTGATTGGCTGAGCGGCAGCCATACACGGACGGCGCTGCCGGTCATTCAGTGCAGCGGAGGAAAGAGGAGAGGTAAGTAAGAGTTGGGGGAGCTTTTGCAAAATACTAACATGCGGTTGGGGCTACCAGACATGGGGGAGCAGCATATTAAAAGGATTTTACGCTGGGGGAGGGAGAGTAGAACGGGAGGGAGAGGGGGGGGAGGAGGGAGAGGGAGGGGGAGGAGGGGGGAAGCCTGCAGTACCGCATGACAAATATCTCCGGAGGCAAGGTAGCAGGCAGAGCCCGCTAGCCTCCTGGTGGACTGTTTTTGGGACTTTAGGGGGGGTCTACAGGAGAACCCTATGGAGCTGGGATGTGAGGTAAGGATTACACTACACTACATGGTGGGGCCATTACTGGGGGGGTTTATAGTTTTGGGGGTGGACATGCCCTTTAAAAGAAAAAATGAAGACAATCAAATTCAAGGTTAGTTTCTCGCACAAATCACTGCATCACTCCTATTTTAGGACAAAATTTTGGTTTGGGAGAGAGGAACAGTCTTTGTACTGTACAAAATAGGGTGTCTACTGTAGTGAGAGAAATTAATATAACCCTAACAATTTACCATTTTAAGTTATGTTGCCACACAGTCACTTAAAAATGTCCTATGAATGAATTTGAGATTTCGAGCATATTTATAAAGGAGTGCTAATATCTTAATTTTTGTACTGTTATTTACAAACCTGGAAATACCATGTAAAGATTTTTTCTGTTCTGATATAAGGTAGTAATTTCGTTGAAAATTATTTTAATACATGGTTATCTGTAAATATTGTGAAAATCACAGATATTTTTTTCTGTAAATGAATGAAAATAGTCTAATTCCCCCCCCCCCCCCAGCACTATTTTTCATTGGTAAACCCGCAGCAGTTGTTATTTGCTGAAATCTTTTTCATGATGTGGTAATAAAACTATTTCCAGACTACAAATGTCCTCACTGTACCACCACCTCAGATTTTTTTTCACTTGCGCCTGGGGCAATATTTGAAACAGTGATATCAAAAATGGCAATATGCCATTTTAGAATTTATAAAAGGTCAATTCTGGCAAAAATGTAACATAAAATATAAATATACCCCTTAATTGTACAGTCATAAACAGAAAAATAACCACCCACAGCTGTTTATGCACTGCTATTCCCTCCCTTTTCCTTTCTAGTTTTTAACTAATGGCTGTAACTTTAAAATCAAATCAGAAGTGTTGTGGCAAAATGATCTGTAGTCCCAAATTTTGTACCACTCCTCCTTAAAGAATCTTTATTTTTTTGTTTATGGATAGCATGTAGTAGACTTGACAACTCTCTCCTTCACAAAGGAAGCTAGGAACCTTTAAAATTAAAGGCGATCTCCACTTAAAAATTTAATGCGCATATAGTATAAGTACGTGGTGATGTCAGGACTTGTCAGAAGATGCGCGAGGAGTGTGTACGCAGGTAAGTTTACTGGGTTCCCTCTTGGCTCCTGTTAAATTATTGAAGAACGGGGTGTAAGACTAGTTCTTTTACCTCCTCCTGGATGTCCTTGTGTCCTCTGACATGTTCTATTGGTGAACAATGCCCCAGATAGTTTATTGTATGGCCCGTTAATGTATTTATACAGAGTAATCATATCCCCACACAAGCGACTTTCCAGTCTCTTTTCATATTCAAGCTCCCCCAATCCCTTATTAATTTGTTGCCCTTCTCTGAACCCTTTCATTTCAAAGATGTCTTTTGTACACAGGATTCCAAAATTGCACTGCATATTCCAAGAGGCCTTATCAATGCTTTGTAAAGGGGAGAATAACATTTTCCTCCCTTGAATCCATACCTCTTTATACAAGACAATACCATGCTGGCTCTGGCTGTTGCCACCTGGCACTGCTTGCTACCTTAAGTTTGTTATCCACCAAAACTCTAAGATCCCTTCAACAGGGATTCACTTAACACAGAGCCATTTGTGTATAAGTGAGCACAAGGATTTTTAGTCCAAAATGCATCACCTTACATTATCAACATTGAATCTCATCTGCCACTTAGCAGCCCAATGTGACAATCTATCTAGATCCCTCTGCAACGATTGCACATCCTCTGAAGTTTTTAATGGGCAACAAAGTTTTGTGTCATCAGCAAACACAGAAACCTTGCTGACAATACCCACTTCCAAATTATTAATAATAGAAATAGAAGCGCCCCAACACAGAAACCCTGTGGCACCCCACTTAGCACTTTAGTCCATAATGAAGCCCCATTTACAACTACTCTCTGCATCCTATTCATTAACCAATTTTCTATCCATGTACAAATGTGACTCCCCAGATCAACAGACCTCAGGTTATACATTAGTCGCCTATGGGGGACTGTATCAAAAGCCTTTGCAAAATCAAAGTAAACTACATCTACTGCTATGCCAGAGTCTAAATTTCTACTTACTTCCTCATAAAAGCCAAGCAAGTTAGTTTTTACCTGAGCATTAAGCCATGCGGGAGAGGACCTACTTTTTTTTACACTTGTTTCCTAAAGGTACAAATTAAGAAATGTAATAGTTTAATATCACTTTAAAAGTGGTCCACATCTGCTCAGTATCTTTACCTAGAAACATTCCCCCCAGTCTATGAGCAGGAGTGATTCCTTTAACAGCACAAAATTAGCTTAAAAAGTTTTTGTTAACCCAGAGCACTTTATTTTTTTGAAACCTATATTAAATGACACTATATCATGATCATTATTCCCTAAGCTTCCCATTACCTTCATCTCCAAAATGAGCTCAGGGTTATTAGCTATCACTACATCCAACAACACATTCTGTCTAGCAGGAAACTCTACCATCTGTGAAAGAAAATGCTCATATAGGAAGGAAATTTAAGAACTTTCAGGGAGATTCAAGAAAAGTTTTTATCATTTAAAAAGGTGCTAATTTTTCCCCAACCAATCAGATCTTATTTAACATTTGAAAGCTAACATCTGATTGGTTGGGGCAAAATTAGCACCATTTTAAATGATAAGAACTTTTATTGAATCTCCCTGATTATACCTTTTGAGGTGCTGGCAGTTCCCTTACTCCAATCTATGTCAGGGTAGTTAAAATCCCCCATAACCAAAACATGCCCCATACCAACAGCCTTTGCCAACTGCATATGGAGATTCATTTTTACCTCCTCCCCGGCATTTGGTGGCTGATAACATACCCCAACAATTAATTTACCCACCTTCTTGCTTCCTTGCTTTTTTTTCTGTTAGCAGCGCAAAGCGATGCAATAAATTTTGCGCTGGTTTTTGCGCTAGTTTTTTGAGCGACAATTAACGCCTCTTCAATGGTGTCTTTAAAATACGTACAAAAGGTAAAACTTACCGCTAGCGTTTTCGCAATATATTAACGGTCACAAAGTGATTAATACATTGCGGGAACGAGTGCACGTAGGTTGCGATAGCGAAATATATTGCATCTCCCCCTTAAAGCTCCTCCTGGAATGTGACCACTCCGCCAGATATTGCTGTCATGGGTACACCACCAAAAATCACAGTCACGCTCATACCCCAACCATCAAGGCCACCCCCCAAAGATAGCTGCCATGCCCCCAAACACCGCAACTGTGCCCCTAAATGTTGTGAGTATGCTACCAGATATTGTGGTCACAATAAACTCTGACATCATTGTGCTAGTGGGGATGTTCTCAGCTGTGTGTTGCAGGGTTCTGATGACATCCAGCTTGTGATCTAAAGGGCAGTGAGAGTCAAACATCAAATACTGATCTGTGTGTGAAAACCAACACACTCAGATCAGTATTTGAATGCTCTGATTTGTATGTGGGGGAAACCAACAGTAACTGCATCAACGTATGGCCCAGCACAGAAGAACCAATTCCTCGGGTCAGGACTCAGCCGTGTACCTGCATCTTAAGGATAAAGGACATACCTTTGAAGATTGTAATGTTAACATATTGGCAAGGAACGTGACTGGTTCAAGAGAGGTGTTAAGGAGGCCATTTATGTGAAAATAAAGAAACCAAGCCTAAATAGAGGTGGGGGGGTTCGACATCAACTCTCTGCCATGGACAATGCTGTTTTGACACCTTGCCCTGGGCGTTCCTATAACACCTCTTAGCCACTATGCAATCCCGCCCTTAACACCTGGCTGTGATATGCTAATTGGGATTTTCCAATTTTTACATAATTGCCACAGATTCTTGTACAAGTCATTCTGAATTGAGAAAGCCAGTTGGATGACTAGCGAAATGTATTCAAGAACTAAACTTCAAGTCCAGTTGATCTAATTGAATACAACAGATATACCATGACCTGGATAAATGAGAACCTTCATAAGCATATCTTATTAATATTGTTCTGTTAATAAGATACTGTTTAAGTTCAAGAACCACTGGCACCCATTTATTGCATTCTACCCTAGAGTAGTAGTTTAGCAACACCCCTCCTCCAACATATGCGAGGGACCACTCCTGATAAATAAGAGTCTTGTGCATAGAATTTTGGTAAGGCTGACAGTTTCTGGAGCAATTTAAGTACTCTTACTATCACCTTACACATGTATTCATCTAAAGATCTATTGGGCCAGTGTTGGCTTGTGTGCACCAGAAGGATAGTGAGGATAGTGCACTCATCTAGCACTAGTATGTGCCTTTTGTGATTCTTGTATGGTGATGAATGTCCCAACGTCCTGACACATTTTAGGAGTGAATCCAATACAAAGTACACACGCTTGGGTCCTTAACCCATTTATTTCAGTGAATCCACGTGATCATGTTTCAGGGTAACACAGCCACCCTTTATCAGATGAGTCAGATGTGTGTTCCAGCCCTTATTTTGAATTACATTTGTTATACATCTGCCCACACCAAATTCTGTTAAAACTTAATTTTGCAATTTTTGATGTACCAGTATACTAATGAGAGCTAGATATTTTCTATAAATAGGGAACAAAGACTTCTGGGAATTTACCATGGAAGCTCTTAGGAAGCTCAAAACTGCTTATGTACTCTTGCATATTGAGACTTATGTCACATAATGGTGGCAATATATTGCTCCTGTAATTCTTTGCATCGCAAAAGTGTCCCTTTTTGCATCTACCCCAATATGTAATAAAAACTTAAAATCCCTCTAACTGTAAATCCCTATTATAATTCTTTAATTAGTCCCAAAGAAAATCATGCTTTGCTATGTTTTTTTGGACAAGAACCAAAGGTAGTTCTCTTATATTTGGTAGGATTTCCGGAATTTTGTCATTCGTGATTTTAAAGGAATAGTACACTAAATGCATTGATCGAAGCATGGGAGGTAAAGGAATTATGTCTTACCTTCCCTTCTTCAATAAATTGTACAGGAGCCTGGAAAAAAGGTGAGTGTATTAACCTTACTCGTGATCCACCTCCCTCGTAACAGGTTCAGACCTCTTCCAGTTTAATATAGTCGTGCAGGTATTCCACCCCTCCGGATTGTCAGGGAGTCTCCCCTCATTCTGGGGTGGTTTAAGCTCGGTACACTCTGTACCAATCTTTGAAAAATGGCAGGGTGAATGTCGGATATATATATAATATATATATAATTATCTGCTGTTGTTTGGGCGCACTCTCAGGATTTTGTTAGATCAAAATTTCTTTATTAGTATGATCAACATGTTTCAGCCCTCGCAGGGGCCGTCATCAGGATAAAAAAATCACATCACTTGTGTCTATTTATACTCTATCCCAAACCCCCCCTTCACCCTGGTGAAACCCAAACTCCCCTTGTTAACCCCACAGTGTTTCATAAAACATTCCATATGTTCCCCAAAGTATGATGCTCACCCACCTCATTATCAGAATCCTCAAGTCCTCAGAGCCGTCAGAGACCGAATTATATGGAGTGCGTTCCATCATGGAACGCATAACTCCATGGCAGTGCGTAATGACGCAACTGCAATCACTACCTTCCGGACAGGACGGACACTTATATTCTCCTCCCCTTCGGGGGAGTGTCCTAAAGTGGATTCTATAGTAACCGGCTGAGCTTCTAAACAGCCATACAGTGCCGTATTAAAACGGCTATCTCTCCTCCCTTTCGTGGGAGGGTCCGAGATCGTGACAGCCGATAATGTTGCTAAGCAGCCATCAACACTGTCATATTAAAGCAATAATGCCAAACCGAATTAAGATGTCAACAAATGTCACAAGGTAGAGTCCAGGGGAGTATACACTCTAATGGCTCCTATTAGGTTTAAGGCTCTACAGGTAGACACTGAATGAGGTAGGTGTGTTATCCATAAATAGTCTAAAAACATAAATAAAAGACAAGAATCATAATCATATAGCTTTCGACCTATCAATAAATGGGATAAATACATGCAAACAAAAAATCATTTGCCCAAATGACTATAACACATAAGTGTGTCCACAGCAAATCCCTGAAATTGTTTAAAGCTTATACAAGTTTCATCTTTAACTGACAATCAGCATATATCCACATGGATCATCCAGTATGTTACATCTATTACGGTGCTTAGCGAATGTGTGTTTAGTGTCCCCACTTTTCTCATAGATTACAAGAAAGGGACATATTTGAATATGTCCTACATTCCCCATCAGTTATAAAAATTGGAGGGTAAACTGTTCGTTAAGACCCTTCAGACTTAGTGTGTCTAACTTATAGATCCACCTTGCCTCCAACTTCAGGAGTTCAGTATGGATATTTACTCCCTCTCTCTGTGTATCCAATTGATCGATAATCATACATTTCAAAGAGGAGAGTGGATGATCAAGTTCTCTAAAGTGTCGAGCTACAGTGAGCTCACCAACCTTGGTGGTGACTCACTACTGATTATACTCCGTATAGAGGATCTATGGTTGGCCATACGTTCCCTAAGATTGTGGACGTCATCCTACATATATAGGCCACACGGACAGACAATATAATAATGATATTTTGCTGGTACATGTGACCCTTTTTCGAATTTTATATCTTTTCCCTGATAGTGGGTGGGGAATGTATTGCCCGTTAGCATACTGTTACATGTAGTACAGTTTAAGCATTTGAAACATCCAGGTTCATCGGGTTCAGAAACACGTTGTAGTTTGGCCCTGTCAATTCTAATGTCTGTTCTAACCAGAGGGAATGGAGGCTCCTCCCTTCCTATATACATGTCTGATATTTTTACAGAGAAGGGCAGGGATCTATCCCGTCTGATCAATTGCCAATATTCATTCACCTTATCCCTAAGTTTAGTACTGTGGGGTTGTACTGGGTTTAGATTATAGTTGTTTTGGTGTTCTTTTTTTTATTGGGTCTCCCCTGCGATATTGTATCAGTAGCTTTTTTGATAGCTATGTCTAATTCCTGTTGATTGTATCCCCTAGTTAAATCTTGTTTCATTTCTTGTATCTGGTTGTTTGCAGCAGATCTATCACTGTTGTTTCTGAGAACTCTAAGAAATTGTCCATAGGGGATAGCTCTCTTGGTCCCTTCGGGGTGACAAGAGTTTCTATGAAGATCGTGTTCCTATCTGTCTCTTTTCTGTATAGGGTAGTGCCCACTTTATGGCCCTCTCGAAAAATCCTTAAGTCTAAGAAATCTACTGTATCCTTGTTGATTGTGGCCGTTAATTGTATGGGGGTTCCTCATTGATTTCTTTCAAGTTGTGCGCACTCTTTCATCTCCTTTCCAAATAAATAGCATGTCGTCAATGTAACGTCTGTATAGAACTAGATGTGAGTTATATTTGGCACAATATATTGTAATTCAAAATGTTCCATAAAAGATTGGCAAACGATGGGGCCACATTGGATCCCATCGCTGTGCCTGTTCGTTGTCGAAAATATTGGATATCAGCCCTAAAGTAGTTATGGGACAGGATGTATTCCAACAGATCAATTAGAAATTCTATGGGTGGGGTCTTCTGTTCAGACCTGATTAATGCCTCTTTACATATCCGTACTCCTTCCTCATGAGGAATGACTGTGTATAGGCTAGACACATCACATGTCATAAAAATTATGTTTTTGTCGATATTTAAATCATGAAGTTGGGTCAGAAGATGGCCACTATCTCTCACATAGGATGCCATGTTTCTGATCACTGGTTGGAGAAAGAGTCCACAAATTGGGCTACCGTTTGAAACAGTGACCCAATAGCTGACATGATGGGTCTGCCTGGAGGTTGTGTTAAGATTTATGAATTTTTGGTACAAGGTAAAGAATTGGGCATCTTGGTGCTTCTACTTTTAGAAATTCGAATTCATTTAGACTCATCCATCCCATTTGAAGACCCAGTCTAATTTTTGGTCCAATGCTTTTTTATATAGTGGTGTGGGGTCGGACTTAGCATTCATAAGTGTTGGTATCCATCAATTGATTATCCAACTCCCTGATGAAATCTGTCCTATTTAAAAGGATGATTGCTCCCCCTTTATCTGCTGGTCGCACCATAAGAGTATGGTCTTGTTGAGGGTATGGATCGCCTGTCTTTCTTCTTGGAAATATTGTCAAATACATCATAGAAGATTTTTCTAATTCTTTTATGTTGTAGACATTATATTGGAAAACGTTTTTATGGATGGGGGCGTATTGGGGAGATCTTTTTTGTTGTTTTTGCCTCGAAATTGTATATGAGGTTGTCTCGGATGGGTTGAAATAATCCATGTATTCAATGTTCGTTGAAACCTGAATACATCCACTTCCACATCAAAAGGATCGAAGGTCAGGGTTGGAACAAATGATATTCCCTTATTGAGGAGTTTCATTTCTCCTTCAGTCAAATGAGTGGCTAAGATTATAAATCACCATCTCCGATTCCCTCTGGGAATCGGATGTCACTCTCGGGTCTTAGCAAACAACCTTGTTTATTGTGCGATCACATTACGCGTTTCAACCCACTGTGCGGGCCGTCATCAGGATGCAAACAATCCACAGTGCATTACCCCACTTTATAACCACCCACATTCAGTACTCCCCGCCCACCATGTCTCAATCCCAGCGTGCACATAAATCCAATAATATAAAAGTATTTATAAAAAACTTTTTAAAAACATCACTAATTTTTTTTAAAAAAAGGACACAATAAATACATTTAAGAGAGAAAGCTACGATGCACAGGCCGAAAAAATAACAAAAGAGCAAAAACAATTCCATGTTACAAAAAGCAGTGTGTGAGAATGCCAAATCCACAGGGGAAGTGCGCACAGGAGCACGGGGACACCGATGACGGCCCGCACAGTGGTTGAAACTCGAGATGTGACGCACATAAACAAGGTTGTTTCAAGACCCGAGAGTGACATCTTTTTCTTTCATGTATGCTGTTTTTCTGATGGGCACCCGGGCTGAGTTTTTAAAGTAAATGTGTGCTTACCTGTTCCTTGCATTGGGGGGCAATAATAAAGTTAGTCTGAAGGTCCTGAAAAAAACCCAGCAATCCTATTATATTAAATGAACAACACACACTTATATCGTCCCTTACCTATACTACCACCAGCTAGAATACAGAGGGTCTATGTGGAATAAACCTCAGGTCTGAGAACAGACCCAGGCAATCTAAACAGCACCTATGGGCAATCAAAAGCAGCACATACATATATCTGATTTTACTTCCCGACCGATCGCTCCCGCGACTTAGACCGATGCTGTCTGTGGCATAGAAGATGGGAAAGGCAGTTCCCAGCAGGATCAATCTAATATCGCGGTTGGTTGGTTGGGTAAGTAAGTTGGTTGGGTAAGTAAATGATATGTATGTATGGCCACCTAAATCCTATACAGTATCCTGATTAACATGCAAGGTTCACACTTATTAGTAATTACCACAGGAAGTTCCAGATTTACAGTCACTATGGGGTTAGAATTGGTAGCACAAAATATGGTACTGATTGAATATACATGTCAGGGAGAGGTGTGGATAGAGGAGCTAAAAGCTCCACACAGAGTATAAGATGAAATAAAGCCTTCTTATAACAGAAGGTACCTCATAAAATCATGTTATTATAAGAGCATTGCCCTAATAATGTAACATATAAACACATATTCTCACTAAAGAAATGGGTGGGGACATGCAAAGAATCTTATTTATAGCCTGTGGCAAAGCATGTGTCTAGATATAATACAGCCTAATGGTATAGAGCAGGCTTGTTTAACTTGTGACCTTTCACATGTTTGAAAACCACAATTCCCAGCATTCTCTGTTTGCAGTAAGTTTTTTCTTAATATCCTGTAGCAAAAGGTATCTGTCTAGATCTAATACAGTCTAAGCTTGTTACCTTTCACATGTTTGAAAACTACAAATCCTAGCATTCTCTGTTTTGCAGTTAGTTTCTTCTTAAAAGCCCACGATCATCTTTAGCGCTTCCTACCCAGGGTTTGAACGGCAAGTGATTCATCTGCCCTTCCCTTACATCCATAGCTATTAGACTATTGGATTAGGGAAGCATTATATAAGTCGATCAGTTGGCGCGACATTAATGCATATTTTGCGGCGGCAGCGCGAGTACCGGAAGAGCACTCGTACGGCCGTTGCAAAGTAATTTACCAGAGGTTGCGTGCCTCTTCACGCGTAAGTATTTAACACAAGCTAATAGCTGCCATTAAATACTTATGTGCGGGTGAGATTCACCCAAAATGCACAGCCTCTGGTAAATCCCGTACGGAAGATTTGCCCAGAGAGAGATCATAAACTTTACCATATTTGCACTCACTTCCAAATACCACCTACCTGTGAGTTATAATCCATGAATTCTAAAGGTTTGTACACACTTGCAATCGCGGGTGCCAAAGCACAACGTGTACGAACGTCCTTTCGGACGATAATCGTGCCATGTATCGACAGAACGCAATTTTAGCCGATAAAGTGACCATACATGGCATAATTATCAGCCGTTCGTACACATCGTGCGGCACGTTAGCACCCGAATCGCACGTGTGTACGAACCTTAAGGCTGGGTAAACACCAGTAACCAACCATAGTGCCATGGATCAGTCGGCTGGAAACATCTGATGGTGTGGGTGGCCAGCTGTGACCGAGTTTGGTTGCCCGTATCAGACAACAGGTCATTTAGTAAATCACGGCCAATCATGCAGTTCCCTATTGGACCACATTATCAGTCTTTCACATGCACTGCAGGCTGCAGCCACTGTTGCTGTTACCAACAGTCATCTATCCTGGCAGAGCTCTCACACAAAGCAGATGCTTAGTTGGGACATATGAATTATATATATCCAGACTTAATGGTATTAACCTGCAGATCTGAAAACAAATCCAGGCAATTCTGCCACAATGTGCAATTCAATCTGAACAGCACCATTTTATTTTTTATTGAAAGCTTGGTCGTGCTTTTCGTGCCTCACACCACAAGTGAACACACAAGTGCTCGGTGGTATTCAGGACCATCTTCCCCCCCCTTTTGTCCACGCGCAACTGGACCCACCACGAGGGGATCTTAGGTCTTCCCGGCACCATAAGGCTATGGGAGGACCACCAATACCTGCCCCCCCTTTTGATTTGATCAATTGGGAAAGCTGAAAATCCTAAAAAGGGCCCAGTCCTGTCCCGCTACAAAACGTGAACAGCACCATGGTCATTCTGAGACCCTATACAGAGATCCAGAATAACATGCTAGGTTCATACTTATTGGTTTTTACCACAGCAAGTTCAAAAATTTACAGTCACTATGGGTTAGGACTTGGAAACACAGCATAGTGATTAGCTTGACAAGTTATGGAGAGTTTTGGATAAAGGAGCTAAAGTAGAGCCATATAACAGAAGGTACCCCACAGCCTCCAGTTATTATTATATTAATAGTGATAAAAAAGTGGAAACTGTCCATTTCTCTAAGAATGCTGGGTAGTTTCAGAGACATGCAAAGTCATTTAATCATTTACAGACACCACTTCCTGTCTAGCACACAGAAACTGGGTTGTCTCATTACTTTCTATGGAGAGGGGGAGGGTAGTAAATGTGATAGTCTGAAGAACTTTCTAATTGGCTAAGACTGTCACATGTTATACAACAGCACATGACTGGGTATAATACAGGAACTTCCTTACACTTCCTGTCTTTTCATGTACAGTGCCTAGAGAATTTTTGGTGCAGCAGTGCTGGGTTCTTTTGTCCCTTTATTTTCATTGTATGTTTCCCCTGTGTGCTTTCTTAGTTAGGTTGTGGGTCTGGAGGGGAAGCGAGGGAGCTGTGTAGGGGGGGGGGCGACGGTCTTGTGAGTTGGTGGATTGGTAGAGTGGATTATTGTGTGCTGATGGCCCCTGGTCCGTTGTGGATACCGGCAGAGAACAGGCCCCAAGGAGCGCAGGAGCGCGAACGGGTGGGGTGCCAATGGCCAAACCGGAGGAGGAAAGCGGAGCCCGGGGGGGGGGTAACGAGGGAGGGGGAACGGAGGGTGGTTTGTTGGTCTAAGCAAGGGGAAGGGGGGGCAGGTGGGCTACGTGTGTGTGTGTAGGGGGGGGAGAAAGGGGGCGCGCGGGGCAAGGCCGGGGTGGTGGGCTGTCCTCTGGGTTTGCTTGGAATGGGGTCCGGAGGGGAAAGGGCCCAGGGGCAGGGAGACCAAGGAGGGACGGGGGGAGTGACAGGGTAAGGTAACAAAGGGCAGTAGAGATGACAAGGCGGAAAAACAAAAAAAGTGTCGCGAAAGCCGTGGGTAGGGTGCCAATAAGAAACTGTAAGAAGTATAGAAGGGATGAAAAGCCAGGTGGAGAGTGAACGACAATGGGGGGGAGGGAAAGAAAGGGGGGGGAAGGGGGGGAGGAGGAGGGGCAAGGGCGGAGGACAGAACGGAGGCGGGAGGGACCGGCGGGGAGTAAGAGAAGAGAGGGCACAGCCAAACGGGGCTGTAGGAAGACGAAAAGGGATGAACCGAGCGGAGTGAGAGGTCCACCACACAGGGAAGAAAGGGGATGGGGCCGGGAGGCGACGCGCCAACAGGGCAAGAGGAAGACGAGGGGGGGCGCCGAGGATGGGAAGGCCGGAGGAAACGGGAAAAGAGACCGGGGGAAAGAGGGCATCAGAGCCAACGAGAGCCACACGAAAACAAACACAGCAGGGCCGAGGGGGCACCACGAGGCACAAGGGGGCGAAGAGAAGGGGAAGCAGGGGGGGAGACGGGGAGAGGTAGGGGGGACAAAAGCGCGGGGGGGGGGGGGGGGACACACCAGCGCGAGAGAAAACAGTAATCGGGGGAGGGGGCCAAACAAAGGAAAAGCAAAGAAGACGTGGGGAGTGGCAGACGCGCGCAGCGCACACTGCACACAGCGTAGGGGGCAGGGACGGGCGGGGTCACAGGACCCCTTGCTCAAGAAGCTGTGGAGAAGGTCATGGTACCACGGAAACGTCATGCCCTGCTAGTGGTGTATTAGCCGATAGAGCTAGGGGAACCAGTCGCAGATGGCGTTTGAACGTGGTGGGATACAAATGAAAATACTGTTTTATAGTCTACGCTGGTGCTGTCCAATCGGATTTGCTGTGTGGCTAAGGAGGATAGCGACCGCAGGACGTGCACGCTCCAATTGAGGCAGCAGTTGGGGGGATGCGGCGGTTCAACAATTTGCGTAAGGATTACAGGGGGTAATTTCAAGAGTTCAAATAAAGGTTTGGTAGGGGTGGGTAAAAGAGTGAAGATACTGGTACGTGTTTGACCTAGGGAGGGTGGGGTGTTGTTTATATCTCGTTGTCAGCGTGGAAAAAAAAAATAGCAAGGGGAAGTCGTGTGTTGGTCTGAAACAAGCGAAAACGCGCGGGTATGTGGTGGACAAAATTGTTCTCGTTATTGGCAATAGTAAAAAGAGGTAGTATGACGCGAAAGGCATAAAAAAAAGGAAAAAAAAAACAAAGGTCCAAATAAGGCAAATATAGAACTAATAAAAGTACTTCATATCCCTCCGGGTTGTAATGGTAAGCAAAAATGGAGTGTAAGCCACACCCAGGAAATGGGCAGGGAGGCATGGAAGCGTACAAGGAAATATTTATCACATACTTCCCTGGTTTTTTTTTTGTTATCAATAATTTTTTTATACAATTGTAATAAATGGGGGGGCGCTCGTGAGCGCTCAAAGAACTGGCCGCAAGGTGAAAGAGCTCCGTCACCCATCGGAGCTGGGGAAATCAAGCAAATAGTCCGGATAAAAAACCAACTCCGGCAGCAACAACCCTGGGCACAGCAGCTAAAACCGAACCCTATGCAAATTGCCACACAGACACAACAGGGAGAAGCGGGATTGAAGTGCGCTACAAGGCGCTTTCACACCTAAAACACTCGCAAACCAAAGCCACGAGGCCCGAAACGGGGCCTGTACGGATTGTGAAGTCACCGTTCTTTGTATGTGGGTGTAGGCACTCACCAGCGTTTGGCTCAACCAAACGCGCATCAGACATACGGCAAACAGCTTTTGTCCGATACGTGTACTTTTCGCGGTGGATAAAGGAAGACACACTACGAATGCCCCTGTCTGGCTCCGCTCAGTCATACTCACAAGGTAAATTGGCCAAAGGCGATGGACATAGAAATAAATATGATGAGATGCAGAATGCATTACGAGGCCATCTCAACAAATAGGGACAATGGTTAAAAGTCTACAACCGACAACGACTATTGGCAATAGAGGACTTGAAATATATCCCGAAGATGTAACTGCGAATACGGGGGATTCCCGAATCAACAAGCCGACGCACCACAAGGAACACTAAAGCATCTTCAAGACCTCCTCCTACCAGAGAACCTGGAGGAGCGCCTGATGTGAACAGGCTCACAGGGCCTGGCCCAGACCAACCGGGTAGATACCATACCGAAGATGTACACATAAAGTTGGTGGGCTGAAACTACATTACTATACTACAAAAGTAACTGCTACAGATGGGCCAGGCAAAAAACCTCCCTAGAATTAAAGGGACCAGTACCAACGTCTTTGCTGATATCGCACCACCGATAGTACGCTAAACCAGTGAAGGAGAATGCTCCGCCGAGACGATCACAAAAATTCTCAATACCAGATCTAAAGTCAAATAAGATGACGATAGATTGTGTACTAAATGTAGTAAGGGAAATTCGCACCAACGCGTGATGGAACTGCAGTTTTCCAATAAATCAGCAATAGTCTCCACAGCAGTGGAACCCCACTCCAAGAAGGAAAACCTATTGC
This sequence comes from Hymenochirus boettgeri, assembly GCA_019447015.1. NCBI lineage: Eukaryota > Metazoa > Chordata > Amphibia > Anura > Pipidae > Hymenochirus > Hymenochirus boettgeri. The sequence goes on from CM033471.1 coordinate 187,188,713, forward strand.
AAAAACTATGATTACCAACACCCAGCATCCCAAAATCTCGGGCACGACAATGATCAATACAGACCACCCCCGCCAAAGAATATGGCAAACAACAACTCCCATCAAAGACCACCGAGAAACGAAGGGCACTAATGGAGCGCCAGCCACCATGTCCCTCTGCACAGACAGAAGACCCCTGAGAAGCGTAAGACCTCTCACCACAAATGGATTAAGTCCTGGACAACAAACGCTGCAAACACCTAAGCTTTTTAAAAGAATAACTATAGGAATAACTTACTGTTCAGCAGGCCATGCACAAAATAGCAAAAGATCAACCAGAACCCGAGGCAAAACCGAGACAGTCTGACAAGTTAATAAGGCCAAAAAGTAGACATAACTATAGCCTAAACCTATACCAGGCGATAGCAGCAAACACTGGCTAATGCCCGACCAAAAGAAAGTCTTATTAAACAAACAGCAGGATAGACCGACGCCAGCAAATTCGTGCTCTCTTCCTCCGTCTCTGAAATAAGGAAAAATGTTTAATAGCTCTAAAAAGATTTAACATGTTGAAATTGCTTGGTATTATTATTGCCAAGAGACTGAATGTATACTACAAGCACGCAACAAATATACTAAGCCAACCAAAGTACCCCCTCCTTTTACATCTCTAGAACCTCCGCCCTGACCACCACAGATCAGGGCACTCACTCTTCCCCCCCTCATAGTATCTATATACCGAAGGCCGCTTGTGGGGTTAAAATAAAGTTCAAATGTTAAATTGACCAACTTAAACAACAAAAAGCTAAACAGCAACTAGAACATTTAAACTATACTAAGACGTAACAGCAAAAAAGGTACTGACAAATGTTATAGAAGTAATTACCTCAGACACCTGAAAAATTTCGAAATGTGGAACCAACAACGCCATTACCAAGCGCAATAACCAATAAGATAACTCAGTATGTATTAAAAACTGGTCCTCCCCTTTGTCACCCATGCTATCCCTATATATATAAACCTCAAACGAAGTATTCAGCAAAATTTATAACCATATGCTCACGACCAAAAGGTTAACCTATAATAAGCCATTAATTAATACCCCAGTATCGGGGCAAACACAACGTATGACCCCCCACCTACGGGCCTCCTCTGTCCCACAGTTGAAATGGCTGGGAGAGAGAAGCGCATCAATATCCAGTCAAAACCAATCTTGTTTTTATATGGACGATCTCTTGTTTTTATATTAAGTTTAATTTAGAACTACATTTAAGTTGTTTTATTCATAAATATGTTTTTTTTTTTCCTTATGTGTTTTGTTAAAGAATACAGATATGTTACTACGCCACCGAGCTGGAGGAAAGGCCTCCATGCAAGCCAGAACCAGACAACCCAAAAACACCCCACTCAAGGGAGAAAAACCTCCAGAACAAACAAGCAAACAAGTAGCATACCCAACCAAACCCAATAACAAACCAACATAACTTATATTGGGTATATCAAACACAAAAAAAAACAAGGGAGTATAATGGAGGAGATGTATATTAAAAATTAAATTTACATGTGGACATAGCCTTTAAAGGGCATGTCCACCCTGAAATTTAACTTTTGATATGTGGTAGGGCATGCTCCCCCAGCCCCAACCGCATTAATATAATTGTTAGAAAGTCCCCCGATTCTTACTTACCTGTCTCTCTCCCTGCTGCAGTGGTCAGGCCCTCTGTTGCATGGAATTGAAAGCAGGGGGCGGGACCAGCAGCCGCGTCCGTGATTGGCTGAGAGGCAGGGAGGGCTGCACTGAGCATGCCTCAACCTTGATGAGTTGAGTTGAGAAGTCTCAGGCACAGCATGAGTCACACACTGCTCCTACACAGCAGTTTCCTGGACTTTGGAGGGGACAGCCGAGGGAACTATTTGAGCAGGAAGTAAGGTAAGGATTGTTTTAAACTACTTGATGTGGCCAGTAAGGGGTTAAATTTTAGTTTTGGGGGTGGACATGCCCTTTAACCAGTGAGTTGCTGGAGTGAATGGTGTATGTTTGACCATTTAGCTGCCAGGACAGAGGTGTGCATAGTCAGTGAGAGTCAAGAGTGTTTTTGGGGCGTTTTAAGGCCATAACTTAAAGTGGTGGCAGCTTGTACCGATTGATTGGTCAGATCACGTGCCCAGCGAACTGGCGTTCGTGACATAGACATATGCGAATCGATAATTTGATATTTACTCTCTATTGTATAATAGACATTTTACTGCATATTCGATAAATCGATATTTACACGCGCATGGTATAATAGACATTTTACTAGCGGGTTCGATAATTTGTTATTTACTCGCCTATACACATGTATGGAGACCAAGTTTCCTTTTAACTGCAATAATCTTATTTCTTCATGCTTCCATGCCAGACAAGCGCTACCCCCAAAATGTCTATCACATGACTATTTAAAAATGACTATTTTTAAATGGTAATAGAACTGTAATGTGACTTTTAATAACTTAAGTTATTAAGGGTGAAGTTATATCTTATATTCCCATGTTTGGCTACATCTCTCTTACTTTCTCTATTACTCTGTCTCAATAAAGTCTTATGCCATGAATGTTTTCTTTTTTTTTTTTTTGTAGACCAGAGATGATTTTCTTGGTCGGTGGATGTTCCCTTTTTAACTACCGGTAGTGTTTAACTTTTGGACAGTTATCTTAATAGCTTTGAGACAAATTTGCATGCTTTAAGTTTAAATGACGATTTGCTGTTTTTCTGTTACCTAAGAAAAATGGTCAAACATTGTAATCTGAAAGACATATATGAAAAAAGAAGGCATTATCCAGTTATTGTTGGGATATAATTATCTTAAAGAACTTAACCCAAATTTTTACACTTTATAACCTAAAAATATGCCCTTTAAAAACACGAATAAAGTGTAAAATCCCACAACAGTAAATGTAACCCCTGAATAACTGGATGAAATGACTGTGTATGTGCAGTGACCACCCCTGATCTCATTCACATGCTTCCTCTAAAAGGATTGGCTAGAGGCTACAGTGGTTGTGACCAAATGTAACAAGTTCCTGCAATGTTTTAAGCTGGCCATACACATGCAATCTCACAGCATGTGTGCCGACAGATCACATTGGTATCTGTCGGCACGCATGCGTGGGAACAGCACACACGGACCCGATGATCGGTCGGCCGTGCAGTCAAAACGCCGATCGGTATAGGCCCCACTAGTAAGGTACGGTTGTTCGTTGGCACTCAATCATTCAGGAATAGGTACCATTATCGTGTGATGTATGGCCACCTTTAGGACTGAGCATGTAAAAAAATTATGGTCAGTGACACACCTGTGCGATACTGGAATGCTGAGAAATAAAGCACAAACCCATGTTAGAAAGGTAAATTCTTAACAAGCATAGAAAATGAACATGGCAATACATAATTTTAGTAATTTAACCAAAATGCATGTAAAAAAAAACTTTTTTTTCAATCAGGTCTAAGGGCCCTGATGGATGATTGATGCAGATAACCCCTTTTGAGACTTACTGCATCGTGGGATCCCAGTCAGGTAATGCATGTGGTTTGCGCCTTCATTCCAGTGTTGCACAAAACTTAAAGGAAAACTAAAGCCTCAGAACAACATTGAATTAGAAGGCATCTACTTGATATAAAAACAGTAATCAGTGTTCTCGTCAATCATTTTAATATGGTTGTTGAGAAATTTAACAGTAGGGTTTGTCTTTTTTTCCCAGTGTTCCATTATCCCACTGTGTGGTCATTGGCTATTATGTTGTTTACACATGCTCCGTCCTAAGATACTGCAGGAACTTTTTACAGTTGTCACACCCACTAGTAGCCCTTAGCCAATCTATTTACAGGACAGAATAGGGAAGGGGGTATGGACTGAGATCAGGGGTGTGGCCAGTCACTGTACATACACACAGTTATTTCATCCAGTTCTTTAAGTGGTAGACTTTAATGCTATAATGGTAGTGGTTTACTAAAGCTATTTACTGTATTGCTATTTTACAGTTTATGGTTGTTTTTAGGGGTAATAAGTCAGATTCTGGAGTGTAAAAATTTGGGTTTATTTCTCCTTTAACTTAGCCTATATTGAGTTGGCTGCATGGAGCAATTGCCAAAAATTTTGGAAATTGCAATGCCACTGCCAAAAATTGTAAAACCTGTGGCTTACCTGATCATAGGTTGTGAAGCGTGGGTTTGACATAATTTAGCTGGATAGTGGCTGATATACAATCAACCGTAAGACTCTATATTCCTGATGACAGATGATCATTGGTCTGCAGGGTAAGATTTAAAGTTGCCAAACTAATGTTTTGGACCATCCAATCGAGTCCAATGAAGACTGATTTTGCCGAAAAATTGGTCTGTTAGAAACAACAAAGCCAATATCTCACCTCAGTTGTTGAAAATATCAGTCGGGCGACTATCAGGCTGAAAACTTGGTCTTTGTTAGCCCACTCTAATATTTTTATTCTTTGCAGGTTGTTTAAACTCCCCACTCCATAGCACTAAGCCAGTTCATTACTATTAGTTTCCACCATGTACTAGAAAGGAGACATGAAGCACTCCTGTGGCATTCTTTCATTTGCTTCAATCTTGTGATAATTCTTCGTGATTTAATCACCATCAATATATAGGTGGGTTATATTCTATAACCCACTATTGTTTTTGCCCATTTTAAATTTCATTTTTATTTGTAGTACCAGATATGTATTTTTCTTTGAAACTCTGCCACACTTTTCGTGTTGACTCTGGGGTTGGCATTTGTATTTAAGGAAGCAGCCAACAGAGGTCCTGAATGGCATCTGTCCTGAAACTGCGACTCTGACGTACTTCCACTAATCTCTTGTGTAATTTTGCATTTGGTTCCACAAGTGAAGCATTGTGCACTCATAGTTTTTTTTTAGACAAACAAACATTGTGCACAACCTTTTGGAGTATGTTTCCTTCCTCGTGTGATCCTGTGTTGGTTAGATTTTGTTTGCACTCTATACGTAACAGACAGTACAGTTTTGACAATTAATGGCATGGAAAAAGTTAATTATTGTACACTTGCATGAACTTTTGAAAGGCGTATATTTTTACAGGTTTCGTAATGTATAGGCCAAAAATGTGCTTTGGGTTCTTTGAAAGCTTTGAAAACACTGTTAAAGGGATTGTCCATCCCTTAAAACTCTAAAAATTAGATATAAGCTAATCACCCAACAAACTCACAAGGTTTAAAGTTCTGTGAGGCTTGAGTTACTGTAGGGTACTGGAGGGCCTCTACTTACCTCCCCTCTTTCCTCCGACGCGCTCCCCGGCCCCCTGCTGCGAGGAAATGCAAGCAGAGGGGCGGGACCGGCAGCCGCTTCTGTGATTGGCTGAGCGGCCGCTGGCTGCTCACTTCCGCGTAGGAAAGCGGAGAGGTAAGTAAAAGTTTGGGGAGCTTTATAAAATTAAAAATTATGCGTTTGGGCTGGGGGACATGGGGGAAGGAGATATTAAGGGGATTAACGCTAGGGGGAGGGATAGCAGAACGGGAGGGAGAGGGAGGGAGAGGGAGGGGGAGGGAGGGGGAGAAGGGCTGCAGTACGCATGGCAGTGATCTCCGGGAGGCAGGTGCAGGCAGTGTCTTATATAGACCTGCTAGCCTCCTGGTGGGCAGATTTTGGGACTTTTGGGGGGCTTTATAAAAAAATAAATAATGCGGTTGGGGCTGGGAGCCTATGGGGAATGATATATTAAAAATTAAATTTTACTGTGGACATAGCCTTTAAAGGGCATGTCCACCCTGAAATTTAACTTTTGATATGTGGTAGGGCATGCTCCCCCAGCCCCAACCGCATTAATATAATTGTTAGAAAGTCCCCCGATTCTTACTTACCTGCTCTCTCTCCTCTGCTGCAGTGTTCAGGCCCTCTGCTTGCATGGAATTGAAAGCAGGGGGCGGGACCAGCAGCCGCGTCCGTGATTGGCTGAGAGGCAGGGAGGGCTGCACTGAGCATGCCTCAACCTTGATGAGGTTGAGGAAGTCTCAGGCACAGCATGAGTCACACACTGCTCCTACACAGCAGTTTCCTGGACTTTGGAGGGGCACAGCAGGGGAACTATTTTGAGCAGGAATGTAAGGTAAGGATTGTTTTAAACTACTTGATGTGGCCAGTAAGGGGTTAAATTTTAGTTTTGGGGGTGGACATGCCCTTTAACCAGTGAGTTGCTGGAGTGAATGGTGTAGTGTTGACCATTTAGCTGCCAGGACAGAGGTGTGCATAGTCAGTGAGAGTCAAGAGTGTTTTTGGGGCGTCTTTAAGGCCATAACTTAAAGTGGTGGCAGCTTGTACCGATTGATTGGTCAGATCACGTGCCCAGCGAACTGGCGTTCGTGACATAGACATTTTAATAGCGAATTCGATAATTTGATATTTACTCTCCTATTGGTATAATAGACATTTTACTTGCATATTCGATAATTCGATATTTACACGCGCATTGGTATAATAGACATTTTACTAGCGGGTTCGATAATTTGTTATTTACTCGCCTATTACACATGTATGGAGACCACAGTTTCCTTTTAACTGCAATAATCTTATTTCTTCATGCTTCCATGCCAGACAAGCGCTACCCCCAAAATGTCTATCACATGACTATTTAAAAATGACTATTTTTAAATGGTAATAGAACTGTAATGTGACTTTTAATAACTTAAGTTATTAAGGGTGAAGTTATATCTTATATTCCCAATGTTTGGCTACATCTCTCTTACTTTCTCTATTACTCTGTCTCAATAAAGTCTTATGCCATGAATGTTTTCTTCTTTTTTTTTTTTGTAGACCAGAGATGATTTTCTTGGTCAGGTGGATGTTCCTCTTTTTCAACTACCGGTATGTGTTTAACTTTTGGACAGTATACTTAATAGCTTTGAGACAAATTTGCATGCTTTATAATGTTTTCTGTTACCTAAGAAAAATGGTCAAACATTGTAATCTGAAAGTCATATATGAAAAAAGAAGGCATTTATCCAGTTATTGTTGGGATAATAATTATCCTTAAAGAACTTAACCCAAATTTTTACACTTTATAACCTAAAAATATGCCCTTTAAAAACACGAATAAAGTGTAAAATCCCACAACAGTAAATGTAACCCCTTGAATAACTGGATGAAATGACTGTGTATGTGCAGTGACCACCCCTGATCTCATTCACATGCTTCCTCTAAAAGGATTGGCTAGAGGCTACTAGTGGTTGTGACCAAATGTAACAAGTTCCTGCAATGTTTTAAGCTGGCCATACACATGCAATCTCACAGCATGTATGCCGACAGATCACATTGGTATCTGTCGGCACGCATGCTGTGGGAACAGCACACACGGACCCGACTGATCGGTCGGCCGTGCAGTCATAAACTGCACGGTTGTTCGTTGGCACTCCAATCATTCAGGAATAGGTACCATTATCGTTTGTATGTATGGCCACCTTTAGGACTGAGCATGTAAAAAAAATTATGGTCAGTGACCACACTGTGCGATACTGGAATGCTGAGAAATAAAGCACAAACCCCATGTTAGAAAGGTAAATTCTTAACAAGCATAGCAAAATGATACATGGCAATACATAATTTTAGTAATTTAACCAAAATGCATGTAAAAAAAACCTTTTTTTTTCAATCAGGTCTAAGGGCACTGATGGATGATTGATGCAGTAAACCCCTTTTGAGACTTACTGCATCGTGGGATCCCAGTCAGGTAATGCATGTGGTTTGCGCCTTCATTCCAGTGTTGCACAAAACTTAAAGGAAAACTAAAGCCTCAGAACAACATTGAATTAGAAGGCATATCTACTTGATATAAAAACAGTAATCAGTGTCTCGTCAATCATTTTAATATGGTTGTTGAGAAATTTAACAGTAGGCTTTGTCTTTTTTTTCCCCAGTGTTCCATTATCCCACTGTGTGGTCATTGGCTATTATGTTGTTTACACATGCTCCGTCCTAAGATACTGCAGGAACTTTTTACAGTTGGTCACACCCACTAGTAGCCCTTAGCCAATCTATTTACAGGACAGAATAGGGAAGGGGGTATGCGACTGAGATCAGGGGTGTGGCCAGTCACTGTACATACACACAGTTATTTCATCCAGTTCTTTAAGTGGTAGACTTTAATGCTATTAATGGTAGTGGTTTACTTTAAAGCTATTTACTGTATTGCTATTTTACAGTTTATTGGTGTTTTTAGAGGGTATAAGTTCAGATTCTGGAGTGTAAAAATTTGGGTTTATTTCTCCTTTAACTTAGCCTATATTGAGTTGGCTGCATGGAGCAATTGCCAAAAATTTTGGAAATTGCAATGCCACTGCAAAATTAATGTAAAACCTGTGCTTACCTGATCATAGGTTGTGAAGCGTGGGTTTGACACTAATTTAGCTGGATAGTGGCTGATATACAATCAACCTGTAAGACTCTATATTCCTGATGACAGATGATCATTGGTCTGCAGGTTAAGATTTAAAGTTGCCAAACTAATGTTTTGGACCATCCAATCTTGCAGTCCAATGAAGACTGATTTTGCCGAAAAATTGGTCTGTTAGAAACAACAGCCAATATCTCACCTCAGTTGTTGAAAATATCAGTCCGGGCGACTTATCAGGCTGAAAACTTGGTCTTTGTTAGCCCACTCTAATATTTTTATTCTTTGCAGGTTGTTTATAACTCCCCACTCCATAGCACTAAGCCAGTTCATTACTATTATGTTTCCACCACTGTACTAGAAAGGAGACATGAAGCACTCCTGTGGCATTCTTTCATTTGCTTTCAATCTTGTGTATAATTTCTTCGTGATTTAATCACCATCCATATATAGTGGGTTATATTCTATAACCCACTATTGTTTTTGCCCATTTTAACATTTCATTTTTATTTGCTAGTACCAGATATGTATTTTTCTTTGAAACTCTGCCAGTCACTTTTCGACTGTTGACTCTGGAGTTTGGCATTTGCTATTTAAGGAAGCAGCCAACAGAGGTCCTGAATGGCATCTGTTCCTGAAACTGCAGACTCTGACGTACTTCCACTAATCCTCTTGTGTAATTTTGCATTTGGTTCCACAAGTGAAGCATTGTGCACTCATAGTTTTTTTTTAGCAAACAAACATTGTGCACAACATTTTGGAGTATGTTTCCCCTTCCTCGTGTGATCCTGTGTTGGTTAGATTTTGTTTGCACTCTTATACAGTAACAGACAGTACAGTTTTGACAATTAATGGCATGGAAAAAGTTAATTATTGTACACTTGCATGAACTTTTGAAATGGCTGTATCTTTTTACAGGTTTCTGTAATGTATAGGCCAAAAATGTGCTTTGGGTTCTTTGAAAGCTTTGAAAACACTGTTAAAGGGATTGTCCATCCCTAAACTCTAAAAATTCAGATATAAGCTAATCACCCAACAAACCTCACAAGGTTTAAATGTTTCTGTGAGGCTTGAGTACTGTAGGATAAGGTATCTTTTTATTATGTACTGAGGGCACGGCCACACTTCAACGCATTTGCATGCGATTTCATGTGCGATTTCGTTGCGTTTGCGCATGCGTTTTTCATTAAGTATTGAAAAACGCTTGCGATTTAAAACGCGGAACGCAAATCGCAATCGCAACGCACCTGAAAACGTGCGTTTTCGGTGCGTTGACGCGTTTTCAATGATATGAAAAAAACACACAGTCGTAAACGCATGTGCAAACAAAGCGCAGAAGTGTGGCCTAGCCCTAACAGTTAATTTTTACAGACAAGCTTTCAAGAGATACACTTCTCTTTTCCTCAGGTCAAGCAGTCAGCCTGCTTTACCTGAGAAAGAAAGAAGTGTATCGCTCGAAAGCTTGTCGGTAAAAATGAATTGTTAGTCCATAATAAAAAGGTATCCCCTTATCTTAGAGTACTCATCTTTTAGTATATGCTACTGGACTAATACGGCTACAACCATTTTATGTGTGAGGCTTGTAAGTATACTTAACAGTGCTCATCCCCTCAGCTGTCTTCTGCTGCTTCTCTGTGCCTTTTCTGTGCTCAGTAGCAGTAGAAGGGGCCAGACCGGCAACGGCGACTGTAATTGGCTGAGACAACGCATCACCCCTTAAACAAAAAAAATATTTAGGTAGATCACCCCCCCCCCAAATCTCAAAACCGTTGTACAGACCTCAATAGGGCATGTTTTTGCAAATCCTCACGATAGTTACAGTACGACAGCTATTCCCTTATGACAGCAAGTCCCTGTTGCATGTGTTGTGCTGGGTACTCATATGCCAGATGTGTGAAAGATGACATACAGGATCTGCAAGATAGGATACACACTGTTTGTTTACTGTGGGCGACTCCCTTATAGGGAGACTACTGGGAAGGGAAGTTTTCGATCGTTCCCAAACGACTGCGAGGCTGACGGGAATGTTCGGCGGCCGTGCTCTTGTTCGGGATAGAGGAATAATCTTATACACATTCTATAACTCACTTAATGCAGAAGGACTTTGCAGACATACAAGTGAGCGACTAAGGAATAATCTTAGACACAAATGCAAATTATGTGACCACATCAACCTGTTACAAAGTGTTACATATGCAACAGGGACTTATAACATCACAGGATCCTACTCCTGCTCCTCCAGCAATGTTGTGTATCTCATAGAGTGTAAAGCTAGGTACACACACTAGTGATAAAGCGCCAAACCCATTGGTATCGGGGCTTTATTGGCAGTGTGTGTAGTGGCTATCCTGAATGGGCATGTGGCCGCTGAATGTTCAGGTTGGCCAAGCGGCCTTTCAGAAAGACCTAAAATTTCCCTCGGCCACAGTATAGAGGGAGTCCACTGCGGTTGAGGGAAACCCACAGTCCCGAACCTGAATGCTCGAGACTGGGTGTATGTTGTTCTTTGAAAAATGGCAGACAGGGTCTGACAGAGTGGTTTTGGGTTCTGGACTCAACAAAGATCTAAACTTTATGTGTCACTATGTTTCTAATCTAAATGTCATGTAGAATTAATCAGACCAAATCCCTTAAAACGACCCAAATCCATACATTTTTCATTTATACCAGACCTTCCATTGACACTTAAGGTCAAATAAAGTGTGTCTGACCGTTTTGTTAACCTTTGCTAATTCTTTTATTACCTACTGTGATCATTGAATGTATATTTACTGTTTTATTAACAACATCCATTGCCAGGCATGGGGGCAAAAGATAACATCTGTATAAAGTCAGAAAGTCTTTTTGTTCTAGAATGTATAAAATAGTACAGTTCACAAGATTCAGTATTGTATTATGCCTGAGGAAGATACCTAAGTGCTTTGAAAGCTTGCATTTTCAATCATTTTAGTTAGCCAATAAAAGGTATTATTTTGTGTCCAAGATTGTTATGGTAGGTGTGCAAAATTGCTTGCATATGTGAGACCTAGTTTCCCTTAAAATTGGTGGAATACTAATCAACTTTTTTCTTTTGATGATACCCTGGGGACATTTGTACAGCTTGGAGAAGGCAATTTTTTTCAGTGATCATGGATTTTTTATGTGTGTTTTACTTTAATTTTTTTTTTTTTTTTATTCATAAGATGGGGAAGACTAAGGGAGAACCCTAGTATCAGAGCAAGTCCTCTGACATCACTGGGGGTTCCCTTTCTCCTGCGGCTTCTTTGTGTGAGGCCAGCTCCGTTAAATGATCCGGTGTTACAGAGGTTAATTTGTCTCGATCCTCACATTGGTTTCAAAATTAATGGGGGTTCAAGAAGGCAAGGGGTGCACATAAATGCTGCCCCACTAATTGCCCCTAGCATGCCCTTTTTTTTTTTTTACAAGTGTCCAGATTGTAAATTTTATGACTTTGGTCCTTTTCTACTCAAATCATAACATTTTAATGGACCCTTGAGTCTTTTAAGTATTATTTGTTGAGTTGTCACTTTAGACTTATCACAGATCATTCTCCACTCACATGGATGTCTAAGGCAAAATGAAAGAATGCTAAGGGGGACGATGATTCCTTTCTTTACAAAATGTAAACTTTTTTGGATAAACATAGAGCTGGAAGGTTACAAGGTAGTGATAATGGAAAAATAGAGGATGATTGGAATATTCCCTTATGGTTTCTCAACTACACACAGTGGCGGATCTGGTTTTACCAATTATGCCTGACTGAACGGCCATACATGTATGTTTGTTAGGCGCTCGTTCTTGTGTTAAAGCACATGTCTGTACTTAAAGGGCACCCCCAAAACTGAAATTTAACCCCATACTGGCCATGTTCTGTAGTTTAAAAAAATCCTTACCATACATTTCTGCTCCAAATGGTTCTCCTGTTATGCCTTTTTTAAGTCCAGGAAATTGCAGTGTAGAAGCTGTCAGTGACTCATCCGGTGCCTGTCTCTGCCTCAACCTCATCAAGGTCTGAGGCATGCGCACCATCCGGATCCATCCTCTGAGGCCGTGGTACCTAGCGTGAAATCCGCCTGAGGTAAGGTAAGTAACCGCTGCCCAACCCTAACCGCCATAATTTTATTTTTTAAATGCTCCAATCTTTACTTACAGAGCCTTCTCTCCCGTAGCGTCTTCGATGACATCAGCCACGTCTGTGATTGGCTGCGCCAATCACAGATGCGGATGGCGGACCAGCCCCTGCTTACAACTTCCGCAATAAAGATATATAAAGGATCCGCACTACCAATATTCTCAAGGTTAGACTGAACACCTGGTAATTTAGGTGGTGCTAAATTGAAAAAAATGAACAATATTACTAACAATTGGGGATACCTAGGTCCCCTAAGAAATAGGGTCTCAAAACAGCACACAGTAATAACCTGCTTAGTATATGAAAAACGACAATTTATTAGTCCAATAAACACCTATCGTCATAAATGAGTAAAGAGCTAGAGTGGCTACATCCCTTTACATATACATACAATAGCAACACCATATTAAATATAAAAAAACCAAAAATAAACACACTAAGGTGAGGATCGTTGGGCAAGTCCGCCGTATATATACCCAATAAGTTAGGAAAACCTTTCACTGTCAAGCTTTCCAATGCAACAGAGTCTTCACTCCTAATAACCAAAATTGACTATTGAAGCGGTCATACATTACCGCACTGTGCACAGCGGTCAGTCCCGGTGTCCCTCCATTGTTGGGGAAGCAGCTGCTATTTGTAAATGTTCCAACATGTACGCTCCTCCGACTGGAAATTACCCATCCGACTTGATACGGGCGGTAGGTGGGAGGGAGGATTGGAAGCTTGTAGATAGTGGCTGCTTTTGAATCTAACTTATGAACAAGTTTAACAACCACGGAGCAGTGTACGTCTGCCAAGGAACATTGCTCAATTGGATCCTAGTTGTTTTGCATCGGTGCAGGGATACTCGTGTCGTATCAAGTCGGATGGGTAATTTCCAGTCGGAGGAGCGTAAATGTTGGAACATTTACAGATAGCAGCTGCTTCCCCAACTACGGAGGGACACCGGGACTGACCGCTGTGCACAGTGCGATAATATATGGCCGCTTCAATAGTCAGTTTTGGTTATTAGGAGTGAAGACTCTGGTGCATTGGAAAGCTGGACAGTGAAAGGTTTTCCTAACTTATTGGGTATATATACGGCGGACTTGCCCAACGATCCTCACCTTAGTGTGTTTTTTATTGTTTTGTTAAATTTAATATGTTGTTGCTATTTTGTGTATATGTAAAGGGGGCTACATCCCTTTACTCTAGCTCTTTACTTATTTATGACGATAGGTGTTTATTGGACTAATAAATTGTCGTTTTTCATATACTAAGTAGGTTATTACTGTGTGCTGTTTTGAGACTCTTTTTCTTAGGGGACCTAGGTATCCCCAATTGTTAGTAAAATTACAACTTCCGCAAGCAGGGAGCTGGATAGGAGACGGCGTGGGAGAGAAGTAAACATCTGGGCATATTTAAAAAAATATATATTATGGCGGTTGGGGGTGGGCAGCTGCTTCCTACCATATATAAAAAGTTACATTTCAGGGTGGATATGCCCTTTAATAGTTAGAGCTTACACGAGCAGGGATTTCATTTACATATTTTTTTGTTTGGACTGGTTTTACACACTCTGCTTGCACAAAGCAAGGAAATGTTGGGCTGTGGAAATAAAAAGTTTTAGTTGTTTGCCTTTTCTATCTAAACTGTGTGTATAATATTGTATATCAAAACAAGGTGAGATAGTCGCACTCCAAATGTGAGTTTTTTAAGGGGTAACACCCCAAAACTTTGTTATTCTGCGGTTCACTAGTTAATAAACTCACATTTGCTGTGCGACTGTCAGACCTTTGTTTTGATATATGGTATTCCTTTGCCCCTTGGGATGGGGGGGCTTGAGACGTCTGCACCCTACCAGACCTAGTGTGCGTTTGGGACTTTTGTTGATACTGTGTATAATATCGTACAATCAAGATGAGGCGTATTTATTGTGTCTTAATTTTAGCTTGTTTAGCTGTGTTTCATGACATCTGATTGTTTTAAACTAGACAGAAAACCCCCGTTTGGAACGACCGTATACTTTCAAGGACTTCATTCTTAATCCAAGAAGGTAAGCATTTTATGTTTTTCCATAGTTATTATCCCACAACCCATGCATTTCATAGAATGACCTTTTGTTTATTTAAGGGACAGCTAAAGCCTCTATACAATACTGAGCCATGAATCATAAAACCAAAGAACCTTGACAGATATGTAGCATTCTCTGTCTCAACCCAGCATTCCAGTTTCTCATACTTTATTGATTAACTGTTATGTTACATTTCTTGCCCAAGCTACAGCAAGAGCTACTTAAGTAGCGTTTTACAGCAGGTCTCCTTCCACTAAGAAATTCTGGCAAATCCTCTTACTGACAAACAGGAAAGGGAGTATGTGACTGAGGTAAGAAAGTGTAGCCAGAAAGTGACATGCACACAAGTCTTATTAAGGGCCTCATGGTTTACTAGAAAGCAAATTATATGGTGGCACTGATTGTTACTTAGTCTTGTCCCTCAGGGGGTTTCACATAAGGACATGCTGTTTACCAGTGTGGTATGTAACACACCGTTGGTGTTCTTGAGGTGGATGCAGTAGGGTAGGGATCACTATAGCAATCAAAGTGGTTGCTATGGGGCCCTGGACTTAAGTTGTAGGCTGAGCATGAGCAGAGTGTCTGGACGTAAGTTGGAGGCTGAGCCTGAGCTGAGCTGTTGCACAGGTTTGCCGCAGCTGGTCTTTGTTTTTAAAGTAGCTACGAGAAGGGCAGGCTTTACCTTACTTGAAATTACCAGGTTGGAACTTGGTGTCGGAACCAGAGATACTGTTTGAGGGGGAGGGGTAATGGAGTAAGTTTGAGAGTGTAAAGGGGCCATACACTCTAACAATAATCGGTAAATCCCATCGGGGAACTATGAGATTTACCATTATTAACAGTGTGTAGGGGCTCGTGCCAAAGAACAACCATAGTCAGCATTACAATTGGTCATGAAAGATGGAAAATTTCTATTGGTTGGTATCGGCTCCCTTTAAAGGGAGCCAATCTGATCGTATTGTTTATGGCTGCACGATCCCTATACCGCGTATGATGTGTGTGGTCCCCACAGGATGTGTGCCACAGCTACCAATGTGATCTGTTGGCACACATGTTGTGGAAATCGCATGTGTATGGCCACCTTAACTGAGGGAGTGTTTGTGTAGTGCTGGGGAATAGTGAGTGCCTGTCTCTGAGAGAGAGTATGTGGGGGTAACTGTTTGTCTGAGAGAGTGGAAGTGTGGAAGTACTTGAATGTCTGAGGAACTCGGTGTTGGAACCAGAAATACTGTTTGAAGGGAAAAATGTGCATGGGAGTACCTGCATGTCTGAGACAGGGTGTGGGAGTACCTGTATGTCTGAAAGAGTGGAAGCGTGTTTGATTTCCATTGTGGGTCCCAGGTGGAGGCACCCTGTACTGTAAGGTAGTTGTTTTCTTTTCTTGTGGTTTGGGGGGGCATATAAAATGTTGCTATGGGGCCCAATGATTTTTTAGCTATGCCCCTGGGTGGATGTTTTTAGATGATTATGATATGATAATATAAAAATTGTATTTAAAGGGTGTCTCCACTGAAAATCTGTACTTATTTTTTTCTACTTTAATTGAAGAACGTGAGGGAAGGGAGCTATGTCTTACCTCCCATTCTTCAGTAACCTGCTTCCTCTGACAGGCCCCGACTACAGCCACGCTCCCTGAGGCACGTATGCCGTTTCTTGGGCACTTGTGTGCTGCGGTCGCACAATGTTGTGCAATCAGAGCACATGTGATTGCGCTCTTATTCCAGTTAGTATCAGTTCCCCAGAGTAAGGGCTAGGCCACACTATTGTGCTTTTTATTCCACTGCTTTTGGGAGTGCATGGGATCACCATTTTTTGCGCAATCACATGCACTTCTGTAGCGCAATATTGCCAAAACGCAGCACAAACCATTACACAGGAAACTTGCACGCAATTGTGCGTTAATGTGGACGATTATGTGCACGGTTCCGTTGCGTTGTAGTGTGGCCTCGCCCTAAGGAAGTAAGTCAAGGTGTCAGAGTGCTGCCTCAGCTTCAGTTTTCAGATTTAGCCCTCTTTTAAAACTTAATAAAAATACTGAATTAAGTATTGTGTAATAATGAGAAAACAAGATTTTTCTTTATCCTCTTAAACTTATTTACATTTATTTTTTAATATTTAGTATATTTAAATAAAAATTAAAAAACCAATGAATGACTTAAGTTGTAAGCTGAGCATGATCAGAGCGTCTAGACTTAAGTTGGAGTCTGAGCCTGAGCTGAGCTGTTGCACAGGATTGATGCAGCTGCTCTTCGTGTTGAGAGCAGCTTTGAGCAGGCAGGCTTTACCTTACTTGAAATTATCAGGTTGGAACGACGGGATTTACCCATTATCATCAGTGTGTAAGGGCTTTTCCCAACCGATCATAGTGCTTCAGTTTTCAGATTTAGCCCTACTTTAAAACTTAATAAAAATACTGAATTAATTGTTGTGTATTAATGTGAAAACAAGATTTTTCATTATCCTCTTAAACTTATTTATTTATTTTTTTTATAACATTTAGTATATTTAAATAAAAATTAAAATGCTCTTTTTAAAAAAAAAAAAAAGAAAACTTAACTGCTTTACAGGTTTTATACTATCATCAAGAAAAAAACAAAATAACAACCTGCTCCCAATTACACCAGGTGAAACAACCTTGTTTTTCCAAAACATACTGTAGGGATCAGCTTGGTAGATAGCAGGGATCAGGGCACAAAAGTATATAGATAACACCAAAGTAAGTCTTTTTTGGTTAAACAAAAAGGGAAAAAATATTTATTTAGCCAATTAAAGACAATCGTTGCCATTCAAAATTTAAAGGAGAAAATGGTAACACAAAACATTGCACTGCTTGTGTGCCAAACCCTCACCTTGGGTTATCTCCACGGTCACTCTGCTGTAACCTTATTCAAATCTTTGTGGTCTTTCTGTGGCTCACTTTTGGCCACACACCATGGGCCTAATGGCACTCTGCCACATGCTTGTCTAGGTTACCTCAGACCAGGGTTGCCAGGCATCCCTATTTTGATTGCCCCAACTGCAGGGACACAATCCTGAGTCCCGCAGTCAGGGATGAAATCCCATGCAGAGACCGGCCCAGACAGTCCCTCCAAGTTATGCCCACTCCTGCCCAGTTACGCCCCTAACTCTGACTGTGGCCCCACCTTTGCAATGCCATGGCTTACATAGTGATATAATGGCCCTTCCCAAGATATGGCAACCCTGCCCCAGACCACTCTTTTGCACAGGCCCTCCCTGATGTGAACATGCACCTCTTTATTAAACTCAGCCAGGTGAGCTGATTTTGAATGTGGTAACCAGCACAACCTAGCCAGGACATAAAACAAGGGAATGCAACAGCAGTCCTTTTACCAATACATGCTGGTCCTGGATCCCAAAGAATCCAGTGAAAAACAGCCTTTACTAAGCTGCATCAATTATTACATAGGCCACACTATCACATTTTTGCCTTTGTATTCAGTTAGATCAACTGGACTAAAAGTTTAGTTCTTGAAAATGTTTTGCTAGTCATCCGACTGTCTTTCTCAATTCAGAATGACTTGTACAAGAATCTGTTGGCAATTAAGTACCCTGGAAAGTCCAAATTAGCATATGACAGCCAGGTGTTGGGGACCTTCTTGAATACAAGGTGTGGATGCATAGAGGCTATGGGGGGTTATTGAAACTGTCCAGGGTAAGGTGTCAAAACAGCATTGTACATGGCAGACAGTTGGCGTCAAAGCCACCACCACCACCATTCTGGCTTGGTTGCGTTATTTTCACATAAATGGTCTCCTTGACACCTCTCTTGAACCAGTCAATAAAGTCACTTGCAGGCACTAAAGCTGCATATTTTTCCCTTCCTATATATTTCTTATTACCATCTTCATATCTATGTTCTTTTTCCTTAGATGCAGTTACTGGAGGAATTGGCTCTTCTGTGTGGTTGTTGCAGGTGCTGTTTGGTCTCCCCCACATACAAATCAGAGTAATTAACACTGCTCTGCATATATGATGTCGCTTTTCTTGTGTTTCGGTACTGGGTCTTTCAGATGTACCAACTGCTTCCTCAGTGTGTTGTTTGTTTTAAAGCAGACAGGGATACAGTGTTTTTTTGAAAATTCTTCTTAATTTTTTTGGAGACCCCTGCTACATATGGAATGACCATGTTCTTTCTCCTGTCTTGCTTTCCCCCTTCACTGTTGGTATTGGTGTTCCAGTCCGGCTATCCACAAGTTTTATTGGCTCCTCTAAGAGGTGGAATTTCTTTAGCATTTGCAGGGTTCTGATGACACCCAGCTTGTGATCTAAAGGGGGTGGGAGTCAAACATCAAATACTGGTCTGTATGGGTTGGTTTTCTGTAAACCTCTACTTCCAGTTTACCATTCTGTCTGACATCTACCAAGCAGTCCAAGAAGGTCAGTGCGTTGTTTTGTACCTTTTCCCTTGTAAATTTGATGTTTTGATCTACGCTATTGATGTGTTCTGTGAAGGCTTTTACTTTCTTCTAGTGGATTTTAACCCAGGTGTCATTCACATATCTGAAACAGTGGCTGGGTGCTATGCCCTTAAAGGTATTAAGCGTCTGTGTTTACAGTTCCTCCATGTAAAGGTTTGCCACAATGGGTGACACAGCAGATCCCATAGCACATCCATGTTTTTGCTTATAAAACGTATCCCTTTATTTGAAATAGGTGGTATTCAGGCATAAGTCCAGTAGGGAACACCTGTTCTGGGTTATGATCTGTTCTGCTGGTAAGGGTGCTGTCTTGGCCTAACCATTTTCTCACCATATCAACAGCCTCCTTTGTGGGTATACAGGTGAAGAGAGATGTCACATCATAGGACACCATAGGTTCTTCTTCACTGAGTAATACATCTTTAAACTTGTTAGTGAAATCCTTGGAATTTTGGATTTGATGCTTAGAACCTCCAACCAATGGCCCTAAGATGTTGTCTAGGTATTTCGCCACCTTGTGTGTTAGAGTTGATACTGCTTGACTATAGGTCTTAGTGGAGGCCCTTCTTTGTGTGTCTTTGGGAGTCCATATATACTTGGATGTGCCTCACCAGGGTAAAGGCAACGATACATTGCTCAATCAATGGTTTTGTAGCTGTTGTTGTCTATGACCTTTTTCATGAAGCGGCTGGTGGGATCCCTTGTTAAAGCCTCAGATGTGTTGTTATTGGCCAGGAGTGTGGTCACCTTAGCATAGTAGTCTGAGATGTTACCACTGTGCATCTTCCCTAGTCTGCTGGAAAAATAGTGGTACTGGAATCTTTCTTGAGGGATGCTCTTTCCTGTGTGGTCAGGTTAGATAAGGGGAGTTTAACACTGGCTAAGGCTGCAGATACCGAAGTTGTTCTGCCTCACCCTGTGGTACCTTATTATTGTGGATTGAGGCTTCTGTGGCCACTATAATATGAACCACTGGGATGGTTATAGGAGTGATGGCAAAGTTCAAGCCCTTAGCCTGGACTTCCATTTCTGGCTGGGTCAGCGTCCAGTTAGACACGTTTCTCACCCATTCCTTCTTGTTTGATAAAGTGACAATTTCCTCCTTTTGTCTCCAAGGTAGTTTGTCTCCTTTGGGGTAGTTCTGGGATGACAGAATAGAGAACTTGTTCTGTTTTCTTTGCTTGCCCTTACAGTGCTGAGAAAGCTGTGCTTGTTTAGTGAACTCCATCACTATTTCTCAGATGGCTACAGGCAGCTGTCTTTTCATAATGCTTTACAAGTTAAATGGTTTTCTCCCCAAAATGATTTTCAATATGCTTGCGAAAGTTCTCATTCATCCAGGTCATGGTGTATCTGTTATATTCAGTTACATCAACTGGACTTAAAGTTTAGTCCTTGAAGACATTTCGCTAGTCATCCGACTGGCTTTCTCATGGGTACTTCCAGGGTACTTAATTGTACATGGGAGCCGGGTGGAGTACTGACAGGGGAAAGCTGTATTCTTTGGACTATTAGGCATTCCATACATGGATGGCAATTGAAACTGGTAGATAAGGAGGTATATTGAGCTATTGTGATGGAGTTCGGTATTGGGTACAAGCACCATAAGAATGGACCGATATATCAGCTGTAATGTGAGAGGATGCACCTGCTGATGTCCAAAGGGTGAAATTGTTCCAATTGCACTTAACATATTACCTCTACGTTGCATTACGGAGCTCAGCTTTGCTTAACATATAACCATTAACATTCTGTGGGATTGCCGCCCGACTACCTAATGTCTTGCTGCCTTTACAGCTTATGCACTTCTATTTATGACCTCCTATAGTGTTTGAGACTTTAATATCTACCCACAACTTCAAACTATCAGTGACTTTTTATGTGTTGGTATGGATAGGTTGTGGGTTATGTAGGTATATATATATATATATATATATATATGTGTGTGTGTTTATACTTATTCATATATATTCATATATAGGGGTAATTTGTTACTTATGCTATCTATATTCTATCTTATGCTGCTAGTGTCTTATGTACTTACCTTGTGCCATCACATTGGCACTTTATGATTTTATTAACTTTCTACACTATGCCATATCTATGTTATATTTGTAAATAATATGAAATGCGTTCAGATCACCATTATGAGATTACTTGGGTTTTATACCCAGTTATTTTACATTTAGGGACTATACATGACAGAGTAATGTGCTTGTTCCCTTTGGAACAAGCAGAGGCTGTATCTTTTAACCCTGTCTTTGGGGTAATTGTTTTGATTTACTTAATTGCCAACGAATTCTTGTATAAGTCATCCTGAATTCAGAAAGCCAGTCGGATGACTTGTGAAATGTCTTCAAGAACTAAACTTTAAGTCCAGTTGATCTATCTGAATACCAGATATACCATGACCTATATGAATGAAAACCTTCACAAGCACATTTTTTAACGTGTTTTGCAATCTGTTTGCTTATTGCAATAAACAATCATGTTTTATTTATAATGTAAATAGCGGGAAGTAGGTCCCACTGTGTGTTGGGATTTTAGAATGCTAGGCTTTATCAGCGTTTTAACACGCAATCCAATCGTTTTAAAAAGCGCACACTAGTGTTTGGATCTGATGCAAAACTCGATAAGTACCGATGCCAAGATGGAGCTGAGCAAACTTCGTCCCAAACTGAAACACTCCATACCGGCAAATACTGCTGGAAGTAATAGCCACATGCCAGTCAACTTTGACATTGAAGTGGAGGAGGTTAAGGTGGACATCTCACATTACTGTACATCTCTGTACATTACAACAACACCAAGATTATCTGGAAAACAGGTACCACAGGAGTAACCTAAGGTTTGTTGGCCTACCGGAGAAGGTGGAGGGCACAGAGCTATTGATTTCCACTTATGGTAAGGAACAATTCTCCCAAACTTTTGTGCAAGCACACAGAATTTTACCCAGACCCCCTCTACCCAGAGCTCCCCCTAGAACAATTATTGCAAAATTTCTCAACTTTTGTGACAGGGATAAAATATTATGCTTAACCAGGGGAAATGGAAGTATTCCTCTTCAAAATACAAGAATTTCAGTATACCCAGACTTCTCAGTGAAAATTCAGAAACAAAGGGCTAAATTTGTTGATGTGAAAAGTCAGATGCAAATATCAAATATGCAATGATGTACCCAGCACGACTATGTGTCACAGATGAAGACAAGCTTCTTTTTTTCACCACAGCACAGGAGGCGATGACCTGGCTGGACTCCCGCACAAACCGTGCGCTGAATCACCCATAATATCTATTTATCCCTCTTTGCCTTGGAGGGATCACCACAATGACCCCCCTGGACAGCACCATTATGGGACTGTAGGAATTTTACTCAGCACATGGCACAACACCTATACGCCACGCTGTTACCTACCTGTGGATAAGTATCTTTTGCATTATTGTGTTGTACTCTATTTTACCTTAAAAGTGACAAATAAATGGTTGGTCCATCATATTCCAGAGTATCCCAATAGGAACTCTAAGAAAAATTCCCTGGTAGTAGGGGCAGGAATCCTCTTGCCATTACTCAACATGGACACTATTAACCCGGTTCTTAAATCTCCACCCTTCCCTCACTTCTCATTAGGCCTCTCCCCCTTTTTCACCCTACAATTTGTGAGCGGACAAGAAAAACTCTTGAATCCTCATAACACACACTCCTGCCTCAGAGTCAAGGACAGCGAAAGTAATAATCACTCCCTTGGTTTAATACCTGATAAAGACTATTTGCTTGTTGCACTGAGTCTTAAGTTTAAAATGAAGGTTATAATGCACTTCTCAAATGTGTAGAGCTGGGTTGTTGGGAATAATAGTAAAATCTGCCAGTATGTTCATATGTTTGTATACTGCCATGCCGTGTTTTTCTTGCTATTGCTGATATTAATTGGTCGAGCCTTCACCACTAGGGTTACCAAATATCAACCCCTGTCAATGTCCTTAAGATTATAACATGAAACGTAAGAGGCCTCCAAAATATGATTACTATAGGGTAATCATATATAAGTTTTTTTATGGTACTACAATACCTTAAAAAACTTAAGAGTTGACATTGTAATACTTCAAGAAACATCTGGTGTCTCGAAAAACGTGCCACCAAGTACGTGCTCTTAAAAGGCTTATCACTAAATCTGTCAAATTTACCCTGGTGGACTTGAGGCGCGACCAAAGGGGAACTTTGTTTTTTTTGAATGCCAGGATACAAGGAATGCCTATATTGTTATTGGCCAGTTATGTACCACCCCCCCTTTCCATGTCTTCAGTAATAACTGGGGTACAATTTCTATCCGACTACCCTGAGGTACCTTCTATCTGGTTGGGAGATTTTACTAATATTTTGCATGGACCCCCCCCCAATGCAACCAATCACCAGACTTGCTAGACTAATAAACACGATTGCCGCCATCTACACCCAAAACAACCAATTACCAGACTGGCTAGACTAATGAACACGATTGGCGCCATCTACACCCAAAACAACCCAATGTCTTGAATAGATATGTTTTTTGTTCATAAAAAGTTACTTCCAAGACTAATGGGAGCCTGTTTTGCAACAAGAATATACTCTGACCACTCCCCTTGCTGGGTAGACCCCCGCTGGTCACAGAGCCAGGCATCATTATTATGGAAACTTAACCCGTTATGGCTGATCCTGTTTCCGGAGGACGACGGTCTCTCTGGAGAATGGAACTCCTATTAACCAACCTGGGGTCGGCTGATGCAATACAAGTTTGGGAAACGTTGGGAAGTTACATTCCAAACCAGGCAAATGACATCCATGAGGCCAGGACTAGAAAATGAGGCTAATAATGAATACAAGCCCCCAACACTTTCCACTCCTGGAGGCACCAATATCTGAGGTGGAACTCTCTACTGGCCAGAGGCAAATTTCCCTGCACAGACAGGCTTCCAACTGAATTTTACATTAAATATATATAGGGGAACTGACCCCTAGATTGATATAGCTAAACACACCTTACCCACATCGATGTCCGAAGCTCTCATCGTTCTTATAACTAAATGAGGCAAAAACCCACATTTTCCTGAGTTCTACAGGCCCATTTCCCTACTCCAGATAGACATTAAAATTCTAGCAAAGCTACTCTCCTAAGATTAAATCAGGTAATACAGTCTCTGATACTGTAAGAGTCCTGAACTTACCTCGGGCCGCGGTCCAGCGCTGCCAAGCCTCTCCACGTGGAGCAGTTCTTGCTGCAGGTTCATATTTCCTTCCTGTATCTGTTCTTCAGCTCCTGTTATGTTGTTTCAGTCTCTGTACTCCATATCTTCAGAACCTGCATATTGTTCCAGTTCAGCCTCTGTACTCCATATCTTCAAACCTGCATATTGTTCCAGTTCAGCTTCTGTACTCCATATCCTCAAGCCTGCAGATTGTTCCAGTTCAGCCTCGTATTCCATTCTCTTCAAAGCTGGGGCATATTGTTCCAGTTCAGCCTCTGTACTCCATATCTTCAAACCTGCATATTGTTCCAGTTCAGCTTCTGTACTCCATATCCTCAAGCCTGCAGATTGTTCCAGTTCAGCCTCTGTATTCCATATCTTCAAGCCTGCATATTGTTCCAGTTCAGCCTCTGTACTCTATATCTTCAAACCTGTATATTGTTCCAGTTCAGCTTTTGTACTCCATATCCTCAAGCCTGCATATTGTTCCAGTTCAGCCTCTGTACTCCATACTCCATATCTTCAAACCTGCATATTGTTCCAGTTCAGCTTCTGCACTCCATATCCTCAAGCCCGCATATTGTTCCAGTTCAGCCTCTGTACTCCATATCTTCAAACCTGTATATTGTTCCAGTTCAGCTTCTGTACTCCATATCCTCAAGCCTGCAGATTGTTCCAGTTCAGCCTCTGTACTCCATATCTTCAAACCTGCATATTGTTCCAGTTCAGCTTCTGCACGCCATATCCTCAAGCCTGCATATTGTTCCAGTTCAGCCCCTGTACTCCATATCCTTAAGCCTGCATATTGTTCCAGGTCAGTCTCTGTACTCCACATCATCAAGCCTGCATATTATTCCAGTTCGACCTCTGCACTCCATATTATCAAGCCTGCCTATTAGTACAGTTCGGTCTGTGCACTCCATACCATCCAGCCTGCATATATCTTCAGGTCAGCCTGTGAACCCCATTGACTCCTGCCAGTATCTGCTTACTGTTCAACCTGTGTCTCTATCCCATCTTGTCAGCATATTTCCTGTGGTCAGTCGGTGTATCTCTACTAGCTGCCTCTTTACACTGCGGGTTAGTCCCCTGTGATCCCTGATCTGGAGCCGCAACCTGGTGTCTGCCTTGCCGCACAACATCCTCACCATCAGAGGCTCTGGAGAAGACTGGCAGACACTTAGACTCTGCATCCAGTAAAGGGTTTGCAGGAACTCTCCTTGAAGAAATCCAGAACAGATACACACCGATCAATCTGAATTTATCCCAGGAAAAAAACACTTCACTTAACACTAGACGCCTATTTATGAACCTACATACAACTCATGATAATGTTGGTACCCGATGTGTGGTGAGTCTATATGCAGCATGGGCATTTGACTCAGTTGAATGGCCCTTCTTGTGGGCTGCATTACGGAGCTTTTGATTTGGACCAAATTTTATTAAATAGCTACAAATCCTATATTCCTCTCCCAGGCCAAAGTTTTTGGGGCACCTGCCAGGGATGTCCCCTTTCATCTTTGCTGTATGCACTGGCAGTTGAACCCCTAGCAGTTAAATTCTGCACCCAACAATTAAGGGCCTAACAAAAAGAAACTTCACTGAAACTATTTGACTTTATGCAGATGATATGCTACTGTACCTAGCTGATCAAAACGAATTGATGGAATCTACACTACAGTTAATCAAAGAATTTGAGGAATACTCAGGCCTGTCTGTCAACTGGAGCAAATCCCAGATATTCCCATTAGATTTGTTCCCACCGACTAACCCTATAAACCCCATCCCTTTAGTTAGAACTATTAGATGCCTTCAAATACCTAGGGCTCTATATTTCAAGGTGTTTGGAAGACTACCTTAACCTGGAACCCCTAATCCAACTCATCAAACAAAAAACACAAATCTGGTCCAAGTATATTTTAAAACAATTGACTCCCTCTTATGATCCTTTGTATGGGGACCTAACAGACTCAAATTAAACTGGACTATACTTTTATGCCCCACAGACCTGGGAGGGATTGCACTTCCAGACTTTCAATCATACCACATTGCCTCCCAAATTACCCATTTATATCACTGGTCAAAAGGTGAATCCGACAGATTGCTCTGCCTCATGGTGGTTCAGGAGTCCTCGGCTGTCCCTGACTCTATACTTCTTGTGTCATGTGGCCTCAGGGGACTTTTACACCCTCTATTTACAAGCTTTAAAGAGCATGTCCACCTCTGTAGAGAACTTTTTATGGACTCTGCTAGTCTCCTGGTGGCCAGTTTTTGGGACTTTGGGGGGCAATACAGGAGAACCATTTGGAGCTGGGATTTTATTACACTACAGAGTGGGGCCAGTATGGGGTTAAGTTATAGTTTTGGGGGTGGACCTAGCTTTACAAAATTTGGAAATCCCTTATATTATTAAACCCTAGTCTGGTACAATGGACTCCTAACAGAGTTCATCACTGTACCACAGCCCGAACTTTGTTACAAATTAGGAATATCCCTGCTTTTTATAACTCAAGGAGGTAACATTAAAACTTTTGATCGACAACACCAAGAATTCCAACTACCACAATCCTTCTTTTTTCAATACTTACAGTTCAGACATGCATAGGGCACTCAGTTTAAAGAGCACCCCCACAAAATGTCAAATAATCCCATCATTCCCCTCATTTAAGCTGTCTCTTGTGCATAACAGATCACCTGTCATTAGATAGACTTTCTAATATATTTATAAGTATATATATTTCATAGCTAGAAAGGCGAAAATGGAAAGCCGTAGTTAACAACAACACTGGCATTTAAAAAGGTACTGTCAGGAAAGTGTGGTGTGACTTGGTAAGAATGGGTTAACTGTTGGTATTAGTTCTTGCAAAGGACCAATAAAAATACCATTCCACCCTGTAACAATCATATTGTTTATATTACGATTAGTGAAGCATGGAACTAGATCTTCTTTTCCAGACAACCGTGTATCTGGAATTCTCTTCAGCTAGGGGTCTGGTGGGTACTTTAAGAGGTAATTTTAAGGACAACCATACATGGAAAATAAATGTATTTCGGTATTGGAATATGTAAGACAGAAATCAATATTATACTTGTGAATGGAAAAGTAGGCCCATTAATATGATACCCAACATGGAGCCCTTATTCCCTTGCCAAGGCGAGTTATTAATATCTTGGGAAATATGGATTACACACAGGTCATGTTTGGTATTGGAGGAATTGATAATTAATACAGGAGAGGAATGTGTGGTCAATATCCCAATACAATATACATTGTACATGTACATATCTACATTTATATGGAATCTGCCTAACTGAGGGGGAATGAATGCATTTGGCTAGTCGTAAATCTTGACATTCCTAGACACTCCCACCTGCATAACCAGGAAGGGGGTGGTTTATCAAATGGTTTAAAAATCCTTGTAGCCCCTATAACTTTGTTCATACTGAGGGGACATGCTAAAAACGTGTGTATGGACCCGATGTTTCTTCCCGCCCCGGGATACAGGACTTCTTCTAGTGAGTAGGGTCTGTGAATATTTTTATCCTTTTTATTTTATATAACTGTTGTACCTATTGTATGTCATTTTATTATAACACCATTTTCTTTTATTTTTGTATTATATGCACTGTCCACCTTTTGGAATATTAAATCTAAAATTTAAAAAGTTTTATCTTTGCTCTAAAAGAACTCAGCCTCTGATAAGTTTATATGTGGTTGAATGGAGTGTTTGCAGTGTAAATGCTAATTAACTCTGTGACTGCTTGTGGACTGATGCTAATTAACCAGTTAGTTGCTGGAGTGAATGGTGTAGTGTTAACCATTTAGCTGCCAGGAAAGGGGTGTGCATAGTCAGTGAGAGTCAAGAGTGGTTTTGGGGGCGTCTTTAAGGCCGTAAGTTAAAGTGGTGGCAGCGAGTACCGATTGATTGGTCAGATCACGTGCCCAGGGAACTGGCGTTCGTGACAGGGTACTATACACCACTAGAGGCTGTGCCCCTAAATTTGACAAAATATGGCATAGATGGGAATCCTCTTCCCTTACCCAAGATACCTAAAGCGAATAGACAAGCTCGAATTTTGGCATATGTCACATGGGAACTCCTACTATATATTTATATATATGTGAAATGTATTTGAGGATTGGGCGATGCATGGCTGGGGCGGTGCAGGGGCAACGGTTTGAATGGCAGTAATAATAAATTCACACATACTGGCCATTGTTAGAATAATTCTGCCCTCATCTCTGTCTTTTCTGCTGATTCTTAGTGCAGAGTGGGCATGTATATCATAAGTATGCTCAATCACATCCCCATATCAAGTATAGAAAAAGAAAAGGAAATAAAATAAAAACATCTGCCATATCTCAGAATGGTACATCACATGTATAATTATACACAGCCAAAAGGCCAGCAAAGAATAATGCTTAAAGGGGAACTGTGGTCTCAAAACAAGTTGAGTTTAAATGAAAGTCCAGTTTACTACCTTTAAAACGAGCCATCAACCACCTATCTACATGCTCCAAAGCACAAGATATAAAGAAATGACTGACCAGAAACATCTGTTGTATTCAATTAGATCAACTGGACTTAAAGTTTAGTTCTTGAAGACGTTTTGCTAGTCATCCGACTGGCTTTCTCAATTCAGAATGACTTGTACAAGAATCTGTGGCAATTATGTACCCTGGAAAATCCCAATTAGCATATCACAGCCAGGTGTTTCGGGCGGGATTGCATAGTGGCTAAGAGTTTTATAGGAACGCCCAGGGTAAGGTGTCAAAACGCATTGTACATGGCAGCCAGTTGGTGTTGAACCCCCCCACCTCTATTTAGGCTTGGTTTCTTCTTTTTTTCACAAAACATGGCCCCTTGACACCTTTCTTGAACCGTCACATTCCTTGCCAATATGTTAACATTACAATCTTGGTATGTCCTTTAACCTAAGATGCGGTACACGACGCTGAGTCCTGACCCCTCTTCTGTGCTGCCATACGTTGATGCATTTGCTGTTTGGTCTCCCCCACATACAAATCAGAGCATTCTTCACTGCACTGCGTATATGATGTCGCTTATCTTGTGTTTCGGTATTGGGTCTTTCGGATGTACCAATTGCTGCCTCAGTGTGTTGTTTGTTTAAAGCAGACAGGGATACAGTGTTTATTGAAAATTCTTCTTAATTTCTCGGAGACCCCTGCTACATATGGGATGACCATGTTCTTCCTCCTGTCTTGCTTTTCCCCTTCACTGTTGGTATACCTGTTCTTTTCTTTCCTTCTACTTCTTTTGACAAAGGCCCAGTCTGGATTATTTGCTTATAGAACGTATCCCGGTATTTAGGCACAAGTCCAGTAAGGAACACACCTGTTCTGGGTTGAGATCAGTTCTGCTGGTAAGAGTGCTGTCTTGGCCTAGCCGTTTTCTCACCATGTCAACAGCCTCCTTGGTAGGTATACAGGTGAAGAGAGATGTCACATCATAGGACACCATAGATTCTTCTGCACCGAGTACTATATGTTCAATCTCAGACTCCCTCAGTGTGTGAGGGAGACAGGAAGTCCCTCCTCCTCCCTGCTGTGTGAAGGACCTGCAGCTGCAGAGTAGGTAAGGGAATCTACAACCCTTCTCTCTCACTATGTGAAAACAGCCTTTTCAGGCAGAGTTCTCACTCTGCGTGAAAAGACTGTTTCCACAGAGTCTTCGGGGGGTGTCAGAGTGGCCCACAGCTCCTGTGAGCGGTGGGGCTTAGGCACCCACGAGTGGGCGCGACCACAGCACCCACATCTGGGCGGGGCCATGGCACCCGCGAGTGGGTGGGGCCACATGGGGCTGTAAGGGAATGGGCCAAGGGGGGCCTGCAACTGGAGGGACAATGGGGTCCATGATTGGGAGGGACATGAGGGGCTGCAAATGGGAGGAGACACAGGGCAGATTGACTGACAGGTTTCAAAGCAGGAAGTGCAGGGGACCTGGTGATGCTACTGCCATATCACACACAAAAATGTAAATATCTTCAAAACTATGCAAAATAAACAATGAAAATAAAATAAATTGCAAAAATTCTCAGGAGAGCAATTCTTATCAATTTACCTAAAGTCATTTTTGGACCACAGTTCCCCTTTAACCTTGGGACTGTTCATACTTCAAATATATATAAATATATATATTTTTTTTTAAATTTGTCTTTACATAACAAAGAAAATGTAGCGATGCATAGAAGTAAATATATCAATGTTGTAACAGGAGTACAAAATATTTAAAATAAGTAACTATGCAGGTTGTATTTAAGTCTGAAAACCCCCTGACCTGAGAAACATACCCCAACATACTATATATTTTTTGAAAATGCAGTTTTAGATATTAAGGGTCATCCTTGCATTCAAACATTGAGAATAATGGAAGCAGGTCTCTATAAATCTCACCTATTTACCATTTATCCAAGAAAATGAAGAGAGAAAAAAAACAAGGTTAGATTTTTTTTTACCCAAAGTCCCCCTCACCCTCAAAAAAGAGTTAAATGGCTATATTTCCAAATGAAGAGTACACCAAGTGTGTGAATTAACATAGAGAAATACCTAAAAATAAGCCAAGGTGGGTCAATGCTTGTGTTTGGGGCTGTGCTCTGTTTAAGCCAAAACCTGTAAAACATCTACAAAGTACGGTAATTATTTTGGAAATAGACAGGGTAATTCACTAGAAGTTCTTATCATTAAAAATGGTGCTAATTTTTCCCAAACCAATCAGATGTTAGCTTTCACATGTTAAATAAGATCTGATTGGTTGTGGCAAAATTAGCACCATTTTAAAGATAAGAACTTTTATTGAATCTCCCTGAGTTTCGGGGGGAGATCAGAAGCCTTCTGCATCTCTACACTTAATCAGAGATTTGGGTAGTTTTTATAGTGTTGTATTTGTTGACTAAACAGTTTTGGTAAGTATAGGGTAATAAATATTTTCATTTACTTGTTTTACAGTCACAAATCAAGAGTCAAGGGAAATTTAAGGTTAAAATTGACATACTTACCTAAACACAATGGATCTGATGATGAAAATACAGAACAAGCTGAGGAGATTGAGGTAATCAGAAATTAACCAGTTATAAGATTTTTTATGTTTTTATTTTGTGTTAGTATACAAATTATTTACAAATATAATAATAAATAATCAAAGACAATTTATTATTATTCTACCTCTCTGTAGATTGGTGAATCTAATTTATTGCTAAGAACCTGTTTGTTTCAAGTAATAGCCCTAATTTGCTGTAAAAACCATTTAAAAAAGGAACATCTGTTTTGATTATATTGCCATATTTGTCATCATTTAAGTGGATTACAATATATAATAACAAAGCAAAGAACCTCCCATGCTACATAAACAATAAATCGCTTATCTATAATAATGGCAAATAAGTGCATAAGAATAGAGTTTATTCTAATAAATATACAACTCTAGTATTAGCAAAACATGCTACAATATCTTTATAAAAAGTATAAAGTAAAAAACTATAAAAAACCCAAAAAGCTATACGACTAAAGACTAAGTTGTCAGTGTGTCCTGTCGGCAGGTAAAAATAACTAGCTAAACCTAGAAATGGCTCCAAAGGCCGCTATAGTATCGAAAATCCTGTAACAAGTCAAACTTGTTGTCTTCTTGTGTGCACACACTGTGCTATGTCTATAGCAGTCAATAGAAATAGTAGCATTAACGTGGTAAAACTCCCAATAAAATGTTGCAAAAGATCGATGTTAAAGTGTTAAAACCAATAGGTTACTGTTCAGGGTTAACAAACCTATTATGCTGAGGTGGAGGCTATTATAGAAGATGATCAGTCTTACTAGGCAGACATTAGAAAGATTTGAGATATCTACCTAATGTCTAAAGACTACATTTTACAAGCAGCTTTTTTTGAGATATCTACCTAATGTCTAAAGACTACATTTTACAAGCAGCTTTTTTTTATTTTGAGATGTTCCTATCTGACCCATTCATTTTGTGATCTCAAAGAAAGAATGGGCTAAGGCAGTTCTAAATAGATTGGACATTTGTCTTATGAGAGACTGGACATCTGTCTAACGCATAGTGTATGGGCACCTTTACTGTTTGCTGATGTGCAGCTGCAGCTCCTGTCCGTTTAGTGTGAGATACACACAGGTAATATCTCTCTCTCAAGTGCTTCACTTGGAAATGGGTCGGATTGCCACTGGTAGCTGGTCTACCGTTTCAATGGGGGTGTCCCACACTCAGTACCTGTACTGCGGGATTTTTCCGTAAATAAAGTTGTTTCAACCTCAATCTCAGGTGTAGGATATCGTAGTTGGGGGAGGTGTGTCCTACGTGTTTCGGTGTGCATGCCGTCATCCCTCCCACATCGGCTACGTTCCTTTTATATCTTAAGAGCCTCCCACATTCCTGCTTAACCCTTTTAGCATTCATATGTTTTCGCTCTGTTTAATCAGAGCATACCTTTTTCTTTAATTCTTGTATCCCAGCCTTTTTTAAAATGTACCATTTATTTGGTTGTTAATATTGATATTAACACATTAACACATCTAATTGCCCTCTTTGGTATAAAAAACTAATGCATCATAACTATACCATTAAAAACTAAAATGAAACTCTAAAATGACACAAGACATATGTAACATTAAATAAAACCTACGGTATATACCGTATATACTCGAGTATAAGCCGACCCGAGTATAAGCCGAGGTACCTATTTTTACCTGAAAAATAAGTAAAAACTGATTGACTCGAGTATAAGCCGAGGGTAGAAATTATGACCATTATTGCCTTCTGATTCTGTATTTTTTTGAGGCTTCAGTTGCCCTTTAAATGGACAGCAAAAGAAAGAAAGTCAAACACTTTATGACTCTGCCATTAAGGAAGCCTGGGTCTAGTGGCATGGGCAGGTGGGCAAACTAGGGGCACGTCCTCCTGTAATTTCCCAGCTAGCAATGTATAACCAGTCTATCAAAAAGTGACATTGCATAGCCCCTGCTCCCTAACCGAGCCCTGTCGTGGCTTCTTACCCACAGCTGTAGGGAGAGGTTACCGGTAATTCCATACAGCGTTCGGTACCAAATATGCCATGTTATTGTACCTAGCAGAGTCTCTCCTGGCTTCACCAGCTCCTGTTCTCTGTGTGCCTGTGCCTCCATTCCATACACAGTGTGTTAGCTGCCTAGTTCACTGAACACTTCTATGCTTTAGGTCTGCTGCCCACTCCTGGTCTCCGTCCTGGCAGCAATGCAGGGGGCCATTTTTATGGGTTTTTCTGTCCATCACGATCCCCTAGGAGGTTAAACGATCTTCTGTAGTAAGACACTGACTTTCCCCTTTCAGAGCTGCCGGTAATAGCAACATTGTTTCATCTATTCACCTTGCTAATCAGCTCTGAAAGGGGAAAGTCAGTGTTCTTTCCTCTTGTTAGTATATATGTTCTTGTTCCCATTTTCCCATCATAAGGTTAGCATAAGTAGGGGCACATGCAAACAAACAAGGTTGGCAGGAGACTCCTCGCATTTTACGATCTTAAATGGATCCTTTTTCAAGCTAGAAAAAGGTTACGTGTAAGATCCGAAACATGTTGTTGGGAGCACTGAAATAAAATTTGTTTGCAGTGGATTAGTGCTTGGAGTCTTCTTCCAACCTTGTTTGTTTGCTGAAGTTGCTGCCAGGACTGGGGCAGAGGGAAGTGGAGACCCTTAAAGGCAAACTCTAGGTGTGGGATACGCTAAATAAATATAATTAGTGGCGAGTGCAGCCCCCATTGCTGTCCCCTTGATTTGAATGTTAGTCATCTTGAAACATAAAATAGTTGCGATATAAAATGAATTGAATTCTATCTATGATAAATGCTTTTTGTTGGCCTGCCATGGTCCAGTGTTAAGGCAAACCGTGTGGCTGCTAGTCCTATTTCATGGCTTTTGTTGGTGTAGAGGGCAGTAACATCTATGGTGACCCACTTGTATGTGGGTCACTGGACAGAAACGGAGCTGCAGCTGCACATCAGCAAAGGTAAGACTGATCATCTTCTATAATAGCCTCCACCTCCGCATAGTAGGTTTGGTAACCCTGAACAGTAACCTATTGGTTTTAACACTTTTACATTGATCGTTTTTAACATTTTATTGGGAGAAACCAAGCCTTAACTGTCTGCCATGTACAATGCTGTTTTAACACCTTACTCTGGGCGTTCCTATAACACCTCTTAGCCACTATCTAATCACACCCTTAACACCTGGCTGTGATATGCTAATTGGGATTTTCCAGGGTACATAATTGCCACAGATTTTTGTACAAGTCGCTTTCTTGGACTGCTTGGTAGAAGTTAAGGAAAATGGTAAACTGGAAGTAGAGGTTTACAGAAAACCAACACACACAGATCAGTATTTGATGTTTGACTCCCACCACCCTTTAGATCACAAGCTGGGGGTCATCAGAACCCTGCAACACAGAGCCGAGAACATCCCCACTAGCACAGAGGCGAAGGCTAAAGAAATGAAACATCTCAGAGGAGCCCTTAAAACTTGTGGATATCCAGACTGGGCCTTTGTCAAAAGAAGTAGAAGGAAAGAAAAGAACACAAATACCAACAGTGAAGGGGAAAAGCAAGACAGGAGGAAGAACATGGTCATCCCATATGTAGCAGGGGTCTCCGAGAAATTAAGAAGAATTTTCAAAAAACATCGTATCCCTGTCTGCTTTAAACCGAACAACACACTGAGGCAGCAATTGGTACATCCGAAAGACCCAATACCAAAACACAAGAAAAGCGACATCATATATGCAG
The DNA here is from genome assembly GCA_019447015.1 of Hymenochirus boettgeri. Taxonomy (NCBI): domain Eukaryota; kingdom Metazoa; phylum Chordata; class Amphibia; order Anura; family Pipidae; genus Hymenochirus; species Hymenochirus boettgeri. The sequence continues at coordinate 187,223,722 of CM033471.1, forward strand.
TGCAGTGCAGTGAAGAATGCTCTGATTTGTATGTGGGGGAGACCAAACAGCAACTGCATCAACGTATGGCCCAGCACAGAAGAGCCAATTCCTCGGGTCAGGACTCAGCCGTGTATCTGCATCTTAAGGATAAAGGACATACCTTTGAAGATTGTAATGTTAATATACTGGCGAAGGAACGTGACTGGTTCAAGAGAGGTGTTAAGGAGGCCATTTATGTGAAAATAAAGAAACCAAGCCTAAATAGAGGTGGGGGGGTTCGACACCAACTGTCTGCCATGTACAATGCTGTTTTAACACCTTACTCTGGGCGTTCCTATAACACGCCACTATCCAATCACGCCCTTAACACCTGGCTCTGATGTGCTAATTGGGATTTTCCAGGGTACATAATTGCCACAGATTCTTGTACAAGTCATTCTGAATTGAGAAAGCCAGTCGGATGACTAGCGAAACGTCTTCAAGAACTACATTTCAAGTCCAGTTGATCTAATTGAATACAACAGATATACCATGACCTGGATGAATGAGAACCTTCACAAGCATTTTATTGGGAGTTTTGCCACGTAACTGCTACTGTTTCTATTGACTGTTATTAGACTTTCGTTACATAGCACAGAGTGTGACGGAGCACACCTGAAGATACTACGTTTGAGTCTTGTTACAGGATTTTCAAATCTATAGTGGCCCTAGGAGCCATTTACAATATAGGGTTCTAGGTTTATCTAGTTCTTTTTACCTGCTAGCATTACACATTGCCACCTTTGTTAAAGAGCTCATTATAGAGGAGTGTGGGTGGGGTAGTCATATTTTGTATTGATGTTTTTTCTTCATACTTTTAATAAAGATATTGTAGCATGTATTGATAATACTAGTGTTGTATATTTATTAGAATAAACTCTATTTTTATGCACTTGTTTGTTTTTATGTCATAGTGGATTACATATACTGTATTTTGCTGTTACTGTGTAATGTAAGGCTATTACCATTTAGGGTTTTGGGGGGTGATTGACCTGTATGTAAGTTTTCATTTCAGGGCTGGACTTGCCCTTTAAAGGGTATATCCACTGATAAAAGTCACCTGGGTTGTAATGATAGATATGTGTTAGGTGGAAATGTACCTGCAGTATCCTGTGTCTTTGAGCCGTAGTTTAAAAGAAATCTAAACTACCCTGGATGCTGTGGATGGTGCAGGTCCACCCACTGTCAGTGACTGCCTGCCTGGGAAATGTCCGTCGCATGTGTTCCTTTAGTGCATGCGCAGAACGTGTGAGGATGCATCGGGACTGCTGTTTGTGTGATCCAACTGGCTGGTCGATTACACACACACACACTTCAAGCTACTGAGTTCACGGATTAATGGAGGAATAATCACATGACCATCACCTGAGTAGTCAGGTACTACCTTTTTCTCTCTGCCTCCCATACCAGATTGCCTCATATTCCCAGCATCCCCTATGAAATTAATCTTAGATCACTTTTTCAACCACCCTTCTCAGGGTTAGACACAAACAAATCTTTATTAAAAACAACACAAGTTCCCCTTGGTTACTACAGTTTTAAAAGCAATGTGTCTTAAACCAGAGATTAAACACCATACCCTTGTTCAAGCCCAGGGAAACCCCCGCTAACGAGTGAAATTTTACGTCCAAAATGTCCGTTCTCAACACCGACTAGGAACATACATCAGTGTCTGAAACTATTGTTTCGGCCATACACACTTACGCATAAAGGGCAATGCCATCGGTACCGACGCGATTGGCCCTTTATGGGGAATGTGTGTACCCAGCTTTATTCAGAACTTAATTTTCTGTGTGGTTTTATCCCACCTTAGGCGGCAGAGAGGGGATGTAACCACTCTTTATGTGAATTGGATTATAATATGGGCTTGCTTGTGAAGGTTCTCATTCATCCAGGTCATGGTATATCTGTTGTATTCAATTAGATCAACTGGACTTGAAGTTTAGTTCTTGAAGACCGTTTCGCTAGTCATCCGACTGGCTTTCTCGATTCAGAATGACTTGTACAAGAATCTGTGGCAATTATGTACCCTGGAAAATCCCAATTAGCATATCACAGCCAAGTGTTAAGGGCGTGATTGGATAGTGGCTAAGAGGTGTTATAGGAACGTAAAGAAGTAGAAGGAAAGAAAAGAACACAAATACCAACAGTGAAGGGGAAAAGCAAGACAGGAGAAAGAACATGGTCATCCCATATGTAGCAGGGGTCTCCGAGAAATTAAGAAGAAGAAGAACCGAACAACACACTGAGGCAGCAATTGGTACATCCGAAATACCCAATACCCAAACACAAGAAAAGCAACATCATATACTCAGTGCAGTGCAGTGAAGAATGCTCTGATTTGTATGTGAGGGAGACCAAACAGCAACTGCATCAACGTATGGCCCAGCACAGAAGAGCCAATTCTTCGGGTCAGGACTCAGCAGTGTACCTGCATCTTAAGGATAAAGGACATACCTTTGAACCAAGCCTAAATAGAGGTGGGGGGGTTTGACACAACTGTCTGCCATGTACAATGCTGTTTTGACACCTTACTCTGGGCGTTCCTATAAGACCTCTTAGCCACTATCCAATCACGCCCTTAACACTTGGCTGTGATATGCTAATTAGGATTTTCCAGGGTACATAATTGCCACAGATTCTTGTATAAGTCATTCTGAATTGAGAAAGCCAGTCGGATGACTAGCGAAACGTCTTCAAGAACAAAACTTCAAGTCCAGTTGATCTAATTGAATACAACAGATATAATATGGGCTTGTTAGCTACATTACATGCTGGTCAGGGCAAAACAACAATTTAAAGGGCATGTCCACCCCAAAACCTATAATTCCCCCCACTACTGGCCCCAATGTGTAGTGCAATAAAATCCTTACCTTACATCCCAGCTCCAAGTGGTTTTCCAGTAATCCCCCCCCAAAACTGCCCACCAGGAGGAGAGCAGAGTCCATATAGGACTCTGCCTCCTGTCTCCCCTCCCACCTGCTCTGGTCTCCCTCCCCCTAGCGTAAATCCCTTTATTTATATATAATAAATGTGCCCCCAGCCCCAACCGCTATAATAATTTTCTTAGAAAGTCCCCAGATAGTTACTTACCATACTCGCTCCTTCGCCGCACTGAGAAGCCGGCAGCCGCGAGGCAGCCAATCACGCCCCCTGCTTGCATTTCCGTGCAAGTAGAGGGCCGCGGAGTGCGGCGAAGGAGCGAGGCATGGTAAGTAACTATCTGGGGACTTTCTAAGAAAATTATTATAGCGGTTGGGGCTGGGCGCACATTTACTATTATATACTAAAAATGTTAATTAAGGGTGGACATACCCTTTAAGTAGCCTACCCCCCCATTTCAGGGGCCACAACTTCTTACAGATATAACCCCCCCAATCACTGTAAGGAGGGGATCCTATTATAGTTTTACCGGGGGGACAGTAATTTCTAGTATATACCCCTGTTAAAGGGCATGTCAAACCTTAAAACAAAAAACTGGTGACTTGTCAGTTATCTGCCTATAAATCCAACTGCTATTTTTACCAGCATTTGTGATTAGATATTTAAGTATAAAGCCTCATATACACATGCGATCACAGGGGTGACCCGTAACACACAATGCGTATGCACAGCTGATTCAGCCAATAATTGTGCTGTGTATGGGCAATTTGCTGGGTGAAACGCCCGTTCTGTCGGGGGTTGTTGATGATCCGCACGTTTGTATTGCATCCATTGTGGCAGAGTAAGCTGTCTCCTCCCCCCATGCAGTAAATTAAGACTACTGACATCACAGCCAATGATTGAATGCAGTTTTCCCTCCTACCAGAACAGAAGATAACTTATCAGTAAATATCTGGTTACAAATACATGTAATAAACTATTAAAAATAGCAGTTATGGTTGGAGGCAGATAACTGATAAATCACAATTTTTTTTTTAAGGATCGACTCTTTAAGGCCAGGAAGACCTATCTTATGATGTTAATATATTCTATCCATAGGCACACCATAAGGTGCCTTTATCTATTGCTTTTTCAGAATTTTTTTTTCTTAAATTTCTTTAGCCAGGCTGGGTTATCCTGGACCAACCTGATGTCTCTTGTCAATCGCAACAACAGCAGGAACTTCCTCCTCTTCCCCCAGGATGGGAAGAGAAACAAGATATTCTTGGAAGAACGTATTATGTCAGTCATGAACACAGAAGAACTCAGTGGCAGAGGCCTGCAATTCAGTATGTTGATTCACTTTTCATAACTTTAATTAAATCTGAAATTCCTTTAAGATACAAGCAGTCACCAGACAGCCACAGATTATTTGGAGGTGTACTGACTGCCTGTTACAGTTCAGTGTGTTCCACTGAGTGGTACCACAACTAAATCTTGACCATTAATAGCTAATGGTCTGTACCCATGTAAAGGCCGACATAAGAAGAATATGAGCAAAGATGCTATCAGTTAGGACTTTCAGCCATCTATAAATAATCCATATTGAACGAAGACCTTAAACTTTGTTTCTTGCGTCCATTCCCAACTGCTATATTTTGATTTGTTGTAGATGCTGTAATTGCATGCAGTCAATTATGTGTAATAAGGGGGCTTCTTACACCCACAAAAAAAAACTTTTCTGATGCTAGTTACAGACCTGCAACCTCTTCTACCAATGGACACCTTAAGGAGAGGAAAAAATATTTTCAGACTTGTGGCTAGCTTTAAACGGCATGTCCTCCTCCAAAACTAAAATTTAACCCACTACTGGACCCACTATGTAGTGTTAAAAAATCTTTCCTTACTCCTCTGCTCAAAATTGTTCTTCTGCAGTGCCTGTTCAAAGTTAAGAAGTAGGAGGTGTCATTGAGTCATCCGGTCCCTGCTTCCTCTCTGTGCTCTGAGAGGTTTCTGACATGCACAGAGGGAGCCCTCCCCTCCATCCTTCCAGATCCCTTCTGTCTCCTTGAGCCCCTACCATTAATTTTTTTTCTGTAGTGTTGGGAACCATAGCCCAGCCCCAACCACCTAGTTAGTTTAGTTTAAAAAAGCTTAAAAAATGTACTTGTATCATTTGGTTCCAACGGCATTCTCTATTGCCAGCAGTCACATCTGTGATTGTCTGCCTCTTAGCCAATCAAAGACACGGCAGACAGTCTTGCCTCCTGCTTGCAGTTCTGGCAAGGAGAGGGCCTGGATCAAAGTGCCGGGGGAATGAAGGCATGTAAGTACCTTTCTGCAGCTTTTTAACTTAACCAGTATGTTGGTTGGGGGTGGGCTAGGGTGCCCTACACTACAGATTTTTTTTTACAGTGTGGATATACCCTTTAAAAAATATTTAGTTCTGTGGTGGGGCTTATGATGCAGCTGATGAGGCAATGCCCTAGCAGTGGGCATGCTCAAGACTGAGACTCGGGTGCAGAGAAAGTGGTGTTGCTGATGTCACAGATAACCGTAATAGCAAGAAAAACACCCATTTTGAAGGTAGGACAGTGTTATTTTTAATAGTCAACTTGAATGAAGACCACAGTTCCCCTTTAAAGGGGTAAATAAACAGTTTCTTCAAGCATCCTCCTTTTTGTTTTACGCTGGGTGAGGACCTACCGTATATACTTGAATATAAGTCGATCCAAGTATAAGTCGAGGTACCTATTTTTATCTGAAAAATGAGTTAAAACTGATTGACTCGAGTAAAAGTCGAGGGTAGAAATTATGATCACTACTGCTTTCTGATTCTTTATTGTTTTGAGGCTATAGTTGCCCTTTAAATGGACAGAAGAATTCTCATACAGTAGTCAGATACAGTAATAGCCAAATCCATTATGGCTATTACTGTATGGGACTACTGTATGGGAATTCTGCTGTCCATTTAAAGGGCAACTAAAGCCTCAAAACAATACAGAATCAGAATGCAATATTTTCCAAACTTAGATACCATTGTCCTGATATGTATTGTTTGGAGGCATTAGTTGCCCTTTAAATAGACATTAATCCCATACATAACCCCCAATTCCTTAGCACTCCAGATTTTTTGGAAACTACAACCCCCAGCATGCTTAGCGCAGTAGTGGCCAGGCCCAAACATTATGTGGCTCAGGAAATGCACGGCTGTGCAGAAAATTTGTGTTGTAATATGCAGCAGATTAGGGTATGGGGCTTGTGGGAAGGGAATCTGGAGTTAATCTGTGTTAAAATCAACAGGAGGGATTTAAATCTGTAGAATTAACACTTATTTACCTGTGACGTTCCTGTACATTTCTCAAATGGGAATTCCTTAACCACTTTACGACCAACATTCATTTTAAAATGTATTCTGACCATTGAATCTGGCAGGTAAACCACTGGCCAGTTAGATGTTAAAGCCTATTAGAAGTTCCTCAGAAGGAATATCTAATCAGCTTTAACACTTTAAACTAGTGTATGGCCAGCTTTAGACAACCTTAATTGTACCCCCTACTTAAAATTATTATAACACATATTTGAAGTCACCTTTTATATGGTCACGGAACTCCTTGGTGACTTTAAATATCCTTATAGTGATAATGTACCCCACTTAACCCTTTCACTGCCAGGAGATTTTCATTTTTTTTTTTGCGTTAACTGCCAGAAGATTTTTCAGGATTTTGCCCTTATCGCTTTAGACTAATTTATACAGTAGGAACCTTGCAGTAAATCAGGAATTATTACATTGTTTTTTTTCAGCACAAAGTCTACTTTAACATGGTAACAGAATTTTTGTAACTTTTCTGGAAATTCTACTGGAATTATGGTAAATATGTAAAAAAAATGAAAATTTGCACATTTTCATGGATTTTTCCCATTTTTACTTATAGTTATCTTAAGGTTACACACAAAAATCTTACTGTTTCTAAAAGCTCTGATACTCCCGAGTACAACGATACCAGATATATGTAGGTACCCCCCCGACTTTTCCTGTACAGGAGACCCCCCCAAACTAAAACTGCACCTTCAAGAATATTACACAAATTAAAATGTAGGACCACTACTGACAGTTAACATAGAATGTCTTCCAAATTAACTAAAATATCCCCACAAGTGAGATATTTTAGAAACTACACACCACAGAATTTTACAGTGAGGTTAGTTTCGATCAAAATGCAGATACCCGGACGCAGCTCTTCGTCAAATTGTAAGTTACTTTCTCACATTTCCTTTTTTTCCTCAACTGTAAAATCAGAGACAAAATCAAATGCGAATTTCAGCTAAAAAACGTGTAGGAAAGTTCCACGCATCTCAAATTGAAAGCCTAACCCCTCCCGAATAAAACGGTATGCCACATTCATGGGTGTACTCCAGAGACATGGCTGCCAACTAACCCAGAGCGTGACCAGTGGAAATGTCAGTAGCAGCAAAAAAATTAGCCAGTTTTGTATTTGAACAGTCTGAAGTTTTTCCACAAAATACCCCCCGCAACTATATATTTCCAGAAATCTGCACACCTTTAGCTATGTAACCTGTAGTTTGTTCATTCATACCATCAACGGTGTGGGCGCAGTTCTTCGTAGAAGTTTGCACTTTTAACAGATTTTCCAAAAAATTAACATCAAACAACATTCAAAAAGGTAAAAACATGCCAAAACCTCATGGAATCTAAAAAAAGTTACTAAATATCATCTCCCAAATGTCCTGATCAAACGATATGCTATATTGTTCGTTACACACGCAGACGTGGAAGCGAAAAGCCACAAGTGAGACAATGCACGATGGCTCAGAAACGGCGAAATATTTAGCCACTCGAATTTGGACAGTCTGCAGTTTTTTGTTCCACAAACACCCCCGTAACTTAGTAATAACCCCCACAACTATATATTCCTGAAATCTACACACCTTCAGCTATGTAACGCTGTAGTTTGTTCATTCATACCATCAATGGTGGGCCGCAGTTCTTCGTAGAAGTTCGCATTTGTCTGAAAAAAGAACAAAAAACAACTTCAAAGGTAAAATCAGCCAAAACCTCATGGAATCTAAAAAAAGTTACTACCATATACTCCAGTATAAGCCGATTCGAGTATAAGCCGAGGCACCCATTTTTGACTAAAAAATTAAGAAAAATGATTGACCCGGTATAGCCGAGGTTAACAGTAACCCTAATACCTTTCACTACTGTAGATGTTTGGAAACTACAACTCCCGCATGCTTGGTTGCTGGGAGTTGTATTTTCCAACCACCTATAGTAGAAAGGTATTGGGGGTTACTGTATGGCATACTGTCCCCCACCCTAATACCTTTCCACTGTAGATGTTTGGAAACTACAACTCCCAGCATGCTTGGTTGCTGGGAGTTGTAGTTTCCAACCACCTATAGTAAAAAGGTAATGTGGGTGTCTGCATGGCATACTTCCCCCCAGCCCTCCCCCCAGTCCCCCAGCCCTCCCCCCAGTCCCCCCCCAGCTCACTTACCCGTACCTGGTCTCAGTCTTCCTCTCTGCAATCCAGAGGCAGCCCGAGTCCAGCCGGCATTTCCCATTACTGCTTCGCGGCTGCGCGATGACGGCATCCCGCCAGCGTGCGTGATGACGTCATCGCGCAACCGCGAAGAACTACTGGGAACTGCCGCCGGACTCGCGGCTGCCTCTGGATTGCAGGTAAGTGCTTGTGACTCGAGTATAAGCCGAGTCAAGGTTTTTAGGTTAATTATTAAACCTAAAAACCTTGGCTTATACTCGATATATACGGTAAATCTCAATCTCCCAAATGTCCTGAATCAAACGGTATTCCATATGTGTGGTTACACACGCGGACGTGGAAGCGAAAAGCCACAAAGTGAGACAATGCACGATGGCTCAGAAACAGCGAAAATATTTAGCCCACTCCGAATTTGACAGTCTGCAGTTTTTTTCACCAAACATCCCTACTAACTTAGAAATAACCCCCACAAACTATATATTCCTGAAATCTACACACCTTCAGCTATGTAACGCTGTAGTTTGTTCATTCATACCATCAATGTGTGGGCGCAGTTCTTCGTAGAAGTTCGCATTTGTCTGAAAAAATGATCAAAAAACAACTTCAAAAGGAAAAATCATGCCAAAACCTCATGGAATCTAAAAAAAAGTTACTAAATATCAATCTCCCAAATTTCCTGAATCAAACGGTATGCCTTATGTGTGGTTACACACCGGACGTGGAAGCGAAAAGCCACAAAGTGAGACAATGCACGATGGCTCAGAACAGCGAAAATATTTAGCCAACTCCGAATTTGGACAGTCTGCAGTTTTTCCACAAAAACACCACCCGTAACTTAGAAATAACCCCCACACAACTATATATTCCTGAAATCTACACACCTTCAGCTATGTACGCTGTAGTTTGTTCATTCATACCATCAATGGTGTGGGCGCAGTTTTCTTCGTAGAAGTTCGCATTTGTCTGAAAAAATGAACAAAAAACAACTTCAAAAGGTAAAAATCATGCCAAAACCTCATGGAATCTAAAAAAAAGTTACTAAATATCAATCCCCCAAATGTCCTGATCAACGGTATGCCATATGTGTGGTTACACACGCGACGTGGAAGCAAAAGCCACAAAGTGAGACAATGCACGATGGCTCAGAAACGCAAATATTTAGCGAACTTCGAAATTTGGACAGTCTGCAGTTTTTTTCACAAAACACCCACCGTAACTTAGAAATAACCCCCAAAAACAACTATATTTCCTGAAATCTACACACCTTCAGCTATGTATGCTGCAGTTTGTCATTCAACCATCAATGGTGTGGGCGCAGTCTCTCGTAGAAGTTCGCATTTGTCTGAAAAAATGAACAAAAACAACTTCAAAAGGTAAAATCATGCCAAAACCTCATGGATCTAAAAAAAGTTACTAAATATTAATCTCCCAAATGTCCTGAATCAAACGTATGCCATATGTGTGGTTACACACTCAGACGTGGAAGCGAAAAGCCACAAAGTGAGACAATGCACGTTGGCTCAGAACACGAAAATATTTAGCCAACTCCGAATTTGGACAGTCTGCAGTTTTTTCCACAAAACACCCTGATAACTCAGAAATAACCCCCACAAACTATATATTCCTGAAATCTACACACCTTCAGCTATGTAGCCACTGTAGTTTGTTCATTCATACCATCAATGGTGGGGCGCAGTTCTTCGTAGAAGTTCGCACTTTTCTGAAAAAATGAACAAAACCACTTCAAGGTAGAAATCATGCCAAAACCTACGGAATGTAAAAAAAAAGTTACTAAATATCATTCTCCCAAATGTCCTGAATCAAACGGTATGCCATATGGTGGTTACACACGCGGACGTGGAAGCGAAAAGGCACGATGTAGACAATGCCATGATGGTTAGAAACAGCGAAAATATTTAGCCAACTCCGAATTTGGACAGTCTGCAGTTTTTTCCACAAACACCCTGATCACTCAGAATACCCCACACAAACTATATTTCCTGAATCTAAACACCTTCGCTATGTAACAGTAGTTTGTTCATTCATACCATCAATGGTGTGGGCGCAGTTCTTCGTAGATTTCGCATTTCTAAAAATTTTCTGGAAAATACATTTCAAGTTAACAAAATCACAAGCACAAAACCCCATGTAAGTAAAAAAAAACTTACCAAATATCAATCTCTAAAGGTCCTGATCAAACTGTATTCCCATATGTGTGTTACACACTGTGGACTTGGAAGCCAAAAGCACAAAGTGAAACATTGCACATGGCTCAGAAACACAAAAATATTCAGCAAATCTGAATTGAGAACATCTCAATTTTTCCCACAAAACAACCCACAACCATATCTTTTTCGAATCCACCAACTTTATCTACGAATTCTGTAGTTGTTCTTCGTACCATCAATGGTGTGGGCGCAGTTCGTCGTAGAATTCGCAGTTTTACAGCAATTTTCTAAAAATTGAATAAACAACTCTCAAAGGTATGAAATCATGCCAAAATCCCAAGTAATTAAAAAAAGTTCCAATATCAATTTCCTAAATGTCCTGAATCAACGGTATGCCCTATGATTGGTTACACACGCAACGTGGAATCAACTAGCCACAAAGTGAGCCAATGAACAATGGCCCAATTACAGCAACTTTTCAGATTTGTCAGACTAAACACCCCTCTAAATTAGAAAAACCCCCCAAAACTAATATCTTGGAATTTACACACCTTCAGCCTACGTACGTGCCATGCTTTCATACATACATGAAGAATTCCAGACCCATTAATCCAGAACTCCGTGTTTTTAGGAGGTTTTGTGAAAAAATAAAGTAAGATGATCAAGGGTTGAAATCCTACCTAAACCCACTTGACAAGCAAAAACCCCTTAATGTCAATCTCCCACATGTTCTGAATCAAACGGTATGCTATTGCGTGTGCACACAGGACTTGGCCACCAACTAGCTCAAATGGGATGCATGCACAAGTGTAATTACAAAAAAAATCAAAGTCTCTGTAATTTCAAACAGCCCCAAAACTTGGAAATGCCCCCACAAATAAACCCCCCCACTAAATATCAATCTCCCACTGTTCTGAATAAACATATGCCATATAGTGTGGATGCACCAGACATGGCCACCAACTAGCTCAAATGGGACGCATACACAAATGCAATTACAAGAATATAGGACTCTGCCTCCTACCTGGCCTCTGGGAGAAGTTTGGCATGCGTACTGCAGCCCTCCTCCCCCTCCCTCTCCCTCCCGATTAGGATTCCCTCCCCCTGTGTAAATCCCTTGTCACCAAAGATTCCCCTGTCCCCCCAGCCCCAACCGCTATGTTAATATTATTAGAAAATGCCTGAACACATTACTTACCTTCCCTCTTGCCTCCGCCACACTACTAACTCCCGCAGCCGTGTCCGTGATGGCTGCCGCTCAGCCAACACAATGCGACTGCCGGTCCTGCACCTCTGCTTGCATTTACTCGCAAACAGAGGCCTGTCAGCGCGGCAAGGCAAGAGGGAAGGTAAGTAAAGTTTGGGGCATTTTCAATAATATTAACATAGCGGTTGGAGCTGGGGGGACAGGGGTATCTTGCTGGAAAAATTTTTTAAGGGTGGACTACCCTTAAACCCTTTCCCTGCCACAGATGCGTATATTCCACGATCTGTGCTGGGAATGCACAAACTGCCACTGATCGTGAATATACGACTGTGGCTTCCCCCCTCCAAAATTTTTCCCCCCCTGCTAGGGCCGATCGGGGCAGCATTCAACTGCCCCCCTAGTCCCTCGATCCCCCCTCGGTTTCGTCCAAATCCGCGGGGATCGGGAATATCCTACCTTGAATCCGCCCTGCTTATGAGCTGCCGTCCCACGTGGAGTTGGAGAGGAAGGGAATGGGAGACCCCGGTGACATCACAGAACTTCCTCTTCACCAGGTCTTCCCATATGGAGGTACACTGCTGCCCCTGGTGGTCAGTTGAGGTACTGCAGCTGATCTACATTACAGTACCTGTATACCACAGCTGTCAAGCTGACAGCTGTACTAAATTTTGTGAATGGAACTCAAAGTTCCATTCACACAATAGGATTTTTTTCAAGTCTTTGCTACATGCGAAGACTTAGAAAAAAATGGGACAGAGATCAAAATTTGTGATCACTTCTGTCACCAAATTATTGATCTTTGCCAATGAATGAAAATCACTCTTCCTGGAAAATTTGATTTGATGATCATCTTTGGGGAATTATCCCCAAAAAAAAAGGGGAAATGCACACAAAAAAAATCTTAAAGTGATACACACACACTTTTTTTTTTTTTTTTTACCCTAAAACTATAATTAGCAAAAAACTTTGTCTTCTCCAAGCTTCCCAATGTCCCCGGTGATATCGGTAAAGTAAACGCGGATCATTTATTTGTTGGATTTCAGGGAAACTAAGCTATTTTAGTAGGAAATTTTGCGAGGTACCAAAAAAAGACCGTATTGAAATTTTAGGATCAGTAAGTGTGCAAAACTTGTGTGTCGCGCCATACTAACTGCTTTTCCACTAAAATCCCACTAAAAGGGGGAGTGGGGATAGGTTGGGGGGTGGTTGTGGCATTAATTTTTTCTTGTAATTGCATTGCGCATGGATCCCATTAGCTAGTTGGTGGCCCCGCTCCGTTTGCACCCACCCTTATGGCATACCGTTTGATTCAGGACATGTGGGAGATGCCATTTAGTGGTTTTTTTCTTGCCAAGTGGGTTTAGGTAGGATTTCAACCATTGAGTCCTCTTATTTATTTTTTTTACAAATCTCCTAAAAGCACGGAGTTCTATGAATAGCAGCGTCTGGAAATTCTTCACGTATATACGAAAGCATGATACCATCACGTAGGAAAGAGTGTGTAAGCTTCCAAAAATATTTGTTTGTGGGGGTATTTTCAAAATTGATAGGCTGTTCAAATTACAGAACACTTTGATTTTTTCTTGTAATTACACTTGTGCATGTGTCCAATTTAGTAGTTGGTGCCACGTCTCTGTGTGCACCCACACATATGCATACCGTTTGATGCAGGATATGTGGGAGATTGACATTTAGTGGGGTTTTTTGCTTGTCAAAAGGGTTTAGGGTAGGATTTCAACCCTTGAATCATCTTATTTTATTTTTTTTACAAAACCTCCTAAAAACACGGAGTTCTTTGGATCACTGGGTCTGGAATTCTTCATGTATGCATGAAAGCATGGCAACCGTAACGTAGCTGAAGGTGTGGTAGATTCCAAAAATATATATTTTGTGGGGGATTTCCCATGTTTCAGGACTGTTTCCTCAGAAAAAGTGTAGGCTGTTCAAATTAAAGAGCACGTTTGATTTTTCTTGTAATTGCTTTGTGCATGCGTCCCATTTGAGCTAGTTGGTGTCCACGTCTCTGTGTGCATCCCGCATATGCATAACGTTTTATTCAGAACATGTGGGAGATTGATATTTAGTGGGGGGGGGTTATTTTGTGGGGGGGCATTTCCAAGTTTTTGGGCTGTTTGAAATTACAGACATTTGATTTTTTTCTTGGCAATTCACTTGTGCCATGGCGTCCCCATTTGAGCTAGTTGGTGGCCACGTCTCTGTGTACATCCACGCATATGGCATACCGTTTGATTCAGAACTGTGGAAGATTGACATTGAGTGGGTTTTTTTTGCTTGTCAAGTGGGTTTAGGTAGATTTCAACCCTTAATCATCTACTTTATTTTTTCCACAAACCCTCTAAAAACACGGAGTTCTTTGGATTACTACTGGGTCTGGAATTCTTCATGTATGTAGAAAGCAGGGCACCTAACGTGCTGAAGTGTGTAATTCCAAGAATATATCGTTTGGGGGGGTATTCAATATAGAGGGTGTGTTAGTCTGACAAATCTGAAAAGTTGCTGTAATTTGGGTGGCCATTGTTCATTGGCTCACTTTGTGGCTAAGTTGATTCCACGTTGCGTATGTACCATACATAGGGCATACCGTTTGATTCAGGACATTTAGGAAATTGATATTTGGTAACTTTTTTTTACATTACTTGGGATTTTGGCATGATTTTCTACTTTGAGAGTGTTTCTATTCAATTTTTTAGAAAATCTGCTAAAACTGCGAACTTCTACGAAGAACTGCGCCCACACCATTGATGGTACGAATGAACAAACTACAGAATTTCTAGAAAGGTGTGTGGGATTCGAGAATATGGTTTGTGGGGAGAAATTGCAGACTGTTCAAATTCAGATTTGTGAATATTTTGCTGTTCTGAGCCATTGTGCATTGTTTCACTTTGTGTCTTTTGGCTTCCACGTTCCACGTGTGTAACCACACATATGGCATACCGTTTGATTCAGGACATTTGGAGATTGATATTTAGTAGCTTTTTTTTACATTCTATGGGGTTTTGGCATGATTTCTTCTACCTTTGAAGTTTTTTTTTGTTCATTTTTCAGACAAATGCAACTTCTACGAAGAACTGCGCCCACACCATTGATGGTATGAATGAACGAACTACAGTGCTACATAGCTGAAGGTGTGTATTTCAGGAATATAAGTTTGTGGGGTTATTTCTGAGTTATCAGGGTTTTTTGTGGAAAAAACTGAGACTGTCCAATTCGGAGTTGGCTAAATATTTTCGCTGTTTCTCAACCATCATGCATTGTCTCACATCGTGGCTTTTCGCTTCCCGTCCGCATGTGTAACCACACATATGGCATACCGTTTTGATCAGGACTTTGGGAATTGATATTTAGTAACTTTTTTAGATTCCATGAGTTTTGGCTGATTTTTACCTTTTGAAGTTTTTTTTGTTTCATTTTTTCAGAAAAGTTGTGAACTTCTACTAAGAACGTGCGCCCACACATTGATGGTATGAATGACGAACTACAGTGCACATAGCTGAGGTGTGTAGATTTCAGATTTGTGGGGGTTATTTCTAAGTTACGGGGGTGTTTTGTGGAAAAACTGCAGACTGTCAAATTCGGGTTGGCTAAATATTTTCCGCTGTTTCTGAGCCCATCATGCATTGTCTCACTTTGTGGCTTTTCGCTTCCCACGTCCGTGTGTGTAACCACACTATGGCATACCGTTTGATTCAGACATTTGGGAGATGTGATATTTGATAACTTTTTTTTACATTCCATGGGGTTTGGCATTAGATTTCTACCTTTTTGAATGTTGTTTGATGTTCATGTTTTTGAAAATCTGTAAAAGGCAAACTTCTAGAAGAACTGCGCCCACACATTGATGGTATGAATGAACAAACTACAACGTTACATAGCTAAAAGTGTGCAGATTTAGAAGAATATATATTGGGGGGTATTTTTGAGTGGGGGGTGTTTGTGTGAAAACTGGCGACTGTTTCAATACAAACTGGCTAATTTTTTTTGCTGCTACTGACATTTGGCACTGGTCACGCTCTGGGTTTAGTGTGCAGCCTGTCGCTTGAGTACACACCATGAATGTGGCATTTCCGTTTTTATTCGGGAGGGTTAGGCTTTCATATTTGAGATGCGTTTGAACTTTCCTCCACAGTTTTTAGCTGAAATTCGCATTTGATTTTATCTCTGATTTTACAGTTGAGGAAAAAAAGGAAAATGTGAGAAAGTAACTTACAATTGGACGAATAGGCTCATCGGGTATCTGCATTTTGATCAAGAACTAACCTCACTCGTAAAATCCTGCGAGTGTGTAGTTTCTAAAAATACTCACTTGTTGGGATATTTTATTTATTTGGAAGATATTCTATGTTAACTGCAGTAGTATTTATACATTTTAATTGGTGTAATATTCTAGAAGGTGCAGTTTTAGTTTGGGGGGGTCTCCTGTACAGGAAAATCAGGTACCAACATATATCTGGTATCGTTGTACTCGGGAGTACAGAGCTTTTAAAACGTAATATTTTTTTGCTAACCTTAAGATAACTATAAGTAAAAATGGAAAAATCCATGAATTTGCAAATTTTTCATTTTTTTTTCAGATTTACCCATAATTCCAGTAAAATTTTCCAGAAAGTTACAAAAATATCTGTACCCCATGTTAAAGTACACTTTGGCGCGAAAAAACAATGTATAATATTCCTGATTTACTGCAAGGTTTCCTACTGTAAAATAGTCTAAAGCTATTAAGGGTCAAAATCCTGAAAATTCTTCTGGCAGTACGCAAAAAAAAAAAATGAAAAAAAAACTCCTGGCAGTGAAGGGTTAACTCGCAAAATAATAAAAACAATGCTTTATATTACCATATTACCACCATAGTGCTGATTTAAAAGGAGAACAATTTTATTTTAAAAAAAAATATGCTCAACTTTTTTTTGCCTTCCTGGAACTTTTTAAGTAGGGTTAAAGTTGCACAGATGGACAATGTCTTTATTCAACCTCATTTATACTAGTTAAATACTATTAAATAAGTAGCCACTATAGCAGCTTTATATCAAACCTGCAACATTAATCTGGAGGTTAAGTGTGAGAAAGGAACCTGGATACTTTTTAAATCTGTGATCTTTTAGGTACATAAATCACTTATTGATATTACTCAGATTTATAGTTCTCTATTGTTGATATGAGGTGTTGATTACTGTTTCCTAATGTGATCATATTGCTAATGTTTTTGTAGAATGATAATGCTGCTAATGAAAGCAGGAATGTTCTGGAAGAACAACATCACATGCATTCACAACAAGAAGGCAAATATCTGAGATGCAGAGCTATAGAAGGTGGAGGTTCCCCAGAGGTAATGCATTTAATTCTTTTACTTTGGTGGCTTCTTTATATTAACTGATTTTTAGTTTACTTTATTTTTTTATGTTTTAGAGTTGGGAAATTAAACACAGATTGAAACTACCACTTTCAGTAATATAATGATCAACTTCAATTTGCACCATATAGTACATTCAGGCACAGATCCCGGAAGAGCTTAGCATACGACTAAACATTTCTGGAATACATCCAACGGCAGACAGAACATTCTTCCGCTGTAAAAAAAATCAAACATTCATATATGCATTTCATGCTTAAGGTTTATTTGCAAAATCAGGAGCATAAAAATGAATCGCACAAAGTTTCCCCCATCACAGGTTACCATCCATTACGGCCCCCCAAATAAAAATTTGTATATAGCTTTATCAAACCAACAAGTACTACATCTTTATCTTGGTAGGGTAATCCAGATACAACAGATAAACCATGACGTGATTAATGAGGACTTTCACAGCATTTTTATATATATTTTTCTCATTTCCTTTCAGCAAATTAGACTATTTTGTGCAGATCCATCCACATTAAATAGGATTAGAAATATTGGATAAGTTAGTTTGATGCAGATTTTCTCAGATAACAGAGACATGTGTATACCCACTCTTAAACCCTTTTATCCATGGAATGTAAAGTTTTGTTTGTGACAACCCCTCTCCAAATCATAACCCATTACTATCGTGGCTGGAAACATATTAGTACCTAAATTATTTATAGTTTTGTTTGCTGGAACATTGTTCTGTATTTACTTTTTACCATGGTATATTTTGTATGCTCATCTTTATCTGTATGTTTGTGGATAAAATGCTATCAGCACTGTTAATGTTCTTTCTGTAGTGCCCCAAAACAGACTTTCAATTTGAAATTTACGTTACCTAGGGAACACTTCTACCTCATGATTTTACCTGTAATTTTTGTCCAAATAGTCTAAATATCTTCCAATCTCTAGCACAGTGTTGCTGCTAGAGTGAGAATGGGCCACTAAGGGCAATTGGAAGAGATGTCCGATGCAGTATGAGAGGCTTTTGACAGCTCACCACACCACCTACATGTAAAAATGTAAGAGTGCCGTATACTTTCTTTCTCTGAGAAATGTAGATTTTACATTATAAAATTTTTTACGGGCAGTTAGATTCCTTTTACTTCATTAATTATCAATGCATTGTTTTAACAGATTACAATTAATTTGCCAACCAAACTTTCCATGTATGTTGTAAAGGTTCATTCCAACAGAAGGGAGATGCTTGCAACCTATACTCCTGAAAGACTTCCTGCATTGCCTATTGTAAGATTATTATTTATTTTGCTAACATTTTTGCATTTAAATATTATACTGCATTTTCCTCTCTGTGCTTTATTTGATGTATTTGACCACATAGGCCATGAAAAAATAATTGCATAAACATATTAGTGAATTGTGGTGTGATATGGCAGCAGCCATCACCAGGTCCCCTGCACTTCCTGCTCTGAAACTGTCATGTCAATCTGTCCTGTGTTCTCCTCCCCATTGCAGCCCCCTGGTCCCCTCCACTCATGGACCCATGGTCCCTCCGTTGCAGGTCCCCCATGGCCCATTATCTTACAGCCCATGTGGCCCCGCCCACTCACGGGTGCCTAACCCCCTACTCACAAGTGCCTAAGCCACGCCCACTCGCGGGTGCTGTGGGTTACTCAGACCCCCCTTCCCCTACAAAAAATGTGGGAATCAGCCTTTTCAGCAGAGTGGAACTCTGCCTGAAAAGGCTTTTTCACAACAACCGTTAAAGAGAGGGCTGTAGCTCCTGACCTTCTCTGTCAGGACTTCACACAGCAGAGAGGAGGAAGACTTCCTGTCTCACACACTGAGGGAGTCTGAGGGCTGTGCTCACCGATGGCACTGTGCAGGAAAGCCTCAGGAATGTCAAAGTCAGCCTCCCACCCATTAACTTTCTGGTCAGTCATTTCTGTATATCTTTGGGCTGTGGAGCACGTAGAGAGGTGGTTGATGACTCTTTTTAAGGTAGGAAACTGGCCTTTCATTTAAACTTAACTTGTTAGAGACCACAGTTCCCCTTTAAATGAGAATGTGATAATATTCTTAGATGAATGTCCTGCAGTGTACCGTACCTTCTCAGAAGTGATGTGATTAAACTGTTATCTATTTTACTGTGAAGTATTAAGATAAAGACCAATGCCAAACAGCTACTCTCTCTGGGGAGATGCAATACTTTCTCTGCGCTCCTCTTCCTGCCAAGTTCTCACTTAGTGCGGATTACTACATCGCGGGAAACGAGGCAAGTTAGGAGCGTGGAGGTAACGGCACATTGATATCACCCCCATTCGTTTTGCGCTACAAAGGCGCATGCCCCAAAAATGGAGTAACCCCCCGCAAACCCGATATTACAATCGGGAAGAGCGAGTTAACTCCATTTAACCCCGAAAGCTCAAATTACATCTCCCCATATTGTTTAACAAAGTGCTGTTGCTAACACTCCAAAGTAAAGATGTTCGAAATGTGATTCGGTCCGATTTGATTTCAAAAAATCGTCTACTTTGATTTCGATAAAAATCCAAAATTCAAAAAATCCGTGTTCCGTGAATTTGGGAGTTCCGACAGTTTCAATGGAACTTCGAAACCCCAGATTCGATTCGAAACTGGGTTTCTGTTCAAACCCACGTTACATCTCTAATCCAGAGCAGCAAGTGTTTGCACTAGATAATTTAGCATGAAGTTTTGCCATCAATAACATACTGCCTCAGGATAATGCCCTTGCCTGTGTTGTTTTTAGCAATTGTTGCTGAATTGTAATCAATCATAGTCAAAATTACATTGACCCATGTGTACCAAACTTGAATGCTATAAAAAAAAAATCATAAAATTTTTATGTACCATTCTTTTAAATGTCACAGAATTTTATCATACCCTTAGAATAGCACACTTGTATGTAATTTTTTTTACTATCAATCGTGATTTGTCCATGATTTTACTTCCTTCAAAACTATACTGTTGTAGTCTAACTAATGTATATCCACCCTTGTCTCTCAAATACAAGGAACACTCCACCCTCTAAATAACATCTTTATAAATAATGGCCTCTGAGTGCCTCATGGAAACTGAGCAATTTTAGTGACCTGTACTGAGCCTTGAGCCTGCTCAGAAGAGGCAGCTATGGATTAACATTCAGGTCATTTGCTGTGATTTCAATGTGGACAACAACTGCCATTGCTAACTAAATAAACAGTTCAAGCACTCCGTGACGCTGGGGGAGGACCTACCGTATATAAATAAAGTCGACCAAGTAAAGCGAGGTACCTATTTACGAAAAATGAGGAAAACGGAGACCGAGTAAAAGTCGAGGGTAAGAAATTAGATCACTACTGCTTTCTGATTCTTTATTGTTTTAGGCTATAGTTGCCCTTTAAATGGACAGAAGAATTCTCATACAGTAGTCAGATACAGTAATAGCCAAATCCATTATGGCTATTACTGTATGGGACTACTGTATGGGAATTCTGCTGTCCATTTAAAGGGCAACTAAAGCCTCAAAACAATACAGAATCAGAACGCAATATTTTCAACTATAGATACCATTGTCCTGATTATGTATTGTTTGGAGGCATTAGTTGCCCTTTAAATAGACATTAATCCCATACAGTAACCCCCAATTCCTTAGCACTCCAGATGTTTGGAAACTACAACCCCCAGCATGCTTTAGCAGCAGTGGCCAGGCCCAAAACATTATGTGGCTCAGGAAAATGCACAGGGCTGTGCAGAAAATGTTGTTGTAATATGCAGCAGATTAGGGTATGGGGCTTGTGGGAAAGGGGATCTGGAGTTAATCTGTGTTAAAATCAACAGGAGGGGGATTTAAAATCTGTAGAATTATACACTTATTTACCTGTGACGTTCCTGTGACATTTCTCAAATGGGAATTCCCTAACCACTTTACGACCAACATTCATTTTAAAATGTATTCTGACCATTGAATCTGGCAGGTAAGAACCACTGGCCAGTTAGATGTTAAAGCCTATTAGAAGTTCCTCAGAAGGAATATCTAATCAGCTTTAACACTTTATAACTAGTGTATGGCCAGCTTTAGACAACCTTAATTGTACCCCCTACTTAAAATTATTATACACATATTTGAAGTCACCTTTTATATGGTCACGGAACTCCTTGGTGACTTTAAATATCCTTATAGTGGATAATGTACCCCACTTAACCCTTTCACTGCCAGGAGATTTTCATTTTTTTTTTTGCGTTAACTGCCAGAAGAATTTTCAGGATTTTGCCCTTAATCGCTTTAGACTAATTATACAGTAGGAAACCTTGCAGTAAATCAGGAATATTATACATTGTTTTTTTCAGCACTATTCCTGATTTACTGCAAGGTTTCCTACTGTAAAATTAGTCTAAAGCGATTAAGGGCAAAATCCTGAAAATTCTTCTGGCAGTTAACGCAAAAAAAAATGAAAATCTCCTGGCAGTGAAAGGGTTAATCTGCATGTTATTATGCTTACTGAGTATCGTCAGGTTTTGGCATGATTTCTACCTTTTGAAGTTGTTTTTTTGTTCATTTTTTCAGAAAAGTGTGAACTTCTACGAAGAACTGCGCCCACACCATTGATGGTATGAATGAACGAAATTTGCAAATTTTTCATTTTTTTTACATATTTTACCCATAATTCCAGTAAAATTTCCAGAAAAGTTACAAAAATCTGTTACCATGTTAAAGTACACTTTGTGCTGAAAAAAACAATGTATAATATTCCTGATTTACTGCAAGGTTTCCTACTGTAAAATTAGTCTAAAGCGATTGAGGGCAAAATCCTGAAAATTCTTCTGGCAGTTAACGCAAAAAAAAATGAAAATCTACTGGCAGTGAAAGGGTTAATCTTCGCAAAATAATAAAAACAATGCTTTATATTACCAATATTACCACCAGAGTGCTGATTTTAAAAGGAGAACAAATTTAATTTTTAAAAAAAAATATGCTCAACTTTTTTTTGCCTTCTCTGGAACAATTTTTAAGTAGGGTTAAAAGTTGCACTAGATGGACATATGTCTTTATTCAACCTCATTTACTATGTTAAATACTATATTAAATAAGGTAGCCACTATAGCAAGCTTTATATCAACCTGCAACATTAATCTGGAGGTTAAGTGTGAGAAAGGAACCTAGGGATACTTTTTTAAATCTGTGATCTTTTAGGTACATAATCACTTATTGATTATTACTCAGATTTATAGTTCTCTATGGTTTGATATGAGGTGTTGATTACTGTTGCTAATGTGATCATATTGCTAATGTTTTGTAGAGATGATAATGCTGCTAATGAAAGCAGGAATGTTCTGGAAGAACAACATCATCATGCATTCACAACAAGAAGGCAAATATCTGAAGATGCAGAAGCTATAGAAGGTGGAGGTTCCCCAGAGGTAAATGCATTTAATTCTTTTACTTTGGTGGCTTCTTTATATTAACTGATTTTTAGTTACTTATTTTTTTATGTTTTAGAGTTGGGAAATTATAACAGAAGATGAAACTACCACTTTCAGTAATAATAATGATCAACTTCAATTTGCACCATATAGTGACATTCAGGCACAGATCCCGGAAGAGCTTAGCATAAGACTAAACATTTCTGGAAATACATCCAACGGCAGACAGAATTCTTCCGCTGTAAGAAAAAAAATCAAAACATTCATATATGCATTTCAATGCTTAAGGTTTATTTGCAAAATCAGGAGCATAAAAATGAATCGCACAAAGTTCCCCCATCACAGGTTACCATCCATTACGGCCCCCAAAATAAAAATTTGTATATAGCTTTATCAAACCAACCAAGTACTACATCTTTAATCTTGGTAGGGTAATCCAGAATACAACAGATATACCATGACGTGGATGAATGAGGACTTTCACAAGCATTTTTTATATATATTTTTCTCATTTCATTTCAGCAAATTAGACTATTTTGTGCAGATCCATCACATTAAATAGGATTAGGAAATATTGGATAAGTTAAGTTTGCATGCAGATTTCTATCAGATAACAGAGACATGTGTATACCCAATCTTAACCCTTTTATCCATGGAATGTAAAGTTTTTGGTTTGTGACAACCACTATCCAAATCATAACCCATACTATCTGTGGCATGGAAACAAGTTAGTAACCTAAATTATTTTATAGTTTTGTTGCTGGAAATATTGTTCAGTATTTACTTTTTACCATGGTATATTTTGGATTGCTCATCTTTATCTGTATGTTTGTGGATAAAATGCATATCAGCACTGTTAATGTTCTTCTGTAGTGCCCAAAACAGACTTTTCAATTTGAAATTTACGTTACCTAGGGAGACACTTCTACCTCATGATTTTACCTGTAATTTTTGTCCAAATAGTCTAAATATCTTCCAATCTCTAGCACAGTGTTGCATGCATAGAGTGAGAAGTGGGCCAACTAAGGGCAAGTGGAAGAGATGTCCGATGCAGTATGAGAGGCTTTTTGACAGCTCACCACACAACCTACATGTAAAAATGTAAGAGTGCCGTATCCTTTCTTCTCTGAGAAATGTAGATTTTACATTAGAAAAGTTGTTACGGGCAGTGTAGATATCCTTTAATTCATTAATTATCAATGCATATGTTTTAACAGATTACAATTAATTTGCCAACCAAACTTTCCATGTATGTTGTAAAGGTTCATTCCAACAGAAGGGAGAGCTTGCAACCCTATACTCCTGAAGAACTTCCTGCATTGCCTATTGTAAGATTATTATTTATTTTGCTAACATTTTTGCATTTAAATATTATACTGCATTTCCTCTCTGTGCTTTGTATTTGATGTATTTGACCACATAGGACATGAAAAAATAATTGCACCATATTAAAGGGGAATTGTGGTGTGATATGGCAGCAGCATCACCAGGTCCCCTGCACTTCCTGCTCTGAAACTGTCAGTCAATCTGTCCTGTGTCTCCTCCCCATTGCAGCCCCCCTGGTCCCTCCCACTCATGGACCCCATGGTCCCTCCAGTTGCAGGTCCCCCATGGCCCATTATCTTACAGCCCCATGTGGCCCCGCCCACTCACGGGTGCCTAAACCCCGCCTACTCACAAGTGCCTAAGCCACGCCCACTCACGGGTGCTGTGGGTTACTCAGACCCCCCTTCCCCTACAGAAAAATCTGTGGAATCTGCCTTTTCAGGCAGAGTGAGAACTCTGCCTGAAAAGGCTGTTTTCACACCGTGAAAGAGAAGGGCTGTAGATTCCCTTACCTTCTCTGTCAGGACTTCACACAGCAGAGAGGAGGAGAGACTTCCTGTCTCACACACTGAGGGAGTCTGAGGCTGTGCTCACCGATGGCACTGTGCAGGAGAAGCCTCAGGAATGTCACAAGTCAGCCTCCCACCCATTAACTTTCTGGTCAGTCATTTCTGTATATCTTGGGCTGTGGAGCACGTAGAGAGGTGGTTGATGACTCTTTTTAAAGGTAGGAAACTGGCCTTTCATTTAAACTTAACTTGTTTAGAGACCACAGTTCCCCTTTAAATGAGAATGTGATAATATTCTTAGATGAATGTCTGCAGTGTACCGACCTTTGACAGAAGTGATTTGATTAAACTGTTATCTATTTTACTGTGAAGTATTAGATAAAGACCAATGCCAAACAGGCTACTCTCTCTGGGGGAGATGCAATACTTTCTTCTGCGCTCCTCTTCCTGCCAAGTTCTCACTTAGTGCGAGTTACTACATCGCGGGAACGAGGCAAGTTAGGAGCGTGGAGGTAACGGCACCATTGATATCACGCCCCATTCGTTTTTGTGCTACAAAGGGCGCATGCCCCAGGAAAATGGAGTTAACCCCACGCAAACACGATATTACATCGGGAAGAGCGAGGTTAACTCCATTTAACCCCGAAAGCTCAAAATTACATCTCCCCCATAGTGTTTAAACAAAGTGCTGTTGCTAACATCTAAAATTCAAAAATTCAAAAAATCCGTGTTCCGTGAAATTTGGGAGTTCCGAAAGTTTCAATGGAACTTCGAAACCCTCAGATTCGATTCGAAACTGGGTTCTGTTCAAACCCACGTTACATCTCTAATCCAGAGCAGCAAGTGTTTGCACTAGATAATTTAGCATGAAGTGTTACCTCAATAACATACTGCTCTCAAGGGATAATGCCCTTGCCATGTGTTGTTTTAGCAATTGTTGCTGAATTGTAATCAATATAGTCAAAATTGACCCATGTGTACCAAAACTTGAATGCTATAAAAAAAAATCATAAAAATGTTATGTACCATTCTTTTAAATGTCACAGAATTTTATTCATACCCTTAGAATAGCAATACTTGTATTGTATTTTTTTTACTATCAATCTTGATTTGTCCATGATTTTACTTACTCTTCAAAACTATACATGTTGTAGTCTAACTAATGTAGTGATCCACCCTTGTCTCTCAAATACAAGGACAACTCCACCCTCATAATAACATCTTTTAGAAAAAATGGCCTCTGAATGCCTCATGGAAACTGAGCAATTTAGTGACCTGTACTGAGCCTTGAGCATGCTCAGAAGAGGCAGCTATGGGATTAACATTCAGTCATTTGCTGTGATGTCAAATGTGACAACTGCCAGTTGCTAACTGGAAAAACCAGGAAGCAGAAAGAGGGGAATTAGGGCATTGTGCAGGATTTCAGGTTAGACTTACATATTTTAGATCTCAAACTATTACAGTTTAGGGTTTTGGGGGGTGATTTACCTGTATATAAGTTTTTTGAGGTCTGGGCTTCCCCTTTTTTATAGTCTGTAAATAAGTATTATAGGAAAGTTTAAAGGGCATGTCCACCCATTTTTAAAACTTTTTGTGTACTGTAGGGCTTCCTCCCCCAGCCCCAATCGCTATATTAGTTTTGGCAGAAACTCCCCTTATCATTACTGGAGCACTTATAAATTGAGGACACTTGTATAAAAGATCACAGTTACCCATTAAGCACTGTTTTGTAGCTTTCACGATTAAAGGGCAAGTCCAGTCCAAAAATGAAAACTTACACACAGGTAAATCACCCCCCAAAACCCTAAACGGTTTGAAATCTGAAATATATAAGTCTAACCTGAAATCCTGCAAAATATCCTGTTTCCCCTGTTTCTGCTTCCTGGTTCTTCCAGTTAGCAACTGTCAGTTATGGATTTGACAGTTGACATCACAGCCAGTGACTGAATTTAATCCCCTATCTGCCTCTTCTGTGCATGCCCAGGCTCAGTACAGGTTTCTAAATTGCTCAGTTTCCATGAGGCATCCAGAAGCAAAGCAGACATACAGTAATGAATTCATAGGACAAACTATGATATATCAACATATTTTGTAGCCATTCTTTCTAAAAGATGTTCTTATGAGGGTGGAGTTGTCCTTTAATGGATATTTTATAAATATATTTAAGTTACTCCCTACTTCCTCTGGATTACCACCTGGATGGGAAGAGAAACAAGATGACAAAGGGAGATCATATTATATTGACCATAATACAAGAACAACTACATGGGACAAGCCTATAGCTCAGGTAACTTTTACATTTTTTTTACATCACACTACAATAACAATGAGCCTTATTAAATAAGAGGTAGAAATTTGCCTGTGTTCCTAATTTGCAGCAACCAATCAGACGTTATCAAATGTTTTCTAACTGTAGTAGACCAGTAAAAAGTTTGTTCATCTGATTGGTTGAGGAAAATTAACAGCTCAGGCAACTGCCTACCACCAGCAACGGTTATGTGTATATAGCCCTTGGCTGCAGCTAGCTGCATCCAATTACGTCCATGTCTATGTTTAGCACCTGTGTGAATCCAGTATTAAATGCTTAATTTATTTGATACAAGGTGAATCTGTTAAAACGATAGTTACCCACAGAAGACAAATCAAGAAACGTGGGTTGTCACTGTTAAAGGTCTCGTTTTTTTCCTTTTATTTCTAGCCCAAGTCTTCCTGAAAATTTAGATGCTCTCACACTTCAACAAAAACATATTTTTGTTATTGTAATCTTTTTTTTGTTCATTCATTTTGATTTGATTTTAGAATAATATATACATAAAACCAAGAAAAAGTAACAAACTATCTTTTTAACATCATTTTGGTGTCTTGTAAATTAACAAAATTAACAAGATTATTGCCGTAGCTATAGTGTAGGATTTTGCAGATGCATCACCAGGGGCATTCCATAAGGTAGCAAAGGCAAAGCTAATTTTTTTGTAAAATCAGCCTTTTAAAGTTCATACAGACATGCAATCGCGGGTGGCGATGCACGATGTGTATGCTTGGCTGTTTTGGACGATAATTGTGCCGTGTATGGGCACTTTGTCATATGAAACGTGCATTCAGTTGAAGATCCGCCCAGCTGGTTGGGCAACGATCCCGACTGAACGTCTGTTTTGGCCAACAAAGTGCCTGTACACGGCACGATTATCATTCAAAATGCCTGTGCATACACACCGTGTGTTGTGAGTCAGCCCCCACGATCACATGTTTGTATGAAGCTTTAGCAATAGTACTTAGTGGAGTAGATGACATTTACACTCCCTTAATGGCTGCTAACACAAAATTAACAGTCTTTACTGGTTGGCTGTTTCCAAGGTTGACTAAATGGCTGAATTGAAATTTGTTTACGGTAACTATTCACAGTAAATAAACACAAATCTATACACAATTCAAGTTATGTTCAATAAGTTTACATTTAGTTTGACTTGTTTAATAAAACTATTAACTGTTATTTTGGGAATTGATGTTCGATTAGTAAATGATTATACAAGTGTGGATCAAACAGGAAATCAATAGAAATGCAGAAACTTGTATAATTAACATAATTTGTCTGACCTGCATGAACAAGTTTGATTATTTTAAACTCAATATTAATCATGTTTATTTGCCAATTGCAAAAAAATTTAACAGTTTTGAATTGATTTGTTTAAAAGAATCAAATGTTCTAATTGATCCATGTATGGCTAGTCCTAGCTGAAATTTAGTGCAAGCTGTTAAATTATTTAGATTAAAAAATAACTGAAAATGTTTATTCTTGAAGGGAACACTGTATGCTGACAATGTCTTTTAATAAATAAAAATTCTGCTACCTTAAGTTTGATACTCTTAGCGCTGATAATGTCAATTAAATACTTATGACGTATGCACTATGTTAAGAATGTGTTGGATACCAGCAGTCAGAAAAAGTTTACAGTGTTTCCTGTGTGATGAAATTATAATATAATTTCCCTATAAAGTCTGTTAATAATTAAGGCATTCTGTTACATTTATAATATATCTGCTGCCTGATATACTAAGCATGTACTGTATTTTTTTTACAGCTAGAAACTTCTCAGCTACCATCTCTCCAGGGTATGTCTGTCAATTATCAAAGCAAAGTTTCTACCAATGGATCCATACTGTTGCCAGATTTGGAGCAGGGATTTCTTCCTAAAGGGTGGGAAATGCGGCAGGCACCAAGTGGAAGACCATTCTTTATCAACCATACCACCAAAACAACAACATGGGTATTTGATTTTATCTTAATGGAATAAGTTTTACTATATTTATTATAAAACAAAGAGAGGCTAGTAGACATTAAGATTTGTAAGGTTAAAGGCTATGTCCACCCACAAAAATATTTTTTTACATAAGTTTCCCCAAGGGCTCCCAGCCCCAACCGCTATACTTGTATCTTCAGAAAGCCCCCCAAACTCTACTTACCTCCCCTCTTTCCTCCGCCGCGCTCCCGGCCCTCTGCTTGCAAGGAAATGCAAGCAGAGAGGCGGGACCGGCAGCCACGTCTGTGATTGGCTGAGCGGCAGCCAATCACAGACGCGGCTGCCGGCAGCTCACTTCGCTGGAGGAAAGAGGAGAGGTAAGTAAGAGTTTGGGGAGCTTTCTGAAGATACAAATATTGCGGTTGGGGCTGGGAGACATGGGGGAATACTGCACTGAAGGGGTTTTATGGTAGGGGGAGGGATAGTAGAACGGGAGGGAGAGGGAGGGGGGAGAAGGGCTGCAGTACGCATGGCAAAAATCTACCTGAGGCCAGCTAGCAGGCAGTGTCCTATATGGACCTGCTAGCCTCCTGGTGGGCAGTTTTTGGGACTTTGGGGGGGGACTACAGGAGAACCCTATGGAGCTGGGATGTGAGGTAAGGATTACACTACACTACATGATGGGGCCAGTAGTTGGGGGGATTATAGTTTTGGGGGTGGACATGCCCTTTAATAGATACAGTAGAGGTATACTTTGAATAATGATAAAACTTCCCTGTATTGTAAAATCTAAAAAGTTGTTACTTTTTTTTTTTTTTTTAAATAAAAGGAAGATCCTAGATTGAAGATTCCAGTGCAACATAGGCCAAAGCAAGCCATTGACCTCTCAGACCTGGGACCATTACCTGTAAGTTAAAACTCAAAATTAAATGTAGGGGTATTTTTACATGCATGCAATTTACAAACATGATAGATGCATTCCAAGAACCTCACATAAAATAAAAATATAATTACACATACAGTATATTATTCTTTCCTCTTTAAGCAACTGTGCCAAAACACATTTATACAAATGAATTTTTCCATGTTCATAAGACAAAATGAATACAAAATCACAGAAATTCTGCTAGTTCATGTATTGTTGTAATGTTTGTAGTAACATGTATTGTAGTGGACTCACAGTTTTTTTGAATTCAAAAGCTTTTATGGGGTTCTACCTTCATCTTCATGTCAAAGTAAAACAAGGTTTCAACAAGATGTATACAATAAGGTAACAACATAATAAAAGGGGGAGGGAAAAAAAACAAATGGGAAAAAATTGTACTGAGGAGAATGTTGCAAATGATGATGATGTTATAATGAAAAATTCCTGAAATCTCTAATAGTGAGAGAGTAAACCCATGCATGGTCATAAACATAAAATGGTGTGAAGGATTTTTCATTATTATGGTCATAAGCTGACTGCTTTTACTTTTGTTGTTGTTTTTTTATATTTTGTTTTTTAAAGGGCATGTCCAACACCAAAACTATATTTTAACCCACTACTGGCCCCACTCTGTAGTGTTGAAAAATATTTACCTTACATCCCAGCTGCAAATGGCTGCCCTGCAATGTCTGTTCAAAGTCCAAAAAAGTAAAGAGCAGGAGCCTGGCTGTGTCCCGAAAGGTCTCTGCCTCTTGCCTCTCCTCCGGGAGAATTTTGACATGCTCAGTGATGCACTCCCTCTTCCTCCCTCTCCTTCCTGTTTTTCTCTCCCTACCCCTAATGCCAAAACCCTTTTCTGTAGTGTAGGGCTCCCTCTCCCACCCCAACCGCTATAGTTATTTGTAAAAAAAAAAAAAAAGATCAGAACATTACTTACTTTACTTCATTCCCCCAGCGTTCTGTAATGCCTACAGCCACTTCCGTGATTGGCTGTCTCTCAGCCAATCACGGTTGTGGCTGCAGGTCCGGCCCCCTGCTTGCAATTCCAGCAAGCAGAGTGCCGGGTTTACAGTGCCGGGGGAATGAAGAAATTTAAGTATTTTGGCAAATAACTATAGAGTTTGGAGGTGGGATAGGGAGTACTCTCACATATGAAAAAATGTCTCTGAGGGTGGACATGCCCTTTAAATTTGCTTTATTAAAGTCAAAGCAATGCAGTCCATTTTATGGAGCAGATATCTCTAATATTTACAAACAAGTGTATCCTTATGGTCTGACATTTTGGGTTACCAAAAAAAGAAAATTTAAGAATAAAAATAACTGAATCGACTCATTAAAACTTTTATATTTTACACCCTTATGTCTTTACTGCATTTTTTGTAACTCTCTGTTCTGCACCTTTGCATATAAGACTGCTGTAAGATATAAAGTTTCAAGTGGCCCATTTTCCTATTAGCTCCTCCTTTTGAACTAAAATCGTATTATTGCTAAAGCAAGTTTGAGCTTTATACTACAGTATATCTTATATACTGAAGTATAAACTGACCCGAGTATAAACTGAGGTACCTAATTTTACCTGAAAAAGGAGAAAAAGTGATTGACTCAAGTATAAACAGGGGGTTGAAAATATGACCAATACTGCCTTCTGATTCTGTATTGTTTTGAGGCTTTAGTTGCCCTTTAAATGGACAGCAGAATTTCCATACAGTAGTCCCATACAGTAATAGCCAAATCCAGTATGGCTATTACTGTATGGAAATTCTATTTAAAGAGAAACTAAAGCCTCAAAACAATACAGAATTAGAAGGCAGTATTTAACAATAGATACCATCCTCCTGATTCTGTATTGTTTTTGCTTAGTTAACCTTTAAATCCCACACAGTAACCCTACTAGTATTTTCCACTTCAGATGTTTGGACATCCTTTAGTTGCTGGAGTTGTACATCTGCAGTAGCCAATACTTGCAAATTAGGGTAAATCCTCCTTTATTTGTGCATACAGTAAGCACAAATGAAGGAGGTTTTACTCTTATTTGTAAGTATTGTGCACTGGTGCACCTCCTCCTGTTTTGTGGTATTCTCCAACCTTGTCCGGTGGCCGTTCGCTCCTCGTTACACATCCTCTGCACTTCTGGTTGATGTCATTACTCTGCGCCGCAAAGTGAGAGGCACTGAGTAGTGACATCATCTGGAAGCGCACAGAGGATGCGGAGTGCGCGGCTGCCGGACAAGGTAGGAGAAGGATTGACTTGAGTATAAACCGAGGTAAGATTTTCAGGCTTTTTTTAAAGCCTGAAAACCTCGGTTTATACTTGAGTATATACGATACTTTAGCTTTTCACCATTCATTTGCCCCCTGGAAGCCCTTTAGTTCTGGTTATGCTAAATTGCCCCACACCTTTTTGCCCCAATTCCATTTGTATCTGTGAACAGTCATCTGGGATGAAGATCTTACCATGTGTATCCAGCCATCTGAAAGTGTTACTCCTTACTATCTTTGGGCACTGGAGGGTCAATCCCTTAATCTACGTCCTCCCAGAACCCTATATAGTAGTAGAGAACACACCATTTAACTGTAAATAGGATTTAAGGTGTGTATGCTAAGAAGGGCCAGCAAGAGTGTTATATACGCCTCATAGAATGTCTGTGGGGTTTATAGTGAACCCTAGCTATTTAAATGAGTTTGCCATGTGTATTGGTGCTGGGAGAGGTTGTAACGCACAGTCCAGTTTTTTTTCTTCGTAGGAGCCTTATTTGAATTCATATATGGACGCACTTTCTTTTCATTGAATGGCAAGAGTTTTTATTGCTATTGCAAAAAGAATGGGGGAAAGGGAGCACTCATGCCTCTCCAAAGTAGAGTAGAGAGTGGGCCATTGATTGTTAGGCAGACTACTGGAGCTTGGTATAAAGGTTGTATCCATTTAATGAAGTGTCTGCCATAGCTACATCTAGCCATACAAGCCCATACATATGACCACTCCACTAAGCCTTCCTGTATTGTAATGGTCTCTCACCATCTGTGTGGGTAACTTCCCAGACATGAACCTGTTTGGTAAAAAGTATTTTGTTTTGTTTGCGCTCTTTGGTAAAAATATATGAAGGTCTACACTTTTTTTTTTTATTAATTATCATTCAGGGTAAATGGGTGGAATATGCAATAAAATCAAGTTCACCTTTAAACAATCATTAAGGTGTACTGTGCTTTTAAATAATAATCTTGGAACACACACACTGGCTACCCATATGCAAGGGGCCCTGCTTGGGTGTGTAAAAGAGAGGGATTGAATGCGTTTCACTGCTTAGCTCTGTGTGCTGCTTCCTCTGGAGTCAAAATCTGAATGACTCTTGTGGCTTCTTTTTTAAATAATTAAACCAGATAATTTTCGCAGGTTCCGTCAAACCCAAACTGGAAGCACGTCAAAATGCTTCACCTAAAAAAAGGTTTTTACGGCATTCCATGAGCTAAATGCATTTAGCTTGTGAAATGCTGTAAAAAATGTTAATTAGGTTAAGCATTTTGTAAGGGCTACCATGGATGGAAACATGGAAATTACCCAGAAATCTCTGTTCTTTATTTGTATATACTGGAGGGTAGCTGCTAAGCCTAATTCTCTCCCTATATTATTTAATTTATTAGTGAAGTCTGTCTATATGCATTTCACACTGCAAAACCAAGGGCCCTTACTACACTGATGATGGCTCAATAAAGCCGAAATCTGTGGTTGGCTCTCTGGTTTTGCATTTATCTCGTGAAATGCTGTAAAAACCTTTTATTAGGTGAAGCATTTTGTAAGGGCTACCATGGAGAAAGGAAATTAAAGGAACGCAGAAGTCTCCGTTCCTTATTTCCTTAACTGAGAAACAGGCAAATCAATACAATTAATATTTTACATATAGAAAAAATTTAATTATCATGGGGAAAAGGTAAAATATATAAATACTAATAGTACCTTTTAATTTTTTCCAGCCTGGATGGGAAGAAAGAACTCATACTGATGGAAGAGTGTTTTACATTGATCACCGTAAGATATGTTTATCTATTAAAATTTAAAATGTTTGAAATTCCCATAACAAAAAGAGTGTTGTATTATTTTTTCAGACACAAAGCAAACACAGTGGGAGGATCCCCGCTTACAGACGGCAGCAATAACTGGACCAGTAAGAATTACAGACTTTTTAAATTAAATTTTATGTAGGATTGCATGATCCTCCAACTAATAGGGTCCAAAACATCTATAAATGCAAATCCAAAACTACTGATATCACAAACTGATATAGCTCATTTTCCTCTACTTTCTATCATATTTATTGATGAAAAACTTCCAGTATGGCCAAATATATTTTTTTCACAATGCAGTAAGGTGTTGGTGTATAAATGTTGTTTAGATTATTGTATTGTATTTATTAGTTTAGATTATTACCTATCCAATAGGGACTTGAACCTAAATTATTGATTTCTGTTTTAATAAGGGAGTATTCATTTTAATTCATGTGAACTATTTATTCCACTTTAGGGTTTATGTGATAAGATGCTGGTAAACCATAGCAATTGGTAATCTGTTTTCTTTTTACTTTTATATTGCAGTTAAGGTGCCCATACACCTTGGCAATATTGGGCAAATCCCATGAGATTAAATGGGATTTTCTCCTGATATCGGCATGGTGTATGGGACCAAAGCAACTGACCACAATGCCAATGAACCACTGCCATTTGTATTGCGGTCTAAACATTTTCGGTATTGTCTCCCTATAATAATATCCATAAAGTGTATGGTTGGTTGGGTGAGTTTATGTGCGTGTTGTTGCATATTACTATGTGCAATATGTGGTGTCAGGCCTTAAGCCCATCCAATATTGAGCCAAATTCTGATATAACTATATACTGATATCTATACAAAATTACACATTTTCAAATTGTTTTAATATTTTTCATTTTCTTTCTTTATCAAGGCTGTGCCTTATTCCCGGGATTATAAAAGAAAGTATGAGTACTTTCGTAAGAAGTTAAAGAAACAGGTATATTTCCTCATTTCGGGTTTAAAAATTCATCTTGAATCCTCATATTACAAAACCCATAAAAAAGTTTTTTAAAAAAATATTCAGATCTTAAAATGTAATATTAGATTGTATGTTGAAATTCCATAACCTCTGGCCTTATGCTGGTATAGTGTCCTGCAGATCCTTCATTTTAATACCCTTATAAATATGTTTAATATGGGTTCCTTTTTTTTAATGAATATAGCTAGGTTCACACTGCACATACAAATAGAAATTAACAAAACTGGCGATTTTTTTCAAATATTGCTTCGACAGAGCTTATTGACGGTTTAATAAATTTTTTAAATATTCAATTGAAATTATCACCTTAAAAACACACTTTTTCAATTTTTATAATATTTGATTTTTTTTTAAACTATTGAATCCTCAAATTTTTTAAACCGTCAGTTCTAAATCGAAATCAGGTTTGTTTAAAAAACGGGACTTATCGCTAACTAAGAATGAATGCGTAATTCTAATTTACTGATCCAATCGGATTTTTTGACTTGCCTGTTACACTGTTTTTATATTCAATTTTAGTGTGAACACTTTGTTTTCCTAAAGTGACCAACATGTAGACAAGGAAAAAATGGAAGTCACTGAATGTTGATTTCTTTGCTGGAATTATACATGGAGGTGGAAAAATTATTTTATAAAAAGTCCAAAGGTGCAGCATCAAAATAGATCAATTATCTCTTTTATTTAGTGTCCACCCCTTTTTAAAACTTTTGTGGTATAGTAGGTATCCCCCCCCAGCCCCAACCGCTATAATAGTTTTTCAGAAACTCCCCCGATCATTACTTACCTTACCTCCTTTCCTCCGGCGTACTGTTCCGGCCCTCTGCTTGCATGAAACTGCAAGCAGGGGGCCAGGCCGGCAGCCGCGCCCATGATTGGCAGAAAGGCAGCCAATCACGGATGCAGCTGCTGGCAGTGGAGAACGCTGGGGGAGAGAGGTAAGGTAAGTAGAGTTCGGGGGAGTTTCTGTAAAAACTATTATAGCGGTTGGGGCTGGGGGAGGGAGACTTACTATATCACAAAGGGGATTTACACTAGGGGGAGGGAGAGCAAAACGGGGGGGAGGGAGAGCAAAACGGGAGGGAGGGGGGGCTGCAGTGCGCATGGCAAAATTCTCCCGGAGGAGAGACAGGAGGCAGAGTCCTATATGGACTCTGCCAGGCTCCTGGTGGCCAGTTTTTGGGACTTTGGAGGGGCATAGCAGGGCAGCCATTTGGAGCTGGGATGTAAGGTAAGGATTTTTAAGCACTACACAGTGGGGCCAGTAGTGGGTTAAATTATAGTTTTGGGGGTGGACATGCCCTTTAATAATGATTCTCTCTGCATTAATCTTGGTTACTAGTTTCCTTAGGACTATTTGGTTGCAAATACGAAGCTAGGAGTGGTGGAACAGGATGATTTTGGAGAAATATCAAGCAATATTTAACTAGACATGCCAGCAGCTGTTTATCACAGCTGCAAATCACAATGACATCATCAGCCTAAAGCAAAAAAAGTTTGTCCTGTTTTTAACCAGATTCTTACACATACGGACATGTGAACGAGGTATGACAGCCAAGAAGCCATTAGACACGCGATGAACACCCACTTCAGCCGATTGTCCCAATTGTGGCTGCTCGGTCAGGTGTCGCTTGCATATCGGATCTGTAGATCACATCTTTGAACGCCCCCGACTGAGCAGCCACACACATTCGACAATTGTCCGAAGAGGCCAGTTGCCGCACACTGCGCAGTCGTACCTTGTTCACACACTCGTATATGTGTACAAAGATTTTGAGAAAAGAAAATTTGCCCACTTATTTCTGCAGTGTGAACCTAGCCTATAGGGATGTGCATCTACACATGTTCAGGCAACAAACTACTGTTTTAGACATCATATCTAGCATTCCTCATAAAATAATATAGTGATCCATCCTTCTAAAGGGCTAAATAATGTCTGGGAGCAATGGCCTTTGTTCTGTCACACCACAGGAGGTCTTTTTGTTGCTCTCCCTATAGAACAGTATAGCCTTCAGACCTACTGCCGATTGTAAAGCTGGGTACTCATGGTCCAATTCTTCCTCCTGACCAACCATTCAGCATTTTCGACCCATTGGCCAGGAGGAAGGACTGTCAGTCGTAGCAATATTAGCCTTAGGCGACAATTCGCCGTGACCACACAATTTGGACAAACAAGTGGTCGTCACGGTCAGTCCTGGAAAGCTTCCAATAATTCTGCCCAATCGACCGAAACACTGAAATGACGCTTGGTCAGGCCAAATTATTGGATGGTGTGTACCCAGCTCAAGATAAATAATTGGTGGTCCAATCCTCTTACAATCTGTTCTCACAATCTTTATCTTGCATATGTGTATTGTTCTATAAGATATTTTGGCTTTAGAAAATATAGACAATGACAGGTCTCTTACTAAAAACTCGGTAAGCTATTATATATTAGGTGAATAAATTGATCTATTGATTATTTTAATTTCCCCAACAGCTTGATATTCCTAATAGGTTTGAAATGAAGTTGCGCCGCTTGGCCATCCTTGAAGATTCTTACAGAAGGATAAGTGCAGTAAAAAAGCCTGATTTTCTCAAAGCACGTCTTTGGATTGAGTTTGATAATGAAAAGGGCCTAGACTATGGTGGAGTGGCCAGAGAATGGTTCTTCCTTATCTCAAAAGAAATGTTCAATCCTTATTATGGCCTCTTTGAATATTCTGCAACGTAAGTGTAAGCAGACATTTTTTTTGCGTGAAGCAGGTTAAAAGATATTTGCACATTAAACTATTTATTAAATTGTAATCAAATCCCCATGACCAATGCTAAGAAATAGTAAAAAAAGTAAAAAAATCTGAAGGGTTAAAATAAAAAACATACATGATAATGTATTAAAAACCAGAATCACAAAAATTCACACTAACTGATTAACAGGTAATTTTTGCAGTTGTGCACTATACATTTTTGAGTATTTAGGACTGGTTTAGTTGGGTATTTCGGAAAAGCAGAAAATTTGCATGTGTGTGCAAACAATACATAATACAAAATTATAATGGATGAATAGCAGAGCACACAGCAATATTAGATCTTGTTGCATTCCCTGATTGTATTATTGAGTAATTGTATTTACTTGTAATTTGAGACTGTTATAATGTATAATTTTAGTGTCTTGTGGCTAGCTTTAGAAATGATAAAGAAGTTCAGGGGTGGGGCTTAAACGAGATGTACACTGGGAAATGTTTTTATTTACTTTGCCCATTACTGGAAACTATAAGTTGTCCCAACTGCTATTTAATATTTTGTTTAGTTTAATTAAACAGCCAATACCCAAACACTACCCTTAACTTCAGTGCCAGTAGGATTTTTAATTTGTTTTACTCTCAGTGCCAGAGGAATTTAAAAATTTATACTCGGTTTAGACAAATTTTTACAAAACCTCCTAGTAAATATGTGATATTATACATTGTTTTTTCAACACAAAGTGTTTTTTAACAAGATATCAGAAAGGATTTTTGGGTGAAGTATGTAAAAAAAAAATAATGCAAAATTTGGTTGTTGTTTTTTTTGAAAATGTTTTCTTTCTCTCATTCTTTTGAGTACAATGGTACAAGAGATATGAAGGTATCCCACTTTTCCTGTCCAAGAGATTCATTGGAACTAAAACAGAACTTTTAAGAATTTTAGGCCTAATTGAAATGTGTAAGCTAAAGTTTTTAGAAACTACCAGAGATTCTATTAAATTTCTTATTGTTAAAAGTGGTGCTAATTTTGCCCCAACCAATCAGATCTTTTTTAACATGAAAACTAACATCTGATTATTTAGCACCATTTTTGAAGATAAGAATTTTTATTGCATCTCCCTGTACATACCTCCAGCTTTTTATGAGCGGGGTAAGTTTTGATCAAAACGCACATTATGGATACCCAACACAGATGTCCATTAAATTGTGAGTTTCTTTCATAGATTTCCCTTTTTCTTTTAAACTAACACAAATGGGAAAGTATAAATTCTCCTGAATAAAATGGTATGCTATATGCATGGCTGTACGAGACTTGGCCATCAACTCCAAATGGGACCTTAGCATAAGTGCAATTACAAGGAAAAAATCATGCACCTTCAGCTAGAAATCTTACCTAAAGCCACTTGCCAAGTAAAAAAAAAGAACAACTAAATATCATTCTTCGACAGCTTTACAGCCAGGCCCCTGACACCCCCCCCCCCTTTAGCAAATCTCCTACTGTCAGCAGTTTTTAAATAGCCGATAGTGCATATGTAAGTAAAGGTTTGTGCAACCAGCTGTTTAAAGCTATCCGGCAATAGTTTTAAACAGATGATCGCTCATACCTTTACTTATGTTTAAGAACTACTGATAGCGGTAAACTTAGGAAGGTTGGCCCTATCAGCCCCTGGGCCCCTCGCTGTCACAGGGGCTGTAGTTATGCCACTGGCTGCAAAGAAAATAATAACTGTGCTCTAATTTGAACAGCTTCCAGTTTTTTAAATGAAATACCCTTAAAACATGGAAGACCCCCCCCCCCCCACAAACTATATATTTTTGGGATCAATACACATTCAGCTACATAACGGTGCGATTCTTTCATTCATACATGCAGATTGGCAGACAAAGTTGTCCATGATTTTGTAAAAATTAAAGAAAAATATGATTCAAAGTTTTTTCCTAAACCCACTTGACGAATAAAAAACACTATCAATCATGAAACGAATCAAACAGTATGCCGCATGCATGAGTGCACATTAGTGTTGGCCAGCAAATAGCTCCAAATGGAACAAAACATAACTTTGGGGCATTGCTATATGGGCAAGGGCAACTTTTAGGCTAAATACTTTACCTTGGAAATAGCCATAAAAAAACGTACATTTTAGAAAAACACACACCTCCAGCTGCATAGTGCTGCTATTCTTTCATTAATACAAGCATATTTCCTAATGTAGTTCTTTGTAGAAATTTCCAATTTTAGCAGATTTTTAGAAAAAAAGCTGCAAAGAACTTTTAGACTTTAAAATTTTGAACAAACCTGCAGAACAAATACAGGAATGTATTGTTTTTCTAGAATATTTGTTGAGAGATGTACTTACATTTACTCTTTTTTTTCAGAGATAACTATACTTTACAAATCAACCCTAATTCTGGACTATGCAATGAGGATCACCTTTCCTATTTTAAATTTATAGGCCGTGTGGCTGGAATGGCAGTATACCATGGAAAACTTCTTGATGGTTAGTTCTCATGTACTTAGTTAGCCTTGTTTGGACATCCCTGCAGTTTCTCGCTATTACTGTAAAAAGAAAATAATGTGTATTCACATTGTTAATTGCAGCATAGGTCAATATTACTATTAAGTATGTCATAGGCTACAAATAGGTTACATTGTTTCCTAAGTGGCTACTTAAGGTTACACATAGTTTCCACAGAAACCAAATATGATTTGACATTGTACCATAAACTGATCTGTGCTGCTTGTTGTGTCTTAAATATGTTGCCTACATGAAAACAAGGAACACCTTGCTCTTAGGTTGTAGCTATGTGTTTGCTTCGTGTCAGTGCTATAAAGCCCTCTGCATACAGTTACTGTTCAACTGTCCTTTTTTTGTCCCATGTAGTATACAAAGGTCTGCTGGAAAGTGCTCTAGCATACCATTGTTACAGACTGAAAATAGTTTTTTGTGCTTCCTATAAGGCATGTTGTATGGATTACCACATTCAGCATTTAAAAACAGATGTTTTAATGATGTGGAACTAAAACAGATTGTTTCACAGCCTGAAAGTGATTGTCCATTATTATACAGAAAATATGGTAGAGAATCTGCTTCTCAATAGTTAAGCAGCCTGTCAGGGCACTGGAACATAAAGACTCCTTGATAGTTTATGATTCGTCCAACTGTCTGTATCTTCTGAGTGTGCAAGCCCAAAAACTTTGCAGGCCAATTTAGTCAGGTTTTACCTGACTAAAAGTGGGCATAGATAGATTAATATTATTGGCCGATCGTGACTGATTGTATTGACCAAGAGAGAGCCGCTCTCTCTCTCCCTGCATGAAGCACCAGACTATGGCTGGGTTGTAAAATATATAACTATATAAGTGCTAGAGCCTTGCCAGAAGAGGAAAGGAGGTCCCTGTTCTGTAGAGCTTACAATATATATTAAATTCTTTTAATGTAACTTTTTTTCTTTCAGCTTTTTTTATTCGCCCATTTTACAAAATGATGCTGCAGAAACCAATTTCATTGAATGATATGCAGTCAGTGGTATGTTTTTTCCTTCTATTAATGACTTTTATATTTTGTATTTAAAAACTGAAGTGTAACAAAGAAAATGGTATTTCTGTTCAGGCAATTGATATATGATAGATAATTGATGGAGAACATTTTTCATAAACAATGCATCATGAGCAAGGAAGCTTCCACCATGTCTGCACAACTTGTACTGACCATGTTGCTTTTATAAAAGTAACCTGTTTTTATGGAAAGTTGTCTCCATCAATTATCTATTAACAGTAGCGTGTGATCTGGAAGTTCACTTGGTGTTTGATGAATAAGCTCTAGGCTTGAGTTACCTCACGATCCGCTTGCACAGTGCACACTAACTTTCCTCTTCTGCCATTGGTTGGTTCCGGTTACATCACCATTGATATATGAGGCATTTAAAAGTTAATATTTAGACAGTGACAAAATCAATATCTGCTTGTTTGTTATAACAATTAAGATAAGTTAAATACTAATAGGCAGTATATGGTAATGTGAATATATGCCTTGGTACATGTGAATATACAGTATATACTTTTTAAAATATGGTATTCATTAGATTCTTGAGCCTTGTGCAATAAAACACAGCAACCTACATTGTTACTTGCTAGTAATATCATGTGTATGGCAATGTAAGATTTTTTTTAATTTATAGGACAGTGAATATTATAATTCTCTTCAATGGATATTAGAAAATGATCCTGCAGAATTAGATTTATGCTTTACTATTGATGAAGAACTTTTTGGACAGGTAAGACTTAAGAAATTATTTTTATGTTGAATCAGAGAAACTCAAAATTCCTTTCTGAGGCTAAATTCACCTAGTTCCAGAAAGGAGAAATCCTTCTGTGACCCTACAATGGCAAATGTATTTGACCAGTGTTCCTTACTAGAAAAACCCATGTCAAAATAAACATATCTATGAAATCAGATTTTTTTAGCTTGAACAAGCTTGTCCCCATTTCACTCTCTCTCCCTTACCACTGCAATCAACTCAACTTTTTACTTGCCTACTTAAAAGAATGAAAAATTGCATAAGGTAAAAATAATGTTCTATTAACAATTCTTGATTCTCTAAACTTTTAATAGACTCATCAACACGAGTTAAAGCATGGTGGTTCAGAAATCTTAGTCACAAACAAAAATAAGAAGGAGTACATTCAGTAAGTATATGAACTGGACGGTAGTATGTGCATTGATTTAAATCCTTAAATTTAGGACAACAAAAAAGTAGTAACCCTTTTATGATATACCATGTTTAAATCAAATATTCAAACTGATATTTATGAACAAAGGTTTATGAAATCTATAACAAATCAATATTTGGTGTGATCACCCTTTTGCCTTTAAAACATCATCAATTCATCTAGGCACACAGTTTTAAAGGAATTTTGACAGGTAGATTGTACTACAAATCTTGGATTACAAACTACAGATCTTCTGTGGATGTAGGCTACCTCAAATATTCTGTCTCTTCATGTATTCCCAGACACACTCGATGATGTTGAGATCAGTGTTCTTTGTGGGCCATACACACATTTTATTGCATGATGGATAAATATCTGCTTGGATTTCTCAGCAGCACTGAAGAAAACCATTAATCCTGACCAAATTCCCAACTCCAATTGCAGAAATCCAGGCTCAAACTCGCCTTACTGTTACATGCAGACAGTCAGGGCTGTCAAGTATTCCATTGTACTGATGGAATACTGTACTTGTTAATAAATATTTTGAAACTATCTTGCTGCTTTTTAGAAACAATGTGCAGGGAATAGTAGATTATCAGCTGTGCATACACATTGTGCGTCACGGGTAGGCCCCCGCGATCACACGTGTGTATGAGGCTTAAGGAGACAAAATGTCTCAGAGGAGCCCTGGAAGCTTGTGGAAATCCAGACTGGGCTTTTCTTAAAACTGGAAATGAAGAAGTATTTTCAAGAGACACTGTATCCTTTTCTTGATTCACAATAAAGAATCCAAGATTGAAAGAAGGTGTGCGGGAGGGGTGTTATGCTTTACCTTTGTCAGTTTAATAAAACCTACAATGCAATCAAAACCTTGCATTCTGTAGATATTTGGACACCTTGATGTTATATGCAAGAATTGAGAAAGCCAGTAAAAATGAAAAGTACGTACCAGAGGCAGGGAGATAGGGTTGATTAATACCACCTCCCTGTATTGTTTTGTTGAGGAGCTATAGCACATAAAGTTTTCATCAGCTATGTTAGTTCCCTGGGTTCTCCTATATTAAAGGTGAAGCTTAAGCACTCGGGAAGCCTGGCAGAACCAATTTTATTTGTGTTGCCATTCCTCATACACATTATATTGGGAGGACGAAAGTACCAATCCTACCCCCTGCCCCAGGAACTTTTAATTTTTGAAAAAAAACTTTAAATGCACTATAGTTCTCTTTTAAATTTTAAGTCAAGTTGATCTAACGGATTACCACAGATATACCATGACCTGGATGTATGAAAACCTTCAAAGACAGTAGTGATTGAACTTGAAAGATCGCATTTCTAAAGGGGAATGTGTGTCTCTATGTGCTGCAGGTTTTTAAACATAATAATCTTATTATGGCGATGAAAGAGGGTATTACATTTTATAATTTTTAATTAAATACAAAAATATTTTCTTATTGTGTGTATGGTTGCCATGGAAACGATAGGGTAGTGTAGGTGTGCATCAGTATGTGTGTGTGCCTGTGTCTGTGTAGGGTTAGCATTGACTAGGATTCAGGTACATTTAATTCAGAAAGTGACAAAGTGAAAGCTCTTTTAGTTCAAATTAACTAGTGTAGCTTCCCCCCTCCCAACCCGCATTGTGTATTTTGGAAAAAAGTCTGCACAAAGCTACTTTCCAGCCCGGGATCCCTTGGCTAGATTAATAGCAGCAGCCGCATCTGTGATTGCTCAGATATATATATATTTTGAGCATACAAAAACATTTTACATACGGCAGCACTTATATTCCAGCGAATTTAAGTGTGCATGCCACTTAAACTTATATTCGCAGGGCTGCACAATACTGTGTATGGGCAGAAACGTACAGCTGTAGCTGGCAGTCAGCTGGCATTAAAATCTTATCTGAGCACAGCCTCTGGCAAATTGGCTTGCAGCACCTACACGATTATAAAATGCTAACTGTATACAATAAAAG
Source organism: Hymenochirus boettgeri (assembly GCA_019447015.1). Classification (NCBI taxonomy): domain Eukaryota; kingdom Metazoa; phylum Chordata; class Amphibia; order Anura; family Pipidae; genus Hymenochirus; species Hymenochirus boettgeri. Next base: position 187,267,755 of record CM033471.1, read on the forward strand.
CACAATAATAAATATATGTAAAGTATAATGTATGTATTTATAATTAAGTATGACATTTAGTTTTATAGTAGAGTTTTATAGCGGGGATGACGTTTTTGTGGTTCTCCAGGTGTTTGTAAACTACAACTCCCAGCAATCCCTGCTGCTATCTGCTGTTGAATGCAGAAAGCTGTAGTTTTCTAACATCTGCTAAGCTGTAGTTTTCTAACATCTGCTGGGCCACAGGAAAGACATCTCTCTTTTATGGTCACACACAACACACAAACTCGGGTACAGACACCTACTGATACATCCTTACCAGCCAATATACCCTTTTGTTTCTATGGTAACCATACCTAAATTATATTTATAAAAGTTAGTTTTGTGGTCTAAAATGCAAAAACATACCCCTAACACCACGCAGACACAGGTACACACACACCCTCCTCACTTCAACACCCACTCCACATTTCTGATTTCATAGCAACCATACACACAATTAAAATTACTTGTATTTATTCATATCTGTTGTATTCAATTAGATCAACTGGACTTGAAATGATATCATGGCCTGGATGAATGAGAACCTTCACAAGCTTGTATTTATTCAGAATGGATTATGAAATTTAAATGCCCTTTTTATTACCATAGCGAGGTTCCCGATTTTTAAAACCTGCAGCGCAGATAGATGCATACTCTTCCAAAATTCTGCCTTTCAAGCCATGTTTATACTTAAACGGCAAGTCCAGCCCTAAAATAAAAACATACATACAGGTAAATCACCCCTCAAAACCCTAAACGGTAATAGTTTGAAATCTGAAAAACGGTAATAGTTTGAAATCTGAAATATATAAGTCTAACCTGAAATCCTGCACAATGTCCTCTTTCCCTTGTTTCTGCTTCCTGATTCTTTCAGTCAGCAACTGTCAGTTATGGATTTGATAGTTGATATCACATCCGATGACTGAATGTTAATCCCCTGTTTGCCTCTTCTGAGCATGACTAGGCTCAGTACAGGTTTCTAAATTGCTCAGTTTCCATGACACATCCAGAAGCATAGCAGACATACAGTAATGAACTCCTAGGACAAAGTAGGATATATCAACATATTTTAAAGAGGCCATTCTTTCTAAAAGATGTTCTTATAAGGGTGGAGTTGTCCTTTAAACTTTCCCTTTCTTGTTTATTTAGTTACCCTTTTCTGAACCATTTCCATTTCTAAGATATCGTTTTTGAATGCAAGATTCCAAAACTACACTGCATATTCTAAAAGAGGCCTTACCGGTGCTTTGTAAAGAGGAAGAATAATATTTTTCTCCCATGAATACATACCTCTTTTTATACAAGACAATATCTTGCTGGCTCTAAGTGAAGCCACCTGGCACTGCTTGCTACATTTAAGTTTGGTATACAAAACTCCAAGATCCTTTTCTGACAGAGATTCACCTAACAGAGACCCACTTATAGTATAAGCACAATGATTTTTAGCTCAAAATGATTCACCATACATTGAATCTCATATGCCACTTAGAATGTCACACTGGGCTGCTATCTAGATCTGCCTGTAACAATTGCACATCTTTTGTTGCTTTTAATGGTCGTCAAGGTCCGCAAACACAGAGACCTTCTTCCAAATTATTAATAAACAAATTAAATAGAAGTCGCAGACTACTAATAACTTTAGTCCACATCAACAGAGCACCATTAACAAATGCTCTCTCTATCCGATCCATCAACCAGTTTTTATCTATGTACAAATGTGTCAACCCAAGCCCAACAGACCTGTATCCATAGCCTTATTGCTGTATTAGTGCTGTAAACATGAAAAAAATCTATAACCCACTAAAGCAATAAAATCGGCAAGAATATTTTAACAACTCAGTTTTCCTTTAATAGTTTGATTTGTTTGTATGTGTGTTAACCCATACACCCAAATTTCTGACTACTGTTTCTTTTAAGTCTTGTTATACAGTGGAGATTTGTAAACCGAGTACAAAAACAGATGACTGCATTCAAAGAGGTATGCTGAACTTATTGGAATGCATGCTTTTTTTCTCATTTCAGTTAGTTTATATCTTAACCAATGCAGCTTGGATTCATGATGCTTTAAGTTGGGTATACTGAAGACTTGTTTCTTAGCACATTCAATGATTGGCCATTAAGTCAAGCAGACTCAAATTCAGTTATACTGAAGGCCTATTTTCTAGCACTTTTAATAATTGAGAAATTATACAGTTATATACAGTCAGTAGTTTATCTATTAGTGATTACATTTGAACTCCATTTAGTGAAATATGCTATTGCCACCTAAAATGATTTATAATGATTTACTAAAATACTGAAACATGCTACATTTTATGTAGGCTTCATTTCTTGTACTTTTCTAATGTGGATTATTTTATTTTAAGGGATTTTTTGAACTGATCCCACAAGACCTTATTAAAATATTTGATGAAAATGAATTGGAGGTAAGTCCCTGGTTTTGTAAGGTGGTATTCTGTTTTTCTGCCACTATTTACTGGTGGGAATGTCTGTTACGGCCTCTCTCCTCCTCCTTTACCAGTCAAAGTGCCCTGTTGCTTGGATACTTCTTACATAATCAAGCTGATCAATGGTTGGAGAAGGAGTGTTTTCTTGCATGCTAGTTGTGACAGTTAGAGGCAGACAGAACTGTTTTGCCCAGTGGCAAGCGCAGGATTTTGGGGGGGATTCCAAAATGGGTTACCACTGAACAAGCCCAGAAGGAGGTTCATGACCGAATACATCCATGTTTTCTGTTATATATGGATCATATGATAGTATATACTCTAATTGCCATGATTATCATCACAGTTGTCCAATACACATATTTCCTTTGTTTTTGTTATAAAGTATATACTTATTAAGGCTGGGTACACACCAACCAACAGATATTTCCGTGTATTGGTCGGTCGGGCCAAAAAATCTGAGGTAAACGCTGTGGTCCATAGGAGACATTTGCTGTGGCCGACCACTATATAGCTGCAAATGGTCAGGACGGAAAATTTGTCCGTGTGTATCCCACCTAACGTTCAGTTTTACTGATAAATCCACATTTGCACTACATTTCCATTAGTGTCATTCAAAGTTAAGCTAGGTACACACAATACAGATTTCTGAAAGATGGCAGACAGGATCTGCAAGATCCTGTCTGCCATCTTTTAAAGATGTGCATACACACAGTCCCGAGCGTTCTCCCTATGAACATCACAGGAAGAACACTCGGGACTGTGTGTTTCCATTGGCCGCGCTAGACTCCTCTATAGGGCGCTCTCGTTCGCAGAATTAAGGTACACACATAACGATAAAGCCGCTTTATCGTTACTGTGTGTACCCAGCTTTAGAGTTGTGACACTGACGATAGATCTGACAGAATTTGCAGTAGAAGTGGATAACATCAGACCATGTATGGACACATTGAACAATCATTCTTTATAAAAAATTTATGGAACAATCACTCCTGTGTATGTAATACAATATTGACAGTCCGCTATACAACCACCTCCAGGATTTCCTAATGTCCCTATTCCTGCTCACTAAGCTCCGTCACAGTGTAGTAGGTATAGTAAGTAATGTATATAAACCCAGTCTTAGCAATCACCTGAGGCAGCTGCAGGGTTAATGTTGATACAGATCTCTATACTGCTGTCAATCACAGGGCAGACTCATAGCTCAATTGACAATATAACAATCTATGTAACAAACTATGTAACAGTCTATGGACACCAGGAGAAGTAAAACAGCAGACTGCACTAAGCAGGCAGGAAGGGGGGATTTCAGGCACCAGTAATCCCCCCCCCTAAACACACCAGTTGCCCCCTTCACAACATGGCTAATTAAAGGCAGGCAGATGCTCAGAATAAGGGGGAAAAGGTATGGGGAGGGCTGCATACCTTAACTATTTTTCAAGCAATAAAAAAAAAGCATTGAGCAGGGCCACGTCTACCATTAGGCAGAGTGAGACATTTGTCTCAGGCGGCACCTCTGCACTGAATAAGAAAGGCGGCAGGCAGGCAGTGGTGAAAAGCCTGTGCTATACATGACGCCAATACACTGAAAGTTGCCAACATGTATAGCACAGGCTATAAAAAGTTATTTTGATCAACAAAAACCTGAAAGGAGTAATATAGTAGTGACAACACAAGCTGTTTAAGAAAGGGATGTAATACCTGTTTCTAGTCATTTACATTATTGGTAATTGACTGAGGAACTGTTTAACTACCTATGTGATAGGAAGTTAAAAATTGTAAAATTTTACCCACGCCACTAGCAAAGCCATGACCGTCGGTAAAACCACACCCATGAACAAAGCAACACTCACTTTAACACTGCGGTGCGGGAAGGGCGGCATTTGAAAGTTTGGCTCAGGCAGCAAAAACCCTAGAAGTGCCCCTGGCATTGAGGCAATACAATAATTCTTTAAGCAGAGCAGAGGTTTTTGGATGCATGGATATTCTAAATGGTTTGCTTTATCTAGACATCTGAACATTCTGTTCCAATACATGTAATAAATAGAGAACATTTTCAGATGAACGTTTTGCTTTATTTTAGCTGCTGATGTGTGGATTAGGAGATGTGGATGTCAATAACTGGCGAGAGCATTCAAAATACAAGAATGGCTACTCTAATGGACACCAAGTTATACAGTGGTTTTGGAAGGTACAGGAAGCCTTTAAAATCTTTTATTACTGTATGCATTCTACTGTTCTATCAGCGAGATTACATTCTAAAATGTTCAATTGCTAACTGAACTGTTTTTTGTAATAATAATAGAATAATGAACATCTTTGATACCATTATAATAAAATAATATTTGATGCTAAACTCAGTGTGCCCGGATAATGATCTTTGTGAATATTGGACTTTGCTAATAAACATTTATCATTCAGTTTCTTAAAGCTTAAAAATTTATCTTTAAAGGAAAAGGGCAACTGTGGTCTCAAAACGAGTTAGGGTTAAATGAAAGCCTGCAGTATTTCCTTTAAAATGAGCTGACAATCACATCTCTGGCTGGAGCCAGAAATTACATTGGGGTGAATGTTCGAACTTCCTGCTTCCAGTAGGTTAAGTGACATCACCAGACTTCTGCCCTGCCCGTCCACCCCGGGGGAGAAGCATGCTCAGTTGAAACTTAATGCTGGGGAAATCAGGAAGTACCTGGGGAAAAAGACAGTTAAAGGGCATGTCCACCCCCAAAACTATAATCTCCCCCCCCCACTACTGGCCTCACTATGTAGTGCAATAAAATCCTTTCCTTACATCTCAGCTCCTGTAATCCCCCCCTCAAAGTCCCAAAAATTGTCCACCAGGAGGATAGCAGAGTCCATATGTCTCCCCTCTGGGAGAAGTTTGGCATGCGCACTGCAGGCCTCCCCTCCCTCCCTCTCCCACCCGTTTTGCAATCCCTCCCCTAGTGTTAAACCCCTTTGCCAAATAATAGCTTTCCTTTCCCCAGCCCCAACCGCCATAAAAGATTTTACTGGAACTCCCTCGAACTTTATTTTTTTTTTTTTTAATCCCCTCCGTACAGAGGAATTCTTTATTGAAACTTGAACAAGATATCACACAATAGTTAGTTTTAGTCTACACTGTTTTACATAGATTTCATATGAAACAGGTGTATAGATCATAACTATAGTTACATTGAAACAATTTCAAAAACAAAGAAAAGAAGAGGAAAAAAAGGGGAGGGGGGAATTATAACTGTGTGCATTAGCTTTGGTACGGCTGCCAATGATTGTAGTAATACATTATACTATTTTGTCATATTTAGTGAAAGGGGGGGGGTCTGCCATACCTGCAAGATAAGAGAAGAAACCAAATTCAACTTGTTTCTGAGTATTCCTCCCACCTGCCCCATATTTTGGTGTACTTAGCTGGGCATCCTCGGTGGGTATATAGTAATTTTTGATATGGGAAGATAGTGTTCACTACCATTTTCCAGGAGTCCAGTTGTGGAAGCGCAGATTGAATCCAAGTGTGGGTAATCTGTTTTTTGGCCAGAAATATTGTTTCCCTAAGGAAAGTTTTGAAATATTTATCAGCAAGTAAGTTGTTCAATATTACTAGGATGCAGGCCTTGGGGTCTAGGCCCAGCGATGAGCCCATACAATCATGGAGAAACTGGATTATTTGTTGCCAGAAGCCCTGGATTTGTGGACAGGACCACAGGATATGGTAGAAGGGTAGAAGGTGCCTGGGGCTAATTGGCATTTGGGCAGAGTGGGCTGCGTTCTGGCTCATACTTAGAAATTTGGACTGGGGTTAAATATGCTCTATTTATAATAAACATTTGGGTGAGTCTATCTGGCGCTTTGGGGGATACCAGTCTGCAGGACTCCAGGGCCTCCTCCCACTCCTCACCCTCTAGGGAGCCCACGTCTGTTTCCCAGGATGCTTTATTGGCTTCCGTTCTGGCTCTAACCGCTGGAACCCCAAACTTTACTTACCTTACCTTTCTCCCCCGGCATTCTGTGCAGCCGCGTCCATGATTGGCTGCCTCTCAGCTAATCACGGACACAGCTGCCAGTCCTGCCCCCTGCTTACAGTTCCATGCAAGCAGAGGGCCGGTTTAGTACACCGTGGGAAAGAGGTAAGGTAAGTAAAGATCGGGGGAGTTCCAGTAAAATGTTTTATGGCGGTTGGGGCTGGGGGAGGGAAAGCTACTATTGGGAAAATTTTGGAAAATGGGGTGGACATGCCCTTTAAGAAGAGGAGCCTATTAATGCAGGCAGAGGCTGGTCACATAGCTGAAAACAGAAAGTGTTCAAGCAGGAAGTAATATTGCTGAACCTTCCCAGCAATAACTTCAAAAAACACAAGTTTTATCTAGCGTTGTGATTTAGGTTTTATTTTGAAGGTACGATGGAAGGCTTTTTATATATTCTTACTAGTTTGGAAGAATTCAAGACCACAGTTACCCTTTAACATTTAACAGTTTGTTTTCCCAATTAATTATTCTAAGTCAATAAAAGAAAGTTTGCATATTGTATGTAATAACTGTCAGTTTACATAATCTACTAAGCTGCAACACTTACCATTGCAGACAGCATGTAATAGTATATGGTATATGCAAATACCCTTAGTGCCTGTGGAAGTTCAAGTGTTTTCAATTCAACTTTGTATGAAAGGACGCGGGACATGCAGCTCATGGTGTGGATAAAATCATTATTCCAAACACATATGGATTAAAAATACATCGACAGGGAGCCAGAGCTACCCAGAAAACAGCCTGATGTGTTTCATGGGACCACCCACTTCTTTAGAGGCCAATGTTTTCAATTCAAACTGAACATGAAATCTATGCTGTAAAAATACACTTTCAGCTCTACTTCATCTTCTGCTGGAAGATATATATATATATATATATATATATATATATATATATAAACACCTTTTGTGCTCTATCCAAAAATATAAAAACATATAAAAACAGACCCATAGAAGTCAATGGGAGGTATAAAAAAAACCTGAACGTTCTAATTAAATTTAAGGGAGCAATAGTAGGTTAGTGTAAATGGCTCAATGATCTGGGAAATGGTCTGGGGAGCACGTAAAAATAACCAAAAATTATTATAATATATTATAATTATAATGAAAAAATACATGCAAACTATTTTTGAGGTTCCACGCCGAATATTCAATGATTTTCAAATATTCAGATTCGAAGGCTGGCGTATTTGATATTTATCTCATATTCTAAATAGAGGGTTCACTTTTTTAGAATCAAGGGTTCATGTATTTAGTATTTCTCGAAATCGGCATGTATATTCAATAATTTCTGAAATCGGAATTCTCAAATATTCTATTTTGAATTATTGGGAAAAGTTCTTTTATCTGAAAATCCGAGAGTTCCTTCGGAACCATCAGTTGAAACCGAGTTCGATTTGGAACCAGACTAAGTAGGATAAATTTAGAAACAAGCAAGAAATTACTGATAATTTCAAAATTGTTTTTCTATACATTTATATGATCTGTATGTGAAGGCTGCTGACCTTTATTTCTTTAAATAGGCTGTATTAATGATGGATGCAGAGAAGAGGATTAGGCTGCTTCAGTTTGTCACTGGCACTTCTCGAGTTCCCATGAATGGATTTGCTGAGCTTTATGGTATGTGTCTTTTTTCAAAGTAAAATGATTGCTATGATGGAATAAACATTTATTCTGAATGTGTCATTACCTACATCCATTAGAAAACACTTCTAGCTATGATTATTACCGTATATACTTCAGTATAAACTGAGAAATTTTACCTTTAAAATTATCCTGAAAGTCTCCCCTCAGTTTATCCGGTCTGGACTGATCTGAAAGCTTGAAGGAGCAGATGGACAAAATCTATGCCCTGGGAAAACAAAAGCTGTACCCTGTAACACATAGAATCCACTTTATTGCAAAAATAAAGCACCTCATTCCTCCAGCAGATCTTCCTACCCTGGTCCATGCAATGTTTTCTATACAGGCCTTCCAAAAAAAGACCTACACCGCCTGCAACTATTACAGAATGCCGCTGCGAGGCTATTAACAAGTCAACCCCACCATTTCCACGTAACACCACATTACCGTATATACTCGAGTATAAACCAACCCGAGTATAAACCAAGGTACCCAATTTCACCTAAAAAATCTAATAAAAGTTGTTGACTCGAGTATAAACCGAGGGTAGAAACTTGGCATTGAAGATGTTTGGAAACTACAACTCCCAGCTAATAAAGCAGCTTGGTAAAGTCCATTGAGTCAATTTTTGCATAAGTGTTGTCGCCTTGTCATATGGGCTTCACCTGTGACTAATAATGGATCAATTAGGTATCAGGTGCCTATAAAAAGAACCCCAGTTCACTAGACCTTCACATCAACTGCAAATAGACCTCTGCCTATCATGCCTAAGATTCACCCTGAGACTAAAGTGTTGATTATCAAGAGGCTGAAGACCAAATCCACTGCTGATGCGGTGCACACCTTCAATGTCTCTCAGCGTCAAGTTCAGAGGATAAAGAAAAGATTTGAAGAGACTGGAGAAGTTTTTGACAAGCCCAGGTCAGGCAGACCCTGCTAGACAACTGCTCGAGAGGACCGTTTGTTGGCTCGAAAATCCAAGGCAAGCCCATTTTCAACTGCAGCAGAGCTCCAGGAGACCTGGTCACCTGAAATCCCTGTGTCAACCAGGACTTATGTCTTGCAACATTTTGACCTTTCTGTCTTAATTAAATGATAAATCTTTTTTCAGTGAAATGATTTTTTACCAGTACATTTAATATTATTTGGGAGGGCTTTAGCTTTTCATATGAGTTATTTCTAACACTAATTGATCAAATAAAAATCAGGTTAATTGCAGGAGTTACTGCAAAATACACAGGCAACAAGACTTTTGTCAGAAACTGTACATTATTAATTATTTTTCAAGGCTTTACAATGTTATTTACAATAATTACAAACAAAGAAACTGCAAACAAAACATTTTCTTGATATTAACCCAGCAACAGCTAGTGAGCACATATACATTTTTCAAAAATTCCCAATATTTGAAAAATGAATGGTATATAACCTAATCCACACTAAGCTAGATATGGTAACTAGAAATTTTCATTTTATTTTACGTAACAAATTCATGCATAGATATATAAAAAAGTCAAACTTTTAAAAACATAGAGAATAACCGATAAAATGCACATGTGCAATAGAGAGCGGCTCCTTATAAATTAGTTTTTTTGTTAATTACGCCGCCTTTAATTAGTGCCATCTTTACTGTCTCCCCTCGATTTATTGACCTACCATTATAGTTTAATAACACGAATATGTATACTTATATAATTACTGCGTGTTTATCTAAAGTTGGTAAAGTCTTATTAACATTCACACATTCATTTAGTGGCATTTTAATAAAAAAAAAAAAAAAGAAGTGAATAAATATATATAGCATGCGCTCAGATAGGCTCAGTTATCCAACTTTCCTATCTTGGGATTTGACATAATGGTCAGTGACCACACTGAGATACTGGATTGCTGGGGAAAAAAACACAAACCCTTATGTTAGAAATGTTAAATTTCCAGCATACATATAAGGTGAGATAAAAATTATTGCTTTTATATCAAAGTGTTGATTTTTTTTTTATATCTGTGTTGTTATAAGGTTTTAGTTGTCCTAAAAGTTTTAACAGATCTCAAAAAGGCAACTTCAGTGATTGTTTCTCCTCTCTAAACATAGACACCATTAAACCCAGCATAGACACAATTGCCTTTTTTATGAATTGCATTAAAGTTCTGTACACATGTCTGATTCTTCGGACGTCAAACGACCCCTGAGTACAAGGCACATGCGTGACAAACAGCCGATAATCGCATGTGTGTATGCGTTTGGTCTGGCGTCATTCCGTTGACACGCCATGGCGCCACCGAGCAAGTATACACATGCAATTATTAGCCGAATTTGACATCCGAAGTATCTGACATGTGTACGAGGCTTTAGATTCAAAAAGGCTGTATTCTGCAGGGGAGGGCTGGTTAACCCCATAAACCCGTTATATTTTTGATTGTGATATAGTTACTCAAAATAAACTCAAAAAGATTCTCTGTATGTACTGTATTAACCATTGAATGCCTAAGCAGATAAAAAGTAATAATTTTACCTCTTATGTTCCTAGGCTCAAATGGACCACAGCTGTTTACAGTTGAAAAATGGGGCACCGCAGAAAAACTCCCTAGAGCACACACTTGGTGAGTTGCTATATATTAGTGTGCCATTGGTGTGTGTGTATGTTTGGCTATTTATAGAAAAATCATGAGAAGTTTTAACTAATATATGGGCACAATAAATTCCCTGGAGATAGTTATTTCAACTTGTGTTTGTAAAACTACACAAAAAGCCTCCCTTCTTAATTTAATATGCTCCTCCAATTTTTAACCATGTGTAGCACATTTGGTAAAATATCACAATAAGACAATTTCTTTTTATAAACAATGTATGTACAATGAGCAACTTATCTCAAGGGAGCTGTACGTGCAGTAGTATGCACTTCATATACAGAGCTGTTAATATTTGGTTTTGCAAACAAGGAGTGGCATCAGATACCCCCTTAGTGGCTGATTTGGCATTTGGGGAGAACAGTAAGCAGGGATTAACTTTTTACATCTGCCAACTAGATGACAAGTGCTTTAAACAAACTTATCCCTTTGCTCAGGGACGCACTTTTACTAGGACACTTGTTTGAAACAAATCCCTAAAAAATGTAACCAAATTAGTTTTCAGGTCTCAGAACCAAAATGTAGAATTAATTAAAGAAAAGATTTAGTTTAAAATATAAAGTCGATTAGTTTAATAAAAGTTTAGGTTGATTCCCTGTGTAATGAGAAGCTGAATCTTACTATTAATAAATTATTGATCATTTTTTGTATATATAAACATATGTATATTTTGTCTTGTACCTAATATAATTCAGTGCTAAACTTTATATAGATTTATTGATGATAGTCATTTAAATGGAGATATTTATTTAATATTGAGAGGGTACACACATACATATACACCATTCCTATATGTAATATCCTATACCCCCACCTCATTGGAACTCCTAAAAACTCAGTGCAATCTCCTATGAAGATATACATTTATTTATATAAGAGATATATATGTATATATTACACAAAAGACTCCAGCACTCAACTACACATTTAAGCATAAATTAATTTGATATAGGAATTAAACATATGCAAGCAATGAAGAGTAATCACCTGTACTAGTTAAAATGGATATATTCAGTTACATAGTTTGTACAAACATGCTTAAGCTGATACGCCACTCCAAGGCAGTATCCCAGTATCAGTGGTGCATCAGCCTGATCATATATATATGATCGTGTATATATCGTGTGTGTGTGTGTGTATATATATATAATTTATTTATTTTAACCCCATTTAGAATTTTACTTTGAGGATTTAATGATAATGGTAATGGCTCATCAATAGTTCAGATATTTATATTAAAAGGGCTTTCTAGTATGCCCTTGCTTGGCTTTTATGAGGAAGTGAGTAGAAATGTAAACTCTGGCATAGCAGAAGATGTAGTATACTTGGATTTTGCAAAGGCTTTTGATACAGTCCCCTATAGGCAACTAATGTATAAGCTAAGGTCTGTTGGTCTGGGGTGGCACATTTGTACATGGATAGAAAATTGGTTAATGAATTGGATGCAGAGAGTACTTGTTAATGGGGCTTCATCAATATGGACTTAAGTGCTAAGTGGGGTGCCACAGGGTACTGTGTTAGGGCCACTTCTATTTAATCTGTTTATTGATAATTTGGAAGTGGGTATTGTCAGCAAGGTTTCTATGTTTGCTGACTACACATTAAAAACTTCAGAGGATGTGCAAATGTTGCAGGGGGATCTAGATAGATTGTCACATTGGGCTGCTAAGTGGCAGATGAGATTCAATGTTGAGAAATGAAAGTTGATGCATTTTGGACTTAAAAATCCTTGTGCTGCTTATACTATAATTGGCTCTGTGTTAAGTGAATCCCTGTTGGAAAGGGATGTTGGAGTTTTGGTGGATAAGAAACTTAAAGATAGCAAGCAGTGCCAGGCAGCAACAGCTAGAGCCAGCATGGTATTGTCTTGTATAAAGAGAGGTATGGATTCAAGGGATAAAAATGTTATTCTCCCTCCTTGCAAAGCATTGCTAAGACCTCATTTGGAATATGCAGTGCGATTTTGGAATCCTGTGTATAAAAAGGACATCTTTGAAATGGAAAGGATTCAGAGAAGGGCAACTAAATTAATAAGGGGATTGGGGGAGGTTGCAGGTTACTAGTATTGATACATAAAGTAGAGTTGATCCAGGCAAATTTCCGATTGCCACTTGGAGTCAGGAAGGAATTTTTTCCCCCTTCATAAATTTGGCGGGGGGGGGGGGTTGCCTTCTGGAAGGCAAAAAAGTTAGGCAGGAAAATGAGGATATTGTTAGGCAGGAAATGAGGATATTGCTAGATGGGTTGGACTGGATGGACGTATGTCTTTATTCAACCTCAAATGCTATACTATACTATTTAGGAGGAGAGCTTAACTTAATTTTTATATCCTTAATGTGAAAGATTTATTCCCCAGAATAGTTGTGCATTGTATGATACTATTCTAGTCTGTTTCATTTATGTACATAAGGTAGACTAATAGCCCATGCCCCCATTCACTCTCTCTGAGTTTTTTCTATACAGATTGCTCCACACCAATGTGGAAACCCCTTATAAGACTCATGGGGGGCGGGGGGGGGTTTGGTGTGTGACACAACTGTAGGACCAATGGCCCAATTTGGCCAATGATCACTTAGTGTATGGGCACACAGGCAAAAAATGGCCGTTGGTCCTGCAGTCATGCGCCATAATTTGGCCACACGATCCAATGTCTCTATGGACCTTTAAATACTCCCAGAAACAGAAAGAGACTAATTAATTTGGGAATGTGCTTTGTCTTTTGGGTTTGTGCTATGGTGACTTTAGTTCACTTTTAACAAATATGTTGAACTATGTTTAATTTTGTGCAAAAACTAAAAAGTTGAAACATATTTAATTGTACAATGATTCCAATATTTAACTGACAATTTATTTTTAAATTGTAGTTAGGAGGTTACTTCATGACACCAAGCTGATTATAATATATTAACTGAATTAATAGCAAAAGTGATTGCCTTTTGTTAATGACTAGTTTTTCAACTTTTTTTTTTTTTTAGCTTTAACCGCCTGGACTTGCCACCTTATGAATCATTTGAAGATCTTTGGGAAAAGCTTCACATGGCAATTGAAAATGCTCAAGGTTTTGATGGTGTCGATTAATAAGGGTTTTCAGTAAAGCTGTTCTAAGACGGCTTTGTTTACAAAGGAGATTGAAACATTTCCCAGGGAGCCACTCTAATACATTGTGACATTCTTAATTATATAAAAATATGAAGAGGGACATTTTTTATGTCCTTTTCTGTCTGTGAATATATACATCTATTAAAGTACCCATATGTTGTGTACTTAAGGTGTACCTAACATTACTACTAATTATTTTTTAGTAATTGATTCTTTATACATCCATAGGCTTATGTCACACATAATCTTTTGTAGTCTTTTTGTCTGCTGCAAAACCCCTGAAATTGCTTTGCATGGGCGTTAATGGAAATCAACTGAAAGTGACATAAACCTTATACATAATTGGTTAGTAAAACTACTGAACTTACAGATGTGAAAAATTCATTGATCATGTAACTGATATAAGGCAAGATCTGACCCTTTTTTATGATTAAATATTGCTTTTTTTAGCTGGTCAGGCACATTGTACAGTCAGGCTTGATCGCCTTAAGAGTCTAAATACTGGACCGATCCTCCCACTGCTGCTTCAAGCTGCTCAGTGTTCCTTATTTCTGTACACATTACTTCCAGTTTACATATTTACATATTTATTGTAAAGTGTATAATACTCCTCATTGTGAAGTATATGTATGTTATACTGCTTACTTGTAGAACAGTCACTGTTGTAAGCCTTTACAGTTATTTTTTTCTACTGTTTAAAATGCTATTTTATTGGGGTGGCAAACCTTTATGCTTCATTGTAAGTCATTATCTAGAAAGTTATTGTTTGTTGAGTATCACCCCAACATTTATCTTCCCCCTGTAACTGCCCATGGATCACAGACCTGTAGTCATCCATTGGTAGAACAGGATTGGCGTATCAGACAGATCCAGCAGCTTATCAGACATTAACTGACCAATAGGGCGGGCGCTGGTATCTCTTTTGCCTGTACCTAATTTGCACACCATGCATTTACCGTAAGTAATGTCAGCAAATCTGTGGCTGCCTTTAGAATGAATGATTTATATTTTTATGATGATAAAACAACTAATTTTAAAATTTGGTGACAAAAATGCTATTGAAATGTGGGGCACTTGCATTTATGTGGAGCGCACACATTCATGGCTGCAGCCTTGCACAGTACTAATTTGTTTACAGAGTTGTATGTGTTTACAGGTATTCTTGTTTATTATTTTTTGTAAATATGTTTTTCATGTGTAGCCAAATAACCAAATTATTTTTTCCAAAATAACATAACCAAAGTAAGCTTAAAAATGTGAAAAAAACTTTTATTTTTTTGTTCACTTTAAATGACTCTTGACTTTTTCTACCTTTACATTTTTATTTTGCTAGGTGAAAACTTGCAGATATTATTGCTAATCTATGAATTATTTCCAATTCATATTTTCCTTAAGGGTCTTATACAGTGTTTAAGGTGACTTTATCACCTTACCTTTACCGATCTTCCATCTTTGTAACTGTGGAAATTTTCAAAGGCAAAGTTGAATTGATTCTTGCTATGCGATAAAATGAAATATGCATCCAAAACTTTAAGGCAGCAGTGATATTAACTTGACCTTCAATTTAATGTATGGTTTAATGTATTTAGAATTCTGATCAACTGTTTTTGTGGACAGTGACCTAGACATTTTTCAGTATGATTTTAGCAGTATAGCAAGCTCAGAAATTCCTTTCTGAGAAAGTGGTATTGCTGCCTGTAAGCACCTTACTTCCGTTCAATATTAGTACAAAGTACCAAATGTGTATAAAGTCTTAATGGAATTTTATATAATCCAATATAATTATTTTTCCATATAACTAGATCTTTATTCCTGAAAGTATTACTTGTAAATATCTGATAACTTATAGGAAATTAAACTGTTTAACTACACAGAAAAATATTTTTTTTAGAAATTCCTAAAAGTAAAGCTACATATGTGTAAATCCTGATGTTGAAATATTGTTTCATACTTTTTAGTATAATTGTGCACATGTAGCAACTAACAGTATGCAGAATAAAGATTTATTCTAATATTGTGTGTGATTCACTTTTCTTTTTTGCTAATGTTTGTAACTCTTGATCCAAATCAACTGCTGTACACTGCTGAGTGATTCACACATAGTAAAATGTACTTTACTGTAGCTGTTGTTTATTCAGACTGTTCCAGTTATCAGTGGAATTCCCAAAGAAAGTTTTCAGTGTTATCCTTGCTATCTCACAGTATTAGGGTGCTTAGCAAGTGTGTGTTTAATGTTGAATAAAGCTTTCAGACTAAGCACTTAGGCTGAGGCCACGTTCAAATGCCTCAAAAAAAATTTAGTATGTTGTAGGGAACCCCCCATAAACGACATTCTGTGCATTGCAATCCTAACTTAGGTATTGTGGGGCTTTTACGCTACCTATAAAAAGCAAACATCAAGAAAAAAGAATTACCTACAACTGGCTAAGTATTGTAGTCTTAGGGTTTTGGGCATGTTGAAGGTAAGGATACAGATTATTCTGAGGGGACGACATGTCCTTTCAGATCTGATTGCAAGGACTGCAAATACATGAAGGCTTGGCCACACTGATGCAATTCTTACACGTTTTCAATCGCGCATGAGAATTCCAGTGCATTTAAATGTGACAGGTCCCACTGTTTGCGTTCTGATCCGTTATCAACGCACATGCGCTCACCATTGGTGTAGATTGTATGTGGTCTAATAAACATGAAAAGTGGTACATTGCGGTAACGCTTTACATGCAGGATTTCATGCGATTCTAGTGTGGCCGCAGCCTAAAAGTTAAAAAAGATTTGCAAGTATGAGTGAGCAACAGCTAAACACTTGTAGCTGGAAAGAAAAGGCATCAAGACACAAGTTTGTGTGTCTTTGAATATTAGTATTAGAGCAAACCACTAGGGTGCAGTATTTTGTCACCACAGAACGTGTTCTTCTTCAGCTTAAAAATTGTAATTGGTGCTGTTGATATCTGAAAAAAAGTATTTGATTTTGGTCGTTTATCTTTAATAAAAGCTTAAAGGGCAGAGATTTAAAAAATAAAGCCATATAGAGTAATCAGAATGGTATTTAGAACACACAACCCTGTATTTTTTAGTAATTAGGGTTCCAGCATTTGAGGCATTTGCATACTTAACTTTAATTACAGGTAATAACTAGATATTTGTCCCTATCTGCTGTTTACTACTTTCATAAGCCTAAATGAAACAAAGGTTGTTGATATGCACGGACACTGGACCCACCAGGACATATGATGTATTGTAGCCCCCAGGTGGGTCTGGGAAGCCCGCCGGGGAGGGGGGTGCACGCCGCAGGGACGTTAGGTGGTTTAAAATAATAACAATAATGTTTTGTGAGCTTGTAAGCAATTAAATAAAATATGACATATATTATATTGCTGGAGTATGTATAGACCTATATAAACACTGCTTTCAACAAAACTCTTAAAATTACCTTTCTGTAAACTATATGGTAAAACACATTTAACAGAAGAAATTATCAGCACTGTATTGAAACTCTCATTCTTATTGTTTTAGAACCAATGGCTGGAAAAGTGTCTGCTTCACAAGGTACTGTAAATGGGAGATGAAATGTAATTAAGTAATTATGGCTTGTCTATCATGGCTGGCATGTCAGCAGCCACAGAAGAGTCCACATTGCATAAGGATTCACCTGTACTTAAAGAACAATTATCCTTACCTTCCCCACTTCTCAATACCTGAAGAACCCAGGGTGAGGACCTGAACAACGAAGCCCTCACCCCTGGCTACTCCCTCTATCTGTGTTATACTTGGCAAAAGATTCCCTCGCTGATCAATTTCTGCCTTGGCATTCTTCCAGGATCTGGCCAGTGGGAAGATGTGCTTCTTGCAGAGCAGGTCTTCTTTCCAGTGGGCCTTTTCTTAGTGGTTCAGGTCCTCATCCTGCATACTTTTAATGAGAGAGGGTGGATTTGCAGACTGTAAATCCCCTTTCAAGAACATTGTAGGTTCTCATGTCATAAACTTCATAGGGTGTTATTGACAGTGGTGCACCTGCCATGAAGCAAACGGGGGGAAACTAAGCATGAGGGGCATAAAATTATTTTGGGACTAGCAACAAGGAACTGTTGCACAGGGATCTATATGACTGCACAGCTTGTGGAAGTGTCTGCACTAGAAGTTTCTTCACTACAATGGTAGGTCCTGGGAGCATGTTGGATGTGCAATAGAGGTAGCCTTAACTCTGCTGCACAATGGACATGGGAGGCATCTTATATTTGAAATATGTGTGGGCTGGGCATGGGGACATTTATTTAAAAAGATTGTGTGGGCTGGGCATGGGGGCATCTTTTATATACAAGTATGTGTAAGCTTGACATGGGACATGTTTTATGTACAAGTATGAGTAAGCTGAGCATGAGGGCATCTTAGATTTGCATGTCTGTGTGGGCTGAGTATGGGGGCATATTATACATACAAGTATGTGGGCTAGTCATGGGGACATTTTATACTTATAAGTATGTGTAGGCTGGGCATGGGGGCATCTAATATTTTCCAGTCTGTGTGGGCTGAGCAATGGGGGCATCTAATATTAACCAGTCTATTTGGACTGGGCATGGCAGCATCTCCTATTAAACATAATGTACTCCATGTAATCACCAGTACTAATAGTCTAGTAACACTTGAAACTATGTAATGGGCTATTCTATATGGTGACCACGGGAGGGCAATATGAGTATAAGCACAAGTGGACCGGAAGTGAACAATCAAGTGCCTATGATTAAGAGTGTGCTAGGACGCTAGAAAGCGTCAGGTGTATCTGTGCTTTTTAAAAAAATGTTTGTTTAATAAAAGCTGAAGTTTTAAAATCATGCCGATTGACCGTTGTGTATTGAACCGAGGTTTGTGGACCGAGAGCCTTTCCATTGTCACTGCTAGTATCCATGTCTTCTAGCCTACAAGGGATTTACTGTGTAAGAATTGCACTAAAAGTAAAGTGAAAGTAAAAAGTTTTCATTCTGATGGACATATGTCCTTTTTATCATGTAGTATGTGTATATAATGGGAAATGAAAGTTTATACTTAGAAAAAAGATTTATTTACCTTTTATCTGGTTTAGCTTTTTAGTACTACTTTAAAGACCACATGAATCCAAGACAGAGGTGCAGAGGACTAAATATATCCAGTACTGGTAGGCCATTCCTTAGGGTACTGCCTTCCTTTGTGATTTATGATACCATTTCAGGTTGGAATTTCCCCTTGTTATCTGCCTAATTCTTCTACCAGTTAACATATAACACATGTTGACTAAAGCATTCAAGCATACTGCAGACTAACAAATCAACTGCAATGGCATTTTTCTCTTCTAAAAGTAGTTTCAAAGCCCAAGCTTTCTAGCATTTGGATGGATGAGACTGTTTAAGTTCTAAGTTAAATCAGTGTTGATAAGTACCTGGTATGGTGTTAAATTCAGTATAAAATCAATATTTTTTTATAGTTCATGGCAAGAATCCGCACTATTTGGTACCCATGATGGGCATGACCAATCAATTGGTCCACTACTTACCAATATTTTGCCTGATCAACCAAAATTTCAGTTGCTTAACACAAGCAATGGATGACAGATGTCTCCAGGTTATCAATGAATCGTGAGATTAGTGGATATCCTTAAATTAGATTTGTTGAGAGACCAAAATGTTTTGCCTGGGCCTGTTAATCTTTAACCGTGAGCCAGCCGTACCTACTTAATTCATTTCTATTGCCTGTATTGCCTCTTCTGCTGTAAGGCTGAAAGTCATATAGGAAAGTAAACCACATACATCTGCCTTTTTAAAATAGGAAATGCAATATTTAGTCCATATGTAGAGAGGAGTGAAGAGATGGAAAATGGTTTACTGCTTCCTCTCTGTGCAGAGCTAGGTCTCTAGTTTACACATAAGAAGAATGACAGTCCTGTACTGTATCTACAGTGTAACAGTGACAGTCCTGTACTGTATCTACAGTGTAACAGTGACAGTCCTGTACTGTATCTACAGTGTAACAATGAAAGTCCTGAACTGTATCTACAGTGTAACAATGACAGTCTTGTACTGTATCTACAGTGTAACAATGACAGTCCTGAACTGTATCTACAGTGTAACAATGACAGTCTCGTACTGTATCTACAGTGTAACAATGACAGTCCCGTACTGTATCTACAGTGTAGCAATGACAGTCTCGTACTGTATCTACAGTGTAACAATGACAGTCCCATACTGTATTTACAGTGTAACAATGACAGTCCCGTACTGTATCTACAGTGTAACAATGACAGTGCCGAACTGTATCTACAGTGTAACAATGACAGTCCTGAACTGTATCTACAGTGTGACAATGACAGTCCTGTACTGTATCTACAGTGTAACAATGACAGTCCTGAACTGTATCTACAGTGTAACAATCACAGTCCTGTACTGTATCTACAGTGTAACAATGACAGTCCTGTACTGTACCTACAGTGTAACAATGACAATCCTGTACTGTATCTACAGTGTAACAATGACAGTCCTGTACTGTATCTACAGTGTAACAATAATAGTCCTGTATTATATCTACAGTGTAACAATGACAGTCCTTTACTGTGTCTACAATGTGACCGTTCTATATTGTATCTATCGGCTGCCTTTGATACTGTGGACCACTCTCTTCTTATGCAGATTCTATATTATCTGGGCATCCGAAATCAAGCTGCGGCATGGTTGTCTTCTTATCTCTCTAACAGATCTGTCTCTGTCTCTTTTGCTAACAAGACTTTCCTGTTCTGCTTAGTGTGGGGGTCCCTCAGGGCTCGGTTTTAGGACCCTTGCTGTTTTCCCTCTACACTATCTCTCTGGGAGAAATAATCAGTTCTTTCAGTTTTAAGTATCACTTATATGCTGATGATACCCAAATTTACTTGTTCCCCGCGTGCTAACCCAATCCCAAATCTCTAAATCTCTGCTCTCTATCTCTTCCTGGATGGCGCACCGCCACCTAAAACGGAATTAATAATTTCCCCCCCTAAACTGGGACCTAGTCCACCCTTCTCTATCTCTATTGACAATATGGTAATTTACCCAGTTGAATCTGCACGCTGCCTTGGAGTTATCTTTGACTTCTCTTGTTCCTTCCATCATCACATTAACAATGTCGTTAGGACCTGTCATTTTCTTCTTCGCAATATTGCGAAGATCCTCCCTTTTCTCTCTCTCTCCACTACTAAAATGCTCACCCATGCCCTTATAATCTCTCGTCTTGACTACTGTAACATTCTACTACTTGGACTCCCGGCCTCTCATATCTCTCCACTCCAGTAGGGTGGCTTCCCATCAAACAAAGAATCATATTCAATACCCTACTTTTAACCTTTAAATCCCTTCGCGCTACTGCACCTCCCTACTTATCTTCTCTCTTGGTCCCTTATGTTCTAGGCCGTGCCCTCCGTTCATTGCAAGGAAATCTCCACAGACACCCAACTAACACTGCTACCTCCCGCCTTAAACCATTCTCTTTTGCTGCTCCCTACCTTTGGAACTCTCTCCCTCTCTCACTTCGCCTGGTGACATCCATTAATACTTTTAAATCTAGACTGTTATCCCACCTTTCTGAGCATCAGCACTTTGTACCTCCCACTTAGATTGTAAGTTCTTCGGGACAGGGATCTCATTCCTAATGTGTCAAGGCTTGTTGCACTTGTATCAATTTATACATAATTTATATATATATGCTTTCTTAACAATGTATGAAATTGTATTTAATGTAATTTTTATCTATCTGTATAATGGCTTGCACTTATCCCCTTGTTTGTATACTCTGGATTTTTTAAGTGGCGCTTTATAAATAAAATTATACATACAAAGAAAATAGCATCATGGAGGGCACATTTGTGCATTGGAAAACACAGATTTGCCATTGTGGGTAGCACAGCGGCGCAGTGGTTATCACTGGTTATTTCCCTCACGTTCATGAAGACATACTGATAAGTGTGAGATAAAGTCATAGTAAAATAAAGTATTCTGTTGGCATTTTACAACAGTTTCTGCATTTTGCACAGCTGACATAAAATATTGTTCTAGCTGCTTTAAGTTACAGACATGTAAAGTTTAACTTCCTGGTTTGCACAGTCTCTCCTCTGCTTGTAGCCGTATTAGTGTAGTTGTAGCATACAAAAAGGCCCCTGCAGTTATGCCCCTGGTACCAGCCCTTAGTAAACAAAAGATGGCCAAATAAGTTAACCTGTAAGAAACTGTTTCCATAGGCAGAGCACGACTTGGATTACATGTCAAGAAATGGGGCAGAATCTTTAGTTATGATTAAAGAGTAATGAAACTGTCGAGCTTTGTTCCATCAGCAGTTCCGCAGGAACTTGCTAAAATTCTGAGAATCCGATTGGAGCCTATTTCGACTTTTTTAAAATCAATCTCCACATTTTTTAAAGGGTTTCTCCTCTGCTGAAATCGCTTTTTAAAGAGCATGTCCACCCCCAAAACTAAAATCTCCCCCACTGCTGGCCCCAATGTGTAATATAGAGTTTAAAAATCTTTACTTTACCTCTCTGCTCCAAATGGTTCTCCTGTAATGTCATCCCAAAGTTATAGGAAGTGAACACCAGGAGGCTGCAAGGGAGGAAACCGTTTCCACCTCTGAGGTGTCCTCTGGGAGGTTTTTGGCTTGCTCGGTGCAGCTCTCTCCCCTTTTTTTTTTTTTTGCTTACTTGATTTTGAGTTTCTAATTTTCTAATGGAATTTTTGAATTTTGGATTTATAATTTGTAATTTTCATTATTAATTCAGAATTTTTTATATAATAGTGTAGTAAAATATTTGATGTTGAAAAAAGATATACTGTACATCCATCCAGTCCAACCTACCTAGCATTTTTAAGCCCAAAATGCATCAACATTGAATCTCATCTGCCACTTAGCAAAGTTTTTTGTCATTCACAAACACAGACCTTTCTGACAATATCCACTTCCAAATCATTAATAAATAGATTAAATAGAAGCGGGCCCAACACAGAACCCTGTGGCACCCCACAGGTCCATATTGATGAAAACCCATTAACAACTACTCTCTGCATCCTATCTGTCAACCAATATTCTATCCATGTACAAATATGCTGTTCAAGCCCAACACAAGGGACTGTATCCAAACCCCACCCTTGGTACTGCTGATTGAAATTGGGAGGGTTTAACCATTTAGTTCCCATTGAAGACTTAAGCTGGGTACACACAGTGCCAATCTCTGAAAAATTACGAAATGACAGATGAGGGTACATATATACAGTATAGGGAGAAAGTTCGGGACTGACATGTATCCCATGTCTGTACAGGGGGCCGACCAGGAAATTTTTTGAACATAACAAACGATTTGATAACGCTGAACGTTAGTTGGCGTCTGGAATGCTTGTTTGCATTGTACACACATTGCCGAGAAATGGGCGATTCGGTTGGATCTGACGGAAGCATCCCATTCTCATTCATGTGCGTACCCTATGTCCTCTGCCAGTGTTAAAAACTTAAAATATATTCAGGGAGATTCAATAAAAGTTCTTATTGTTTAAAATGGTGCTAATTTTGCCCCAACCAATCAGAACTTATGTAACATTTGAAAGCTAACATCTGATTGGTTGGGGCAAAATTAGCACCATTTTTAACGATAAGAACTTGAATAACCCCAATTGTACTTAAAA
The DNA here is from genome assembly GCA_019447015.1 of Hymenochirus boettgeri. Lineage (NCBI taxonomy): Eukaryota > Metazoa > Chordata > Amphibia > Anura > Pipidae > Hymenochirus > Hymenochirus boettgeri. Next base: position 187,291,256 of record CM033471.1, read on the forward strand.
TGTGTGTTTATTCAATGCAATTTCCTTCAAAACACAGAAGAGACTGCTTCCATTTCTAAATACCATTAGCACTTGCCTTTTCAAACTCTATGCAACTATCACTACACAAACACTTAGGTCAGAATAATATTGTTTTGATGGTGTCTAAGGACATTTCATCAGCACAGGAATGTAAAACAGCATAAAGTTTATAAATGCAAATGTGTTTTTTTTAAAAAAAAAGAAGATACTCTCTGTACAATAGATGTTCTAATAGAAGAAGATAAATGGTGGCTAAGTATAGTTCTAATCTGATTCCATATGGTCACACTTATGTAGAAAAGAGTTTATGATTTTGTGTATCTGGAGCATTATGTAGTTATAAGCAGCAATAAGGCTTTTAAAGTGTAACCAATCATTTTTATTTATGACCCATGGAAATGTTTGCAAAGCAATTTAAATAACATAGCTGATATGTATAGTGATTTCATTTAATATTACTATTTATTATGTGAGTTTATGGTAAGAGGAATATTTTAACAGAATACACATCATTTTATCTGACCTGCAAATAGGTGGTAGAATTGATGTGTTTTCTTCTTGTGATAATAATGTTCTGCACAGCTTAGCCTTGTGTGATTTATCTGTGTTTTTATGCTGAAATCCTTCCATGAATCTAAATCTCGCAATTCTAATGGAGCATACATATACATGTTTGTGTGTAAATTGTGTGCTGTTTTACTCGGTGTTTATGGAAAGCAGCAGATTGCTTTATATTGTAGTAAGAGACAAATTACTGTTCTTTTCTTCTTCTTCTCTCTTATTCTTCTACTTTATTGGACTGTATCTTCTCCCGTAGTTATCGATTTAGAGACGGGAAATTTTGTACAGATGTACCTAATGAAATCAATTACAAAGTCACACACACACACCTTCAAACTCCTACATCTAAAAGAAAATCTTACTTGATTCAAGCAGTTATTACAGTTATTATCCCAGTGCTGCTTACCTTCCCATAGCAAAGCACTTACTTTCACTATAACACAAAATCACTTGGTGAATGCTATTGGCTGTAGCGGGGCACAGATTATCTCCACTGCACATGCTCCACACTCTAACTGTGCCTTAGTTTTGGGAGGGGGTGAATACATAGAGAGGAGAAGCGCATACTAACTAGGAGTGAGCTGAACAGGACATGAGGAGATCTAGTTACAGGGAGCACTGAGAGTAAAAAAAAAAGGGATCAGGTTCCTGACAGCACTAAATATATAGAAAAGATTAAAGGCAAGTTATTTTTTTCAGTTTAGTGTCCCTTTAACTCCATATTAGTGCCATTCTGTAGGCCTCCAGGTGTTTGCATGATGTCCAGCATTCCATGCTGCCATCTGTGGTTAATGTTTATAGTTTTCAAACATCTGCAAGGCCACAGGAAAGCCTCTCTTTTATACTCAGATACACACAAATATACCTCTTGACACCAAAAAGACGCAGGGACACACACCAACTGATACACCCTCACAACCCAAATATTTCCATGGCAGCAATAAATAAACCAACAGAAAGTTAGTTTAATGGTCTTCCTAGACCTAGTGTTCAGTAGGCTGAGGGGGAATTGCCCCCTGGGCTGATCTCCAATGAAAAATTTGGGCTGCCACAGAAGCTATTAGTAAATTAAGTGCTTGAAAGGCACAACGCACACCTCTAGCTTTAACATGGGCATGGAACAAGTAACTCCTCCTTTAGATCATTTACCAGTCAGCCCTCCAGTTTATTAGCTACACTGCAGTTCATTAGCCAGCGTAAGCCAGACCTCCAGTTCATTAGCCAGTATAAATCAACCCCCCAGTTTATTATTCAGTGTTTGCCAGCCATCCAGTTCATTAGCTGGTGTTAGTCAGAACAAAGGAAAATTTGGTAAGAATAACTTGACTCAGAAAGTGTACTTGTAAGAGGGAGTGGGAAGATTCTAGGACTATAATTGTCCCTTAACCAAATTATACAATTGAAAATGTTGCAGGCAACAATATGAAATTGGAATAGTGGTCTTTAAAATGGCGTAACTTAAAGTGTGTGTGACCGTAGCAAAGTGGGCGTGATCAAAAATGTTGCGATTCACCATGAAAGGGTCATGTATTTGCCTCCCAGGCCAAAAGGTCCCAGTCCTCCCCTGCCCTTCCCGCTTTCTGATCATCATCTTATTACTTTTCAGGCTCAACATCATCATCTTCTTCCTCATGTTCCTCCATCTTGTGCGTCTGTCTGTAATATTAGATTCATAGATCTCCCGACACTCGCTTCATCCCCGTCCTCTAGTCTCTCCTCTAGAAACAGAACTATTACCGGAAACGTATAAATAACAAATCGAACCCACATCGCCTGTTCTCCATCTTCAACTCCCTTCTGCACCCCTCTGCCGATGACCCTTTCCTTTCTCCTTACTCTCCACAGGACTTTGCACTTTACTTTCAGCATAAAGTGGAGTCCATCCGTGTGCAGATATCTGGTCCTATGGATGACTCTCAGATTATGTTGCCCTCTCCTCCCTCAGCTATTCTTGGATCTTTTGCTCCTGTGACCCATTCAGAAGTCTCTCGCCTGCTTCTATCACGTTCACGACCAGTCCTCTTGATCCCATGCCCTCTGTATTACTGTAATCATGTGCTTACCCCTATACTCACCCACATATTCAGTGCCTCCATTACATCTGGAATTTTCCCTTCTGTCTTTAAAGGATAACTATTGCCTCAATGCATTTTTTTTAAAACTGCTTTCAAAAGAGCCTGATTTCGAGCGTCCCTCTGCCTTCAATTAGCTACACTGTGTAGGGGGTGTAACAATTCTGTCTGCCTGTAACTGTCACTCAAAACTAACATATGAGAAAACTCTCCTCCACCCACCCTTTATCAGCTTGATTATGTAGGCTGTATCCTAGCAACAGAACAGTTCAAGTTGGTTTGACTGGCAGATGAGGAGGAGAGAGGTTGTAACAGACATTCCCACCAGCCAATGACAAGTGATATGTTAATCAGAGCCGTGGGCCCTCTAGGAGGTGGGCTTTTAGCACTCATCTTTGCTGTGTGATATCTAAGGGAAGGCCGCACAGTTGTAAATGAGAGTAAGCGATTTCAGCTGCTGGAAGTGTGGACATCTTTGGGCATTCGGAATGAAGTTGCATCCTGGTTTCTATCCTATCTCTCTGACAGAACTTACTCTATATCTTATGCTAGCAATACCTTCTACAGTTCCTCTTGATGTGGGGGTCCCGCAGGGGTCTATTCTTGGACCCTTATTGTTCTCCCTCTACACTATTTCCTTGGGAGATGTTATTACCTCTTTTGGCTTCAACTATCATTTATATGCAGACGATACACAAATCTACTTGTCCACCCCTATGCTAACTCCTGACATCCAATCACGTGTCTCCGACTGCCTCCTTGCCATTTCCTCCTGGATGTCTCAACGCTACCTCAGATTAAATCTTTCTAAAACTGATCGTTTTTCCACCTAAACCATCTTTCTCGATCTCTGTTGAGAATACCCTCATTTCCTCTATCCAATCTGCACGCTCTCCTTTTCTAACCACATTAACTATGTTGCGAAAACCTGCCACTTCTTCCTTCGCAATATAGCCAAAATCCACAGGTTCATTTCTCTCCCGACCACCGCTATGCTTATGCATGTTCTAATCCTATCGCACCTGGACTATTGCAACCTACTACTTTCTGGTCTTCCTGCTTCCCACCTCTCTCCCCTTTAGTCTATACTTAACTTTGCCACACGTCTTGTTTCGCTCTCTAATAAACTGGATCCCAAATCTCCTCTGTACCGGGCAACAACCTGGATCCGTTAAACAGTGCATTACATACAAAATCCTTCTTCTTACATTTAAATCCCTTCTCTCTGCTGCTCCTCCTTATATTTCCTCTCTAGTCTCACCATATGTTCCTGCCTGTACCTTCTGCTAATCGCAGAACCAGCTCCTGTACATACCCCCACTAGGACTGCTTCCTCTCACCTTAAACCTTTCTCTCTCGTAGCTCCCATCCTCTGGAATTCTATTCCCCTCTTTCTACATCAAGAAACCTCAATTAGCAGGTTTAAATCTAGCCTTACATCCTACCTATCTGGTAACCAGCACAGTATATGATTGTTTTATTTGCACTGCATATGTCTCACTCCAGCACTTATACCCATTCCATTGTATCTGTGTGTTACCCACCTAACTAGATTGTAAGCTCTATGGGCAGGGACCTCATTACCTCTTGTGGCAAAGCCCTAGCAATCTATTTATATAAGTTATATACTTATGTACCGAACTATCTATGTATTTATCCCCCTTTATTGTATTTTAATACTGTACAGCGCTGCATCCCCAAGTGGCGCTATATAAATAAACATATACATACATATATACATACATTGTCTAGTTTCACTTTGTTCAAAATCTAAACAACTGCACTCTGAAAGCAATACTCGATATCTTGGTGTATCTGTGCACATTTCAAGGTTCAGTACATCTGTAAATCCTTAAAGATTATAAAATAACACTGCCACATGTTTCTCTTACTCAATGCAGATTACTTTGCAGTTATACGTTAAATCTTTTTGACATCTTTTAAGCACAACACTCAAGGAGGTTGATGCAAAGGCGATAAATGAAATACGATCTTTCCTCCTTTTGAACTGCATTTGCAGGATTTATGATTTTATAGATGTGGTAATGTATACATAGCTGGTCTAGATCAATACTCTACTGTTTGGAGAATGTCTTTGCCTTTACTAGACAATAGATATGATCACAACTTGAATCTTTTCGTGTTTCTTGTAAAATCAATGAAACATGAGTCTAGATTAAATGATTGACCTTTCAAGAAGAAAAAATACTTTCAAGCATTAACATGCAATGTGCATTAACATTACAAAGTGTTTGTAGTACAATGCTTTCTATATCTTGCTCTATACCTTATCCTTTCCTCTTTATTTGACGAGTTCAGTAAAAAAACGAAGTCGCCGCCAAATACACAAATCCTCATTCTTCGAGTGGCAATTTCATCAGTGGCTGAATACAGGAATACTAAATACTTTGGGGGAGATTCAATATGGCCCAAATCTGTCTAAAACCCACGTTAACCCAAAGAAATTTCAGGTTAATGTGGGTTTTAGATGGATTTTAGAACACAGCACCATTTCCAAATGTTTTTGCAAATAGCACTGTGCTAGCGATCCAAAACCCCTTCCTTTAAGTTTTGCGCTACTTCATAGCGCAAAACCTAACGGCACTTTGAATGGGGTGTTAAAGTCACACGTCTTACCTTAGCCCAATCCAGCAATGCAATACCTGACGTAATCTCGTTTACATCAGTTATTGCAACGCGGTATCAGACTAAGGTAAGTAACGCAACTCTTCAATATTGAATCTCCCCGTATGTACTTTGAGTCCTTTAGGAGAAAAGTGCTTCTCAAATGTTATTGCATTGTATTGTATGAAGCTTTGTTTTTCAAACTGCACTTTCTTTTCAAAAGTTTTAGGAAGACCCTGGCTAAAAGTTAGTATCTGTATTTGTTTTGGGGGGCATATTTACCAGTCTCTGGGGGTACAGATATAAACCAGTCTGTGTGAGCAATTATGTATACCAGTCTGTGTGGACACTTATGTATACCTGTCTGTGTGAGCACTAGTGTATACCAGTCTGTGTTGGCAATAATATATAGCACTCTCTGTGGGCACTTACATTTACTAGTCTTTGTTTGTGGCACTTATATTTTCCTTTCCATATATCTCTGTATATATATATATATATGTTTTGTTTCTGTATGTCTGTCTGCCTCTCTTTAATACTCCTATCTTTCTATCTGTCTGTGTATCTGTATCTCCCTGTCTGCATCTCTTTGTATGTTTCTGTCTATGCATCTCCAAGTTCCTAAGGGGTGTGGCTTAATGGGGAGGAGAAAGCCTCAGGTCTTCTTAGTTCCTAGCTATGCCCATGGACAAGTCCATCATCGTCTCTTCTTATATATCTTAACATTCTGGGTTTTTTTTCAATTCCTGATTGGAGCTATACATAATACATACACGGATTCTGTTTTCTGGTTCTTTTCAATTCCACCCCATTTATCCAATACTTTTCCCAGGAAAAACATGGAGCAATGAGATTGCTGCTTCCAATCATTTTTACCAGCTTTATCATCCCTTTCAGGCACCATTATTAACTAAGAGGCATTGGATGGTTGTTGGGTGGTATTAAGCTCCATATATGGCATCAATATTCTGATCAGACACAATATTGACACTTTCTTGTTTTTTTGATACAACAATCAACTATATTGATCTGTTTATAGAAAATACGAAGATCGGCAAGGCAGAAAATTTCAATCTGAAATCTACAGAAGGTCAGTGGCGCAAGGTTGGTTCTTCAGATAAAATTTTTTATCTTTTTGGCTTTAAGTGTAATAACAGTGAAGAGACTAATGGGGTTATTCAATAAAAGTTCTTATTGTTTAAAATGGTGCTAATTTAGCCCCAACCAATCAGATGTTAGCTTTCATATGTTACATATGTTCTGATTGGTTGGGGCAAAATTATCACCATTTTAAACGATAAGAACATTTATTGAATCTCCCTGCTAGATAGGTAGGCAGAGGTTAAAATACATTTTCACATTTCACTTTGATATCACAAAAATAGCTAGTTTTTTTTGAGTTGCTCCTGACCCTGTGTTTATTTCTAATCGTTTTCCTTTTGTAGCTTTCTCTCTGTCAATGATTGAACTAGAGGCTTATTAGCATGGTGGCTTAGTGGTTAGCCCAGATGCCTTGCAGCGCTGACGTCCTGAGTTAGATTCCACACTTGGACACATCTGCAAGGAGTTTGTATGTTCTCCCCGTGTTTGTGTGGGTTTCCTCCGGGCACTCCGGTTTCCCCCACAATCATAAAGACAAATAAATGTGCTTAGATTGTAAGCTCTTCGGGGCAGGGCCTGATGTGAATGTATACATGTAATTGTATAATCCACAATAATAATAATAATTGTATAGTATAGTATTTGAGGTTGAATAAAGACATACGTCCATCCAGTCCAACCCATCTAGCAATATCCTCAATTTCCTGCCTAACTATTGATCCAGAGAGAAGCAAAAAACATCAAATTTATGAAAAAAATAATTCCTTCCTGACTCCAAGTGGCAATCGGAAATTTCCCTGGATCAACTCTACTTTATGTATCAATACCAGTAACTTGCAACATCCCTTGTTTGTAGAAACTCATCCAGCTTTTTTTTGAACAATGAACCTGCCATAAAAACATCCACTGGAAGACAGTTTCCTCTGGAAGACAGTGTCCTCTGACATGTTCTATTGGTGAACAATGCCCCAGATAGTTTATTGTATGGCCCGTTAATGTTTTTATACACAGTAATCATATCCCCACGCAAGCACCTTTTCTAGGTGTACATAATTGTAACTTTTCCAGCCTCTCTTCATATTCAAGCCTTACAAATGCTTTGTAAAGAGGGAGAATAACATTTTTATCCCTTGAATCCATACCTCTCTTTATACAAGACAATACCATGCTGGCTCTGGCTGTTGCTGCCTGGCACTTATTGCTACCTTTAAGTTTGTTATCTACCAAAACTCCAAGATCCTTTTCCAACAGGGATTCACTTAACACAGAGCCATTTATAGTAAAAGCATAATTTTATAGTAAAAGCAATGATTTTTAAGTCCAAAGTGCATTAACTTATTTTTATCAACATTAAATCTTATCTGCCACTTAGAAGCCCAATGTGACAATCTATCTAGGTCCCTCTGCAACGATTGCACATCCTCTGAAGTTTTTAATGGTCGACAAATTTGTGTTGTCAGCAAACAAAGAAACCTTGCTGACAATACCCACTTCCAAATCATTAATAAACAGTTTAAATAGAAGCAGCCCCAACACAGAACCCTATGGCACCCCACTTATCACTTTAGTCCATAATGATGAAGCCCCATTAACAACTAACCTCTGCATACTATTCATCAACCAATTTTCTATCCTTGTACAAATGTGCCACCCCAGACCAACAGACCTTAGCTTATACATTGGTCACCTATGGGGGACTGTATCAAAAGCCTTTGCAAAATCCAAGTAAACTACATCTATTGCTATGCAATTGTCTAAATTTCTACTTACTTCCTCATAAAAGCCAAGCAAGTTAGATTGACAACATCTATTCCTCCTAAATCCATGCTGGTTACTACTTATAAGGTCAGTCCTTGAAACATACACTAGAATATGTTCCCTTATTAAACTTTCCAGTATCTTCCCCACCACTGAAGTTAAACTTACAGGCCTGTAATTACCTGAATATTGGAATAATATTAGCTTTTTCCAATCCAGAGGAACACATCCGGACATGAGGGAATCTGCAAAAATAAGAAACATTGGCCTAGATAAAATTGAACTTACCGTATATACTCGAATATAAGTCAATCGAGGTACCTATTTTTACCTGAAAAATTAGTAAAAACTGATTGACTCGAGTATAAGTCGAGGGTAGAAATTATGACCACTACTGCCTTCTGATTCTGTATTGTTTTGAGGGTTTGGTTGCCCTTTAAATAGACAGCAGAATTCCCATATAGTAGTCCCATACAGTAATAGCCAAATCCAGTATTACTGTATGGGACTACTGTATGGGAGTTCTGCTTTCCATTTTAAAGGGCAGCTAAAGCCTCAAAACAATATAGAATCAGAAGACAATCTTTCACAATAGATACCATCCTCCTGATTCTGTATAGTTTTTAGACATTAGTTCCCCTTTAAATGGAGTTATCCAACACAGTTACCCCCAATTCCTTGCCACTCCAGATGTTTGGAAACTACAACTCCCAGCATGTTAGTTGCTTTATCGCCATCCTCCGTAATTAACTTATCCCATTAATTAATGGTGACACATTTTCAGTCCTCATCTTACTATTAATATACTTTTTAAAAAAATTAGGATTAGTGATGCTTTGTTCAGGTATCCTAACTATTAATTTTAGCTAGCTTGATTGCTTTCTTACACTCCTTGTTACAGTTTTAATCCCTAAAGGCCATTTCTGTTCCCTCTGACTTTAAGGGCATTTCCACCCCAAAAACTATAATTTAACCCCATACTGGCACCACTCTGCAGTTTAAAATAAACCTTGCCTTACATCTCTGCTTCTTATGGTTCCCAAGATAGGCCTTTTCAAAGTCCAGGAAACTGAAGACTCCAAGCTGTCTGTGAGACTTCTGATCCACGCTGTTTCCTTGTCCTCATCAAAGTCTGGAGCATGCGCAGTACACCCCCCTCCCACCATCCGGATCCATCCTCAGCCATCATAGCACCTAGCGTGTAATCCTTTGGGGGTAAGGTAAGTAACCCCTGCCCGCACCTAACCGCTGCAATATTTTTTTAAAAATCCCCTCCGATCCGTACTTACAGAGCCTTCTCTCCCATGGCGTTTCTAGTGACGTCAGCCGCGTCTGTGATTAAATGCCTCTCAGCCAATCACAGATGTGGCTGAGGTCAGGCCCTTGCTTGCAAGAAGGAGGTCCGGAATGGAGCACTGTGGGAAAGAAGGCAGTGTAAGTAGAATTAGGGGGACTTTTTAAAAAATATATTGCAGCAGTTGGGGGTGGGTAGGGGGTTACCTACCTTAAACCCAAAGTTGGTTTAGGGGGGTGGACATGCCCTTTAAAGGTTTTATATGCCTTTTTCTTCCTTTCCATTTCCCTCTCTACATCAGAATTCAGCCACATAGGCGCTGATTTATTTTTTTTTACATTTATTTTCCAAGGGTTAGATGTGAAATGGCTTAAAATCCCCATAAACACAGTCCACTTCTGTTCAGTACCTTTACCTGATAATACATTATCCCAGTTTACATGCTGAAGAGCTACTTTTAACCTGGGAAAATTTGCTTTCCTGAAATTAAAATTCTTTGTTAACCCAGCGCACTATTCCTTTTGATAACATACACTAAACAACACTATTTCATGGTCACTATTCCCTAAGCCTCCAGTTACCTTTATATCTTTAATAAGCGCTTATGATGTTAGATATTACCAGGTCCAAAAGAGTTCCTTTTCTTGTAGGAACTTCAACCACCTGTGAGAGAAAATGTATTTTATGGTAAAGTGTTCTATTACAAAATCAGAGAAGTTAGCACCCACTCTCAGTTCGAGTGCAGAGGACTGTATATCTAATCGTTATAATCGTTATATAATCTGTATATAATCGTTGCCCAACTCTGTCTGCTAGAGATGACTAGAGTTTTTTTTTTTAAAATCTCCACCTTTGAGATATTTCAAAATCCCCAATCAATATCTGTTAATGGTAACATGTGCATATTTTTGTCTGGTAAACCTTTTTGTTTTTGCTTTCTTGCTAACCTTGTAAATGAATACTGTTGGAATGCACTAAACTACCTAAACATTTCGCTCTTAAACAAACATGACACACTAAAAGTCAGGTTACTTGGGACTTTTGTAAAAAGGATTTACATTGTTGCACATAATCGATTGAACAAAGAACTCATCTTGTGTGCCAAACAATGTCATAATTTTTCAGCTCATCCTGGTTTCTGTACTAAGCAGTGAAATCCTTTTTAATTTTCTGTTCATTGCTGAGTGATTTTACCCATTCGCTATTCTATCTCTTATGTCAATTTCTTTGAGAAGTAACAAGTAAATATAGATGATATCATATACTGTAAATATCTCCACCCCCCCAAAACAAAATTCCTGTAAAGGCAGGGAATCCCCCCAAACCTAAACCTTGATATGTGTAAAAATCTGAAATTGTACTCTAAATATATTTGCCAGACCTTGTTCCCTGCTCCTTCTGCTTGTCTTCCGCACGGGTAAATGAAAGTGGCCAGACCGGCAGCCACGTCTGTGATTGGCTGAGACTAAGCAAATCACTGACACAGCAGCTGGTCCGGCCTCTTTTGATTACCAGTGCAGAAAAGGGAATGAGGTCTGGTACGTTACTTTAGCATACAATTTTGGATATTTAGACATAGTGTTTGGGGTTGAGGGAGCTTTCTTAACTTTACTAGATTTTTGTTTTGTCTTCAGCCACCAAAGGGATCTGGAGGGAAGGGGGGGAGAGCTCCATTGCACCTGCCAGGATCCTCTAAGAAAAGCAGGAAGAGGCAGAAACAGATAACACATAGAGTAGCTCCTACTCTTCAGTTTCCTGGACTTTCATCAGGCCCTGCTAAACAACCATAAGGAGCAGAAGAGAAAGGTATGAATCTTTCAACCCTACACAGTGGGGTCAGTTTTAATTACAGGGTAGAAAATAAGTTAAATTCTGATCTTTAACTTAAGATACTTTACTAAAGTTTTTTTTAAACCAGCAATTAACTCCTGGACAACTTCTAACACTGTGAGATAGAAAAGTAAGTGCTCCTTTCTTCAATGGGTTTACAGGTTGCAGTCTCACCTTTGCCTCCTAAATGGGTTGGGCAAAGTCATAGTTTCCAATTAAGGGCATTTTAAAAAAATTAATAGGACTGTAGAAGAGGTGCAGGAGTGAGACTTATGCATTGCAAATGCGCTGTTTAACAGGAAGACAGTCGGAGACGCGTGATTGGATGTCAGGCGTGGACAAGTAGATTTGTGCATTATCTGCATATAAGTACATAATCAAGATACTTGATACTTGAAGCCAATAGAGCTAATGACATCTCCCAAGGAAATCGTGTAGAGAGAGAATAATAAGGGTCCAAGAACAGACCCACACTAAGAGGAACTGTAGAAGAGGTGTTACTAGCATAAGATACAGAGTAAGTTCTGTCTGAGAGATAATCAGGATGCCACTTCATTCCAAATGCCCAAGGAGTGAAGTATCTGCATTAGGAGGGAATGGTCGACTGTGTTGGAAGCAGAGGTGAGGTCAAGAAGGATAGAATTATAGGAATTAGCAAGTGAGTCAGGGTCATTTTCCTCCGTCTGTCCGTCACTCACCATCCCTTAACGCCTTCAAACGTAACCTTAAAACCCATCTCTTTAGGCAAGCATATAACCTGGCCTAAACATTACCCCTCTTACTATCCAATATGATCCAACCCGCCTTTCACGCTCCACTGACAATCTACTTACTACCTACTGATTCCCATCACCTTATGTCTCACCCCCATTTCCTCTAGATTGTAAGCTCTTTGGGCAGGGTCCTCTCTCCTATTGTATTACGGTATTGCTGGAAGAAACACATCACTCTGTTTACTTATATTATGTATTACCTGTGTATGTAATATGTATGTCTTTGTATAACATGTATTACCCTTTATGTAATGTATGACTATGTAAAGCGACACGGAAGATGTTGGCGCTATATTAGGGTGAGGCCACACTGCAACGCACAGGAATCGTGCACCAAATCGCGAGTGTTATCGCATGCGATTGTGTGTGCAATTCTTGTGCGTTTTGTGTTCGCATTTTGCGCATGCGTTTTCGCCATTTTGCGTTATGGAAATGCATGCGTTAACGCACCAAAAATGGTGAACGCATGCGTTACCAAAACGCGAACGGACACGCAATCGCATGTGCAATCCATTTTACCGAAAATCGCGGACGCAAACGTGTGCGCAAACGCGCGAAAAACGCGATAGTGTGGCCTAGCCCTTAATCAATAGTAATAATAAATAATAATAATTGTAAGCTCTTCTGGGCAGAGCCTGATGTGAATGTATACAAGGAACTGTAAAGCACCACAGAAGATGTTTGTTGATGTATAATTCCACAATAATAATAACAAAATTTCTGCAGAATAATAGCGTTCTGCAGTAAGTGATTTGCAACTTACATTACATTCTGATTCCATCCATTTGGATATCTGTGTGTCCAATATTCAAATGTGTCCGTGTTTGCATTTTAAACCCATGTAGGCTAGAGTGAGTTTATTGCATAATGCACCTTATATTGCATTGTCCTGTTTGTGTCCAATTTATGTCTTGCCAATGCCATATCAATACAATTATCAAACATCATCCCTTAAGACTTGAAGAAAAAAGGTTTAGGCTTCAAGCTCGGAAGGGTTTTTCACTGTGAGAACGGTAAAGCTATGGAGCTGTCTTCCAGTGGCTGTTGTTATGGCAGGTTCATTGGTCATTTTCAAAAAAAAGTTGGATGAATTTCTGCAAACAAGGAATGTTGCAAGTTACTGGTATTGATACATAAAGTAGAGTTGATCCAGGGAAATTTTCGATTCCCACTTGGATTCAGGAAGGAATTTTTTCCTCTTCATAAATTTGGTGGGTTTTTTTTTGCCTTCCTCTGGATTAACAGTTAGGCAGGAAATGAGGATATTGCTAGATGGGTTGGACTGGATGGACATATATCTTTATTCAACCTCAAATACTATAAACAGTTTTGGTAAGATTGCCTTATGGCTTATAACATTTATTATATTAATAATAAAAATGTCTTTCCATACAAAACCACTAACTCACAATCCTTTATTAAACATATTAGTAACAAGAAAATTGTCAGATTTTACATCCATATGCAAGAAGTGATTTATTACTTGTTGTAATGGCTGTCTCATGACCCATCAGACATTCTTAATCACATGTAAATAGAATTCTAGTTAGCAACAACAGTGCAGTTAAATGTATCCTTTTTATTGCATTTGTGTTCTCTGTGCCAGTCAGCGTAGTGCCATCTTAGGATGATGTGCAACAAAAATGGGTAAGAATAATAAAAAGGAAGTCTACTCCTATCACAGAATCTTGCCGTGCAGCAAGGATTGCAATGCTACTCAAATAAAAAACAATATTTAGATAAATGCAGGGACCATTACTGTACAGATTTATGCCACAATCCATTGTAATTTCCTTTGTGTACTTGTGTTGCACACTTATTGAACACAGAGGGGTTAAAATGTAACTTAACATTGATGGCTCATCCACTAGTTTATCTGGCCTTGAATAAGAATGTGGTTCTGGATGACTTTTTAATTAAATTATCCTCCTTCCAGTCTCCTTGACAACATATTTTTTTAACTCATTCTGAAACACTAAAATTACTGGGTCCTCCTCACATTGATAAGTGGCTAAGTCTATATGATATCCCATGACAAATTGCATCTAGTTAAACGTTTTTGTTTTGTTTTTTTATAGTAAAAAACAAATATTTAAAGGGCAAGTCCAGCCCCAAAATTAAAACTTACATATGGGTAAATCACCCCCCAAAACCATAAACGGTAATAGTTTGAAATCTGAAATATATAAGTCTAACCTGAAATCCTGCACAATGTCCTGTTGCCCCTGTTTCTGCTTCCTGGTTCTTCCCATTAGTAACTGTCAGTTTTGGATTTTACAGTTGACCTCACAGCCAATGACTAGATGCTAATCCCCTATCTGACTCTTCTGAGCATGCCCAGGCTCAGTACAGGGTTCTAAATTGCTCAGTTTCCATGAGGCATCCAGAAGCATAGCAGGCATACAGTAATGAATTTATAGGACAAAGTATGATATATCAACACATTTTAAAGAAGCCATTCTTTCTAAAAGATGTTCTTTTGAGGGTGGAGTTGTCTTTTAAAGCTGACTTCAAATCCACATGTGGCAGTTAGCACAAAATGACAAAGCAGTTCCATGTACAACTCCCAGGGACCTTTGCCAGTTCGTTTAGTGAAATATTCAAATGGCGCTGATGCAATAAGAGATTCAAAAGATTGCCATTGCTATTCTTTTGCAGCCACCAGTCAGATGTTTGTTTGTTTTTGGTTTACTGCAGTTAGATTAACCCTTTCACTGCCAGGAGAATTTCTTTTTTTTTTGCGTTAACTGCCAGAAGAATTTTCAGGATTTTGCCCTTAACCGCTTTAGACTAATTTTACAGTAGGAAACCTTGCAGTTAATCAGGAATATTATACATTGTTTTTTTCAGCACAAAGTGTACTTTAACACGGTAACAGAATTTTGTAACTTTTCTGGAAATTTTACTGGAATTATGGGTAAAATATGTAAAAAAAAAAAACAAAAAATTTGCAAATTTTCATGGATTTTTCCCATTTTTATTTATAGTTATCTTAAGGTTACGCACAAAATTCTTACTGTTTCTAGCTCTGATACTCCCGAGTACAACGATACCAGATATATGTAGGTACCCCACTTTTCCTGTACAGGAGACCCCCCAAACTAAAACTGCACCTTCAAGAATATTACACCAAATTGAAATGTATAACTACTACTGACAGTTAACATAGAATATCTTCCAAATTAACTAAAATATCCCCACAAGTGAGATATTTCACAAGTGAGATATTTTTAGAAACTACACACCCGCAGGATATTATGAGTGAGGTAAGTTTCGATCAAAATGCAGATACCCGGGCGCAGCTCTTCGTCCAATTGTAAGTTATTTTCTCACATTTTCCCTTTTTTTCCTCAACTGTAAAATCAGAGACAAAATCAAATGCGAATTTCAGCTAAAAACTGTGTAGGAAAGTTCAAACGCATCTCAAATATGAAAGCCTAACCCTTCCCAAATAAAACGGTATGCCACATTCATGGGTATACCCAGAGACATGGCTACCAATTAACCCAGAGCGTGACCAGTGCCAAATGTCAGTAGCAGCAAAAAAAATTAGCCAGTTTTGTATTTGAACAGTCTGCAGTTTTTCCACAATACACCCCCAACTCAGAAATAACCCCCACAAACTATATTTACACACCTTCAGCTATGTAACACTGTAGTTTGTTCATTCATACCATCAATGGTGTGGGCGCAGTTCTTCGTAGAAGTTCACATTTGTCTGAAAAAATGAACAAAAAACAACTTCAAAAGGTAGAAATCATGCCAAAACCTCATGGAATCTAAAAAAAATTTACTAAATATCAATCTCCCAAATGTCCTGAATCAAACGGTATACCATATGTCTGGTTACACACGCGGACGTGGAAGCGAAAAGCCACAAAGTGAGACAATACACGATGGCTCAGAGACAGCGAAAATATTTAGCCAACTCCGAAATTTTAACAGTCTGCAGTTTTTTCCACAAAACACCCCTGTAACTCAGAAATAACCCCCACAAACTATATATTCCTGAAATCTATACACCTTCAGCTATGTAACACTGTAGTTTGTTCATTCATACCATCAATGGTGTGGGAACAGTTCTTCGAAGAATTTCGCATTTGTCTGAAAAAATTAACAAAAAACAACTTCAAAAGGTAGAAATCATGCCAAAACCTCATGGAATGTAAAAAAATTTTATTAAATATCAATCTCCCAAATGTTCTGAATCAAACGGTATGCCATATGTGTGGTTACACACACGGAAGAGGAAGCGAATGGCCACGAAGTGAGACAATGCACAATGGCTCAGAAACAGCAAAAATATTCAGTCAAATCTGAATTTGAACAGTCTGCAATTTTTCACCACAAAACAACCCCCACAAACCATATATTTCTCGAATCCACACACCTTTATCTACATAATTCTGTGGTTTGTTCATTCGTACCATCAATGGTGTGGGGGCGCAGTTCTTCGTAGAAGTTCACAGTTTTAGCAGATTTTCTAAAAAATTTGAAAAAAAACACTCTCAAAGGTAGAAATCATGCCAAATCCCAAGTAATGTAAAAAAAAAGTTACCAAATATCAATCTCCCAAATGTCCTGAATCAAACGGTATGCCCTTTGTATGGTTATACACGCAAACGTGGAATCAACTAGCCACAAAGCGAGCCAATGAACAATGGCCCAATTACAGCAACTTTTCAGATTTGTCAGACTAAACACCCCTCTATATTAGAAATACCCCCCAAAACTATACTTGGAATCTACACACCTTCAGCTACACAATGGTGTGATTCCTTTATGCATACTACGAATGGTGTGGGCGCAGTTTCCTGTAAAATTTCGCTTTTTTACCAGATTTTCAGGAAAAATTTATAAAAATACAACTCAAAGTTAAAAATCATGGCAATTTTCCATGTCATGTAAAAAAAACTTGTCAATTATCAATCTTCCAAATGCCCTGAATCAAACAGTATGCCGTATGCATGGTTACACACACGGACATGAAAGCCACTAGTCACAAAGTAAGCCAATGCGTAGTGGCCCAATAACAGCAACTTTTAAGATTTTACAACCTAAACACCCCTCTAACTCAAAAATACCCCCCAAAAATATATATTCTCAGAATCTACATACCTTCAGCTAAGCAACGGTGCCATTTTTTCATTCATACCATCAATTGTGTGTGCGCAGATCTTCGTAGAATTTTGCACTTTTAGCATATTTTCTGAAAAAAAATAAAGAAACAACAAGTTTTAAAGTTAAAGACCCTGCCAAAACCCCTAGTAATGAAAAAAAAGTTACCAAATATTAATCTCCCAAATGTCCTGAATCAAATGGTATGCCATATGCGTGGTTGCACACAGAGACATGGCCACCAACTAACTCAAATGGGAAGCATGCATAAGTGCAATTACAAGACAAAAATCAAGGTGCTCTGTAATTTCAAACAGCCCCAAAACTTGAAAATGCCCCCCACAAATAAACCCCCCCACTAAATATCAATCTTCCAGATGTCCTGAATCAAACGGTATGCCATATGCCATAATTATTATTATTATGGAATTATATAGCACCAACATCTTCCATAGTGCTTTACAATTACATGTATACATTCACATCAGGCCCTGCCCTGAAGAGCTTACAATCTAAGCACATTTATTTGACACATACAACCTATTAGTATGTCTTTATGATTGTGGGGGAAACCGGAGTGCCCGGAGGAAACCCACGCAAGCACGGGGAGAACATACAAACTCCTTGCAGATGTGTCCAAGGCTGGAATCCAACTTAGGACTTCAGCGCTGCAAGGCATCAGTGCTAACCACTGAGCCACCGAGCTGCCCATTTCCCTCCCAACCCTAAATGCATGCTTGTTAAAAATGTTACTTACATGCCTTCATTCCCACGGCCACTGCCTCCAATGATACTTCCAGGAAGCAGAGATGAGGGATCCGGGGGTGGGAGAGGGGGAAAGGGCTCCCCTGCGCATGCCAGTGACCTCTAGGAGGACAGGGAAAGGGCAGAATCCTTTTTACACACAGGAAAGCTTCAATTTCCTGACTTTTACTAGACAATACAGGACAACCATTTGGAGCAGAGGAGTAAGGTAAGGATTTTTTAACAATACGCAGTGGTGCCAGCATTGGGTTAAAATGTAGTTTTGGGGGTGGACATGCCCTTTAATGCCATTTACAGGATTGGTAATGTACAATTTGTTGGTGTTGGGGGGGATGCGTTTTAGAATATGGAAAATAAAAATTATGGTTTAGTTCTCCTTTAAAGCCAGAGCTTTGATTTTAATATAGAAACAGGATACCAAATATGTTTAATATTTTGCCTTTTTTCTTAATTGCCATCTGGATATGTCTGATTAATCTCATATTTTCATGTTACTGCTTGGTGCCCCCCTGACAGCAGTACATGTACAGGCTATTAGGGTGAAAAGTGCATGATCAGCAGGATGCTGATCTCACAGCCTGTGAATTATTTCATTACCATAATGGCAGGCATAGCAAATGACTGATAGCATTGCCAAGCATTAGAAATGTAAGCCTACGCCTTTGATAATAAGGCTTTTGATTTAAGTTTGGCTAAACAGCAGATCTCACTACAGCAAATTAAAAAACTGTATATAAACAAATTCAAAAACATAAATGTTGTTCACCGCTGCAGAAATCTGTAAAAGATTCCAAAAAGCCATTCTCCATTGTTAGTATTTAATCCATGATTTCCACCTCTATTTATGTTCTTGTAGAGTGCTGGGGAAAAGGACACAAAAAACTGTCCTCCTGTAAAGATACAGGAGGACAGTTTCCTTTATTTATTCATTAACATCAGTGATTACATCCCTTTAAAAACAGTTAACCAAGTTTAACCCTCCAAGTTTAAAATGTTTTAAAGAGTAAAAAGATGAGGACTGAGAATATGAGATGATTAAATATGGGACTCAAACATTTGGCGGCCGTGTGCTCATTCAGGAAAACTAGGTACTTACAGTACCAATAAAGGCCCGGTGCTGTCGGATCCGAAGGTCTCGGGGCTTTATCGTTACTGTGTGTATCTAGCTAAATACAATATTCAAAAAGGTGTCATTCATAGCCTCGTAACTATAGACCTGTAAGTGGTAGGGAAGGCGCTGGAAACTTTGTTACGGGATCATATCCTTGACTTTGTCTCCAGAACTGATTTTATTAGTAGTAGTCAGTATGGATTTATGGGAAATAGATCATGCCAGACAAATTTACTTGTTTTACTTGTTTTTTTTTATGAAGAAGTGTGTAAGGATTTAGATTCAGGCATAGCAGTGTTTATGATCTGTTTATAAATGACTCAGAAGGGGGCATTGAGAGCAAGGTCTATACAGAGCTTTGAAAACTTCAAATGATGTGCAATTGCTGCAAGCAGGCCTAGATAGATTATAAAAATAGACAGCTGAATGGCAGATGAGATTCAATGTTGATAAATGTAAGGTGATGCATCTGGGGTTTTAACAATCCTGGTGCCACCTACACCATAAATAACTCTGTGTTAAGTGAATCTCGACTGGAAAAAGTTTTGGGGGTTCTGGCAGACTTAAAGTGGCCATACACTATTACGATCTGAAACCGACCGATACTTTGAAAGCCAGATGTACATTGTTAATTGTACGTAGATGTAACATAGATATTGTTCGACATTCAATTTGTTTTGTGATTAATGTCGAATATCATCTATTGTGAGATTGCAATACATTAACATTTAATCGGAACTTCGGAAAACACTACAATCATTTTACCAATCGACTTAAAAAACGGCATTCCCCAATCGTAATTACGATTGATTTTACGATCTAGTGTCACATAATAAGATGAGGAAAATGTACAATTTTTCGGCCAATCCATGGAAATGTTGGTTTGTTTGTCGGATTGTAGATGAAATAGGTCTAATGTTTGGTCACCTTTAGCTGTAGCAAACAATGCCACACAGCAATGCCTAGAGCTAGCAAGATCTTGTCTTGTATAAAGAGGGGAATAGATTCAAGAGAGAAAAATATTATTCTCCCTCTTTACAAGGCACTGGTGAGGCCTCCATTTGGATAGCTGTGCAGTTTTGGATCCCCTACCACAATGACATTTTGGAAATAGAAGCCTTGCGAGGATGCGCAGGGTCCAGAATACTTTAGCTCATTGGTTGTGAACGTTTTTGGAAATAGAAGCAGTTCAGAGAAAGGCAACAAAAAAAATAAATGGAATGGAGAGGCTTGATTTGACAAGTTAGAGCTGTTTAAATTGAAGAAGCGACGTTTGCATGAGGATGATCACTTTATATAAATATATTAATGGGCCATACAATAAAGCAGATGTGGTAATGGAAAGTTCATTGAATACCTTTAAAAGTGGGCTAGGATAAGTTTCTAAAGCTAAAAAATATTGAGAATTACTGGTATTAATACATAAACTGCAGTGCTGGTTTATCCAGGGATACTTTTTGCCTTCCTCTGGATCAACTGTAAGGTAGGGTTAAAGAGTAGGGTGTAAAAGTTGGACTAGATGGACGTATGTTTTTATTGAACCTCAATTACATGTTACTTTGTAACTGCTTGTGAAGGTTCTCATTCATCCAGCCATGGTATATCTGTTGTATTCAATTAGATCAACTGGACTTGAAGTTTAGTTCTTGAAGACGTTTCGCTAGTCATCCGACTGGCTTTCCAATTGAGAAATTGAGAATTGAGAAAGCCAGTCGGATGACTAGCGAAACGTCTTCAAGAACTAAACTTCAAGTCCAGTTGATCTAATTGAATACAACAGATTTACTTTGTAACTGTTATTAAATACTAATACCACATCTCTATACATATTTATATATTTCCTTGTCAACAAAGAACAAGTTCTTCAGTTCATTTTGATATGTTATCTTTATATTTACTAAGAACTATTATATTTAGCAAATGCTATTACAGAGGGTCCTCATATGTTTAATATTATTTCCCTAATTTAAAAAATATGTAAAGTTGGTTCTTGTAAAGGGTGTGGGTCCTAAAATAAATGTTGGTCAACACATTTAAAACATGCCTGGAGATACCCTCAGATTTAACATAGTGTGTTAATATGAAGCACTGGCTTGTGGGGCAGCATGATGGTTCAGTGGTTAGCACTGAATCCTTGCAGCACTGAAGTCCTGAGTTCGATTCCACTCTTGGACACATCTGCAAGTATTTGTATGTTCTCCCCGTGCTTGCGTGTGTTTCCTCCGGGCACTCCGGTTTCCCTTACAGTCATAGAGACATACTGATAGGTTGTATGTGTCAAATAAGCGCTTACATTGTAAGCTCTGCAGGGCAGAATGAAAATGTAATTGTAAAGCGATACAGAAGATGTGGTGCTATAAAAATCCACAATAATAATAATGTACCTGCTGGTAATCGCCATCAAATATTTTGGCCCCATTAACCATCCCATTTTAAATAGTGCCTAATACTATGAACTTCAATGGACTACAAGACAACTGACAGACTACTCATCTGTATATTGATCAGTATATTGGTTGGTAGATCTGTCAGCAGGAATATACTGGGATGAAAGCCCCTGAAATGTTATGTAGTATTATATGTGTTTTATTAACAGTAATATCTTTTGTAATGTTTATACAGTGTGCAACCTTCATTTTATTTGATTCTGGAAGTGCTCATTATTCCTTTAGGCAGGATTTTAAAGGTGCATGTGCTATCACGGGCTGATCCACAAGGGCAAACTGACATTTTGGCCAAATATTGTTCGTCTATGGACATTTGGTCCACCTGGTCAGATCATCATCAACCCCCGTCTGAATGTCAAAACAGCCAGACCAAGAGCCCATACAACTACCGATACTCGGACGAACCTGCTGTTCATCTTGCAGTCGCGCGTTGTGGGTTGGTCAATGTCTGTATGGACCTTAAGACACGCACCTTAGCGAAAACCTATTGTCTGCTCCAAATTGGTACTTTTGTAAACATTAAAGGGAACTGTGGTCCAAAAATGACTTTAGGTAAATTGATAGGAATTGCTCTCCTGATAATTTTTGCAATTTATTGTCATTGTTTATTTTACATAGTTTTGAAGATATTTACATTTGTGTGTGTAATATGGCAGCAGCATCACCAGGTCCCCTGCACTTCCTGCTCAGAAACCATGTCAGTGGGTGACAGTCAATCTGCCCTGTGTCTCCACCTCCCCTTGCAAGCCCCCCTGGCCCCTTCCACTCATGGACCCCATGGCCCCTCCATTTGCAGGCCCCTCTTGGCCCCTTCCTTACAGCCCCATGTGGCCCTGCCCACTCGCGGGTGCCTTAGCCCTGTCCACTCGCAGGTGCCATGAAACTTGTATGGTACAATAAGCTAGGTTTTATTAGAATGCTGTGTGAGTTGTTAATGCCGGTAGCCAGGAGTTTTTAACCCTTTGAACTTCTATCTAATTAAAGGGTGTGTATACTGAAAATTTAGTTTTTTTTAAATGGCCCATTACTGGAAACTATAATTCTTCTTCAAACTATCACTTTACAATTATTTTTTTGACGTCCCCTAGTTCTTTAGATATCCAGTCTGAAACATCTTATATTTCAACTGTCAACCAAGTGCCTTGATATCATAAACTCCCCTGTTATGTATAGTTTTGCTGTAGCTGGAATCATGATCGTTGGCATGGAACTGCATGGTGGGAAATTCCCTCTTCCAATGCTGATTTATAGGGATTACTGAGGAATTGAGCCTGAGCAAAACAAAGTGGCTTGTTGTGTGGATGGGGAAAGGCGGGTTGCGGATTGGTCCATGTGTCACTAAGAAAAACGTTGGTGATGGAATTTCTGCAAACAGGAATGTTGCAATGTACTGGTATTGATACATAAGTAGAGTTGATCCAGGGAAATTTTCGATTCCAACTTGGATTCAGGAAGGAATTTTTTTCCTCTCATATTTGGTGGGTTTTTTTTTGCCTTCCTCTGGATTAACGTTAGGCAGGAAATGAGGATATTGCTAGTAGGGTTGGACTGGATGGACATATATCTTTATTCAACCTCAAATACTATAAACAGTTTTGGAAGATTGCCTTATAGCTTATAACATTTATTTATTATAATAAAAATGTCTTCCTACAAAACCACTAACTCACAATCCTTTATTAACATATTAGTAACAAGAAAATTGTCAGATTTTACATCCATATGCAAGAAGTGATTATTACTTGTGTAATGGCTGTCTCATGACCCATCAGACATTCTTAATCACATTAAATAGAATTTTAGTTAGCAACAAGTGCAGTTAATGTATCCTTTTTATTGCATTTGTGTTCTCTGTCCAGTCAGCGTAGTGCCATCTTAGGATGATGTGCAACAAAAATGGGCAAGAATAATAAAAAGAAGTCTACTCCTATCACAGAATCTTGCCGTGCAGCAAGGATTGCAATGCTACTCAAATAAAAAACAATATTTAGATAAATGCAGGGACCATTACTGTACAGATTTATGCCACAATCCATTGTAATTTCCTTTGTGTACTTGTGTTGCACACTTATGAACACAGAGGGGTTAAAATGTAACTTAACATTGATGGCTCATCCACTAGTTTATCTGGCCTTGAATAAGAATGTGGTTCTGGATGACTTTTTAATTAAATTATCCTCCTTCCAGTCTCCTTGACAACATATTTTTTTAACTCATTCTGAAACACTAAAATTACTGGGTCCTCCTACATTGAAAGTGGCTAAGTCTATATGATATCCATGACAAATTGCATCTAGTTAACGTTTTTGTTTTGTTTTTTTATAGTAAAAAACAAATATTTAAAGGGCAGTCCAGCCCCAAAATTAAAACTTACATATGGGTAAATCACCCCCCAAAACCAAAACGGTAATAGTTTGAAATCTGAAATATATAAGTCTAACCTGAAATCCTGCACATGTCCTGTTGCCCCTGTTTGCTTCCTGTTTCTTCCCATTAGTAACTGTCAGTTTTGGATTTTACAGTTGACCTCACAGCCAATGACTAGATGCTAATCCCCTATCTGACTCTTCTGAGCATGCCCAGGCTCAGTACAGGGTTCTAAATTGCTCAGTTTCCATGAGCATCCAGAAGCATAGCAGGCATACAGTAATGAATTTATAGGACAAAGTATGATATTCAACACATTTTAAGAAGCCATTCTTTCTAAAAGATGTTCTTTTGAGGTGGAGTTGTCTTTTAAAGCTGACTTCAAATCCACATGTGGCAGTTAGCACAAAATGACAAAGCGTTCCATGTACAACTCCCAGGGACCTTTGCCAGTTCGTTGTGAAATATTCAAATGGCGCTGATGCAATAAAGATTCAAAGATTGCCATTGCTATTCTTTGCAGCCACCAGTCAGATGTTTGTTTGTTTTTGGTTTACTGCAGTTAGATTAACCCTTTCACTGCCAGGAGAATTTCATTTTTTTTTTGCGTTAACTGCCAGAAGAATTTTCAGGATTTTGCCCTTAACCGCTTTAGACTAATTTTACAGTAGGAAACCTTGCAGTTAATCAGGAATATTATACATTGTTTTTTTCAGCACAAAGTGGTACTTTAACACGGTAACAAATTTGTAACTTTTCTGGAAATTTTACTGGAATTATGGGTAAAATATGTAAAAAAAAAAAAAAAAATTGCAAATTTTCATGGATTTTTCCCATTTTTATTTATAGTTATCTTAAGGTTACGCCAAAATTCTTACTGTTTCTCAGCTCTGATACTCCCGAGTACAACGATACCAGATATATGTGTAGGTACCCCCTTTTCCTGTACAGGAGACCCCCCAAACAAAACTGCACCTTCAAGAATTTACACCCATTGAAATGTATAACTACTACTGACAGTTAACATAGAATATCTTCCAAATTAACTAAAATATCCCCACAAGTGAGATATTCACAAGTGAGATATTTTTAGAAACTACACCCACCGCAGGATATTATGAGTGAGGTAAGTTTCGATCAAAATGCAGATACCCGGGCGCAGCTCTTCGTCCAATTGAAGTTATTTTCTCACATTTTCCCTTTTTTCCTCAACTAAAATCAGAGACAAATCAAATGCGAATTTCAGCTAAAAACTGTGTAGGAAAGTTCAAACGCATCTCAAATATGAAAGCCTAACCCTTCCCAAATAAAACGGTATGCCACATCATGGGTATACCCAGAGACATGGCTACCAATTAACCCAGAGCGTGACCAGTGCCAAATGTCAGTAGCAGCAAAAAAAATTAGCCAGTTTTGTATTTGAACAGTCTGCATTTTTCCACAATACACCCCCACTCAGAAATAACCCCCACAAAACTTTACACACCTTCAGCTATGTAACACTGTAGTTTGTTCATTCATACCATCAATGGTGTGGCGCAGTTTTCGTAGAAGTTCACATTTGTCTGAAAAAATGAACAAAAAACAACTTCAAAAGGTAGAAATCATCCAAAACCCATGGAATCTAAAAAAAATTTACTAAATATCAATCTCCCAAATGTCCTGAATCAAACGGTATACCATATGTCTGGTTACACACGCGGACGTGGAAGCGAAAAGCCACAAAGTGAGACAATACACGATGGCTCAGAGACAGCGAAAATATTTAGCCAACTCCGAAATTTTAACAGTCTGCAGTTTTTTCCACAACAACCCCTGTAACTCAGAAAACCCCCACAAACTATATATTCCTGAAATCTATACACCTTCAGCTATGTAACACTGTAGTTTGTTCATTCATACCATCAATGGTGTGGGAACAGTTCTTCGAAGATTTCGATTTGTCTGAAAAAATTAACAAAAACAACTTCAAAAGGTAGAAATCATGCCAAAACCTCATGGAATGTAAAAAAAATTATTAAATATCAATCTCCCAAATGTTCTGAATCAAACGGTATCCTATGTGTGGTTACACACACGGAAGAGGAAGCGAATGGCCACGAGTGAGACAATGCACATGGCTCAGAAACAGCAAAATATTCAGTCAAATCTGAATTTGAACAGTCTGCAATTTTTCACAAACAAACAACCCCCACAAACCATATATTTCTCGAATCCACACACCTTTATCTACATAATTCTGTAGTGTTTGTTCATTCGTACCATCAATGGTGTGGGGGGCGCAGTTCTTCGTAAGTTCACAGTTTTAGCAGATTTTCTAAAAAATTTGAAAAAAAAACACTCTCAAAGGTAGAAATCATGCCAAATCCCAAGTAATGTAAAAAAAAAGTTACCAAATAAATCTCCCCAATGTCCTGAATCAAACGTATGCCCTTTGTATGGTTATACACGCAAACGTGGAATCAACTAGCCACAAAGCGAGCCAATGAACAATGGCCCAATTACAGCAACTTTTCAGATTTGTCAGACTAACACACCCCTCTATATTAGAAATACCCCCCAAAACTATACTTGGAATCTACACACCTTCAGCTACACAATGGTGTGATTCCTTTATGCATACTACGAATGGTGTGGGCGCAGTTTCCTGTAAAATTTCGCTTTTTACCAGATTTTCAGGAAAAATTTATAAAAATACAACTCAAAGTTAAAAATCATGGCAATTTTCCATGTCATGTAAAAAAAACTTGTCAATTATCAATCTCCAAATGCCCGAATCAAACAGTATGCCGTATGCATGGTTACACACACGGACATGAAAGCCACTAGTCACAAAGTAAGCCAATGCGTAGTGGCCCAATAACAGCAACTTTTAAGATTTTACAACCTAAACACCCCTCTAACTCAAAAATACCCCCCAAAAAATATATATTCTCAGAATCTACATACCTTCAGCTAAGCAACGGTGCCATTTTTTCATTCATACCATCAATTGTGTGTGCGCAGATCTTCGTAGAATTTTGCACTTTAGTCATATTTCTGAAAAAAAATAAAGAAAACAACAAGTTTTAAGTTAAAGACCCTGCCAAAACCCCTAGTAATGAAAAAAAAGTTACCATATTAATCTCCCAAATGTCCTGAATCAAATGGTATGCCATATGCGTGGTTGCACACAGAGACATGGCCACCACTAACTCAAATGGGAAGCATGCATAAGTGCAATTACAAGACAAAATCAAGGTGCTCTGTAATTCAAACAGCCCCAAAACTTGAAAATGCCCCCCACAAATAAACCCCCCCACTAAATATCAATCTTCCAGATGTCCTGAATCAAACGGTATGCCATATGCCATAATTATTATTATTATGGAATTATATAGCACCAACATCTTCCTAGTGCTTTACAATTACATGTATACATCCACATGCCCTGCCCTGAAGAGCTTACAATCTAAGCACATTTATTTGACACATACAACCTATTAGTATGTCTTATGATTGTGGGGGAAACCGGAGTGCCCGGAGGAAACCCACGCAAGCACGGGGAGAACATACAAACTCCTTGCAGATGTGTCCAAGGCTGGAATCCAACTTAGGACTTCAGCGCTGCAAGGCATCAGTGCTAACCACTGAGCCACCGAGCTGCCCTTCCCTCCCAACCCTAAATGCATGCTTGTTAAAAATGTTACTTACATGCCTTCATTCCCACGGCCACTGCCTCCAATGATACTTCCAGGAAGCAGAGATGAGGGATCCGGTGGGAGAGGGGGAAAGGGCTCCCCTGCGCATGCCAGTGACCTCTAGGAGGACAGGGAAAGGGCAAATCCTTTTTCACACACAGGAAAGCTTCAATTTCCTGACTTTTACTAACAATACGGACAACCATTTGGAGCAGGAGTAAGGTAAGGATTTTTTAACAATACGCATGGTGCCACATTGGGTTAAAATGTAGTTTGGTGGGTGGACATGCCCTTTAATGCCATTTACAGGATTGGTAATGTACAATTTGTTGGTGTTGGGGGGGATGCGTTTTAGAATTGGAAAATAAAAATTATGGTTTAGTTCTCCTTTAAAGCCAGAGCTTTGATTTTAATATAGAAACGATACCAAATATGTTTAATATTTTGCCTTTTTTCTTAATTGCCATCTGGATATGTCTGATTATCTCATATTTTCAGTTACTGCTTGGTGCCCCCCTGACAGCAGTAACTGTGTACAGGCTATTAGGGGGAAAATGGCATGATCAGCAGGATGCTGATCTCACAGCCTGTGAATTATTTCATTACCATAATGGCAGGCATAGCAAATGACTGATAGCATTGCCAAGCATTAGAAATGTAAGCCTACGCCTTTGATAATAAGCTTTTTTATTTAGTTTGGCTAAACAGCAGATCTCACTACAGCAAAAAAAACTGTATATAAACAAATTCAAAAACATAAATGTTTTCACCGCTGCGATCTGTAAAAGATTCCAAAAAGCCATTCTCCATTGTTAGTATTTAATCCATGATTTCCACCTCTATGTTCTTGTAGAGTGCTGGGGAAAAGGACACAAAAAAAACTGTCCTCCTGTAAAGATACACGGAGACAGTTTCCTTTATTTATTCATTACATCAGTGATTACATCCCTTAAAAACAGTTAACCAAGTTTAACCCTCCAAGTTTAAAATGTTTTAAAGAGTAAAAAGATGAGGACTGAGAATATGAGATGATTAAATATGGGACTCAAACATTTGGCGGCCTGTGCTCATTCAGGAAAACTAGGTACTTACAGTACCAATAAAGGCCCGGTGCTGTCGGATCCGAAGGTCTCGGGGCTTTATCGTTACTGTGTGTATCTAGCTAAATACATTTCAAAAAGGTGTCATTCATAGCCTCGTAACTATAGACCTTGTAGTGGTAGGAAGGCGCTGGAACTTTGTTACGGGATCATATCCTTGACTTGTCTCCAGAACTGATTTTATTAGTAGTAGTCAGTATGGATTTTGGGAAATAGATCATGCCAGACAAATTTACTTGTTTTACTTTGTTTTTTTTAGTGAGAAGTGTGTAAGGATTTAGATTCACATAGCAGTGTTTATGATCTGTTTATAAATGACTCAGAAGGGGGCATTGAGAGCAAGGTCTATACAGAGCTTTGAAAACTTCAAATGATGTGCAATTGCTGCAAGCAGGCCTAGATAGATTATAAAATAGACAGCTGAATGGCAGATGAGATTCAATGTTGATAAATGTAAGGTGATCATCTGGGGTTTTAACAATCCTGGTGCCACCTACACCATAATAATTCTGTGTTAAGTGAATCTCGACTGGAAAAAGTTTTGGGGGTTCTGGCAGACTTAAAGTGGCCATACACTATTACGATCTGAAACCGACCGATACTTTGAAAGCCGAGTACATTGTAATTGTACGTAGATGTAACATAGATTTGTTCGACATTCAATTTGTTTTGTGATTAATGTCGAATATCTCTATTGTGAGATTGAAATACATTAACATTTAATCGGAACTTCGGAAAACACATACAATCATTACCAATCGACTTAAAAAACGACATTCCCCGATCGTAATTACGATTGATTTTACGATCTAGTGTCACATATAAGATGAGGAAAATGTACAATTTTTCGGCCAATCCATGGAAATGGGTTTGGCATTGTAGATGAAATAGGTCTAATGTTTGGTCACCTTAGCTGTAGCAAACATATGCCACACGCAATGCCTAAGCTAGCAAGATCTTGTCTTGTATAAAGAGGGAATAGATTCAAGAGGAAAAATTTATTCTCCCTCTTTAAAGGCACTGGGAGGCCTCATTTGGATATGCTGTGCAGTTTTGGAATCCCTACAAATGACATTTTGGAAATAGAACTAGATATCAAGAGTAAGTGAAAGCATCAAGAGCAACAAAAAAAATAAATGAATGGAGAGCTGATTTGACAAGTTAGAGCTGTTTAAATTGAGAAGCACGTTGCATGAGGATGATCACTTTATATAAATATATTAATGGGCCATACAATAAGCAGATGTGGTATGGAAAGTTCATTGAATACCTTTAAAAGTGGGCTAGGATATTTCTAAAGCTAAAAAATATTGAATTACTGGTATTAATACATAAACTGCAGTGCTGGTATCCAGGGATACTTTTTGCCTTCCTCTGGATCAACTGTAAGGTAGGGTTAAAGAGATAGGGTGTAAAGTTGGACTAGATGGACGTATGTTTTTAGAACCTCAATTACTATGTTACTTTGTAACTGCTTGTGAAGGTTCTCATTCATCCAGGCCATGGTATATCTGTTGTATTCAATTAGATCAACTGGACTTGAAGTTTAGTTCTTGAAGACGTTTCGCTAGTCATCCGACTGGCTTTCCAATTGAGAAATTGAGAATTGAGAAGCCAGTCGGATGACTAGCGAAACGTCTTCAGAACTAAACTCAAGTCCAGTTGATCTAATTGAATACAACAGATTTACTTTGTAACTGTTTAATACTAATACCACATCTCTATACATTTATTATTTCCTTGTCAACAAAGAACAAGTTCTCATTCATTTTGATATGTTATCTTTTATTTACTAAGAACTATTATATTAAGCAAATGCTATTACAGAGGGTCCTCATATGTTTAATATTATTTCCCTAATTTAAAAAATATGTAAAGTTGGTTCTTTAAAGGGTGTGGGTCCTAAAATAAATGTTGGTCAACACATTTAAAACATGCCTGAGATACCCTCAGATTTAACATAGTGTGTTAATATGAAGCACTGGCTTGTGGGGCAGCATGATGGTTCAGTGGTTAGCACTGAATCCTTGCAGCACTGAAGTCCTAGTTCGATTCCACTCTTGGACACATCTGCAAGTATTGTATGTTCCTCCCGTGCTTGCGTGTGTTTCCTCCGGGCACTCCGGTTTCCCTTACAGTCATAGAGACATACTGATAGGTTGTATGTGTCAAATAAGCGCTTACCATTGTAAGCTCTGCAGGGCAGAATGAAAATGTAATTGTAAAGCGATACAGAAGATGTGGTGCTATAAAAATCCACAATAATAATAATGTACTGCTGGTAATCGCCATCAAATATTTTGGCCCCATTAACCATCCCATTTTAAATAGTGCCTAATACTATGAACTTCAATGGACTACAAGACAACTGACAGACTACTCATCTGTATATTGATCAGTATATTGGTTGGTAGATCTGTCAGCAGGAATATACTGGATGAAAGCCCCTGAAATGTTATGTAGTATTATATGTGTTTTATTAACAGTAATATCTTTTGTAATGTTTTATACAGTGTGCAACCTCATTTTATTTGATTCTGGAAGTGCTCATTATTCCTTTAGGCAGGATTTTAAAGGTGCATGTGCTATCACGGGCTGATCCACAAGGGCAAACTGACATTTTGGCCAAATATTGTTCGTCTATGGACATTGGTCCACCTGGTCAGATCATCATCAACCCCCGTCTGAATGTCAAAACAGCCAGACCAAGAGCCCATACAACTACCGATACTCGGACGAACCTGCTGTTCATCTTGCAGTCGCGCGTTGTGGGTTGGTCAATGTCTGTATGGACCTTAAGACACGCACCTTAGCGAAAACCTATTGTCTGCTCCAAATTGGTACTTTTGTAAACATTAAAGGGAACTGTGGTCCAAAAATGACTTTAGGTAAATTGATAGGAATTGCTCTCCTGATAATTTTTGCAATTATTGTCATTGTTTATTTTACATAGTTTTGAAGATATTTACATTTGTGTGTGTAATATGGCAGCAGCAACCAGGTCCCCTGCACTTCCTGCTCAGAAACCATGTCAGTGTTGACAGTCAATCTGCCCGTGTCTCCACCTCCCCTTGCAAGCCCCCCTGGCCCCTTCCACTCATGGACCCCATGGCCCCTCCATTTGCAGGCCCCTCTTGGCCCCTTCCTTACAGCCCCATGTGGCCCTGCCCACTCGCGGGTGCTTAGCCCTGTCCACTCGCAGGTGCCATGAAACTTGTATGGTACATAAGCTAGTTTTTTTATTAGAATGCGTGTGAGTTGTTAATGCCGGTAGCCAGGAGTTTTTAACCCTTTGACTCTATCTAATAAGGGTGTGTATACTGAAAATTTAGTTTTTTTTAAATGGCCCATTACTGGAAACTATAATTCTTCTTCAAACTATCACTTTACATTATTTTTTTGTGACGTCCCCTAGTTCTTTAGATATCCAGTCTGAAACATCTTATTTTCAACTGTCACCCAAGTGCCTTGATATAATAACTCCCCTGTATGTATAGTTTTGCTGTAGCTGGAATCAGATCGTTGGCATGGAACTGCATGGTGGGAAATTCCCTCTTCCAATGCTGATTTATAGGGATTACTGAGGAATTGAGCCTGAGCAAAACAATTATTTTTTTGACGTCCCCTAGTTCTTTAGATATCCAGTCTGAAACATCTTATATTTCAACTGTCAACCAAGTGCCTTGATATCATAAACTCCCCTGTTATGTATAGTTTTGCTGTAGCTGGAATCATGATCGTTGGCATGGAACTGCATGGTGGGAAATTCCCTCTTCCAATGCTGATTTATAGGGATTACTGAGGAATTGAGCCTGAGCAAAACAAGTTCTGAGTTGAAGTCATGCAGCAACACAAACACATCAGAGCAAGTGCTACTTTCATGTATTAATTTATAGATTGAAATGAGTAATTTTTTCAGTGTATAATTCCTTTAAAGGAATTTAAGAACATGAAGGTAATTTATACAGTGGTAAAAATTCTACCAGAAAACCACAGATATAGGCTTCAGTATTCTGACAGAAAAGGCACCCATAATATGACAGAATAACTTTATACATGCATATTCTGTTCATATTTTGTCCCAGAATATTGTGCCAAGATAAACAAGGAACCATGTGACATAATAATGGCTGCAGCAAACAAGGGCCTGATGTACCACCTTTATGTGCTACACACCACCTCTGTGTAGTTGACTGTAGTACCCAGACATAAAGGCCATGCATGCCAAGTGCTGAGGAATAAAGAATGAAGCTGTTTTCTTGATGTCCTATAGCGAGTGATTTACGCCACTATAATTTATAGCCAGCAAAGAATAAGTGAAATCTGCATGTCTGCGTTTTATTATTATGTGCCAAATTAAAGTTTTGCATTTTTTCCCATGGCTCTTATGTTTCTCTCATGTATACCGTGGTGACTGCATATATATTAATCTTTCTTGCTCTCTGTCCTAATACAATTACGTTTGATTGAATCTGGCCAGCCTCTATGTGCTCAGCTGTGGCTGTTGCTGAGCAGGTGTTTGATCCTTCGCCCATTCAAGGACGTTGCTCTTCTTCCCACATATTTCATGGCAGATATAGCAGTCTGGGAGACAGCCGCTGTGCTTTATGTTTGCATAGCATAGGGGACATTTATACAGGATTAGAAGATAGCAGGTGTCTGAGTTTTCACTTTTCATTTGACTGAAAACACCTCTAGAGGGGCAGTGCTGGAATTCTCTGTGGGAAAGAAATCAATAGGAGAGAGCGGATGCCAGAGCAGGGTAGCACTGCCATCTATTAAAAACTACAAAGCCCCAAGGCGTGGGTACCTTGCACAACAAGCTTACCCCTGGCGTTGCCAAACAATGGCAAAGGATAAATGTGGGAAACTTCTCATAAGCACGACTCTTTGACCCTTTTGTAACTGTGGATTTTTTGTTTTTGTTTTGTCCGTGTTCCTTGCCAATTTTGTACTGAGCTTCAGAGAATGTTGGTGCTTTAGAAATGAATTCTGGTTTTATACAGATACCACATCATTATAGTTTTTATGGGAGAGAGTCCAGGAAAGAAACCCAATGATATGGAAAATGGCAGTCTGTAACATCAATGAATCTGTTGTAAATTGTTTCCCATTGAGCTTTACAGGAATCCTGCTGTTAAAGACACATGAGCACATTTTATTTTCTGTTTTGGTTGACAGTTTTTCTTTCACGTCTTTAAACATTTTCAACATTCAATTTAATGACAAGGGAGGTGTTTTTCCCTTTGAGAATAAAAAGATTCTTCCAAAGTATCATATGAAAAGTTACTTTTTATGTATATTAATTGTATTTAACGCACGTGTGTACGAACCTTAAGTTCTCTATTTTTTTTTAAATGGACAATGGGATGGGGGCTGGAAGGGGGGAGGCTACACTACAGAAAGACATGTATTTTAGGGTGGACGTACCCTTTAAGGTCCTTCTGTACTTTTTTCATTTAAGGGCATATACACCCTTTTTTCCCACTCACCTTATATCTCATCTACCTTCTAAGTCTTCTTTTTGCTTGCTCTTTTTAAGTCTTCTGGCTTGACCCCTGATGTTTAATGGGCCCTAGGCAAGTGTCTAGGTTGCCTTGTTTATAATCCTGGCTTTGAATTCATTGCAAATAGCCAGTGGTAACAACAAAACCACCATGCTGCGGATGATACTTACAACTGTTTTGTGGATATTGTAAGATGACTAATCCAGTTGCTGCTGAAATAACCATTGAGATTAAAATCAGGATTTGTTAATGATGATTTTGCACAACAACTCTTTTTTGGAAAACCAAATTTTGAATGCAGTATTCATTACAGCCATAAGTATATTAAACAGCTGTTTCAGCGAGGCTCCCAAAGCCTTGCATACACAAATCTGCAGCATCTCAGTTGGGTACATAGTATCTTCTGTCACAAGCAGCAAATACAGACACCACAGAATAGGAAGTGCTTTAGAGTCTCTGCTATAGCCTTGAGTCAGATGCGAAGCTTTCCCACAGCGATTAATCAGTGTGAACGTCTCACAAAATGCAGCAAACAGCCCCCTGTGGCTATATGTGATTATTAGAATGAGCCTCTCCAGAACATCAACATTGACATCTTTGGGTTTCACCTGAGAGCACTCCTGTCTGTATCCAGATACCTCTGGTCTACAGCTGACAGCTTGTTCAGTCATCAAGCTTCAGCTAAAAATAACATATTTGACAGCAAGCCTACGAAAAGTGATTTTATATTTTTTTATTTTTTAAAAAGAGAAATATACTTTATTTAATGTTTTAATATGATTCCTGTCATTCAGCATCAGGATACTTGTGTGATGTACAATATATGCAAAATGGGTCTCTGTACACACTATACAACTGACCTGGGCAGAGTACGGACATTGGCTGTAAAGATGAATGAAATCCAATTTAAAATTGAAGTAGATTTTTTAAATTTCTAACATCGAATTTAAAGACCGAATTTGAAAATTCATAATTGATTTTCAACTATTTAACACTAAATTTTGACAAAGTTTTGCCTTTCAAAGAAGTTCTGGCATATCCGCAAATTTTCGAAACCTGCAGTTTTGGTTCAAAATCAGGTTAGGGTCGAAACCGGAACTCAGCGCTAGTTGGCTGTATCAATTTAATATTAAAGGACAATTATATTTACTGCTGCATAGTACCTAGGGTGAGGACCTAAACCGCTAAGTCCCTCTCGGCACTCCGGTCCTTTCCTCCCCAAATGTCAGTAAAAATCCATGATCTAGCCAATGAAAAGACATGCCTGCTTGCAGAGCGTGCCTTCCCACTGGCTACATCATGGACTGCAGAAGAGCATTGGAACACCAAGGGAAAGTATATCGCTCTTTTGGAAAATTTATGTAAATTTCTGACATCGGTTGTAAATTACGATCATAGATCTACAACCACAATCGTAGATTTAGGAACGTAGATTTAGGAACGTCCATACAATAGCATTGCAGTATTGTACGAATGAACATTTGTACCTTTCATTTGTACATTCATTCGTTAATGTATGATAGCGGGTTTTTAAATATAGCCCAATGTTTTTAATTTAGATTATTGCGGATAGTCAAATTAAATCAATCTAAAACTGAACTTATCATTTTCACACCTAAACCTGGTCCCATCTTTCTCTATTTCTGTTGACAATACCCCCATTTTCCCTATCCAATTGGCATGCTGCCTAGGGGTCATTATTGACTACTCTCCCTCCTTTTTTAACCACATTAACTATGTTGTAAAAACCTGCCGCTTTTTCCTTTGAAAATCCGCATGTTCCTTTCTCTCCTAACTACCGCTATGCTTATGCATGCTCTCATCCTATCCTGCCTGAATTATTGTAACCTACTACTTAATGGTCTTCCTGCTTCCCACCTTTCTCCCCTTCAGTCCATATTAAACTCTGCTTACACGTATTGTTTTGCTCTCTAATAAACAGGATCCCAAATCTCCTTGGTACCAGTCAACAACCTGGCTCCGGATTAAACAGCACATTGTGTACAAAATACTTCTCCTTACATTTCAATCCCTTTGCTTTGCTGCACCTCCTTTTATTTCCTCTCTAGTGTCCCCATGTTCCAGCCTGCACCCTTCGATCATCACAGAACAACCTCCTGTACAGACCCCTCACTCGTAAAGCTTCCTCTCGCCTTAAACCTCTATCTCTTGTGGCTTCCATCCTCTGGAATTCTATTTACCTCACTCTACGTCAAGAAACCTCAATTAGCAGGTTTAAATCTAGCTTTACATCCTACCTATTTAGTAACCAGCACAATATATGATTGTTTATTTGGCTTGATGAGCTAAATTACTGTTCTTTCTATTTCTTCTTCTTCTTCCATTATATTCTTCCACTTTTTTGAACTGTATCTCCTCCCACAGTTTTGAGCTAGAGACATGAAATTCGGTAGAGACATTTACCTAGCTATTACCTAGCAAAGGAATCCGTGGAAGCGTTAAAGCGTTATCTGAGAATTTTGGAACATTTTTACCCATAGACTTTAATGGTAACAATCCTCAAATGTGGATATTTCAAAAACCGTTCGTTTCAAGGTCATAAACACAAACGCTGATACCCACAACCCCCCACATATACAAAGGTACACCCACCTACTGACCTACCTTTCCATTTCCATGGAAGCCATACTTAAAGTGTAACTATAGTCAAGAAACTAATTTTGATCAATCATCAATAAAAGTTAGTTATATGGTCATACATGCAAAAACACATACCCCCAACCTCACAAGGGTACACACACCTACTGACCTACCTTTTCTTGATATATCCTCAATAAAAGTTAGTTTTATGGTTGTAAACACAAAAAAGACCTACCCCCTCAACCAGGCCCAGTTACAAACACCTACTGACCTACCCTTCCATTGCCATGGCAGCCATACTTAAAGGTTACCTATAGTCAAAAAAACAATTTTGACTAATCAAAAAAGTTTGTTTTTTTGAACTTCCTACCTAACAGAGGTACACACACCAAATGGGATGCCCATTCATTCATGTGGCAACCATATTTAGGTTATTATTTAAGGGTACGTATAGTCAAAAAACATTTTGACCAATCATAAAAAAGTTAAGTCTTTTATCCCCCAACCTGACACGAGTACACAAACCAACTGACCTACCCATTCATTCCTGTGACAGCTATATAAGTAAAAAAAACAACAATGTCCTAAACATTTCCATTATTGAGTTTTAAATCTGCAGCACAAACACACACATTCCCTTTCAAAATGCAGCCTTTCAAGCCAAATTCAAAGTTTATACTTAAACTTTCCCTTTTTAGTTTTATTTGCACAGCATAAGTCTCACTCATGCACTTATACCCTTTCCTATGTATCTGTATGTTACTCTCCTAACTAGATTGTAATCTCTACAGGGCAGAGCTCTAGCACTTAGTTTTATATTTATGTACTGAACTTTTTATGTATTTGTCCCCTTGCATGACTTTTTTGTATTTTATTATTGTACAGCACTGTGTCCCCAAGTGGCGCTTTATAAATAAAATAAAATAAAAAATTTATATCACATAGTAATAAAAAAAACACAATTAACCTGGGACATTAATTTGACAGCATTTAAAAAAGCAGTAACTGCTTTGTATATGGAGATAGCATTCTTTTGCTCAGAATTGAGTTTAACCCATTGGCCTGGCCCTCCACAACAGTCCTAGTTTCTCATGTGTCCCCTGGGAAAATTGCCCTTCTATATATCATTCAGCGGCCAGAGACATTGTACACGCAAAACAAAACATTATATTAGTGATCACTTAACACGTAGTAAGAATTATATTGGTGATCTCCAGCTTGGCTTGCTTACATTTTATATTATCATTCTATTTATATATTATAGCCTGCTGTTAACTGTGGAAAACAACTGATTTATAAAAAATTTATACCGCAATGGTATTCAATGGGGATTGTAAATCTACAATTTTATATATATGGCCCATGCCTTTATATATGTCCCAGAGTGCAAATTAGGGTGTATGTATATTGACAATATTAAATTATATGGCAAAAAACATTTTATAGTAAAAAGCTAAATATGATGCTGGTGAAAACAATTTCTTTATCAATATTTAGAGGCAGGCCATCCGAGAAGCTCTGCCCAAGAAGGGAGAATCATTAGTCACGGCAAACCCTGCTATGAAATTCTGCAAGAACCCAGGAGAGAGAGACTGACCCTATTTCCAGATCCCACAAATTCTGCTGAATTGCAGATCCCTTGCTGTTCCAGAAAAGACAATTTTTTAATGCAAATAAAGTGATACCATTTATTGGCTAACACAATGGATGCCACGATAAAGAAACCAAACATGTTTCAAAAGCTTTTCATTTTAAATGTATTGAATCAGGAAATAAATTATATAATTTCAATTCCAATTGCAGTTACAGACAAGCATACGCTGAACAGAGATTTTCCACGGTACACGTCCCCAATGCCTAATTATACATGCAGTTTATGTGTTCATGCTAATCCAGGATTGTCAGACCACTCTT
Source organism: Hymenochirus boettgeri (assembly GCA_019447015.1). Lineage (NCBI taxonomy): Eukaryota > Metazoa > Chordata > Amphibia > Anura > Pipidae > Hymenochirus > Hymenochirus boettgeri. The sequence goes on from CM033471.1 coordinate 187,329,901, forward strand.
TACAATTCCCTTTAATCATCCCTTTTGGCAAATGAATTAATGTAATTCTACACACCTAATAGATTGTGGACATGCTATTCCTTGAAATGTTGCCCATTATCAATTGTTACAATTTAGCTCAATCTATCATTTTGTCACCTTTAGAATCATCCAATCAAAAGAAAGCATTTTTAAATGATAAAAAGGAATATTTGAATTAGCTTCAGAGAAAACAGCAATACAATATCTCTGTGAGGACAAAATATAAATGGGCCAGCTGCAGGTAATAAATGGAAGGACAATGATATATTTGTTGAGAATTGGGTGAGCGGTAATGTATTCCGTTCATATTGCTCTTGTCTTTTTCCAATAGAATACATGCTTATAGATCCCAGGATGTCAGGGTCTGATTAAACGAACACTTTCCCATTGCTAAAGGCAAACTGACTTCTGGGCTCCCATGTCTAAATATCTGCAATGAAATTTTACAAATGTAGTGAAACTAAATACAGCTGGGCCTGGTCTTTTGCAAACTTTGCAAAGGCTGTTAGAAAAGAAAAGACAAGAACAATTGTGGGATGAATGATCATTTATGGGAGGATAAAAAAAAACAACAACAGGCCATTTTGAGCTACTCAGGGCCCCACATTTAAAAATGTCCTCTGACTGACCTGCTATAATAAGAAAAACTGGATTTCGACAGTCACGGTCCATTCATTTATAATACTACTAGCAAATAGGTAAGTATCAGAACTCTCTAGCCCTACACTGGAAATTTACCAAAACCAAGTTTTGCTTTTAGATTCAGGTGTATGTATGTATAGTTTATTTATAAAGCGCCACTTGAAGACGCAGCGCTATACAGTATTAAGATACAATAAATTCATACAAGGGGGATAAATATATAGATAGTTCAGTGGATAAATATATAACTTATATAAATAGAAGTGCTAGAGCTTTGCCACAAGAGGAAAGGAGGTCCCTGACCCGTAGACCTTACAATCTAGTTAGGTGGGTAACACACAGATACAATAGAATCGGTATAAGTGCTGGAGTGAGACATAGGCAGTGCAAATAAAACAATCATATACTGTGCTGGTTACCAGATAGGTAGGATGTAAAGCTAGGTACACACCTAGAGATTTTTCCTCCTGACCGACCGTTCGATACTTTCGACCGGTCAGCCAGGAGGAAGGACTGTCGGTCGCGGCAAAAGCAGCCGCGGCCGACAGTTACTGCGACTGATCGTGCGGTCCATAGAGGACCGCACGATCGGACGAGGTTTTCCACCATGTCCGATCGTCCTTTCTTTCCGATTCGGACGAACGATCACATGGCTACATTCGGATGCGATAATTTCGGTCCGATCAACCGATACACTGAACTATCGGTCGATCAGACCAAAATATCTCATCGTGTGTACCCAGCTTAAGGCTAGATTTAAAACTGCTAATTGAGGTTTCTTGACGTAGTGACGGGAATAGAATTCCAGAGGATGGGAGCCACGAGAGAGAGGTTTTTAAGGCGAGAGGAAGCAGTATGGGTGGGGGGGTCTGTTAACAGGAGATGGTTCTGCGATGAGCAGAGAGTACGGGCAGGAACATAGAGAGGAAATATAATGAGAAGCAGCAGAGTGAAGGGAATTAAATGTTAGGAGAAGGATTTTGTATACAATGCTCTGTTTAACGGAGAGCCAGGTTGTAATCCGGTACAGAGGAGATTTGTGATCCAGTTTATTAGAGAGCGAAACAATATGTGTGGCAGGATTAAGTATACACTGAAGGGGAGAGAGTTAGGAAGCAGGAAGACCAGTAGCAAGTAGTAGGTTGCAATAGTCCATGCGCGACAGGATGAGAGCATGCATAAGCATAGCGGTGGTCGGGAGAAAAAGGAATTTGGCGGCAAGTTTTTGCAACATAGTTAAAGGGGAACTGTGGTCCAAAAATGACTTTAGGTAAATTGATAGGAATTGCTCTCCTATGAATTTTAGCAATATATTTTCATTGTTTATTTTGCATAGTTTTGAAGATATTTACATTTTTGTGTGTGATATGGCAGCAGCATCACCAGGTCTCCTGCACTTCCTGCTTCCTGCTCTGAAACCATGACAGTCAATCTGCCCTGTCTCCTCCTCCCCTTGCAAGCCCCCCTGGTCCCTCCCACTCATGGACCCCATGGACCCTCCATTTGCAGGCCCCCCATGGCCCATTCCCATACAGCCCTATGTGTTTCCCTGCCCAATCGCGGGTGCCTTAGCCCTGCCCACTCACGGGTGCCGTGGGTCACTCAGACCCCCCTACAGAAAACTGTATAAAAACAGATAAATGAACGACCCCGACCGAACGTGTACACGAAATGCGTGTAGCCGTCGAGGGTCACGGGTAAGGAATGTCACATGTCATCCTCCCACCCATTAACTTTCTGGTCTGTAATGTCTTTAGATCTTGGGCTGTGGAGCACATAGAGAGGTGATTGATGGCTCATTTTAAAGGTAGGAAACTGGCCTTTCATTTAAAAAAAATGAAGTATGGAGACCCCAGTTCCTCTTTAATATGATTAGAAAAGGAGAAAAAGGAGTCAATAAGAAACCCATTTCACATCTCTGCAAACGCAAACTGCTTTTTGGGAAAGTTATGAGCCAGGCCAGCCTGAAGATAAATAGCACCCTGAGCAAGATTTGTTACTGGCATCTAGCACCAGGGCCAGCCTTAGGATAAATATCACCCTGTGCTATACACACACATTTGATCTGCAGGACTGTAACTGGGGGAGCTGTGTCACTGATGCACAACTTTGATCTACAGGTCCTTAACTTAACACTCCCTGCTGGCGCCCCCCGTTAATGCAACCTGTGCGGCCGCACAGGTTGCCCATATAATAGGCCGGCCCTGTCTAGCACCCCCTCCAAAATACCCTCCTGGGCACACACAATATGCTGCTGAATGCTGCTTGCCTTGGCCTGCTTCAAATCAAGTCTGCCAGCTGCGCTTACTGTCTTTCAGTATCTGCAGGGTGTGTTTGTATATATCATGCATACATCATTACACAAAATGCATAGACCGCATACAGACATCGTAAGGCTTACGTCTGTTTGGGCTTTGTCTGTGGGATGGTGCTGATACATGCATTTGATCTGCAGGACTGTATCAGGGGGGCTGTGGCACTAATGCACAACTTTGACCTACAAGTCCGGGACCTAAGACTCCAGCTGGCGCCCCTGGTAATGCAATCAAGGCTCGCCCTGGTTAGGAGTATAAATTGTATGGGCACCTTTATATCACATTTTTACCTCTTCTTTAGTAGTTGGTAAGAGACGTGCGCAGTACCAGGTGGGGTGGTCGGGTGTGTACACGTACATTTGTGCATATGCAGCACACTGCACTGGCCACCAATGAAATACCAATTTGAACATCGGAATAGTTTTTCAATGGATGCGCAGTATGTGGTGGGGTTAGGGGCGTAATGAGGCAGGGCTGCCAATTCCCCGTTTGACGGGATATCAGCCCTGGCTGTGGGACACTGTTTGGCCCTACATTTGGGGCAGTCCCATCCAATTAGGGATGTAGGTCAACCCTGGTGCCAGCAGAGTATTACCATTAGCCTTCAGTGCCAGCAGACTTTCCTATTAATATTTTTAGTACCAGCACTTTCCCAGAGTATTGCCATTAACCTTTTTTAGTGCCAGCAGAGTATTACCTTTAAACCTTTCAGCTGCCAGCATTGACATGATATACAGTATGTACCTGCTTTCAGTGTCTGCTCCATTGAATAGTTCACTCCTCACCTACTCTAAGCTCTGATTCGAGAGTTGGAAGAAAGATGCTAGTCACAGGGGCCACTGCTAAAAAGTCTGCAGCAGCTTTTACCTGCCATTTTAGAACTGCTCTACTTTTAGAACTGAGCTCACCTCCGCCCCTCCTTCCTTCACCTTCAGTACGTTTATTTGCAATATTGTATTCAGTAGAGTGAGTTCAGGTTCCTTACTCACTACAATGTTGCATATTAAAGCAGCTGAAGTGCTGGAGGAAGAAGGGGAAGTATGGAGAAGAATAGTTCTAAAACAGCAATTAAAAGCTGACAGGGAGATGCTAAGGAAAACACTGGGCATCCTAGTTCTTTGGGCTATGCTTAGAAAATGTTCCTGAGTACCACCACATACAGTTTTCATCTGCCAGGTTAGTCCTGGACTTTCCTGTATTAAGGATTATGCTGAAGCATAAGTAAGCCTGTCAGGAACAGTTTTCTTCATACTGGCAATCCTCGAAGAAACAATATACAATATTGGGAGGTAGGAATTACCAACCCTATCTCCCCATCCCAGGTAATAAGATCGATGGTGGCACTGATGTCTTAAGGTGGGTACACACGTGCCAATTCTTCCTCCTGACCGACCGTTTGAGACTTTCGACTGGTCGGCCAGGAGGTAGGACTGTCAGTCGTGGCAAAAGCAGCTGCGTCCAACAGTAACCACAACCGAGCGTGTGGTCCCATAGAGGGCTGCACTATCAGCCCTGGTTTTCCAACCTGTCTAATAGTGTGTTTGTTTGATTCGGACAAACAAATGGATGGCGGTCGGTAGTGGCTGCCAAAAGGAACCGGCCCAACCTACTGAAACAATGAAATATTGGTCGGTCAGGCCGAATTATTTTATATTTGTATGTTGTGTACGTAGCTTTAGGTTCAAATCTGCCCTTAATTACATATGCAAGGTGTATGGACAGTATTTATAAAGAATCAGAATAAAGGTAACTGGTAATTACCAAAGATATTTTTAACCAATGTCTGTAATTTGCGCCACTACAAGTAATATTTTTGACTGGACTAAAGCATTGCTATCAGAAAATACCAATATTTATCATTTCTAAATGTTTATTCTTCTTTTGTTTGCATAGGATACTTCCGGTTATGTCAGTATTCACTAAAACTATAAAGACATACTGATGGGGTGTGTATATGGGGAAGAAAACTAAGCACTAAGATTGTTCTTTTGTTGACCACAATGCAAAATACAGGCCGCAGTGCAAAATACCAGTAATGTTTAGTAATGCGCCAATGTGCGGTATTGCCCTGTTGCCATAATTTTATTATTTTACAACACAGCTGTAAAATAACAATATGACTGGAAAATGCAGATAATGATTGTTATTTTACAACTGCATCATTATTTTGTACATCCACATCATAAAGTAATGATAAAACGCAATATCGGTATTTACCAATATCGCTCCTCTGTCTGTAAAGCATTGCAACATAACATTCAATAGGAAATACAATACAGTATGTAAAAGAATGTTTTTTCCCTTTGTATTCAGTGAGTAAATGTCCTATGTATACAAAGGAATTTATTAAGTACTGATCAATATGAGCCTTTGGATTCACTCACAGCAAATTGCATGGGGTAGATTTGATATATGTTAGCAATTGATCCTATAATAAGGGACACATGAGGATGTAATGTGATTACTAGTATAGTAGCATATGATGGCATTACAGGCTTTATAGATTTATTTGGCAATGTTTTTAATGGGTTTTGTTATTTAATTGGATCCACAACATATAACCTATCATAACTGTGTAATGAGGCAGTATTTTAACCAGTTGTCTTGTTAGTGTGTGGTGAGTCCTAACAAACCATCTTGAAATTACCAAATGCAGCTACATCATTGGAGCGGAAATGGCCACCTGAGGACAGCAGTGTTGATGGGATATGACCCATATGCACTAATGGTGAAACAAAGGGGCTCTACTATAGTAAATCTATTTGTCATTGGGTATTGTATGCAAATTAGTTATAATATTGTTTGAAAACTAGTAAAGCTAGTAGCGATTGCCTTTCCAATTCCTGATGCTAGGTGGTATCAAAATACAGAAGAATATAATACCAAAGATGGTATAATAAAGGCAAGGAGATTAACTTATGCAATGCTCTGGTGCATTGGCTACCAATATTTCATATCAGAGGAAATATGGGCATCCTTTTAAGATTAGAAGAATAGAATGTATGTCCTCAGACATGGAAAGTTTTTTTTTAAGTGCAAATAGTAAAACTGTAAAAACTGTCTTCCAGTAGTTGTGGTAGTGGCAGGTTCATTGGATGATTTCAAGATGGAAGGCTGCATGCCTTTCCAGAATTAAAAAAACGGATGATGTTAGAAAGTCAACCAAACAATCCAGTACTGCCTTCTACTACAAGGGTGTCAAAATGAGCTGGCAACCTAGGCCACTTTCGGTTTCAAACCACCACACTAGTTCCCCTTGCACCCCCATTAGTAGTTATGTATAAAGCCGCTTTGAAAGACTTATTATAAATACTACCACAACAGGGCAATGTAGTAAGAGATGGAATGCACCTATTACTGTACACATGCAATACATTAACCAGTAATAGTTTTTTTGCAAGGGATTTACATTCCAAATACAATTCAAGTTATCGATGGTGTGGTGCTGTTTCCACATTTTTGGAAACCCAATATCACATAGCATAGGTTTTACACTCATTTGGGTACCCTGACTTATACCTGTGCCTTGTTTAATAAAATGAAAAATATCCACATCACAAGGGATTTTGTGCTCTTAAACTTTTGGGATGCCAGAAAAGTTAAAGTCCTTAAATGTAAATATGCCCGATACAAAAGTTTTCCAAAAGCAATTATCTAGGTCCACTAGCTAGTGCAAATTTAGGCACCTTGGTTTGTTTCATACCACTTTTCTTATATGTCATACATTGTTGGTGCAAATCTTTACTGTTCAGGTTGGCAGCAGCCACAAATGAGTTGCACAAATTTAAATGGATCCCAAGTGTCAGACTGGACTTTTGGGGCCCACCGGGAAATCTCAGACCAGGGGCTCACCAGGATGAGTTAAGGAGCTCATCTAACATTTCATATCTTTATTATTACTCATTTACAAATCTATCTTACTCCTACTGACTTACTTTTGTTTTTTCTTAATGTCCCATTGGTTCTGTATTTAAATTTTATAAGTTTTCTCTGTTTTCTTGGGTGAATGGGCTATGGGGATACCCCTGTAACCCTGTGGGCCAGTACGATACTGAATCTCGCATTGAAGATGTGTTTTTTGCTAGGCATACACTAGCAGGGAGATTCATCCAGAGCTACATATGCTCTGGGCAAATCTCCCGAACGGGATTTACCAGAGGCTACACGGCTCTGGGTGAATCTCACCTGCGCACCCGTGCACCCGTGCTAAGACGTGCATCCACTGCAAAGTGACACTTAATGTCATGCTAACCGATCGTAAATCGGTTAGCGCAACATTAAGGACAGAAAGGAGAGCTGCGCGGCTGCAGTGCTCCTCTGTGAATTGCCCCATAGGTGTTTTACCTTTTGATGTTGCCACGATGTTCAAATGACATTCAGACAACCTTCTGGTCCAATCATTGTGATAAACTATTAATCACAGCAGGAGGAACAGTGAAGAGGGGCCCAGAGCACCAAAGAACGGGAGGTAAAGGAGCTATATCTTACTCTTATTCTTTAATGCAATCACCATTTTTTGTCCGTATCGCATGTGATTCAATAGAGGTAAATTGCCAGAAGCGTGCACGGAAGTGCGACATTGTGATTGTGCATGCTCCGGTGCCCTGCTAGTGGGACCTCAGCCTAAAGGAGCTAGTTCTTACCTACCATTCTTCAATTTATGCAACAGGACCAGAAAACGAAGGGAGGAAACTTACCAGTGAGTGCGATCCACCGCTGCTTTAACTAATGATCACCAAAGTTTAGCTGGAAATAGTCGGGACCTGTCAGAATAGGCAGTGGGGGATATCGATTGTGGGTAAGACTTGTGCGCTGCACACTTCTGTGTGCAGGCAATGCGCTTCTGTCAATTTACCTCTATCAGAACAAATCCTATATGCACCAAAAATGGTGATCAAATGTGCTCCAATAGGGCCACTCTAATAGGCTACCACAGGCATGTGATCCAACTAGCGCAATCAGATCATAAAACATGATCCGAAATGCGCTAGTGGGGCCTAGCCATTACCTCCCATTCTTCAATTAATTAACTTTTTGAGTGAGCCTAGCCTTTAATGTGTTTGATCAAGGAAGTTTTCTTTCTCTGACTGTGCAGTAGGTCAGCTGTTAGCAGAGGGGACTGGAGAAAAGGGGTATAACTAGAGAATAGAAAGTAGGTTTTTCAAGATCCATTTATTATGCATTAGTTTATCCTGCACTAATAATTAAAATAGTAATTCTTTGAGTACAGTTGCACTTTAATTTATTATTAAAATTTCCTTTTAACTTTTTGTTAAAATTCCTCCTTTAAACGTGTTCCCATAATGCAGTAATCAATGTTCATCATGGGAGCACAGTAAAGTAGGGAGCACTGGGTGCATTTGCCCTTTCTGATCAAATGCACACACTAAATATGGGAATGACAAGTAATTTTTTAACCACCAAAAAACACCTAACGCTAAAATCTACTCTATTAATTCACAGCAAAACAATACAGCAGGCAAAACAAAAAGCACATCCTCATTATCGGTTCTTGGTTAACATACAAGCAGCAAGTTCTATAAACCCCCAAAACTATAATCCCCCCCACTACTGACCCCACTCTGTAGTGTAATAAAATCCTTACCTTACATCCCAGCTCCAAATGGTTCTCCTGTAATCCCCCCCCAAAAAAAAACTGGCCACCAGGAGGATAGCAGAGAAGTTTGGCATACGCACTGCAGCCCTTCTCCCCCTCCCCCCCCTTTCTAACCCTCTCCCACCCGCTTTGTTCCCTCCCCCTAGCGTAAATTCCTTTATGTATAGTATAGTCCATGTTCCCCCAGCCCCAACTGCTACAATTATATTCTCAGAAAGTCCTCGATCATTACTTACCTTACCTCTCTCCTTCGTCGTTCTGGGCAGCTGCGTCCGTGATTGGCTGCCTCTCAGCCAATCACAGACACGGCTGCTAGTCCCACCCCCTGCTTGCAGTTACGTGCAAGCAGAGGGCCGGGGCATTGCGGCGAAGAAGAGAGGTAAGGTAAGTAATAATCGGGGGACTTTCTGAGAATATAATTATAGCGGTTGGGGCTGGGGGAACATGGATTATACTATACTAAAAGTTTCTATAAAGGGTGGACATGCCCTTTAATATTAGAGTATTGCGGAATACAGCTTGAACAAAATGTTATTCTAATTTTTTTATTAAAGGACCTATTGCACGTGTTCTTTTAGTTTAGTTACTTACAGGGAGATTCAATAAAAGTTCTTATTGTGTAAAATGGTGCTAATTTTGCCCCAACCAATCAGATCTTATTTTCAGCTAACATCTGATTGGTTATGGCAAAATTAGTACCTTTTTAAACGTATTACAACAACAATATTCTGGTTGTCTGTAATGTCTGCCCTTTTTGGTGATTTCCTACATACTAGCTCATATATCCCAAATTTCCAGAGTTAAAGTCGCGCTAACTGATTCAATATCGGTAGGCACAATATTTACTCTCATCTTTGCGACGGCAGTGCAGGTTTTGCAAAAGACAACAGCGTAACTGTCTCTCGTGAAGGGACTGTCTACCCCTTTTCAAAAAGTGATTTGTTGTAGATAACCCAAAAACCTTAACTTCGTTTTAGTCAAAAGTTAGAAATCAGCTCACACACACAGCTATTATACTTACATGCTCCTCCTCGCTCCACCGCCGCGGCTCTGCACTTCCGGGAAAGGAAGTCGGTGATTGGCAGTGACGGTGACGTCACGGCCAATCACTGACTGCCCTTCCCGGACCAGTCAGTTATATCACTTTTTGAAAAGTCCCTTTAATGTCTTTTTGTGCTACTTTTAGCATGAGATTAAAATGCTGACTATTGTATGTACAAATCACGATGTAAGTAAATACCATTTGGGATTCAACCACGGCTACAAACACGATATTGAATCACGTACCGGAGATTTACCAAGAGCGAAAGCAGATTTGGGTAAATCTCCACCATAGTGTTTAAAATATTAAGAAAAAGGAAAAGCTTATTAAAATTTTAATAGTTTAATTTTCCTTTAATTTACAGAGAAGTGTAAAAGACTGGATTTCTTGCCAATCTTATTTCCACAAGATATAAATTACATTTGGTTCTCTATAGTGTTTAACTATCCAAGATCTAGTCACCTTTAACCTCGTCTAATAGTTATAGATCACTGATTTGATTTTACATTCATGGGCAGCACGGTGGCTCAGTGGTTAGCACTGATGCCTTGCAGCGCTGTAGTCCTGAGTTCGATTCCACCCTTGGACACATCTGCAAGGAGTTTGTATGTTCTCCCTGTGCTTGCGTGGGTTTCCTCCGGGCACTCCGGTTTCCCCCGAAATAAGAAAGACATACTTATAGGTTGTATGTGTCAAATAAATGTGCTTAGATTGTAAGCTCTTTGGTGCAGGGATTGATGTGAATGTATACATGTAATTGTAAAGCGCTACGGAAGATGCGCAATATAAATCTACAATAATAATAATGGTTCTTTGTGTGTAAGGAATGATTGGAGAAGTATTTATTAAACATAGGTCCTCCTTCCCTTTTCTGCTTTAGTAAATATCTTGTTGCTTATGGCTCTTTGCCCAGACTAAGGAATCCTGCAAAAATAAAAGTAGTTTGATTGATTAAATTCCCTTTATGCCAAATATCCTAATCCTAATATTTATCTGTTTCTTCAATTCAGTAGCTATTGAGCAATTTCATTTTACCTATGAAATAGGATATCCATTTAAGAAAATTCTATATTATATAGTACATGGCTTCTAGACCTTTTGGTACCTGAGCCAAGCAGCCATGGTTAGGTCAGCCCTCCAGTTCAGCCGACACTGTAAGGTCAGCCCTCCAGATTAACAGTCAGGGTTAAAGGAGAACTAAACTTAATTTTTATTAATCCTAATGTGAAAGCTTTTTTTCTAAGAATACCTATACATTCAAAGATCCTTCTCTAGTTATTTGCATTTAGTAGATATAAGTAATAGATTCTCTAACAAAGGAGGCTTCCATGTGGTTGCGAGTCTCTATGCACAAAGTTTCTAGTGAAAGATAAAGGGGGTTATTCAATAAAAGTTCTTATCGTTTAAAATGGTGCTAATTTTGCCCCAACCAATCACGTGTTAGCTTTCAAATGTTACATAAGTTCTGATTGGTTGGGGCAAAATTAGCACCATTTTAAACGATAAGAACTTTTATTGAATCTCCCTGAAAGTTTCTAAATGTAGTTGTGATCACAGTTGACTTGCTGGTGGTACACCATGTAAATGCTGTGTTTTTAGGAACAAACAGACCAATGAAACAATATAACTGCCTGAATTTATTGCTCTTTTTGTTTGTTTGTTTCCATGTTTCTATAAAAATATTAAGTTTCTACATGTGTACAAACTTTATATATAGCAGCTCTGTTATTAATTTACCAACCAGTGTGAATTGCTGACAGTCTTCCAGTAGCAATACAAAATAGTGAACTGATTTTACTGACATTTACTGAAATGTACATCTATCTATTTCAAGTTCACTGGTGGCTTGTTCTGCTAAAGTGCTGGGTTAGGAAAACAGACTATCGGGACACAGGTTTTATTCCCCCATGGTCCCTTTTTTTTGTTTTTATTATGTGGTTAGCAAAATATAAAGACTCTACATGTACTAGTTTTTTTAGTTATTAGCCCTTGTGGCATAGAGGTAGAAAGATTTCTTTTTAGAAAGAAACAGTATTGCTGGTTTGATTTCCCATACTTACTTTTATTTTTTGCTGAAATGTTTCTTTCATCCATGCTAGACATACACTGCAAATATTATTTTTCTTTTTTGTATGAAAAGCAAAGGAATTTATCATTATTAGGGATAGAAGCATTTGTAATGTGTTTACACAAAAACTGCACTGAAATCTGTGTTCTGTGTCAGAGGGAGGGATCTCTGAGCTGTAATGTGATTGGCTGTCAGCTTCCAGGAAGCAAGATTGCAGTTTCCCAGGAAGTGTACTGCATACACTTAGCTGGGTGTTCCCAGATAAAGTGAATTATGGGAGCTGACCCTTAGTACCCACAGTTTATTTTCATAAATGACCCAGCATCCACAGCAAAGGGAGAGATGAGACACAGCTTGTTGTGTGTTTGTGAATGTGCTCTATCTATTGGGACAGCCCTCCAGTTCACCAGCTATCGTTAAGTCTGTACTCCTGTTCAGCAGTCACTGTATGGCCAATCCTCCAGTACAGCAGCCAGTGTTGACTGAAGTGAACTGCAGGGCTGATTTAACAATGACTAAGGGCTCATTGTTAAATACATTTTTGTGTGTTTTACATTGCACCAAAACGCAGTGCACATAGAAATCAGTGGTGCCGTTTACATTAAAGCGATGCAATGTAGTGCATTGAATGCAACTCACTGCATGCATCATTTTGGTGCATTAATGCTGCCATTGAAAATAATAACGTTGCCATTGAAAATAATGGCATGCGTTGTGCATTAACACAGCGGAACAATGCATGCAATCGCAAACGCGATGTTCCGCTGTACTCTAGTGTGAATGAGCCCTGAGGAACTGGAGGGCTGACTTAACAGTGACTAGGGAGCTGGAGAACTAACCTTGCAGTGACTGCTGAACTGGAGGCTGACCATATATATATGCCACATAGAGGGTGGTAATATATGTGCCTTAACAGTGTCTTGTACATAGATGTTGCCCTCAGTAACTGTATTAAATTGGTTAGTGCAACTTTAACTCCTTTAAAGTGCGCTGCAGCTCTAGGTAAATGAGCCCTAAAGACTTTTTTTCCCCCTATCATGGTGTAAAACTTTAACACAGCTAAATGGAATAGTAATGCATTGCAACGGTATTTGTATAAGTTATGCCAAGATCATTAATGAAGACAACCCCACAGTAGTTTTAATGGATATCAGGCAGCCCATTCATTTTAGATGGCTGACCAGAACTGGAAGTACCACCCTATACCATCTATTGTGACCGGATTTCAAGCCGAAATCTACTCAAGATGATGTGGAAACTTGGTCGTCAAAAAATTATTTGACAGGTCAGATTACCTTTTGTTTAATAAACTGCCTTATATCTAACAGACTCCACACATGGGTTGATTTTTCCAGGCCGATTCAATGTGAATGCAAAGATCCACAATAAAGTGGGCTGCAATTAAAAGTTCCATACACGCATGTGATTGCGGGTCCCACCTATGGCCTAAGAGTGTCAAACTAATGTTTTTTTTGCCAACAATGGATTGGCGTATGGATGGTCATTCAGTCATCATTGATGACGAACTTTTATTGAATCTCCCTGAAAGTTTCTAAATGTAGTTGTGATCACAGTTGACTTCTGTTCCAGCTCTTGCAGGTTTTATTGAAGAACGGAAGGTAAGACACCGCTCCTTTACCTCCTATTCTTCAATAAATCTAAATACTAAAAAAAAAAAATTTCAGTAGAGATACCCTTCAAGCAATAGTCAGCCAAAAGGGTTATTTGTTTGACACTTGTGCATCGCGGTTTTGGCCTGTAATCGCACGTGTGTGTACATCTTTATCTAATCTTTGTTTATTTAAATGATTGCACCCTGCTATAAGATTGTGTGGTGTGCACTGGTTTTCAACTGAATATGTGTGTGTGTGTGTGTGTTGTTTTTTTATTATGGTATAATAAAGAGCACAGTGCTTATATTTATATTACTATTGTACAATCACAATTGCTCTTCCTATGCCTGCATTAGATTAAATCTAATAGCCATTAGATTCCCTTCTTGTGCAGCACATACTGCAGTATTGTTATAAATGGTCCTTTCTAATGTGAAACACAGGAATTCTAATTCTGTTACGCACAGTATAATATATTGTGGCTGTGGCCATATATCATTTAGTCCTTACTTAGTTTCATGAGAACTCACACAGAAGCGGCTGAAGCAAGCAACTCCTTTATTCAGAAAGCAATGCATACTGGGAAAACTAGTCACATGTTATAGAGACAGGGTGAGAGATAGGTCAAAAAGCAACATGCATTTTAAGGCTGTACATACATATGTCACACACAGTTCCTTTTCTATATAATGTACAAGTAAAATCACTGCAGTGTTATTACATTACATATACAATTTTTATAACATCAGCAATCAAATCTGATCTTTTGATCTAGTCATAAAATTGACTAGTCATGAAATGTCTGGCTAGAATGCTGAATATGTCAACTATGAATATGGTTCTATTGACTGTAAATTTTCATTGGTGGCTTTCTTAAAATATGCAACTCAGACTGCAATGACCTAATTATTATTTCAATCCATTCTACCCTCATCTCAACCAGAGCTGAAATTCCCCACACAAACAGTGTGTGGAACTGAACCCTTCTCACTAACTTATGGTTGCCATGTCTTAAAGTGTTTAGTGCAAATACATATGCTTTTCAGAAAAAAAGAGCAGTATTTTTTCATCCCAATGACCTTAACCTGCCATTTCAGCATTGTATCTGTGTATAAATAAATGCAACCGATACTGACTTCCTGTTTGCAGGACCCCTAGTAGAGACCGTTGACCTTGCCCTTGACCCAGCGCCTGGGTTGATTCAGTTGCTCAGTAGAGATCTGAGCATCTTTGAACCATCCAACAGCCAATCAGTAGAAATTAATGTTAGGAACATTCCTAGGATGTGGTGCATCCTGGGAAGAAGAAGGACTGTTAGAACCTTAAATGTCAGCTCACCAATGTCAACAGCAGGGAACAGCAAAGGGTATGAAATCAACTGATTTTTCAAAATGGGAGAGAATATGTAGAATAACTAAGAAGGCATTACACAAACTAACAATTTAAAAATTTTCACTGAACTGTCCCTTTAAAGAACATGTTTGCCGCTGGTCAGTTTTACCTTCTCACTTACGCATATGTTTCTTTTCAAATAATATCATAAGAAGACGCTTTCTGGCAAATTTTTATATTTCCATGGTAGCGCTTTAGTAAAAGCCACACCATCTCTCTAATATTTCAATATCAAGGCCAGACCTGCCTAATAGATATAACACATTCAAAATCAGTCTGAAATGTGTGCTCTGGGTCTGCACTCAGATAGAATAATGCCTAATAAGCCCAACAGATGGCGTAAACCTTTTGCATAATTTCTTATAATTAGGACAGAGGAGTTAATACACTTCTATCACTTTTGCCACAGAACTAACTTAAAGGCTAACTGATGTCTCAAGGAAACATGGGTTGTAACAGTAGAAAGTAAATCTGTGAGGGGAAGGAAGTAAAATTTATTACTTATGCTTAATTGCCCAGCAATATATTTCACTGTCCAGTAATTTAGTGATGATTTTAGCAGAGAGAACATCTGGGCTGCTATATCTAATTGGCAAGAGGTCCCTACAGGCTCCCAAGTGCATTAAGGTCAAGACTGCAGAATCCAGATTGTTGGTAAGTATATCATTTTTTACATTAAAGAACCACAAAATCTGTGCTGACTCCTCTCCACTGTTTGAGAGTACCCACGATGAGGACCACAATTGATAGGTCCTTAACTCTGGGTTTACTGGCAATCCAGAGAACCCACATGTTCTGCCCAGCTAGGGTAACGCAGGAATTCTTTGGATTGCCAGTGAACCCAGGGGTGTGTGGTGAGTATAATTGTCCTTCAAACTAAGCAATAACAATAAAACCCCAGGGACCCTAAATTTAATGGACAACAAATTTAATGGATACCTGAAAATTAACTAATTACCTTTTTAACTCTGTAATTGTTTAGGAGCTGGGAGATAGTATTTCTAGTTTTTGGTTTGCTGTCATTAAAGTGTTAAAGTGCTTTAGAAGTTTTACACCTTTGACAACTTATTTCAATTTAGGTTGAGAAGGTCAATTCCCTAATTTCCCCAACTTGTAATATTTTTAGTTGAAGTTAAGGTGCCCATTTCACTATACTTTACCTTCAGATGTTCCTGTGACGTTTCCCCCAACAATCGCACAATGTTCGAAGAACTGCCTGGGCCAGGCGCGAATGAAACAGTAATGTCAGAAGGTAAGAATTGCTGCCAGGAAAATGCAGTGTTTAGACATTAGATAGATACGTATCTGTCTAGTGTACTAGGGGCGTGTATAAATGGAGATTGCCTGGAATCCCCCCTTTCTGCCTGCTCATTGCAGTCTGTTGTTCTACCTCCCCTGGTGCCCACAGACTGTTACATAGAATGTTACATTGTTAAAGGCTATGTCCACTGTGGTTTTAAACTTTTATGTTTCCAGTTTAACTGAAGGACAGGAGGTAAATACAATATGTCTTACCTCCTGTCCTTCAGTAAAACTTACAGGAGAGCAAAACAAACTTACCGCGTATTGCTCCAGCACTGCTGACAGCCTCCGACTACACTGATATTCCCCGATGGATCCACAGTCCTTTGCATTGTTTAAAAGTTTAAAATAATGATTGACATACCCTTTAAAGGGTATGTCCACCTCAAAACATTTTTTGGGATATTTTGTTTAATCAAACAAACCTGATCCTCCAAAGTAGAATTCCTGAAATTGTTCTACATTTATAGATAATCCACCCGTTACTTGCAGGCCGCTGTAAGCCTGCCTTTTTCGGGCCCCTTGGCACATACCCACTATGTTCCCTGACCCTGCGCGTCAATTTTTCTATAAACAGTCCTGCCCCCTTCTCGCGTGTCATCATTTACGAGCCAGCCAATCAAAGAAAGCCAATACCGGACGATCGGGATAGCTTAAAGCTATATTCTAAGTTTAGATTAGTAGAATCATTAAAACCATTACAAGAAAGGTCTTCTTTAACTTATAGAAACTTAATATTAAATAATCATAATCAGAAATTATCTTCTCTTGATGTAACCACTTTAGGAAGGCCGATCCTGACAGTATAGAAATCAAAAATAGAGTTACAGCGTGATACAAGACCATCAAAATGCAGCTGCAGCGTGCAGTTTCGGCTATAGTTCCATAAATTGTACTGTCTTGTGATTGGTTGACTTTTTTAAGAGGGCGGGATCTAAGCGTTAAGCTTATTCTGTAATTGAAGTGAGAAGTGACTTCCTTTGCCAGTACTCCATACAACAAACAGTCATGCGGGGGAACAGAAAAAGAGCACTGTTGAATTGACGTAACTTATTTCTCAGTTCTCAGAGTTGCTGAAATATTCAGGCTTCTTTGGTAAATTACTCCTGAACGGCTGAACCGATTTACAAGCTGTATAGTCAGTGGGGCAAAGCCCTTTTCATGCCCCCAAAGCCATATCCACTTTGCATTTTACACAACATAAAGTGATAGTTAAAATTTTTATATTTTACACAAAATGCTTGGCACACAGAAATGGCCAATATGCTAGGCATACAGAAAAGGGCAATATGCTTGGCACAGAGAAATGGGCAATAATATGCTTGGCACAGAATGGGCAATAATATGCTTGGCACAGAAATGGGCAATGTGCTTGGAGAAATGGGCAATAATATGCTTGGCACAGAAATGGGCAATAATATGCTTGGCACAGAGAAATGGGCAATATGCTTGGCACAGAAATGGGCAATATGCTTGGGACACAGACATGGGCAATATGCTTGGCACACAGAAATGGGCAATATGCTTGGCACAGAGAAATGGGCAATATGCTTGGCATATAAAAATGGTCAAAATGCTTGGCACACAGAAATGGGCAATATGCATGGCACAGAGAAATGGGCAATATACTCGGCACACAGAAATGGGCATATATGCTCGGCACACAGAAATGGGCAATATGCTTAGCACGGAGAAATGGTCAATATTCTTGGCACAGAGAAATGGGCAATATGCTTAGCACACAAATGGGCAATATGCTTGGCACAGAGAAATAGGGCAATATGCTTGGCACAGAGAAATGGGCAACATGCTTGGCACAGAGAAATGGGCAACATGCTTGACACACAGAAATGGGAAATATGCTTGGCATACAGAAATGGGCATTATGCTTGGCACACAGAAATGGGCAATATGCTTGGCACACAGAAATGGGCAATATGCTTGGCACACAGAAATGTGTGTACACATAACTTACAGTTACTTTTCTTCTTGCTGCTTGCTGAGGAAAGGCTCCAGACATCCAGGGAAGCTTTGAGGCAGGAGGGGGCGGAGCTCTGTGTTCTGATTCCCTTGCCTGGGCAGGAAGTCCCAGGCTCAATTAAGTTTTTGTTTAAAAAAGAAAACCCGAAGCTTCCGGTTACTGAAAAAACATTATTGACTGCTGACACTACTGACACTGCCAAGGTGGCCAGATAATATCCAGGAGCGAAAGGGCGCCAGTACAAGGTAATGTTGGGAGCTATGCTGACACCAGCACGCCCACTACCCGCCCCCCACTTCCTCCGGAAATGCATCAGAAAACATACATCTTTAAAGGTACACTACTTTTTTTTTTTCTAGCTTTTTTTGGGGGGCATATTTCACTTGGGAAGGTTAAGCCTTCCTAAGCCGTATGCAAAATCCGCCTATGGGTGGGAGAAGTAAGTATACATTTTAGTCTTGGGGTAGACATGCCCATTCATTTGGGGGGGTTAATGAATTACAAAATCTTTTCACCCTTCAGGCACAGTAATTAGAGATGTAGCTTAGAAAGTAAGGTTCATACACACGTGCGATCGCAGGTCCCAACCCGCGATGCATGATGTGTACGAACAAATGTTTCAGCTAATAATCGGCCCATGTATGGGCACTTTATCGGCCGAAAAGCCCGTTCGTTTGGCGGTCGTTGCCTGATCCACTGGGCAAATCACTGAACGAGGGGCCGACTTGGCCGATAAAGTGCCCATATATGGACGGATTATCGGTAGAAATGTTCCTTCATGTGTCGCGTGAGTGCTCCTAACTGCCCCAGATCTTAGTTAACATTTAAAAGCTAACATCTGATTGGTTGGGCCAAAATTAGCACCATTTTTAACAATAAGAACTTTTATTGAATCTCCCTGAATGTATTGTAAGCATGCTCACACACACTGGCTGCCCAGATCAATATAACTATTCTAGTTTGAAAATAATTTTGAAACATTAACATGATTTACAGTCCAGAACAAAAGTTCTCACTGAAATGTAGACATTTAGGGAAATATATCTATAAACTCGGATTATCAATGCAGTTAATTTTGAGCACATAATTTATATTATGATAATTGGCAATATGTGGTCCAATTATACTTACTTTTTGTGGTAAAATACCCATCATTTAAATTATGATCTTAATGCATATTTCAGGGAGAGGTATAATGCTAAAAAAATTGCTTTAAAGTCACTCTAAAGCCTTGTACACAAGTGTGATCGCGGGTCCCAACATTCGTTTCGGACAATAATCAGCCTGTGTATGGGCCCTGATTACGGCACGTGTGTACAGGTTTTGCAAAAGTAACCCAATCGACTGCTGCAATCAAGGTATTAAACAGAGAACATTAAAGGACAACTACACTGTAAAAAATTTAAATTAGCTGGGGAAGGTAGATGATTATTGTAAGTATTATCTACAGTTAAGAATAAACTTAATGGGCATGTCCACCATGTTAAAAAAAAACTTTTGATATGCTGTAGGCTACCCCTGCCCACCACCAACCGCTATAACAGTTTACTAAATTAAGATTCAGAACTGTACTTATAGCTCCTCGCTCCTGCGGGACTCTGATCCGGCTCCCTGCTTGCCAGAACTTGCTTTATAAAAATTCAAAAGTACCTGATGCAGGGAGGTAGAATTGATTATTCCTACCACCTAAAATAATTTATTTGAAGAGCGACAGTAAACACATTTTTCATCTGCCAGGCTAGTTCCCTGGGCTTTCCTGCAGATTTGGTACCAAAAGTAGCATGCTGTTTACCACAAATAAAAAAACATAGGCTTAGAAGGTATGTGTCATTTTTAATCCATAAATATGACACACCACAGAGATATAGGGCAAGTACCTAATCTTGTAACCCTACCTACTTTACACCACTATGGGACAATCCTTGTTCATTGTTTGCATGGGCAGCCAATACGACTGAAATTGGCAAGCTGCCGTCTCGTCTCCGTCCCTAAGGAGCGCAGTCTATATCATGAATCTACTGCCTGAGGCAACAGCCTCTGGATACCTCATGATTAGTACACCCCTGGACAGAACACAGGCAATGAATAGATGATAGGAGAAGAAAGTTACAAACAGCTAAAGGAAAACAATAGTCCCAAGCGTTTGAGAATTAATTTCAATGTTAATATGACAATAAAGGAAAAACTTTTTTATTTGAATATTTTAAATGTATTTTATCTCTGCCCAGAAATATCTCATTCCTAGATGACATTGTAGAAGATTGCTTGCATGCAGGCTTTAGTATAGTTTATGCCAGAAGCAATCGGGACTTGTCAGCGAGGGACCACTCTCACGCATATGTTTTACAATCTCCATTCCCGGGTCCAGTTAGATTAATTGAAGAAAAGGAGGTAAGACATTACTGCTTTACCTCCCATTCTTCAATTAATAAAAAAAGAGATAGGTTTACTTTCTGTATTGTGAACCTATAATTTAAAGGGTATGTCCACCCCCCAAACTAAAATCTGCCCCACTGTGTAGTGTTAAAAAAATCCTTACCTTACTCTGCTCCATATGGTTGTCCTGCAGTGCCTTCTGAAAGTTCAGGAAACTAAGGAGTAGGAGCCTCTCTCATTGTGCAATAAGTTATCTGCCCCTTCCCTGTCATCTTTGAGGATTCTGGCATGCATTGTGGAGCTCTCCCCCTTTATACCTCCCTCCATCCGCACTGCCATCATGCTTTTAAAAAAAAAAAAAAAAAATTGCCCACATTGGACAAACCCTAAACACCATATTAAAATCGTGCCAGAAATGTACTCACACACCTTTGTTTTAATATGATATTTAGGGTTGGGGGGATCCCTACAATGTTGGCAATTTTTGATTTGGAGGCTGGACATGCCTTTTAAGCATTTCAGATCATATTTTGCAATCTCCATTGCTAACAATGTAATGGGGACCGGTGGTCCTATATATGCTAAGTTCTGATTCATTGTTGGAACATATGTAGTCACCATTATGAATAGGTATAGGAAACACAATGCATAAAAATAACACAGAAGAAAACAGACTGTTTAATTGTTGCCTAAAAGCCTAATAGTGTCAGATAGAAAGTTACTCTATTACATTTACAAAATAATGAAAATGTTAAAACCAGAAACAAAGAGTGCCTTTTTTAAAACTGGGTTAGAATCCAAATTCAACAGTGGCTTCCACAAGGGCATAAATATTATACATTGGTAAACACACCATCAGTATGAATGAGTTTTATGATTTCTGTTCCAGTAGAAAAGCTCTCAGCACAGACAGCATCCTGAACCTCCATTGATATAATCCCCCACTGGTCTCTGTGTGACACATCGCCTCCAAACACAATAAATCACATAGATGGAATGGTACATTGGAATCAAGGTAACTAATACCCTGCTTTCTTTGTTGTTTTTTTGTTACAGGCGAAAGCACACACATGTCAGTTCGCCATGTTACTGACTGTTCCACAAAGTGTTTACATATTGTCTCTGGAAGAGCAAGGCACAGTAATAGGATGACATTTTGTAGAAAATAACTATACACACCAGAAAGCTTCTTATTTGACCTGTGTATATTTCTGTGGTGATTAAAGCAGATTTGTTTTTAGCATGAAAATGAATGGAGTCATGTATAGAAAGCCCCTATCACCTTCCTTTGCCCCCATTAGGCAATATACGGTATCAGCTCTCTATACATTGCGAATAGGGCGAACCCATTCCATACCTTCAACAATGATATTGTCTCAAAACTTTGGTTGTGGTGGTTGCACAATCCTCTTTTTCTACACCAACGCAGCCATAGTTATTTTAGTCCAAAAGACGTGTTAACCCCAAGTACATTGCCGCAAAGGGGTTAATGCGGCTATAAGACTCAAAAGTGTGTATTTTAGCACAATGTACTCTATTTTGTTGTCTTTAGTAGCAATGTGCATGCATATAGCAAACTATCAGGGAGATTCAATAACAGTCCTTATTGTTACAAATGGTGCTAATTTTGCCCCATCCAATCAGATGTTAGCTTTCAAATGTTAACTAAAGGTTCTTACACATATGCGATAGCACGTTCGTTTCAGCCGATAATCGGCCTGTGTATGGGCCCTTTATCGCCCGAAACGGCCATTCGGTCGGGGATCGTTGCCCGACCGACCGCGCGGATCTCCAAATGATTGCCCTCTTCGGCCAATAAAGGGGCCATACACAGGCCGACTATTGGCCGAAACGAACATTTGTATACACGGTGCGTCGCGATCACACGTGTGTATGAACCTTAAGATCTGATTGGTTGGGGCAAAATTAGCACCATTTTTAACAATAAAAACTTTTATTGAATCTCCCTGTATATGTATAGCAAATATTTACTATATTTATTTGTGCCACTGACTGCATCAGCATTTGGTAGTAAAACACACAAACAATTCATGTTATATATAACATGTCAATAGATCAAGTTTATTCTGATCTATTAGATCACCAAAAAGAGAAAAATACCAAGTCTTGGTTCAGCCTACAATATCACAATGCCCAAATGTGAAGGCTAAACAGCATTCATATGGGCAATGCCTTTTGCTCCCTAGTGTGAACAAAGCCCTAATAAACACAATTTGCTATTTTTAACATTATCACCTCACCATACATTGCCTGCATGATAAAAATGATGATAAATATTAAACTCCTCTATTATGCATGTATACTTACTTATCAGAAATAAGGACCATATTTATAAAGCCTTTGACGACCGTTATCGTAAATTTACAATTGTTAAACAGATCGGAGATCTACGAAATTGTAGATTTACGATCCCCATAGAATACCATTGCGGTAGTTTACATACCCTCCAACATTCCCCATTCAAAATGTATTCATTTATAGAAACAAGATAGTACAGAGCAGCAGAGGGGTAATGAAGTAAACCTGATCTTACTGCATTTCTTATCCGTGTACCTTATTAAAGGAAATGATAGAGGGTATTCAGAAATCTGCTTGTGTTATTTTTTTTTTTTGATTATTTAAAAAAGTTTTATTGTAATTTGGTCAGACCCATTCAATAACATGTTTAGGACATTATTGATGGATGAACAACACCTCCCAGCATCCCTTACTGGACAGAGTTACTTAAGTACTACCAAAATGCGCATCTTTTAGGGCAGCAATAAATGTTATGAACACACTTATGTCTGGTAAGAAATGCTGTTAAGTGTAGTTTAATCTATGGGGGTGGACATGCCCCAAATTATGCAGTTAATGACTTTGTTCACTAAGGGTCACACTGGCATGATTCTTAAAGGGCATGTCCACCCCCAAAACTAAGATTTCCCCCACTACTGGCCCCCACTGTGCAGTGTTTAAATCCTTACCTTACATCTATGTCCCAAATGGTTCTCCTGCAATGTCTGTCCAAAGTCCCAGAAACTGAAGAGTAGGAGCCTGGCAGTGAGTGAAAAGGTTTCCGCCTCTGACCTTTCCTCTGAGAGGTTTCTGACTTGCTCACTGGAGACAACCCCCCCCCCTCGATCCCTGTTTTCTGCCCTGTACCTTAGCATTAAATCCTTTTTCTTAGTGTAGTGGACCCTTTGCTAGCAAATATGGCGGTTGGGGGTGGGATCTGGTCCACTACACTACAGAAAAAGGTTGTATGAGCGGTGGAGATACTCTTTAAGGTGAAATCCCATCAGAGATCAGTCAGGTTTGTGTGTGGTTCCCAATGCATGTGTTCCGATAGATACCAATGTGATGTCGGCACATTGCGATGGAAATTGCATGTGTGTGGCCAACTTTACATGCTTCCGACTGTGTTTCTCAATTCGTTACCTCATGAGAATCGCAAAGAGATAATTCTCCCTCTAAACAGGGCACTGGTAAGGTCTTATTTGGAATAAGCGGTGCAGTTTTGGAATCCCATATACAAAAGGGACATCTTGGAAATTGAAGCAGTTCAGAGAAGGGCAACTAAAGTAATAAAGGGAATGGAGGGGATCGACTATGTAGGCAGATTAGATAATCAAGAACCGGCAATTGCTTGGGGATATGATCGCTTTGAACAAATATATTAATGGCCCATATTAACATCTGGTATTACTGGTATTAAGGGCTAGGCCACACTATTGCGTTTTCGGGTGCGATGCGATTGCTCTTGCGATTTGCGTTCCGCATTTTTAATCACAATCGCATGCGTTTTCCTATACCTAATGAAGCAAACGCATGAAATCGCACATGAAATCGCATGCAATTCCGTGTGCGATTGCGTTGCAGTGTGGCCGTGCCCTAAAGGACAATTATACTCACCTTCCCTTATCCTTTCCTCTTCTCACTACCTTATGTCCTCACCCGAGTACACTTTCTAAGTCAAGTAATCATTACCTAAAGGTTCCTTCGTTTGCCCTGTGTAGCTCTGCCTCCCAGACTGTCCAGCCAATGGGAAGACGAGCTTGTTGCATAGCACGTCTTCGCATTGGTCCTGTCACTGACAGTATTGAAGGGGCAGGGGGGAGATTTTAGGACTTTAATTGTCCTTTAATACATTTATTTCTGGTTGATCCAGGGATCCTTTCCATTTGCCATATCTTCACTGTCCGGCCAATGGGAAGACGTACTTCTAACATAGCGCCTCCATTGGTCCAGGAAGGTGAACCTACACTGGGGGAATGAAGGAAACTGGGTAAGTATTACTTGACTTACAAAGTGTAACCAGGGGTGAGGACTTAGCGATTCAGGTCTTCAACCTGGGTACTTGTAAGAAGGAGGGGGAAGATTTTAGGACTATAATTGTCCTTTAATTCATACGGTATAGTCCTGGTTGATCTAGGGATCCTTTCTGATTGCCATTTTGAGTCAGGAAGGAATCCCACCCCCTCTATTTTTAGCTGTTTTTATCCCCCTTACTCTGGATAAAATGGATTAGGGTTCATGAGTAGGCTATAAAAGTTGGACTAGATAGACATATATCTTTATTCAACCTCCACTATTATGTTGCTATGTATGGATTCATCTACTGGGAAAAAAACAGTTTTTCAACTCTAAAATCTGGTACTACCAACAGAAACTCTACCAGTGAAAAACATAAATGCACGGGTCACTTGCTTACCACTATCGCAGCTGTTCGAGGGCATAAGGGCAAACTGTTTGGTCTGCATATCTGAAGCAGAGTGATGGGATTTCACAAAGGGGAAAGTGCATCTCTTTAAACTATGCCTGACATAGGTTTCTTTAGGTCAATCTGTGACCCTAACAGCCCTATGCAGGCTTATTCCTATTGGCTGACATTCTTCCTTTTTGCTATTTAATTCTATTAACATTACTGCAAACAATGGAATCACAGATAAAGAATTCTTATCTTGCTCCTTGTTCTCTTTTACAAAAAAAGCTCCAACAAAAATCCATGAGTCCATGACTAGAAAGATCAACCATGTAAAAGAAACCTCCTCTTCACTTTACATTGAATATAACACCAATAAATAAGGAAACAATTACGTATTGTCTGTCCTTTAACACTTTATATAGGGTAGTTTTAAAGTTTTTTTAAAGATTTTATCCTTTATATTAACATTGAAAGACCCCCGTCACCAAGTGGTGATCTATCCAGTTGTATTGTTTTTAACACTAACATATTTTTAAGCTTCATTCATCTAATCTATTTCCTTGTGGTGACGTATAAAGGTATACTATATTATGTTGGCAACTGTTTAAGCTCCTAGTAAAACTACGTTTACATTTTTAAAGAGGTGAGAGCTAGGCTTCTCCTACTGTTAATATTTAACATATTTAAAGGGTATGTCCACCTGTAAAACAAATTTTTAACATGCTGCTCCCCCATGTCCCCCAGCCCCAACCGCATAAATTTTTTTTTCAGAAAGCCCCCCAAACTCTTACTTACCTCCCCTCGTTCCTCCGCCGCACTGCGGCCCTCTGCTTGCGAGAATGCAAGCAGAGGGGCGGGACCGGAGTTGCGTCTGTGATTGGCTGAGCGGCAGCCAATACGGACGGGCTGCCGGTCATTCAGTGCAGCGGAGGAAAGCGGAGAGGTAAGTAAGAGTTTGGGGAGCTTTTTGAAAAAAAAAATGTATGCGGTTGGGGCTGGGGGACATGGGGACAGCACATGTAAGGGGGTTTAAAGCTAGGGGGAGGATAGTAGAACGGGAGGAGGGGGAGGGAGGAGGGAGAAGGGCTGCAGTACGCATGGCAAATATCTACCGGAGGCAAGATAGCAGGCAGAGCCCTGCTATCCTCCTGGTGGTTAGTTTTGGGACTTTGGGGGGGGGTCTACAGGAGAACCCTATGGAGCTGGGATGTGAGGTAAGGATTAAACTACACTACATGGTGGGGCCAGTAGTTGGGGGGATTATAGTTTTGGGGGTGGACATGCCCTTTAAGAGTTCTGACAATCCTGAATGAAAGGTAATCACAGATGTTTCCAATAAGTTCTGCAGCAGTTGTGTACGTACAAACGAAAGTCACGCAGTTTTACATGACATCCATTATACATATACAGAAGCAGGTGTTTTAATTAATAGATTGACGGGAAGGAACCTAAAGTTATCTGAACAAGTAAGCTTACGCAATTATAAGAAGAAAGAAACTGTGAGGAAAGTAAAGGATGCACATTTTCCCATTTAAGAGTTCAGTGCTATGGGTTAAGTAAAATTAAATTTTTTGCAAATACATTTAGCTTTACTGCCACAAGTCAACCCTAAGGCACAACAAACTGGGATACTGGATCTTCATTTTCACTGCCATATTAACTGTTGAGTGATCACATTTCACAGCTCGGAAATAAGGTCAAGTCTGTGTCCCTTGATTTTGCTTATATATTTTTTGATTGCCGTATATAGAAAATTCAGATCACTGGTAACTTGTAAAATGTAAGGCCTGGTACACACAGGTTGATAAGGATGAAATATTACTGGCAGACAGACAGCCATTTGATAAACCCATCAGTTGCCCATAGGGATGTAAATCAGTTTGGATGATCACCGATGATTTACTGACTGGGTACATGCGGGCAAAAATTGGATTGTGCAGTCCCTAGGCAACTGCATCATCGGCCGTGATATACTGCAGCATCCGATGGCCCTTTTGCGCCATACAAGCGACAGACACCCTCTCCGGCGATTTTTCTGATGAAAATATTGGATAGGTGCAGTGCGTGGGCTGCACGGATACACGCAGTGCGGGGACCGCACGGACACGTACAGTGCAGGGACCAGAGTATAGCGTGTGGACAAGTTTGCTAGTAACTCCTTACCACTCTCAGATCACAGTCTAATTACTTGCTCTACCACCTACTCTCCCCTCTCCTCTGACACTCCATCTACTGTCCTTGTTCACAACACCCGAGCAATAGACCATCCGGCTCTATCCTCCTCTCTCAGTTCTAGCCTCGCTGCCCTCATGTCCGACTCTAAGCCAGATTCCCTAATACATTTGTATAACTATCTTATCCACTACTATTGACTCCTTTGCCCTCCTGCAAACTCACAAACGTCACCCTGCTAATCCCTGTCCTTGGCTCAATTCAGATACCAAGTTCCTACGCCACTGTACTCGTGCAGATGAGCGGCTGTGGAAAAAGTCAAGTAGTCAGGCGGATTTTAACCATTTCAAGCTTATGTTGTCGTGTCTTAATTCGGCTCTTTCATCAGCTAAACACTCCAACTTTAGCACACTTATAATCAATAACAAAAATAACCCACGTTGTCTATTTTCACTATTTAACACTCTCTTGCAGCCCTCCTCTACGGACACTCTTCATTCTGTTAACCCTCCTCAGGATTTTGTAGACTACTTTAGAAATAAAATAGATGATATCCGTAATCTAATCCCCACACCCCAGGACAACTCTCGCCTTCTTTTGCCTGCCGCACCGCCTGCAGTTCTGGAATTTTTCACCCATTCTGAAGTCTTCAACCTCCTGTTGTACTCGCTGCTTACAATGTGTACCCTTGATCCCATGCCCTCCTTCCTACTCAGAAACTGTGCTAAAATCCTTTCCCCCACTCTTTCTCACATTTTTAATTCCTCCCTGACCTCTGGGATTTTTCCTGCTGCCTTTAAATGTGCGTATGTCAAACCTCTTCTTAAAAAACCCTCTCTGGACTTTACCTGTCTCTCAAACTACCGCCCTGTCTCCCTTTTACCATTTGCACAACAACTCCTTGAACGTCTTGTCTCTAGACGCATTACTAAATGCCTCCATGCTAATAACTTATTGGACCCATTACGAACAGGATTCTGACTAGGCATTTCAACTGGAATGGTCCTCTGCAAAGTCTCAAATGACCTACAAGCTGCCAAAGCCAAAGGACAGTTTGGCTGCCTTTGATACTGTGGACCACTCTCTTCTCATGGGCAGACTATATTCTCTGGGCATCCGAAATCAAGCCGCGACGTAGTTGTCTTCTTATCTCTCGAACAGATCTTTCTCTGTGTCTTTTGCCAATAATACTTCCTCTCCTGTTCCGCTTAGGCTGGGGGCCCTCAGGGCTCAGTTTTAGGACCCTTGCTGTTTTCCCTCTACACTATCTCTCTGGGAGAAATAACCAGTTCTTTTGGTTTTAAGTATCACTTATATGCTGATGATACCCAAATTTACTTGTCCCCCGTGCTAACCCAATCCCAAATCTCTAAATCTCTGCTCTCTATCTCTTCCTGGATGCAGGGGCACTTCTAGGGGTTTGTGCCGAGGCAACTTTAGAATGCTGCCTTCGATCGCATTGCGGTCGCCAAATTAAAGGGGCGTGGCTTTGTCGGGGGCGTGGCTAACATTTTACAGTTGTTTACAGGCCACTTAATCTAGCCAGGCCAGCCCCCCACCATGACAAGACCCCAGTCAACAGGGACAGGGAGGTTAGGCCAATGAATCCAGCCCCCCCCCCCATGATAAAGAATCCAGCAGGTAGGTTACATTGCAGGCCATGAGGGCTGGGCTGAGGCCACTGAATCCAGTCAGCGACTGACTGTCAGCCCCCTAAGGCCTAGTCCCCCCCAGGCTGGATGTCCTGCTTTGAGCTGTGTGACACACATCATAGACAGTCACAGACCATTCTACAGTGGACCCAGGCCAGTCCCCATGGAGGGAGACACCCCCCCCCCCCCATCACCACCCCCCCAAGCTTAGGACCTGTCCTGGCTGTCTGTGATGTGACATATATATAGTTATTTATTTATTTTAGAGATGAGAGACAGTCATTACTTACAGTTGCAGCCTTGCAGGCAGAAGACAGCTAACTCATGTCTGTGGGGTGTGTGCGACTGCCCGGTGCCTCCAACTTGGTCTGTCGAACCGTGCACTGTCTGATCTTCTGATCTTCTCACAGTGACATCACAGTGACAGACAGTGCAGTGCTGGGCTGGCCTGCTGACCACTCCGAATTCCCTCCACACAGCAACAGGAAAGTCCGGACTCCGGAATGACCTCATGATGACCAGGCTGTAACTGTGAGTCCTCAATGTTACTTGACGCCGGGTCGGGAGCGCGCTGCAACTTGCCAGACCAGCCGCAGCCTATCATCAGCCACAGTCACCAGTCCCTAGCCCGCGGCTCGCGTCGCATGGTCGCACCGCCAGCAGTGTCACTCCCAGGTGCACTTCCTTCTCCCTCCCCACAAAGATAAGCAGGCCTTCTTGCGCCGGTCGCGCATGCGCGGCACTGCCTTAACCGCTAGCGAGCGGTTATGTACAAATGAAAAATTTTGGGGGGGGCTCTAATTTTCCGCCTTTGGCAGGATGCCGCCCTGAGTCACATGACTCGTGAGCCTCATTACAGATGCGGCCCTGCCCTGGACTGGCGCACCGCCACCTAAAATGGAATTAGTAATTCCCCCCCCTAAACTGGGACCTAGTCCACCCTTCTCCATCTCTATTGACAATATGGTAATTTACCCAGTTGAATCGCGTGAGCGCTCGGTCGGGTAAGTAAAATCTTATAGATGTATGGCCACCTTAACACTGCTGCCTCCCACCTTAAACCATTCTCTCTTGCTACTCCCTACCTTTGGAACTCTCTCCCTCTCTCACTTCGCCTGGTGACATCCATTAATAATTTCAAATCTAGACTGTTATCCTACCTTTCTGAGGATCAGCAGAACAAATGATTGTTAGCCCTTTTAAGCACTTTGTACCCCCCCCACTTGTATCTGTATGCTGTCCATCCCACTTAGATTGTAAGCTCTTCGGGACAGGGATCTAATTACTAATGTGTCAAGGCTTGTTGCACTTTTGCATTGTTGCAATTTATACATAATTCATATATATGCTTTCTCAACTGATATATGAAATTGTATTTAATTTTTATCTATCTATATAATGGCTTGCACTTATTCCCTTGTTTGTATACTCTGTATTTTTTAATGTACAGTGCTGCGTACCCAAGTGGTGCTTTATAAATAAAATAAAACATACATACAGATTTGTACAATACAGGGGCCATAAACATACGTACAGTACATGGAACATACAGATACATACGTGTATGTGAAACATACAGATACGTACTGTATGTTGAACATACAGATACGCACTGTATGTGGAACATACAGACACAGTAAGTGGAAAATACAGATGCATACAGTGTGTTGAAAATACAGACACGTACAGTGTGTGGACCATACAGATATGTACACTATGTGGACCATACAGGTAAAAACAGTTTGAGATACATACATGTGTGGAACATATCAATACATCATGTATGTGTAACATGCAGACACAGTAAGTGGAACATACAGATAAACACGGTATGTGGAACATACAAGTGTGTGTATGTAACATACAGATACATGCAGCATATGGAACAGATATTCACACCATGTGGAACGTACAGATACGCACAGCATGTAGAAAGTGGAACATAGATACACACAGAATGTGGAACATACAGGTACCTACAGTAAGTGGAACATACAGATACATACAGTAAGTAGAAGATACAGTAAGTGGAGGAAGTGGGTTAAGTCCATAAAACGTTTCAGGCGGGTGGGCCTGTAGTTGCTTCTTGCCCTGTGCCAAGCAGGCTCCTAAGGCCGCAAAGGCATGGGGGGGGGGCTCGTAATCACCGTCGTTATCACCACCTTTTCCGGAATTGATGCATTTCACTTAGCGATGCTTATGGCTTAGAGTTAAACTACTTGTTAAGGGGAAAGTATATACTATAGAGCAGAGGTGTCAAACTCATTCACATAAGGGGCCAAAATTAAAAAGACCGGCTGAACTTTTTTAAAGATACTTAGCAGGTGCAGGATTGGGACTCTGAGACACAGATCCTTGCTGGGTCTCAGCAGGGAAAGGGTGTAAAAGACACTGTTTTGAACTGGGACCTCTGCCTATGGCGTGATCATGTGCTTACTCACGGTAATGGAATGCCTAACTCCAATGGAAAGCACACTGTACAGCAGGGACTACATCCAAGCCTTACTATGTCATCAACAACCCCTCTCTGCCTCTATGATGAAACTCTTTTTTTTCTGTTAAGGATGCCCTTGCTTCTCTGGGAAACCTAATATGAAAAGCCTCTTGTGTGTAGTGATTGGTCTCTTTTAATTAAATTGGTCCTAGGCACACTTCTTTATGTAATAAACCTAATTAAGACAGCTAGTCTAAGTAACTAATTTCCCCATTCAGTAGTTTATCTTTATAGAGATCTTTAGATCTCTAGTGGTTTTTATATTATTGTATGTTCTGAAAAAAAAAGTATTAATTTGGGTGTTAGGCCCTTAAATAACATACTAAAGGTGGGTATACCAAGATCTTTAAAATATTACAGAAAGAGTCTTTAAGATTCTGTCTGTAATTTTATTTAATCAATCACCCTACACACAGTCCAAGCATTGAATGTGATGGATGTTGTCTTTGAAAAATGACTGACAAGCTCTTGCAGATCCTGTCTATCATTTTTAAAAAATCTGTCTGTGTGTAACCAGAATGTTCGGGACTGCACATTTCCTTCAGCTGCAGCTGACTCCCTCTACTCTAGTACAGGGATTGTTAACCACGCCAGAAATTTATATGGCAGCTCCGAGTTGATCCCCTGGCTGACTATGATGTTCCGTCTGCCTCGGGAGCGCTTAACTGTGGTACACACTTTAACGGGTATTCTGTCCGAATTTGCTCTTAAAATATGGCCATGTTTTTTCCTTGTATCCTGTAACATTCAGTAAACCTTTGCATAGAAGAGAGGGATATTTCTAGTTGAAGAGCATGTCCACCCCCCCAAACTAAAATTTACCCCTTACTGGCCACATTAGAAGTTTAAAACCAAGCCTTACCTTACATTTCTGCTCAAAATGTTCCTCTGCTGTCCCCTCCAATTTCAGGAAAACTGCTGTGTAGGAGCAGTGTGTGATCCATGCTGTGCCTGAGTTTGCCTCAACCTCGTCAGGTTTGAGGCATGCTCAGTGCAGCCCCCCCCTCCCTCCCTCATTCCCGTTTTTCTCTCCCTCCCCCTAACTTAAACCTTTTGATATGCGGTAGGGCATGCTCCCCAGCACCAACCGCATTAAATTTTTTTAAGAAGTCCCCCAACTTACTTACCTTCCCTCTCTCCTCTCTGTTCAGAACTCCCAGCATCTGCGACCATGATGGCTGCCTCACTGCGGCGGAAAAGAGGGAAGGTAAGTATATCGGGGACTTTCTAAACATTATATATGCGTGTTGGGGCTGGGGAAGCATGCCCACCGCAATCAAAGTTTTTGAAAGGGGTGGACATGCCCTTTAAATCACATTTTTATCAGACTTAAAGCTAGAAACTGTTGATAAAAATAAGTATTACTTGTGTGAAATGCATCAATTTGTTTGATTTCTAAACAAAATGCAGCATTATAAAGTGGCAAATACTAGAGAAAGACAATCAAATTATACTGTATTTCTGTAAAGCAATGTCTTTTGTTCCCACTAGACATATTTGCTCAGCTTTTTGAAGTAAGCGTCACACATTGCACACAATAAAGCCCCCCACCAGATGGATTCTTCCTCGGATTAAAAAGAGCTTAGTTCAGTTCTATCTAGACCACTTGTTTTTCATATTTTCAGATTCACTTTGGTCTGGTGATGTGCCGCTGGATTGGAAAAAAAGCCAATGTATAACCAATATTAACATAGTAATTAAGGTTGAATAAAGACTACGACATCATCCAACCTATTCACCCTCTTTTTTTTTTTTTTTTTTTAACCCTACCTAACAGTTGATCAGAGGAAGGCAAAAAAAAAACAGCTAAAATGGAAAAAATTCCTTCCTGACTCCAAACGCAATCGGAAAGTATCCCGATCAACCAGATCTATATGCATTAATACCAGTAATTCTCAAATATTTTTTATTTTAGAAACTTATCCAGGCTATTTTTAAAGCTATTCAATGAACTTGCCATTACCACAACTGCTGGAAGACAGTTTCCACAGTTTCACGTTCTCACTGTAAAGAAACCCTTCCGAACCTGAAATGAAACTTCTTTTCTTCCAACCTTAAGGATGTCCACAGTCCTCTCATATACCGATTAGTAAACCATGCACCAGAGAGTTTCATTGTATGGGCCATTAATATATTTGTATAAGGTTATCATGTCCCCATGCAAACGTCGCTTCTCCAATGTAAACAGCCCTAACTTGTTCTAATCTGCCTGCATATTCAAAGCCCCTCCATTCCTCTTATTAATTTAGTTGCCTTTCTCTGAAACTGCCTCAATTTCCAAGATGTCCCTTTTTGTATATGAGATCCAAACTGCACCCCGCATATCCAAATGAGGCCTTACCATGCCTTGTAAAGGGAGAATAATATTTTTCTCTCTTGAATCTATCCCCTTTTTATACAAACAATATCTTGCTACTCTACCGTTGCTACCTGGCTTGTTTGCTAAGCTAAGTCTGTTATCTACCAGAACCCCCAATCTTTTTTCCATTACAATGCCGCTTAACACGGAGTTATTTATGGTGTAGGTGGCACAGGGATATTAAATCCCAATGCATCACCTTACATTTATCACATTGAATCTCATCTTCCATTCTGCTGCCATTTTGATTATCTATGTCTGCTTGCAGCGCACTTGCACTCATTGGAAGTTTCCAAAGCTCTGCATAGTTTAGTGTCTCAGCAAACACTGAGACTTGCTCTCAATGCCCCCTTCTAAGTCATTTAATAAACAGATTAAACAGAAGCAGCCCCCAGTCCAGAACCCTGAGCACTCCGCTTAGAACTTTAGCCCACATAGATGTAGCTCCATTAACTCCACTGTTTCCGGTCCAATAACCATTTTCTCTATCCATGAACAAATGTTTTTCTAAGACCAACAGTCCTCATATACATTAGTCGCCTACGTGGCACAGTATCAAAAGCTTTTGGCAAAATCCAAATATACCACATTCCCTGCTTGTGCCTGAATCTTAACTTCTTACCACTCTTTCAATAAACCAATTAAATTTGTCTGGCATATCTATTTCTCTAAAATCCATGCTGACTACTACTAATAAGATGATCTCTGGAGACAAAGTCCAAGGATATGATCCCTTAACAGTTTCCATCACCTCCCTACCACTGATGTTAGGCTTACAGGTCTATAGTTTCCAGGCTGTAACGACTACCTTTTTTGAATATTGGTATTACATGGCTTTTTTTCCAATCCAGCGGCACATCCCCAGACCAAGCGAATCTAAAAGATGAAAACATTGGTCTAGATAGAACTGAACTAATCTCTTTTAAATCCGAGGATGCAATCCATCTGGTCCTGGGGCTTTATTGATATTAACTTTGTCTAATTGTTTCCGTACCATATCCTCTTTAGCCAATGTGAATACTCTTCCCTGCATATTATTACAATCCCTACTGTAAGGACAAGGATTCTCAACAGAAAACCAGTAAAAAACAGTTTAGCAGATTAGCCTTTTCGGCATCCTCTACAACCCACCTCAGCTCCATTATTTAGTCCCACATTCTCAGTCTCCTCATCTTTTTACCATTTATATATTAAAACATTTTGGGGTTGGACTTGGCTTTGTTCGATCCGTATTTCATTTTCTATGAATAAGCTAGTTTAAATTGCTTTCTTGCACTCTTTTTTATTACAGCTTTTGTACTCCCTGTAAGCCTGTTCTGTGCCTTCTGTTTTCAAATTTTTAAAAGCCTTTTTCTTTTTTTCCATTTCCCTTTTACCTGAGCATTAACCATGCAGGAGTGGACCTCATTTTTACACTTGTTACCCTCAACAAAAAAATTATACATTGGGTGGTTGGGAAAATTATAGTTTCCAGTTTGGTCATTTTAAAATAACCTATTTTTTGGTATAGATGCCCTTTAACACAGAGAACAAATACAGAGAAAACAGGGAAATAAATGTTATTACCAGCACCATTGCAACACCAATTTTTACAGATCACTACTGCTTTAGGGCAGATATGGGTAGCAAGGCACACAGTGGGTTACTCTGGTGATCTAGCACAACAAACAGTGCACATAAACAGGTTCCCCCCCACACAACATTGCAGTAATCAGGGGTGTCCCAGTCTATGTGCACCACTTTAAATATTAACCAGCCTGTATATTGTATGTCCTTAAGTTGGTGTACACTTATCTGTTACCTTCAGAGTTTGTATCCAATAAGTTAAATTGTCCAATAATCTGTCCTCCCACATGTGGTAACAGGATCTTATACAAGATCTTGTGTTGCAGTCAATACCTCCCATAGCACACCACAACTACTTTCACTTTCTATCTTCCTAGCCATGTAGAGCAGGGATGTCTTTTATTACTCACTGACACCACCTGCAGCCTGGGAGTTGTATATAAGAGCCTTGAAGTGTATGTCCATTACAATACACATCACATCCTGTTTACAGACAGAAAACTTTTTTTGGATTATACTTCCTTTCACATGGAGCAGACACAGGGGTGTGGTTTAAGCTGCCATTGGACCATTCCATTTTCAAATAGGGATCTCAGCTCTGTAATAAGTTTATGTATTTTTTTATTTGTGTTGTACCTAATGTAGTCAGTGCTATACTTTAATACATTTACTGATGGTCATAAATGGTAATAGTGAGATAGTACACACATACATATGCACCTTTCCTATATGTAATACCCTACCCCCCACCACATTGGTACTCCTAAAAACTCAATGCAATCTCCTAGGAGATATAAATATATTTATATAATATTATTATTATTATATATTAATGGGCCATACAATAAACTCTTTGGTGCATTGTTCACTTATAGATCATATCAGAGGACTCATGGAATCCTTTAAGTTGGAAGAAAAGAAGTTTCATCTCTTCAGGATAGGAAGGTTTCTTTACAGTGAATATTTAGAATTACTATGTATTAATACATATACTGTAGTTCTGGTTGATCCAGTGATACTTTCCGATTACTGTTTGGGTCTGGAAGGAATCCCCCCCCCCCTTATTAGCTGGGGTTTTTGCCTTCCTCGGATTAACTGTTAGGGTTAAAGGAGGGTGAATAGGTTGGACTTGGTGGAACGTATGTCTTTATTCAACCTCAATTACTGTTGCTGTAATTTGGGGTCATTCACAGAGTTTTTTATTTTTTTTAATGATAAGATTGCTAAGCCCTAAAAACATATTCACCAAAGGATTTGGAGGCCATACTGATTGGGTAACACCCATTCATGGGGAGAAAACTGGTGCAATGTTGACCAAACTTAGCGTTTTTGTTTATAAAGGCAGTAATTTGACAAAACAAACAATAAATTGTTCCAATAATAGGAAAACAAATACTTGGAATTCCTTGACATATTATGAGTAAGGTCCCTGCCCCAAAGCGCTCACAATCTTTTAGTACATTCAAGTATGAAACAATTGAAGCAGATGGCTACTCAACTTTTATCTAAAATTTCATTCAAGTATAATGTTATCAAATCTATATTATTCCTATAGCCTAGGTGAATATTTGCAGCTGACAAGATTGCTATGTTACAAATGTACATGTTCATGTTAAAGCTTTATATGCATTTTACTTTAAAAAAATCCATATTCCATTCACATTTATCTTGTTACAGCTGTTTTTTTTCTTTTCATTTAATGATTTACATTGGAGGCTGCACTCCTCTTTTGGCTTTATTTTTCCCACCCTTCCCCCGTAATCATTCCTGTGCACATCAGTTACTCCAAAAACACTTTGGTCACCCCAGATTTTGTGGCAAAGGTCTTGACCCATATGTCATTCTAGGTCATACTGCTTGCCCCTTAGCTGATAATTATTTTTAGTTTAATTGTGCTGAAAGGACATTTTGGGGGCAGTGCACTCACCCTAGAAATCAGGACCAATGAAACTTTTCAGCCGGACTTTCAGAAAACAATAGACTTGTGAGGTATAAATACTGACATCCACAAAAGACATAGTAAAAAATGTACATTTGGCCACATAATACTTGTACCTTCACACCTCCGTTTAGCAGCTTATTTCTGCTGACCAGTGAAATTCAACATTTCTTGACCAGTAACATTGAAAAAGTACTTTCCCTGTATACTTTATTGAAAAACCCCTTTAAAATTTAAACAATCACAATTTGGATGATATACATTGAAAGTCATTCTTTGGGAACAGTGATTCAGCAGCATGTATAGACATAATTTCACATGAAAGCTAGTTTTGTATAATAATATCTGTGCATGTATGCAGAAATGCATTTAATAGTGAGATGAGTGAGACCTTCTACTTTACAATGTATGTTTATGTTTTTTGGTTCTTTGTAGGCTTATTGATCATGCACCTTTCCAAAGACTGCACCAACTTCCTCTGCAGATAGGTGGTGCAGTACAGGGTAAGCATAAGGAGCAAACTTGCTTTTTACTTAGTGAAAAAGGCCCCTGACCTGCCCTAAAGGGCTGAGGCCATTTTATAAAGTGACAGAAAGTATTTCTTATTTAGTTAAACAGGGGATAACTTGTGTGTTCACTGCTCCTGACTGTCCTTGCTCCCTGCTATGGAAGTGTTTTGAAAGCTGTACCAGAGCCCTGAGCACGTCTCATCATTAGTTTTATAGCAACTTGGTAAGATGAGAAATTATTTGTGATGTAATTAATTATATATTAGATAATATCTTAGAGCCTGGGTGCTGTTTGGAAAATCAAAAATAGTAGAAGACAGATAACAGGTTCAACGCTCAGGGCTTCTTCTTCCAATACTATTAAAAACATCACAGTGCAGGCAACGTTTCGTTTTCTAGGTCCCTTTTTATTTGGCTTGAAAAAGGGACCTAGAAAGGTACCAAAACTTTGCCTCCTGCCCTGATGTAGCATCTCCTCTCTCTCTCTCTCTTCCTCTCTCTCTCTCTCTCTCTCTCTCCTCTCTCTCTTCCTCTCTCTCTCTCCCCCTCTCCTCTCCTCCTATCTCTCTCTTGTTTAGTGTTTTAAGGCATTGCAGAGAAAAATGATTAGTAATCCTTTGTTTTTTATAAGCATATATTGATATCAGGAGGCAAATAAAGATCTCATCTCCTATTTATTATATTGTAAGGCAATGTGCTTCTTGGCAGCTCTTTAATTATTTTTTTATCCCAAGGAGATGCATAAATAATAAAAAAAGGCTTTTAATTGCTTAGAAATCTGTGCTAACTTAGTCCAGGCTTGTTTGTTTCATATATCACAGACACAATATTAAATCTTCCATTTTTAACCAGTGCTATGCACCTTTTGAAAGACTGCCATTCCTTTTATGCTGCATATTATCTCAGACTTTAGAAGAAAACCCAGCGTGCATTTACCATCTGCACTGCAGACTTTGTATGACTTCGAATCAGTGTGCAAGGAAGTGGGAACTGTCTGGGACAGAGTTCCCAAAAGAAATTATTCTTGGGAACTAATTTCATTTAAGAGCTACGATGTTCCGGAAGGTTCTATAAATAAAGTTTAGAGATCTCTACTTAGGATCTCTCTTTTAGGAATTAGGCAATCAATACATATTTTCACACTGGGAATAAACACATTACAATTGGATCTCTAATGCTCCCTATTAGGTCCCTATTAGGTCTTTCAGTTTTCTCTGTATTTGCCTCCTATCATGCTGAATAGTAAAAAATCAGCAGAGGGATTTCATTGCATAAAAGACTATTGGTGCCCATACCACTGAAAACTTATCTTGCGACTTTTCTCAAACCACCAGGCTAATCACTTTGCTGCTGTAACATTGATCGCAAAGATGGCGAAAACACATAAGTGCCCATTTATTTAGCCTGCCAATGGGTCCATGGAAGGTGTCAGTACATTGTGGAGTGTTTCTCAATACTAATAAGTACTCAGGGGGTGTTAGACTATTTTCCAGCATTTACGTAATACGATCTGCGAGTTCGCTTTTAAGGTTTATTTTTTCGCTTTTTTAAAGTTCCAATTTTCTTTATTTACCAGTAAAGTCAAATGGGGATCTGAGGGACATAATTAAAGGGGCATTATTTTTGGGGGTTTTTTTCCCCACCAACCTTTACCACAATTTTTTAAACTTCAACTTTTCTTTTGATCAAATTTATTAAAAAAAAGCAATTTTCATCAAAAGCGAAAATGATGTATCAAAAAGTAGCACTAATAATGCTGAAAGTTCAGCATAAATAGGTAATACTCCCTGGTGTTTTTTCAAAGTAGTATTAATTGGTTAATACACACGTGAACACCTATCTTTGTTTATTAAAAATAGCCTAGCCATTTGTTTTTTTTTTCAGCCAAAGATATAATAAATATTGTAAAGCTCAAAAGGCGAATTGTCTCTAGTTCATTAATAGGATATGGTAAATTGTGTAAAGCTCAAAAGGCGATATTTTTATTTTATGAAGAGGATATGATAGTGGAACACTCAAAAGGCGAATTTTCTCTGTTTTATTAAGAGACAAACTTTTTAGTATTGCTTATTTTCAGCAACTGCAGCTAATTAAGGGGGTAAAGTAGTTTTTTTTTTATTTCCTGACAAACTCCTATTGCCCTGACTCTGATATGGTATCTTCCCTGTTTCAGCCCTTGTATCACAGCTGGAGATCACTTTGTTGTCCAAATTGAACTGCTAATTAGTTGATTTCCTTGCCCTGTGCTTGGCTTTCTCCCTATAAGTTCGACAATCTTAAGGGGGAGCTTGTCTGGTCATTTGCTGTGCAGGACAGAATCATCCCAAGTCTAGATGTCCTAAGTATATTGGAGTTTAACAAGGGAGATCAACAAGGAGATCAACAACACAGATTACAGAAGAAGCGGAGGATCCATTTCAACAAAGTCTTAAAGGGCATGTCCACCCTTCAAAAATTTTTTTGATATAATATTCCCCCTGTCCCCCCAGCCCCAACCGCTATATTTTTATTATCAGAAAGTGCCCCAAACTTTACTTACCTACCCTCTTTCCTCCGCCGCACTGCCAGGCCCTCTGCTTGCGGAAAATGCAAGCAGAGGGGCGGGACCGGCAGTCGCGTCTGTAATTGGCTGAGGAAGTTCATGCGGCGTAGGAAAGAGGGAAGGTAAGTAATGTTTGGGCACTTTCTGCTAATAAAAACATAGCGTTGGGGCTGGGGGCAGGGGGATATAATAAAAAAGGATTTTACGCTAGGGGGAGGGAATCCAAATCGGGAGGAGAAGGGAGGGGGAGAGGGCTACAGTACGCATGCCAAATGATTAAACTACACTACACAATGGGGCCAGTAGTGGGGGGGGTTATAGTTTTGGGGATGGACAGCCCATTAATATCTGCCTAATTCTGATTGAATCATTATGTATATACTGTGGCTGGGTCTCACTGTTTTCTGCACCGTGTTCCCTAAATTGTATTTGTATTCCCACCCCCCGACCAATCTCCCAACTCTGTTTATATCTCTCCATCACTTCTCTCTACTTCATCTTACTGCTCCCATCGCTATATCAGCTCCTTGCTAGCACTGCTCTTCCTTCTTGTTCAAATGAAAATAGAAAAAACACTTAGAAATCCTCCTCCCCCTTCTGTCTCTGTTCATCCTCCTACTTCTGTCTGCTGTGAATGTGCCCCCAAATCCTGGGCCATGTAATATCTCTGTCTGCCACCGTCCACTCCGTCTTACCTTCTCTCGCCCCCTGTCGTGGTTCAATTCCCTCCAACCTTCTATCTATTCCTCTGATTCCACCAAATAGTCTGCCTTTTCTCCTGTGCTCTGCTTAATGTTCGCTCGCTGGTTAACAAATCTGCTGTCATTCATGATCCATCTGCTCTAATATTTTCACCTTCGTGCCCTTACTGAAACCTTGTCTTTCCCAACATACTCTGCTATCAAGGCCTCCTTTGCTCATGTGGGCTCAGCTTTTCCCATCGGCTTGCTCCTCCGTCGTGGTGGGCGTGGTCCATTTGCTTTCCTCCTCATGTAAAATTTACTACCATTTCCTCCCCACCTGACCTTTCATTCACATCTTTTGAGGCTCATTAAATTCAGCTCTCGCACCCCTTGCCCTACAAGTAGCTGTGGTGTACAGACCGCCGTCTACACGTCTCCATCTGCATTCCCCTCCGACTTTGAACCTCTAATCCTCATCCGGGGCTCAACCCCACTTCCATTTTATCCGCAGGTGCACCATGCTGCTGAACGTGCATGGAGCAAGTCCTGTACAAAGGGCTGACTTTCTCCATTACAAGTTCATGCTGCAATTTCTCGGCTCTGGCCTCCTGCTAGCAAAACAGAACTATTACCGAAACTTATAAATAACACAATCAAACCCACGTCCCCTGTTCTCCATCTTCAACTCCCTTCTGCGCCCCTCTCCCGCTGACCCCCTTCTTTCTCCGCACACTCCCCAGGACTTTGCGCATTACTTTCAGCATAAAGTGGAGTCCATCCGTGTGCAGATATCTGGTCCTAGGGATGACTCTCAGATTATGTTGCCCTCTCCTCCCTCGGCTATTCTTGGATCTTTTGCTCCTGCGACCATTGAGAAGTCTCTCGCCTGCTTCTATCATGTCCGCTCACGACCTGTCCTCTTGATCCTTCTCTCGTATTAATGAAGCACTGTAATCATGTGCTTACCCCTATCTCACCCACATTCAATGCCTCCATTACATCTGAATTTTCCCTTCCGTCTTTAAGCAGCCCATGTTAAGCCCATACGAAAAAAGGGCCTCGCTGGACCCCTCTTGTTTAGCCAATTACCTTTAACCGGTCTCTCGCTTACCGATAGCCTCTAAACTGCTAGAACATTAGCCTTCTCCCGTATCGCTAACTACCTTCATGCTCATAACTGATTGGATCCTTTGCAATCTGGATTTCGTCCTGCCATTCCACCGAGACGGCCCTGTGTAAGGTTGTGAATGCTCTGCAGGTTGCAAAGGCCAATGGTCACTTTTCTTTTCTTATCCACCTTGACCTCTCCTCTGCTTTCGACTCATTCCCTCCTAATGTGTATACTCATTTTTGGGCATGAAGTGGCATCCTGGTTTCTATCCCATCTCTTTGACAGAACTTACCTGTATCTTAGGCTAGCAATATCTCTTCTCCCGGTTCCTCTTGGTGTGGAGGACCCGCAGGGGTCTGTTCTTGGACCCTTATTGTTCTCCCTCTACACTATTTCCTTGGGAGATGTTATTACCTCTTTTGGCTTCAACTATCATTTATACACTTAGTAGATACACAAATCTACTTGTCCAACCCACGCTAACTCTACTCCTGACATCCAATCAGTTGTCTCCGACTGCCTCCTTGCCATCTCCTCCTGGATGTCTCAACCTACACCTCATATTAAATCTTTCTAAAACTGAACTGATCATTTTTCCACCTAAACCGGGTTCTGTCCCATTTTTCTCCATCTCTGTTGACAATACCCCATTTCCCCTATCCAATCTGCATGCTGCCAAGGGGTAATTATTTACTCCTCTATCTCCTTTTCTAACCACATTAACTATGTTGCGAAACCTGCCGCTTCTTCCTTGGCAATATAGCCAAAATCCGCAGGTTCCTTTCTCTCCCTACCACCGCTATTCTTGTGCATGCTCTCATCTTATCGTGCCTGGACTATTGCAAACTACTACTTTCTGGTCTTCCGGCTTCCCACCTCTCTCCCCTTCGTCTATTACTTTACTACACGTTTTTGTTACACACACGTTTTGTTTCGCTCTCTAATAAACCGGATCCCAAGTCTCCTCTGTACAGGACAACATCCTGGCGCTTAAACAGCGCATTACATACAAAATCCTTCTCCTACATTTAAATCTCCTTCCTCTGCTGCTCTCCTTATTTTCCTCTCTAGTCTCCCCATTGTTCCTGCCCTTACCCTCCACTCATAGCAGAACCAGCTCCTGTACACACCCCCCCCACTCGGACTGCTTCCTCTCGCCTTAAACTTTTCTCTCTCGTAGCTCCCATCCTCTGAAATTCTATTCCCCTCTCTCTACATCAAGCCTTACTCAAGCCTCTCTAGCAGGTTTAAATCTAGCCTTACATCTCTACTCTGGTAACCAGCACAGTATATCACCAGCACAGTAATGATTGTTTTATTTGCATTCCATTGTATCTGTGTGTTACCCCACTAACTAGATTGAAGCTCTACGGGGCAGGGACCTCGCTAACTCTTGTGGTAAAGCCCAGCACTTCTATTTATATAAGTTATATATTTGTGTACTGACTCATCTATGTTTTATCCCCCTTGTATGACTTTTTATTTATTATTTTAATACTGTACAGCGCTGCACTCCCAAGTGGCGCTATATAAACATATACATACAATTATCAAACCATGTTATATTAATATGAAACATACCATAGTGCTGTGTAAGAAATAGTCATGTTAATGGAACATTGATGTTGTTTGACGAAAAATTCTGATAAGAACTGCAAAAAATGCAACAAAAGGCAGAAAAGGTGGGAAAATTGACAAAATTAGCTCTGAAATTACCTAGAGTGGAATTTCTCTTTTCGCAGTGATACCACACTTAACGCAATGAATAATACGACACTATTACCACATCGCTGCATCGATA
Organism: Hymenochirus boettgeri; assembly: GCA_019447015.1. NCBI lineage: Eukaryota > Metazoa > Chordata > Amphibia > Anura > Pipidae > Hymenochirus > Hymenochirus boettgeri. The sequence continues at coordinate 187,373,806 of CM033471.1, forward strand.
CTTTCCCGCAAAAGCGAAAACGAGCGTTTTTATAAATAAGGAGAAAATAGCATTTTTTTGGTCATTGCGATGTCCTGCAATAGCGAAATGGTGAAAATAGCGATTGTTTATAATATGCCCCTATGGGTCTTACACGTGTGACTTGCATGCACCTCTGTTGTACGTGTGTGGCCATTTGGTCCGGCTTCATTGATTTTTTTGACCCTGCAGCTTAACAAACAGTGCCTGATCGAGATGATTATCTCTGGTATGGCTTTTCATCATTGTTGCAGGTCACATGCTTTATTCGCGTGTGTTTACGAGCCTTTACTGGTAAGTTAGACTTTATCAATTAAAAATTAAACCGGTAGCAATATCACAAAACTGAACATCAAGGACTGAAAATCTGCGTGTAAAAAAATCGTCTTCATTTATTGAATGCAAAATGCTATCAGTTTTCTAATAATATATTATTAACAAAGGATGTGTAAATAAACAGATTTTGTGTCTCATTTTAAGTAGCACATGTATATCTTACATGTTTGTTTTTCTGTATATTGATGACCCAGTCTGACTATACACAGGTTTTATATTTGACCTATATGAACACAGCCAAATACATGTGAGATTAGATTTTGATTAACTGTTTACCTAGGTCTGGTCTAGTGGTGTGGAGGGGGTTGCAATTTTACAACAGCTTAAGTGGTCAGGCTGGACATTACTGATTTATATTTTTTTTTCTCAGTTTCATCCCCCAACCCCCAAGCCTTTGCATTGACTGCCCCCCCCCCCCCCCCCCCCGCTTTAATCCCTGTCCTGGCCAAAGTTTTACTTTGCACGGAGTCTTCATGCTAGTGTGAGAGACATTGAAGAGATGCCTGACAGGATGATAAATCACCTTAGCTGCGTTCATTCACTGATCTAGGGGAGACGAAGAAGTACAATAGTAACCTAATGAGATGCTTGCACTAGTGAATTGCCTTTCTCATCATTTTCAAGCTTAATGCTGATTAACTCTTTGGTGTGTAGGGAATCGCTGTTATTTTAATTTAAATTAAGCACAAACACCTGCAAAAAAATTATTTGTATGACCAGTGTTGGCATAATAAAATCAGATCTGTTTTCCACAATGACATACATGAAGCACTATTCAGTTGTGTAGACTTTCTGAATGTACAGAAAATTTAATATACCTTTTGCTGGGTTTCAATTGGGAAAGGAAAGCTTATATAATTGATCACCTTTCCAATATTTTGGTTGGAATGACATGATTAAATGATATTTCTGACAGAGGCAATGTTTTCACATTTTTTTTTTTAAAACCAATCTGAGTGATCTGGAAAATTACAGGCGATCATGTGATCTCCATTAGGCCTATCAACATGTCCCTCTTCGATTTTGATTAACAGGCACTGATCCAAGGTATCATTTGCAACACTCCTGGTCAAAATTAATGGGTTGATATCTGTACAAGTACCGGACATATTCTGAAAAGTAGGTTACCCTTTACATTTTGTGCATATTATATCACTTTTATATCTTTTTATTTTTCTAGATCCAAAAGAAATATCAAGTGAGATTACTCGCTCACACAACATGGATGAAGGCTATCAGGCAAACCAACTGTCAGCACCCCAGTCTGTGCCTGTAAGTAATCCTGGTATATCTGTGTTGAAAACAAAGTACAGTATACCACAGTTACCACAGTCATAAGAACAATACATTTATAGTTGGTGTTATGATAAAAGGGAATGGTAATAAAATATAATATATATAAAACAGGGAATTTTTTAAGAATTATTGGCAGATGTTTATATTAAAATTTTTGCATTCCAAATTCAATAACTTTTAGAGCGTGATGCTGTTAAGCAGGCCAAAGAGAGAGATTTTGTTCCAGATTTATTATTGGATTTATAATCTTTTCAGACGATCTAAAAAAAAAAAATTGAAGTTGCACCCACAGACTTGAAATCTGCAGTAGATGGGAACTTGAAGATGGGGTAGATGAAAAATATATACATATTTCCATCTCTGTGTCACATAGCAGTATGGGCTTAATGTCTAGTTGATATAATATATTGCAGGCAACAATGTAAAATGGAAATAATGGTCTTTAAAATGGGTGTAACCTTAACAAAGTGGGCTGTGTCTTAAAGTGAGCGTGAAAAAGAAAATCCACTTCTCCCCATGTGTCCTTTTGCGTTTTAAAATGTTGGGGGTATGCATGTGTATGAGTTGGTTCGTGTTATGGGGGCCCCAAATTTACCCGGTATGGGCCCAGAAAAGTCTGATGGCAGTCCTGCCAGTAGTGACTGCCATTTTATAGGAACTATAAAAAATAGAAAACTGGGAAGAACCCCAAACAGTGCTCAAGCACTTGTGGCTGTCATAAAGGTACCTCTTTCATTCTAAATATACGTTGAGAAATATCAGAGTGATAAAGGTAACCACTTCAGACAACAGGCAGGATAACTGCAACGCACGGCAACGTTTATTATATATTAACTAATTTTATAAATAAGTTGCCGGTTGCAGTTATCCTGCCTGTTGTCTAAAGTGTTACCTTTATCACCTGATATTTCTCAACAATTACTTTATGCCATTAAAGGATGGAGGCATAGAACAGGTGACTGAGTTGCCCTATTACCAGCTATAGACTCCCTTATAAATATACACTCTAAAACCACGCATAGTGCAAAAAGAACATATATCTTATTGAAATAAAATATGCAAACCACTAAAGTCGGGCGTCCCACCAATCCAGCATGCAGTCTCTGGATGCCCGACTGTTGTGTTTTGCAAATTATTTTTATCTATGCTACTTTTAGAGAGTATATTTTTGAATGTAAAGAGGCTCTGTGAGGTTGGGTCCCCTTATGAGGACCACAAGTGCTGTTTTTAGAGCTCTAGTTCTTCCCTTTTTTTTTTGGATTCAAGTGTTATAGTAGTTTGCCCCTAGCACCATCTGTTATAGGTTATACACAGGCCTTCTTATTCATTTTAGGTGTGCTCCTCTGGTTATTTAACTGTACTTTACCTTCCTACGACATCCCAAATAAACACCTAGCCTACTCTTTTTTTCCGACCAACTTGCAATCGCAAAATTAAGTGCCAGGCGGGAACGTTGCAGGAAGTAGCCTGCTCTTTTTTTTGACCAACTTGTGAAAGCAAAATTAATGTGCCAGGCGGGAACGTTGCAGGAAGGAATAGCTTAGATTAATATATGTCTATGGACATAGGTGTAATCTATCTAATGTCTTGTAGTGTAAGGCCATTGACCTCATCCCTAATAGCTGAACATCTGATAAATACTCAACATCTATATGGAATACCATTCCTGAATACAGAAAGACAAATCTTACCAAATATTCTGGTAGATACAATAAACTGTAGAGGTGCTCAGTCCCGCTACTTACCTGTGCACGATCCCGTGATTCAATAAGATTGTGTCACAGGTAAGTAGCGGGGACTGAGCTCTTGCAATAATAGAATGTTGGATATTGCGCTAAATAGAGGTGCAATATCGAAGGTTTTTTATTGGATCATAAAAGCGTGCTACTTCCAAAAATATTTGTAGGTGGCGCAGCCCCCCGCAATATGAACTTTCCCTGCTACCTGGTATTGCATCGGGTAGTGTGGGTTTTCTGCTCATTTTATGGGGAAAGGATGGTGATTGTACCTCTCTGATTATTTCTTAAATCTAGCTACATCTCATTGCAAAACTGTTTTTGGGAGGCAACTGGCAGCTGGGTGTCCTAAAATGGGGGAAAAATAATATACAATCCAGTTTAATTTACTGTGTAATCTTGGATGAATCTGCTATGTTTTTGGACACTTCCAGCTGTCTGTTTAGATTTATGGTGCATTGCTTTCTATACTGTTAATTTACTGTAGTATTGGTTTCATTTTTCAATCATGCTCTTAAAATGATTATGTAGCAATATAACTTCTTATTTTATGGAACTACAGACACCACCTCTCCTGTTTCCAATGTTTTTTTTTATTATTGGGCACTCAGATTTTCATTCTTTTTCTAATATTGTCCCTTTGATAAAGTGTTTTTTCTTAAATTCCTTTTGGATTTAATGATGCAGAACATTTTTTTTTTTATTATACCTAGATGTACAAATTGAGGTCTTGAATAAATTGTTAAGTATTTTAAAGTTTTGTGTGTAAAAGAAAAGTAAAAATGTAAATAATTAAACATTTGTGTTTTTCTAGCTGTTCCAGAATCTTATTCCCCCACCTCCACCACCTCATCATCTGTATGCTAATCCAACAGTTCTTCTTCCATTTATCTTCATTGGGGTCGACCGGCTTTCTCTTCTTCCCAGCCCATAAACTACACTGTCCGTTGCAACCCCATTGGCCTGCAGAATGCTTCCTTAGTTGCTGTATCTGCAAACGTATGTAGTTTCACAATAGATTCCCAGAAATAGTATCCCATACAGTGTGACAGAAATTAGTCTGTGGGATTGTAATTGTGTCCTTATTATGCTTGATATATATAGAATGTTTTTTATTTTCAGACATTTTTATTTGGATTGTAAGACAGCTTATATCCACACTCCAGTGCTACTTGTGTTCATGTAAACCATGTGGTTAGGGCTCCTACGGACACCTGGCCATGTCCCAAATACAATAATCTGAAGAAAACAAAATGGATTAGCACACACACAACAACCCTTATGGGGGGAAAAGAGAGACAGGCCTTCCAAACAAAACTTATGTACTCTAAAGCACACTGTAACAATCTTTGCAAGATGATGACCAATGTTATAGATTCTATCTGTCAACTTTCAAAGATATGGCTCCACACATTCCCAAACATTATCCATATATTAAGTATAGGTAGAATCGGGGACTATCTAACGTACAGGGAGCCAACCATAACCAGGACAATGCCGTCTATTTTCAATAAGAATATATTGGTCACTTTGGAATTATTTTCTATTCAGAGTCTGACTGCTAGATACTTTTTAAAGCTAATTATGTAAAAAGAATGTACAGTGTTGTGGTATCAGGATTCTAGGGTCCACATTAATAAAGCCGTGGTATCGCTTCTTGGCGATACCGTGCCTTTAACGATCGGTATCATTAATTTAGATTGTTAAACCGATCTAATTAACGATGGTAAATTTAGGATACCGATCGTACAATACGATACCGATCGTAAATCTACGATGACAAAAGTAGATTTACGATCCCCTAGGATACCATGGCAGTAGTTTACTACTGCACGGTATACTACGATCGAACGTTCGTTAATTAATGAATGTTCGGTCGTAAATGTTCGACACGTGATCATAAATTAACGAACCCGCGGTATCGCTAAAAAGATACCGTGGCTTTATAAATCTGGCCCTAGATGGAGTAAAGAATTATCAGAGATATTGTTCTATTGCTAATAGGAATTGGTGCATTCTGTAAATGCCTTCTCTGCTTTATTGGTCTCTTTTACAGTTCACAATCCACATTTTAGTTCAGGATCTTGAAGCAAATACCAGATATGAATTTGCTTTCAGCTTCACTGGATCAGATGTCAAGTCCCTGGGCCCGGTTGTTTACCAGTCTACTCTCCCTGATGGTATGTCCTATCAAAGCTATTTCTTTTTCAATCCAATGAGCAAAGATCCCCAGAGGGCTTGTTTAATAGCAGAAATGATGATAAGGTAGCTGATAGAGCCAGTGTGAGGCTTTCTAAACTCTTGTGCACTGGTTTGGCCTTGCATGTACTCAGCTTTAAAATAAAGCTTTTTGTTAAGATCCACACTGAAATGTATATGCAGTAATATTATGCTAATTGATCAGAACACAACAACAGCATAAACAAATAAGCCAATAAGCCAATACACAAGAAATTTGTGGAGAATATGTAAATTTTGTTATTATTATTGTGGTCCTTGCTGGACATTCAGAAATATTATTTTACGTTCTGTATTTCATACTCATTCAGATCCAGATTCTTCCTGCTCCTGGTGATTTGTTTGTTAGGTGCCCATACACTTTGTACTTACGTTCCTGCGATGTTCATGTACATCCAAAGAACCGCCTGACCCTTTTTTTGGCAAACAACAAGAACCTCTGTCCAAAAATGCTGAATTTAGACATTAAATAGATTAGACATTTGTCTACAAATGAACGCATCATCTATCTATGTCTACTACCTAGTGTATGGGTAGAATGGTCTGGGTCCGCACAGGTAATAAAATCTGGGTCTAGGCCTGAATTAGCCCATGGTAGCCTTCTGTGATATCCTAGCTGTGCTCGGATTTAATACTGTATTTGGAATGTTCATTAATAAAAATCCTTGTTCTAAATGTACATTATATCTGCTTTAAACCATTCCCTATTTTGTCCTTTAATAGCTCCACCCCATCCACCATTAGGAATAAAGGTAACTCTATTGAAGAGAATACAGCTTTGCTATCCTGGAACCCTGAAGAGTTAGATCCACCTGTGACCCATTACACATCCTGTATGCATCTCGGAAATCCTGGATTGCTGGGGAGTGGCAGAATATGCACAGAGAAGGTAACGATTAGACTAGGTTACAATATTAATTTTAATATTAAAAGAAGTTTAAATATTTCCCCTTTAAGACATATCTGCACCTGTTTCCATGATGCAGAGGTCAATGTAATACTTCTGTAAAAGAAAGGAGCAAATAGGCACATTGTTTATACATATAAATAGAATGGACCCACGAACTCGAACTATTTAAACTAGTTAGTTTTTTCTGGACTTGCGGCTGTATTTTCGATAATTATCAAATTTGCGGCCTGTTCGCTTACCCTAGAATGTATCGTTTGCTAACCCTCAAATGTATCATTCGTTTTCGATAACCCTTGAATGTACAGATCATTTTCGCTAACAATAGATGTACCATTGACTAACCCTCGAATGTAGCCTTTGAATTTCGGTAACCCTCAAAAGTATCGTCCGTTTTCGGTAATCCTCGAAAGTATCGTCCGTTTTCGGTAACCCTCGAATATGGTTCTATTTTCGCTAACCCTTGAAAGTATCGTTCGGTAACCCTCGAATTGCCCGTAACCCCGAATGTAGCTTGTGCAAAACCCCACAATTGCCCAGCTTTTTTTGTTTAGAAAGTTTTTAAATGTTTTGGTGACAGTG